>CM068840.1:50845538-51553038 GCA_028554795.2 Sinohyriopsis cumingii | reverse complement strand
TAAAATAAAACGCACTTTATGACTTTTTCTATAAATTTCCTAAAATCTCGATGATATGATTCCTATTAGTGATTTTGCTGAATTTGACAATAGCATAATGAAATGACTTAGTGTTGCAAACGATTTGCTAGGTGGATCAATAACATAAAGGGGAAACATTAAAGCAGCAAAAGAGTACAAGGTTGCATAGCAAATATATACACATACATCAACGAATTATAGTTAAAATTTGCACACAGTATGGGATGGAATAAATAAAGATTCTCAAACTATATTACAGTATTTCAAAGTGTGAAACAATTTCTTTTTCAAGTCTTTCCACCCATCTAGTTTGTCGTCTCGGTCTCTTCATAATCGTTCTCAAATTGAAATGGAGATAACAACAATTGGCAAGATAATTTTAACGATGTTTTATTGTGCATATATACAAGAGGCAGAAATTGTGAGAGTCCAGACAGACTGCGATTGTAGATGCTTGAAATTATACGGATTTGATAATGGAGTGGTGACTGATTTGCAAGCGTCCTTTCAACACGGCATGACATCTTTGATACACCAATGGGATAACACCCTCATTTCAAGCATTAAATTATATGTTATGTTTGTATATCGCCTTTATGTGATTAATTGGATCGTACTGATGTTTGACTTGTGGGTAAGCCAACATGGCGCATTGTTGGAGCATCTGTCTCTCCTTGTGTCATATCCAAGGAGACTTTTCACCACTGAAAAACAAAGAGGGTGTATGACGATTTGCTAGCAAAGGTCACTACAAACAAATCCACGTTTCCTGCTTTATTCGGTTTTTACCAGAGTGAACTCGAGTTTTCTTTAATATAATCAATCGGAAGGGAGATTCAATGCCGACTTGCGGGCATTACAACAAAGGATATTTAATGTCATATGGGGCGATAAACTTGTAGCAAAAAGTGAACATTTATGTGCATGGCATTGTTCATTCTTGTTCTAGGATTTAAAGCGGTGCAGTCCAACTTTTCTCATGGAGAATGTCGTCCACAATTAATATGAAATTATTTTAAAAATTCTATTTCTTGCACTTGTGGTGGGGGATATTTAATTGGGTTAAATAAATTCTCGTATTTTGTCAAGTAGGCTGTCATTGTTTCTTAATCCTGGAATACATGTATAAATTGCAGTTTAATTTGTATCATATATTTCGTATATGAGATATATATCAAGGAGAGAAACGATATTGCCACAATGGCGGAATTGTTGTAAAATTTCGAAACTTCTTTTTATCAATATAGTATGACTACTGTTAATCGCATTATCGCGGAATGGAGAAAGAAATTTCATGAAAGTCGAAGGCTTTTGCCTTTAAGATATGTAATAAAAAGACATTCTACTCGCCAATTGGGACAATACAATGTTTCCATTTCACGAGTGAAATATGTCATTGCCTCTACTAAAAAAGTAGATATCCGCTATCACTGTCTTCATACAGTAATTAGTCTCGAGTACAGCATTTAAAAATGAAGAACTTAATGCCTGTCAAAGAGCACGACAACTGTGTCTGTGGTATTATAATCGAGTCAAGCAATGGAAAGCCGGTACGTTCAAAAACAGTACCTACAAATGAATGGATGTATTCCTCGCAAACATCTCGTAACCAGCAGTACCTACAAATGAATGTGACTGTATTCCTTGCAAACTTCTCGTAACCTGGGATTATCCGCTTCTGACGACTATGCGGTTTGTAAGAAAACAATCTGAAATATTGCACTTTCATGATATTTTTAATGTATATCCCTTAATGGAACATGGCATGAAAACAAGGTTAAGTGAATTTTAATAGCATTACTATTTGGGTCCGCTCTATTGAACCTTTTTTTTTCATTCAAAGTTATTCTGCCGTCCAAATATGTCTGCAAAATGACCAACGTGACTAATGTCAATGATATGACTGACACGTTCTTTGAGATCAATAAAAGAGGACAACTAATTTATTCATATATATCTTCAAACGAAGATAATCTGCTTTAAATTATTAATCCCAGTGTAGACAGTTATAAACACCACACCCAGAGGTTACACTGATCGTCGAAGTGGAAAATAGCTCGGGGATGGGGGTGGAGTGAGGTGGGGTGCTGATCATTTGTTGTGTTTACCTAATATTGCTGAGTTATTGATGCGGCTGTCACAATATTTTTATAAGAATGGCAATAAGCAGACAGACAGAGACCCAATGCGTGGAACATCTACATTTAAATTTGCATCCTGCAAAAGGTTTCCAACGCTTATTGCAGGTTGCATATGTAATTTGTAGGTGAAATTGTCCAAGATAGTTTTACTGTACTTGTTGGTTTTAACGATACTTTTGATGCATTATTGGTCATATTATGACGAGGAAATGGTAAATATGCGTCTATTTGAAGGATACACTGAGGACTCATTTGGGTGGGTATAGAACCCGCCAACTTTTGATTACGGGCCCACCGCTCTACGAACTGACCTACCCCGATTCTCTATTTCGTGCATGTGCTTAGTTACAATCCTATGCATATGTATTCTGATTCAAAATATGTTTCTGATTTCTTGTGCCGTTAAAGATAGGACTGTAAGGCTGTTTCAGTAATTACTGTTGGTCCTAGGGAAAAACTGTACTTCTACTGATCTATACACTGACGACCTGATCGATGCGGTTCGGATGGTATTGCCACGATAGAGCCCAGCCATCGTGGAATTCTGACATTAGTGGGTAGCTTCACTGTATATTATTCATCAGGAAAGCCTTGATCAGGGCACTAATTATTCTTATTTTTCTCTTCAGTTCCAGCATTCGTAACTAAACTGAATCTACACGTTACAAGTTAACTAACAGTGCCCGGTTCTCTCCGTACTGGACTTTGATAAACCTCGCAAAGTGCACGTGGACCTTCTCTACTGTTCGAATTAGGTATCGGTAGCATTCTTTCCAGACACTACTGGCACAATAAACGCTAGGCATAGCTTGAGCACCAGTTCTCAGACAGTTGTGTTGGCGGACCACTTAAACGCTGCTGAATTGTTGGACCATCTAATGAATGCTGGTCTCAGAGGACCAATATGTAATCTTTCCTAATGTCGATTGAGCCTTTAGGTAACTATTGTCAAGCAGATTGCATAAAAGCGCTACATATAAAAGTGCTACCTTTAAAAAAACTTGACATTTTCTTTTGTTCTACAAATAAAAACACACAACTCATACTTTAATATGAGATCCTTAAGTGTTACGCAACATTTTTCATAGTTTGAAAATCTTTGATCTAGAGTAAATAATGCATGTGTCTCTATGTTTTCAGTGAATTTGTTCAGATGTTCTCGAATACTATATATGCCAATTTTGCCTTGGATACGGTGTTGCTGACATGCTTTCGTTTTCTGGCTTCTGTATTACTCTACAAGATTAATTCTCTTCTAAACCTACTAGTTCTTCGACCAATATGTCAGCATTAGATGGATCGCAGAAGATTCCAGACGACATCAAATCTCTATCAGAGTTAACTGACAAAGTATGTGAATCCTTGCTATTTTGCGTTTGTGAAGAAGGTTAATTAGGATGGAAGTATTAGAACGTAAATCAATATTCCAGGCTTGAGTATTTGTTGCGGTGATGTCCATACCACCACATATAATCCAATATTTTCAGCACATTTACGAAATTTGAATTCAATCAAACAGATCATTAGCACATGTGACAAGTGATAGAGCTGGGTCATTTGGGACGCATCAAATGGTGCCTGGTGCATGATAAATTGAATTACATGCAATATATTAAGTGTAACTTTGATTTAACACTGTTGACAAACTCAATGACACAATCGTTCCGCCAAGAAGATTACATTTCCATTCACTTGGATCCATCAATACAATGTACACAAAAATAATCATTGCCGACTAGAAGTATTGATTTATATTTCTATCGATTTTTATCGTATGGATAGTCTTTTGTTGCGGAACATTCAGCTTTCGCCCTTCGATTTGAATGTTTGAAAGAATTTTCACTGATAAGTAGTCTTTATCCCAGGTCACTAAAACTTTCCCTCTAGAAATATTGTCCCAAAACGAAATCTAATTGTGGCAAATATGTGGTATACGATATTTAAGTTGTTGTATTACACGATAGACGTTAAAGTCAATTGCAAAATACAGCATACATGAAAAAGATTAGTTTGAAACGCACTTGAAGGAAGATGAAAAATTATTTGTCTGAACAACACTGGCCGAGGCAGCTAACGGATATTGTCAACATCTTTCCTTAAAAGTTTCGAATGTGTGAATGGCGAGGAACTTTAGATCCAAATTTTCAGTGACATAATTTCTTGTCAAATTTTATATGGGTGGATTGGAAAAGGAAAGTCGATTCATAAGAAGAAGATGAATAACTTCAATCAACATTCGTTCGTTGGTTCAATCATATTTGCTCATAAATTTACCCCCACCTGTAGGCACATAAAGGTCTCACTGATCGATCTAATCCTATGCCACGACGATCTTAAATCTGTTAACGGGTGAACTACACCCGAAAGGTGGTAAGCTTTCTAATGTGTCCAGATGCTATACGTATAATATTGCTACCCCCCAGAGACAAGTTCTGAGTTCTTATAGGTTCATTTTTCAGCTGAGGTCAGGCGAGCATGGCATGGTTCAGGTTTAACACGCTTCTTTTCATTGCATGTCTTCAAAATTTGCTAATTAACGGGCACACCATTGAAATCCGCTAGTAATGCGTTTTCCCTTCAATAGGCAAACCACATATAGGAAAATCCGGATTTAAAAATATGAAAAAGAAGATTTGATACCCCAGCAAATGAATATTCAACTAGCAGATAAAGGAGGTTTGTACACCTTTAAGAAATTATGCTTTGACACTGCATTGATATCGGAAAATGATTCAATTAGACATGCATAATGACATTTGGGGCAAAGGTAAGACCTTTGAGACTAAATCAAGGAAATGAATGAAACTCGGTTCAAATTTAAATATGGTTTTACTTGCTAAGTAGTTTCATAGATATACCATCCTTCCGTCATAACCCCTGTAAATTTTGCATAGCAACGTATTTGTATTGTATTCCTTAGGCGAAACATGGTTCCTTTATAAACAAATCAAAGTTGTTGTTTTTTCTCACTTAAATAACTGATGTAGTTATATGAAATGTAGTGACTATCAATGAACTCGAGGGTCTAATAGGCCATATTTTACCTGATATAATCATTTCAGAGAATTTCTTATGCTAAGAAATAACCTAAGTTTTAAGTCATTATCATAATAATGTCTTTAATTTAATTTTTGTTACAGCAACGTAAAGAGTTTACTGTAACATGTTCTTTTACAAATCAATAATGTCTCAAATAGTTAAGAATGTATGCGCATATTGCGATCTGTTAATGGTTATTTTTCCTTACATGCAAAATTAGTATTTCCATTATCTTGGTTATATTCTTTGATACAGATACTGGGGCATGAAAACATTAAAATAAACAACAAATTTTTAAAACATAAAAATCAGGGTACAGGGCATCTAATCACTTCTTATATGAGTGTGTTGTTGCTTATGATGTTTTGACAAACATTATTTAACACGAAGATAGGTGATTGGTCTGCACTGATATATCTTATTTTTTGACTCATAAAGTTCTCATACGACCTAGCCAAGTAAATGTGCAAATTAAGAAGACAGTAAACAAACACAAATAGTAAAAACAGTGCGAAACTAGTATCTAATTAGCCTGAGCACTTTCGATTCGTTAATGAGTCTTTTCCAAAACATATACAAAACATAGACAAGACAAACAAATAAAACAGAAAAACGGTTATGTTAGCAAACCATTACATGGCTATTTCCACAGGAAAGTATGTATGTATGTATGTATGTATGTATGTTTCAAAGACATACCACGAGATGTATAATTTTTTTTATCTCCTGTCTGGAAACGATGCATGTTCTAACCCCTTTGAACGGTAAGCCACATATATACTTTACATCGGAATTATTGTTGTCACAAAATAACACGAAAACTGTAAGCATCCGAAACAAACGATCAATGTTTCATCAAACACATTTAAGCGAAGGGATATCCACTTGTAATTCATTTACAAGAAAACAGAGTTTATTCAAGGTTTGGTACTATTTTGTTTAACGAAGAGAACTTTATTTAAAAGGAAATAAATTACAGGGTTTTATTCAGTCCAGAAATATATATGTGCTATATTACTTACTGAAGCGTCAGTCTATGATTTATTGTGTACATTTGTATGTCACGTGGTTGTTTACAATTGCTATTCGTGGTATCATTTTCTTCTTTTAAATAAATCGTTCAGCATGATCATTTTGTTTAAAATAATATCTTACAATGCTCCATCATGACAACTTGATTAATTTAGGTTGCAGGTAACAATACTATTTTTATACAAAATTTAGCAAGCTCTATCCACACTAATATTCAAACAATTTTAAAATGTTGAAATTATGTCTAATGGTCAACATCATTAACGTATGAACTATGTGAATAATAATTTTATAAAAATTCACTCGCCTGACATTTTGCACGAGTCTTTGAAGAAATTAGGTGGTACCAACACTTTGGCGCCAGTTTTCATTAAACGAAATTAAATATCGCTACCCAATCCTTTACCTTAATTAGTTACCCTCCATCGCTTTGATCGTCCTATCTACGTGTGGGAACACGTCAGCCTGAGGTGACATTTAACACTCCTCATTGAGACATGTCACTTCCACGATCAAATAAAAATTTGCCCGAATGACTTTTATTTCAATTTAATAGGTTAGGTCGCAAAGGTTGTTGGGTAATTAGTAGCAACGGTTCTAGTCTGTTTATTTTTCGTGCTCTCTGAATAGTGTAGTTATTAAGTGGCCATGATATATGAGACATAACTGACCAGTCCATTAACATCTGGACATCTCTCAGCGGCAAACACAATTTGTCAGGATGTATCTGTAAAACATCGAGTCTATTTTCATCTAGTATACTTTTTTTCCCAAATAGGTTTCTCTCGAAAGACATGAATACGAAGTTATTTCTTTGAATGACATATCTTGTAAAAGAGCATTTAAAGACTAAGTGTCGAATTCTGATCGCAAGGTCCAAATGCCACCTTTCTTTTTAAAAATGTAGCACTGAAAAAGAGACCACTTCAAACTGTCGCCCCTAGTACAAAACACGCTTTAAAAAATAACACGTTTTCGAATAAGCTTTGATTTTGGTAAGAAAAACACTTTTGGTAAGATTCTAGAACGAACCAACGGTCTATTTTGAAAAGTTCAGAGTCGCTTTTCAACTTTTTTTTCTACTAGTCGTATAGGTCACCAACTTCGAAGAATGGATGCCATTGCACTAGCTATTTGGATCTCCTCGAAAATGGATGCCATTGCATTGGCTATTTGGATCTCCTCGAAATGGATGTCATTGCATTAGCTATTTGGATTTCCTCGAAATGGATGCCATTGCACTGGCTATTTGAATCTCCTCGGTCCCACCCACCTCCCAAGAAAGAAAAGAAACAAAGGAAAAGAAAGAAAAAGAAACAAAACAAAAAACGAAACAATATCTCGAGTCATTTGAATCTCCGAGACAAACATATCTAGCTACGATCGTTTGAAACTCAAATAAACACTATTGCCTGATCTCGAGCATTTCATTTCAGGACAACAGTTTGTCATTTGCACTTTTCCTATTGGAGTAAAATATTTATTTTATATTTTCTGCATTTGTAAAATATATAATTTATTGTTAGAAAGTACTATAATTACTTGTATTTCTATTATCCTCGCTTGCAGGAGAAAGGACCACATACTTAGATGCCTTGAGTGTTAGTACAAGCAAATTGTAACAGAGATGAAAATATATGCTTATTGATACATCTGTCAAAAACGACCAACTTTTCTCATCTTGTAATTAAATAACATTAATCCGTCTCCTTAGTATACTTGACGAAAAGTTACACCTTTCTGCATCCTTAACTATTCATACACAAAGTTTACAGCTGATAATTAAAACGTATTATATCAAGAGCGATTCGTCACACGTTGACAGATGGGTTGGTCGGGCTGTGATTGCAGAGAAATTAAAAACGATATTCCATTCTTCTTCTAGAATGTATCGCTTGTAAAACCTCTACAGCTGTTCAAGTCTGATAGCGTGGAAAGGAGTCTGTTACGAGACTAGATAACACAAAGGTTACCGTGTGTTGAAATACTCTGTTTATGTGCTCTTGTATTTCATTTTGACAGACAGGTATATCCAAGCGAAGTTCAACCTCTAAACCCATCGCATGAAGCACGTCAACTACACACCAGGATGCTTCTAAATATAATCTTGTTGAGGCAACGATATTTTTCACACGTTTGGAGAGGCATGCATTAGTACCAAACCTACAATTTTGAATTATGCTCAGTTAGACTGTGATGAAAAAACCAAATATTTTCAAGAACTCTTAGAATAAAATAGCATTCATATCACGTGAAAATAAAAAAATACCTATGACATTACGATGACGTTCAACCTATAGCAGTAAAGTGAAACAGGAATCAGAATTTCAAAATAGTTTTAACATATCAAATTAAATAATTCAAACACATCCTAGCATTAAATCTGAGTAAACAACAGCGCAACTTTTCCACTGTGTAACATCGGCTGAAAATCACAGATGTTTTTCAGTAGCTTTGAAACTAGACATTATTATTTTCTTTCTCTTTTTCAAGTTCACAGAAACGTTATGTTCCTACAGTATTTCATCATCGGGTTAGAAATGCAACATTTCCCGAATTATGTCTTGTCGCATGCATCTCTCTCTCTCTCTCTCTCTCTCTCTCTCTCTCTCTCTCTCTCTCTATATATATATATATATATATATATATATATATATATATATATATATATATATATATATATATATCTGTGTGTGTGTGTGTGTGTGTGTGTGTGTGTGTGTGTGTGTATGTGTGTGTGTGTGTTAAGGTGATTATCGAATCTACTCAACTTCACCTACATAGAAACGTATGGAAACTCACTATAAAAGTTACAAGTTCCTCTGACCTTGATGACTTCTTTCCAGAATACCTGAAAAAGATGTTGCCAATGAAGACAGTCTTCCTAATGTATCGGTATGGAATGATTTTATTTACGTTTTCATTAACATTTATTTATCTATTTCTATCAATGACTCATATACAATTAATTATACCGAAATATATTAAGAAGTTCAAGGAAACGCGTTCATGCATTTGACGTACAAACTCATTTTACGACACGTACAAAGTTTTATATCGTAGTCTTGACAAATCATTTTCTCTGCAAGAAATTCCTCCTGAAATCAGAGTAGAACCTATATTCAAAATCGGTTCTACTTTATTTAGATATAATTACCAGACAGAGATTTTTTTTGAATTTATTATAAAAGTTAAATAATTATCCAGTGGGGTTAATTATGTGCAATTTGTCTTTATTAATTTCCACTTAAGAAAACTAAAAGAAAGAGATTCTAAAAATACAGAGATCTATAAAAGAAAAAAATAAATATTGGACCGATGTTAAAACTAGCGCATCGCTATTTTCGTCGCATTTATAAGGTTTCAAATAATAATAATTAGATGTGATTATGTCAATCATAAAATAACATGACTTGAATAAACTGAAACCTGCTGTAATAGCTATTAATGTCTACATTGGCTAAGGTTCATATTTAATGAAAAGGTTAAACTGGTCAGATCTTAAAATACAAAAGAGCGTATTCCGTGGTTGCTAGTTAGGCAGAGCGTCATTTGACAGGCGTGTGTGTGGCTTATTTCATTACACGCAGAGGGATGGTGTGCTATCGAAATTCCAATTTTCTCTTCAGTGTTATCAGATGAAGAAAAACGAAATTCTCCACTTTGTATTTTTATTCCTAGGTCAATTTTAAACTAATAATAATATACTACTAAATTATTTATGTATTTCCGGGCTATATAAAATTGACCTTTCTGCAGCAACTACATTAAAATTATAGTCTTCAAACATTTTAAATGTATGAATTACTGTTTTCATTATTCTGCCTACGTCCAACTTGTTCTCTGCACATGATACATCAATAAATTTTAATGAGAAATTGTAAGAATACAAATCAGATATAGTTCCCATATTCGGCTGATATATATATATATATATATATATATATATATATATATATATATATATATATATATATATATATATAGAGAGAGAGAGAGAGAGAGAGAGAGAGAGAGAGAGAATATACATATAGTACGTACGCTTTATCAATGATATACCAATATACCACGAGATGTATTAATTTTTATTTAAAATGAAACAAGGCTTGAAAAAATTATACAACGAGTGACATATCATTGATGCAGCGTACATGCTATACATATATTTTATTTATATCACATACAAATACACATACTTTCACTTTGAATGGAGTTATGATATGCTCCGGGCAACTGTGTAATGACCGAGTGAATGAACTCCTCACATCCTTGCGAGTGTATCCGCTACAAAATGATGCTCTACAATTTTTCTTGTTGTTCACAATCACATATGCAAACTAATAAGCTGATTGTTTTCTTATTGAGTTTCTATTTTTATTATTCTGATTTATTAGATTAATATAAGACACACTCGTGATTTAAAAATTAAATATGTTTTTTTTAATGAAGAAAATAGTGCACTACAAACACGGTTAGCTTCTTGTACGCTGAACCTGAGCTGTCAGGCATTCATGTACTGGCGTATGGAAATTAGCGTGGAATAGAAACTAAACTAAATGACGAACCACCAAGAGGATAATTAAAATATTTTAATATATTGACATGTTTTAATTAACATTTCTAAAGATTATAAAACTCTCTCTCTCTCTCTCTCTCTCTCTCTCTCTCTCTCTCTCTCCATTGGACGGTTCGACTCAACTGTACCAGTCGTTCATAGGTCCAGAGACATCGTCGTATAACACAAGCGAAAATCCCCAACGCTCGTATTTCATCAATTTTCGCCCGTATCTAGCTACGATAATCCAGAGAGAGAGAGAGATACAGAGAGAGATACAGAGAGAGAGAGAGAGAGAGAGAGAGAGAGAGAGAGAGAGAGAGACAGAGAGGGGGGAGGACGGAGGCGACCATTTGGACATTTTTATATTTAATAACTAATAATGTTTATATAATCGTATTATTGCGCCATGGACGGATCACAATTTGATATACCAATAGTATTGGTATATCAATTTGCTTTATACCAACACTTTAAATGCCGTGTTATATTATATATTGTAATGGTACAATATTTTGTGCACATTAATTTCGCAGTACATTCTGTCGTGGTCAGCGTGGCACGTAAACATTAAGATTGACTTATGTCCTTGTCTCGTAATAACTCTCTGCTTGCAATTGATGGGATATACTCTGTTTGGGGCATAAATTGAATTATAATTAAAGTCCGTTCAATATCGGTCCGACACATATTATAGTATAAGGTTATATAGCGGAAAATGGCGGAGTTGACACAAACCAGAGCATATATTTTTTGGAAATCTTGGGCCATTGGAAATAGATGTCATCGTAGAATGATATTTTCCATAATAGTTATATTAAAGACGGACTAGCAGGATTATTTTTTTACTTCGATGGGAGTGTTAAAGTTTTTGGCGGTCAGAGGAGGTACTACTGATTGGCTAACTTAAACAAACGGGTGTGTGTTTCAAGAAATTCCCCTAGCGAAATTAGTCAGACTAAGTTCTGAGCGAAACCAGAATTTAACTCCGAGAAAAATTAATAAGGAATTTTTCTCTTTATATATTATCGTCCATTGAAGGGGTCTGGAAATTAGGGTTATCCGGAACCAGAGACGATATATTCTCTGATGATAAGCGAGCTATGACTCGGTATGGCACCAAGGTATTGTCTCAATTGAATACAATATGTACGCTAACGTAAGTCTGTAATAATTTGTTGAATTTATTCGCTTTTAAATTTTTCCTTGAGTTCAGAAAATAATCGTACATTTTTTGTCTGGTATGCTATATAACTCATGTATTATAAGAATACCATACAGTCGTTGGTATGGGTGTGTTCTGATTTAGTGGTTTTGTATGTAATATAAATCATGAATCGAAATAATTTTATGCATTTCTTCTGATACGAATTGTGAGAAGCAAATGATTTGCTTGTTGAGAATTTATATTCTATGTTTGGAACTGTATGTCAACGAATCGCTAATTAGCAACGTAACATATTTAGGACAAGGACTGAGAGCCATTAATTCGTTTGAGGAACTAAGTTGTGAATTCTTTTCAGCCGAGACTCGATGGTGTTAGCATTAGGAACGTGTGTTGACTGATATAGCTCAGCTAATGATTTGTATCCCACAGGGTCGTATTAATAGTTATCAAACAGATCAAGTTATGTCATAGTTCCAGTTAGGAATGCGGGTAACAGCTAGAAAATACATTAATTTATTATGTTGGAGTGAGTGCGTATTAGGTGAAGAACTGACCATATTAGCTTAGTTCTGTGAAATTGTGATAACACAATATCTGACGGGAAAGAGGATGAAAATTGTTGATCCCAGGATAAGTAAAAAAATGGAACTAACATATATTTATGTTTGGTGTTATATTTTTAGCGGACAGAAAAATAGCTCCATACTTGTACTGCACAATGGAATACAGCGCAGTCTTTAGCCAAGACGATTTACGCCCGAAGATGCTAGAGGAGAGAGAAAAGAAAGTAAAAGAAATATGGCAACGACGACCTATCACCAACAGTGATTTCGGAAGACTTGAAGCAACCAGGTGATGCTGAAATGCCGATAATTTGAGTTCAGTCAGTTACTCGATTATATACGAAATTTGTTTTATTGGTGTAACAGAACCGTCAAATGAATTTCGCATAAATGTTCTAACTCTGTATCTAAGAGAAAGTGAATCATCTCCTAGATAACGATAGCCAAATCCCATAAAGAGTGGATAGATCATCACACATCCCCATCTCGTGAGACATACACACTTACAAATATGTGTATGGGTGTGTTGGTGTCTGCGTGTATTTCTGCGTCTGTTTGTGTGTATAAGATCAAGAAGAAATATTTGCATATGTTTACCTTAATTAATTTGTCTTTGTTCACACCTGTAATTCTTTAAAAGGTAAATGAGCAATCAAAGTTTTAGATTTCTTACGCAATGAGAACAATGTTAGTCAATAGCGTGCGAATTGTCTACGAAATGAAAATAGCATACACTAGTGTCATTCGCATTAACTTAACTTCCTTATGTCGAGATGATTGATCTTGTTCCTTCATGAAGCAAAGCTAAGATCAAAACTGATATATTTTTAATATTGTTAGCAGGGGCTTCCCTTCCTTTTGCAAAATAATACTCCAACACATGCGATGGAGAATAAAAAACGGCATTTTTTTTCCGGCAAACGGATCTAACTTTAGGAATCTTCGAAAAGTCCGTATATCTGCAGGTAAAGGGGCCCCTGTTAAATCAATTACGAATGCGCCCAGCAGTCCCAATGAATGACAAAATACCAGTTTTGTGACCACGAAAAAGTCATTACAGAGTTAATAGATTATGATCTTGTAAGAGAGGCCACATCACAGTGCTAACAAAAGGTGATAAATTATATCATTATTGTATAGATACCATAGTTGCTTCTTTGCATTGCAATAAACGGACGGAAGACATGGAAGAGAAAAGTTGTGGGATAAATATTTGTGACTGTCTTTCTGGGGGAAAAAAATGTATAGCATGCAAGGATACAGTTTTAACATTCCTAAAGATATTTGAATAATATTGGACCTGCGATGGAAAACAGCATCCATCCATCCATCCATCCATCCATGCGTACATACTTACATACATATACTGTAAGGCACTTTAAAATGGGTTCAAAGCATGATGTGTATCAACAAATATATTTATTATTCAGGTATACCACTAAGAAAGGAAATATATGGTGAGATGCCCGTGATGTACCTCACGCGACAACTGTCCTTTCGCTTCACCCGTTACTAGCTTCAGTCGTTAATATAGAAATTAATTAAACAACTGCTGACTGCGTAACCTTAATTAGAAGGTTAGTGCGATTCATAAGCGGATTTTCTTGTCTGTGTGTCACTTTTGTTGAAAAATGTTATCTTTGTTACACGTCGCGTTTTGGTTTCCAATTCGCGCAAGCACGCACAATGTTTTAGGTTCGAGTGCAATAAATGTTCAGTCACAGTTTCGTTTTAAATAACCCAGTTAGATTTTGCACGTGTGCTTACCGTTTAATAAAACCTGATCAAATGTGCTAACATTGGGCCTACAGAAACAACGTAGATGACGAAAAGACATTGTCAAGATAATGAAATCCCCAATTACCAGCCCCATCGAGATAGGAAATTCATGGTTAGAAGATTTGCAGCTGATATTTGAAGACAGCAATGGACCTTTTTGGTGTTTTGCACTTAAAACTAGTCTAGATGAAATAATATGCAGACACATCCTTTTACCTAAAAACGTTTTGTTCTTTCTGCGCAATATTTTGCTAACAAGCAGATGCGCGCGCAGATTTTTTTTTGTTTGTTTTTTGTGGGGTGGGGTGGGGTGGGCAATCATTCAGTGGTCAGCTATTAAGTTTGACCGATGTAGGCCTAAACAGGTTTTGACGTTAAGTACGGTACCCTTTGCCCCTGTTATTTCATAACAGAATGTAATATTGTTTCGGATAGGCTGGTAAGACAGCACTTTACAGACGACAAAAATATTATTGTAGAAATACAATTATAACTGACTATTAAGTAAATCACAGCTGCTGAATGTTATGTGTAATCTGATGAAAAGTCATCCAACAAAAGCGTTCAGCTGCTATCAGATTTGACCCATAATTCTCCGCACGTGCACGAATGACTTGAACTAGCGATGCGTATATTCATTCGTCTTGCTACGTTTATTTTTCAGACATTTTCTTGGTTTATCAATAGGTTTGCATGAAGTCCGGGTATCGTTTTACAACTTTAATGACTCCGTGATATTATTCGACTGAATATAATTCCATCAAACGGGCTAAGCCGTTATTAAATTTAGGTCTGGAATGGGCCGAATTTAATTTGTGACTGACGTATATGTTCACGAGCGCTTCTAATGGCATATTATAAAGGTGAACTTAACGTAAGGTAAAGAGTTTGTAGTGGAGTCAGTACCCATTCTGTGGTTAACTTGATCCGTGTCGTTCAACCCGAGGCGAGCGTGATGTAGGGCGGGTGTTGAATGGAAACGGCTTATACGTACGGCATACAGAGACGTAAGGAATAAAAAGAATGATATTAAAAGAAACCCAATACCCGTCGAATAAACTCACGTAGCTGTTAAAATTATTGTCATTAGGGTACTAACGATGGGTGGGTGGGTGTTGCGCTAAAACCCCAGGCGCAAGAGGTCTTGAGGCGCCGAAATCACTTTGGGTCATCATCGTCGCCCCAGGCACCATTTACTCTTAGTACTAAACCTTAATTCCAAGATACCAGCTCTCTCTCTCTCTCTCTCTCTCCAAGATTTCCAAAACAAGAATAAGTTTGCTAAGCAGCTAGTCATGGTAAATTAATTAATATATGTGGGCCAGTTTAAATGGTGGAGGAAGAATTCCAGAAAAACAGCTTTCTCACATACCCACATTGGCTGAGACTCGAACTCACGCGGACAGAGATGAGATGGAAGTGAAGGGTAAAGGCGAGTGTCACAGGGTCCACTAATTGTTAGGATGTTAAATACCATATCAGTTATATTTGTATAGTTATATCGTACACCTGATATTTCCTCTAGCACGAATCATCAGATATGTATTAATTAATTAATTAATTAATTTGACTGGTTGCTTTGCAAACATGTTCTTTGGAAATCTTGGGCTGAGAAATGGCATTAAACACAAAATAACAACAACAACAACTCACAGCAATTATACTCTATCTCGTACATGTAAATATTTAAGATTCTAGAGTTTCGTCTTTATTCCATGTCGTTTACAGAGTATGTAAACACCCAAGAAAGATATACATGTAAAAGGAGCTAGCTTGAGCAAATTACAAAACAAAATTGTGTGTGTGTGTGTGTGTGTGTGTGTGTGTGTGTGTGTGTGTGTGTGTATGTGAGAAAGAGAGAGAGAGAGTTCAACTCTTATTATGAATTTAAAATGATTTGACAGCTACTAGGAAAACTGGCATCCATGTTTAACCTCGTGACACTTTCAATGGATTGGTTGAAAATGCGCGTTTCGTGTGTAAGTAGAGCAAAATGATATCTTTATGACATACGACATGACCGCTCGTCTACTTATGCATGCATTATTGTACCACAAAATGAAATAGCTGATGTTCATATTTAGGAATTGGCCTTTTCCTATAATGGGCTAGACGACACATTGTATTATTGCCTATATTTCACTACAAATGTCACTCTTGACGTCTAAATATTGAGATTTAATGGGATTCAAGTGTTCCAACAAGGGCTTTATCTTCACAAATGGATCCGGAAGAATGTTTTCTTTGCAGTATTTGACAAGACAATTTACATATGCAATTACATTTCGACTGAAAGGTGTCTGGAAAATAAAGAAATGGGAAATGGATTTGACGTTGCTATTTAGTGACACTGTAAATGATAACAGACCATTGCAAAAAATATGATTTTCGCCTCCGTTGTTCAAATAGGAATGACATATGCGACAGATATACCCAGGGACGTCATTTCAACTTTTTTCGCGGGGGTGGGGCAAAACGTAAGGGGGGGGGGGGCAAAACTTGACGGGCTTGTTAATTTTCGTATATAGGCTACATCAATTTTACAGCACGTGCAAATTCAGCCCCAGCCCCACCCCCCACCCCCAGTGACGTTCCTGGATATACCCGCATGCTGTTTTGCTGCAAAATTATCTTTTAACATAAATTTGTGCTCTGACGAAGGCACAATACCAAATACTTATCCTAAATTAGGCTACTCTCGTTCAGACTTAGGTCACTCTCACTCAAAATTAGATCACTCTCGTTCAGACCATTTAAATTTTTTTAAACATCAAAAGCGTTCTGTGGTCTTAATAGAAAAGGAAATATGATATCGGCGAGAGACTGCAACGGCATTGGATTGACGGCCACGTACCTTTCAATGGTCAGCACCTATTATCAAACCCGAATATAAAAAGATCACGAACGATAAATAACGTGCAGCAGATTTCAATGCACGTAGTTATAGGGAACGTATATATCGATAGAGAATCTACTAAGGAATCTAAACTTTAAATCTCGTGCGCTAAAATTCGAGATTTTGTGTCAGCCAATTACAAAGGGCTTTCCATTTGTAAACATACCTTTGATTGGCGCAATGTGAAAACTAAATCTCAGACTTAAGCTCAGTTTTATTAGCTCACGCCTGCTCTCAATTTCACCAATGTAGGTCTTAAGTCTAGAGTAAAGACACCTAATCGGTCAATTTTATTTCAGATGTAAATTCGAGCAAGTCAGATTGCTCGATTCAAAACATTGACTATATATTTAGACTTATGTTTCGTTGGTAAATTTCAGGCTTGTCGGGCGCATACATAAATTGCTACAGGATAAATGTTCTTACTGTAATAACCCCAATCCTTCTACTTGGCATACATGAAGACAAGCTGCATCTTTACTTATCATATCTATACACTCTCAATCTTTAATGCTAGTCATTAAAACGCGTATTATCAGGGAAGGTTCGTCACACTACGACAGATGGGCTGGCAACGTGGTGACTGGAGAGAGATTGAAACTATATTCTTATTTCTGGGGAAAGGTCGCTTGAGGTATCGCTTGTTGAAAGGTTGAGGTCCATGCGGACTATACATCTGTTCTAGCATGATAGTGAGGAAAAGAATTTGTAGTAACGTAAGACTAGATAAGTCCAATTTGGCGGCGTGATGAAACATTCTGTTTATCGCGCGTTTTTGTGGTTCTCAATATTAGATAGCACTTCTAGGGAAACTAACACTATCTAAAGCCACACACTACGCACTTCTCAAAGTACTGCTTTTAAAGAGAGAATCTTGGAGTCATGTTAACTCACGTGTTTTGGTTTAGTTTAATGTTTCTGACAGATTGATGTATCTATCATTAATATATATGCTTTGGTTTATGGACGGGAAAATTTCAAAAACCTAAAATTCTTCTTAATTTCACGAAATCACAGGAAAATTAAAACTCAGTAGCCATTCAAAGCAAGTTGAGCTTTCGTATGGTTTTGTAAACCTCGGGATTGAGAGGAAATTATTCAGGTATTTTTGAACAATAATTGACAATGGATATTGTCAACAAATGCAATAAATATTTAAAACTAAGGCCGGTCCTATGATACCTTGACGAAAAACAACTCATTTGTATTTTAATTCTTCAAACGGGTTTAAAACACTAATTATAAAAAGACACGTTAGGCTTAACACTGAGCAGAAATTTTTATTTTCAAAGCGGGATTCTCAAAAACTGTTTCATGTACCATCTGAGACTAAATATTCATAAATTCGCACATCTTCCGTTTTCAACAAAATTTATTAATCCAAGTATATTTCTTCTCGACTGCTTACAAGTCCTCTACGTTGCCCCGGGTGGCTGAGTTTTCTAAAGCGTTCGCTTTTACCGATCACTTGTCTGTCCATGTAAGTTTGAGTCTCAGGCTCGGTTAGGGTGGGTTTGTGTGAAAGATGCCAGTGGCTTCTGGTGGGTCGATGCTTCGAACCTGGAATTTCTTGCGTTCTTTCCGTACTAATTATACTGGCAGCCACGTATAGCATATCCTGACCCGAGAAATGGCGTTAAAAGCAAAACAAGAAGTCTCACAGAATGTTTTACCGAATCTTCGTCATAGGATTTTTCCACGTGCATGATCATCGGACACAAGCAAACACGAAGTAGACCATGCTTATAAAAGTTTCTGTACGTTGAAATGCATATATATTCTCTGTTTTATATGACATACGAGAACTGTTACGGTGACGGAAATTAATTGACAACAGGCGTTGTACTGCTCTGTTTGAAAGACCTTAAAATCATCGGATAATTGGCGATATAAATTGTTCATTAGGAGAAAAAGATAAGAGTCATGAATTAATTTATAGATATGAAATACCCCAGCAAATATGGAATATGCATTCCACATGATCACTAATAGGATGATATACAAATATATTTTTTTAAGATAGAGTTACAAAAACTTTAATTTAAAATCATCGCAGTCAGCAAGCATGGTTATACATGTCCATAAATACACACACACACACACACACACACATATATATATATATATATATATATATATATATATATATATATATATATATATATATATATATATATATATATATATATATATATATATATATATGTATGTATGTATGTATTTATGGACATGTATAACCATGCTTGCTGACTGCGATGATTTTAGAAATTATAATAATCATTATAATGGTCATTCGAAACAGGTAATTCAAATTCGCTATTGTTTTTCATTTTGTAGTCCATAGCAATAGTTTTAAGGGACCAACCATTTAATTGTTTTTCATTTAATTTTAGATTTAAAAATATTCTTTGTTTTTCTTTTCGGAGGAGGGATATTTTATTCTTCCTATTTGCCACAAGGCAAATATTTACAGTTCTACGCGTGTAACACTTTGCTCATGCATGCTTCTCTGGATGTTTTGTTTATTGTTGCTTTAGCTCGAAACATTGAATTTTTGTTATTTTCCCTGCCTAATTTATGAACCTTTGTGTCATTACATAATTACACACACACACACCGTGCGTGTATATGTTTGTGTGTGTGTTTGTGTGTGTGATCTGGATCTTTTACGTAGCTTTTTAAAAACGATTCAGTCATATCCGCTACGATGTCTGCATTTTGGTAGTTTATAGCGATGTTTAGTATGGAGGAGGATTACCGCCATAATTATACGTGTGTATTTCTTAATCTTCCTTGATGCATTTTTGTAAATGGCTGCTTGCAAGTGCTACTTTCATAATTCTATCAATGTATATTGTATTTTCATTGATGCAAATTGGACGTGGCAGATTGCAAGTGCTATTTTCCTTCTGCATAATTGTAAATGACTGCTTGCAAGTGCTACATTCATAATTCGTCATGAATTTTGTATTTTTCATTGATCCAAGCTGTAAATGGTTTCTTGCAGTTTTTCGATCTACTTTCCTTCTGCGTCATTGTATCTTGCGATTAGCCAAACTACTTGATTGATTCTGTAGTTTGTCGTATAACAAACGTTATGTCAGTTATTAAAATTTTGTATATTATGTTTATAAACATTACAATTACATCATTCCAACTGCTGTTTTCATACAGATTTGGTCTTACAACAATGTACATACTAAGTTTTATCAGTATCGTCTTTGTTGTCCATCTCGTGTCGACATATGTTGTCATAATGGCATACTAGAGATTAGCATGGCATTATGACAACAGACGGCGCTCTAAATTTCTAAAGTTTTTCTTTACCAGAAATAATAAATGCTCCCCACGGAGCTTTACGACATTCATTTTGTGTCGATAACTCTTTCAGTCCCTTTTTTAAGGTGTACGTTAGCAACAAAGTTTTAATCGTCTCTAAAACCATATGCTTTCTAGAAGATCTAAGTGATTTATAGCACCTTACGAAAAGAAAAACGCATCCAGTACAGCAGGGTGGTCCATCTTTTTCAACCCCGGTTTTGACGCACTTAAGTACTTACCTTCACCGTTTAAGAAATCTACTTCTTAGTGATATCTCTCATTACTTTGGAAACATTAGTTATTTTAGTAAGAATCAGAAATGACAACGATATATTCCCTCGTACTCTTCTTAACGAGCTTTCATCGGACGAAACCTGGTTGTAAGGATTGAATTGTACGTTACCCATTTTTGACGCACCTCACAGACTCTATCTTTTCCTGTGATACTCTTGTACATAAGCTCCCGCGAAAATAAAATATTTCAGAGCAACATCAATAGCACACAAAAATGTTTATAGGTAAAATGATATTTTAAAAATTAAGCATTCCTTAAATGTGTTCTTATTCTTATCACGATCTTCATTTTGGAACATATTTTGCCGCAAAAACCGAAATAATCAAACTGGAAAATCTTGATCGTATCATGATAAATATGTTTACTTGCGATCAGAAAGATTAGATTTAGTGTACAGTTGTTTTCCAATGCTTAATTTGCATTGTTAATGTACAGAACCTCAATCTTTGAATGTATTTATAAAACAAACAACCAAAAGAACCAGCTTTAAAACTGGTTTGCTTCCGTTAAAACTTTTGTCTCTAAAAGTGGAAATAATCAGAGACAAAAGATGTTACAGGAGATTTTACTTTTATTTATTGTAATTCTTACCATTATCAAACCAATTAAAATTAATAATTTGGTTCAAGAATTTTAAAAATATAAATATAGCACCCTTGGGTTCTAGTTATTCAGCTGCTGTTTGTCAAATAACAGATTTTAAAAGAAAGCTTTAGAGAATTTTTGAAATATGAATGTAGTGACGCACGATTCTGACTTGTTAATTGTGCTTCTCTTTGCAATATGAAAGTAGTTTAGTGAACTATCTATGATCAAAGAAAGAGAAAGAGAATGCACCAAAATTGCATATTTCATTAAGTCATTGTAATTGTATACATGTATCCTGGTTGATGAGTGTGTTTTGGGACAGTCTTCAGCAAGTATCAACAAAAGAATAAACTCTATTGATCTTACTCGATAATTATACAGGGTAGAATTTTACAGATTACTGTCTTTTTATTTGGTTTTATTCTGTTTGATTGCCTACATGTATCATGGGTAGTAGAGGGTGTTTTGGGACAGTCTTTAGCTGTCCTAGGGTAGTCATGGCGTCTTTCATTTGGTGATAATTACCAATATGGGGAAAAAAAACTCTCCTGATCTTACTCGATTATTATACAATGCAGGATTTTTACTGATCACGGTCTTTTTTAAGGTTTGATTCAATATAATGGTATACATGTATTATGGGTACGTGAGAGTGTTTTGGGACCGTCTTGAGCTAGCACCATTACTTTCAGGGTGACAGATAGAAAAATTAAACTGTTGGATATCTAATTCATGCATAAGTTGTTGGAAATAATCAAACATAAAATTTGCTGGACATATTTGGGGAGACAAACAAATGTTAAAACATTGCCTAAACGTTTAGAACAGTGTTTGCTTTAATATTTTTCAAAGGACAAGACTATGGAACTCTTGAGGACGCACACATTATGGTCAACAAGTATTGGTTGCTTGACATGGTATTAGGTAAAGGACAGGCAGTCTACCATTTTTCTGTTAAATAGCTTGTTAAATGGTCAAATACAGGAAAATGTTGCAGATGTGCTTTATATATCTTCTGATTGGGATTTCCTACCATTTGACAAATGTGACAAGATCTATGGTACTTATAAACATCACCTTTAATTGTCGGCAAATAAAAAATTCAGGATCTTGTAATAAGTCTTATTGACACCAAAATGACCAGCTTAAGGAGTTTTACGGGCTAGAACATGAATTTCCTGTATATATGACTTAGGAACAACAATTTAATTGCTCACTGACCACTCATCACCAGCAGGTGCATCAGGTGTCTCCATGTTCTCATAATGACCCAATTTTTCACAAAGTAACAAACTGGTACTTGTGTGGCTTTAATTTCTAAAACCCAGTCTTGTGTCTTCTCTGAGGAATAGTACTTGGGGGCCTATAACTCACATTACACTGACTTGCACGCTTATAAAGTAGTTGTTACTTTCTGCTCAGATATCTGCAGTCATAAATTGGCTAGTGGTTTCTATTATTATGTGAAGAAACTAACTTGCTTATGAATCTCTCTCTCTCTCTCTCTCTCTCTCTCTCTCTCTCTCTCTCTCTGCTGAGTGATTAAGACATTTAAATTATGGAATTTACCTTATCCATTGTTCCAAGGCATATACATTAGGGATAAGGGCCAAATTTACAATTTCATCTCAGGTTCATAAATATAATAGCTTTGTGAAGGTCAAAGTATCAGAAATAACAAATTAGCAAATAAAATATAATCATTTTCACGGTGTTTTGCTCATAGCAAGTGCAAATAACTTGTTTTTATTGCACACAAAATAAATTCATCAAAAGGTGGTCATTTTGGTACAGTATATATATTGAATACAGATCCAGTAATGGAATGTTTTTGGGGATTAATTCTTGAAACAAACACTAGGGAATATAACCTGACTGTTCTTGAGTCATAATTTACAAATGTATGTGGTACACAAAAGGCAGTGTGTCTTCTCCAATCCAGGATTTACAGTTTAAATTCCTCAGAATTTCCAATGATGAGTATGTCCAATCCAAAAGCCAGGTTGTGTGAAAAGCTTGTCTTCATTCATGTTTTATTCATGTGAAAGTGAAAAACTAAAGGGACTGGCAAATAAATCTACAAGAACAATATAACAAGACAAGCCAGGTATTTGTTCCCTATAATTGCCTACCTGTATGATAATTTTTGTTTTAGACTCATTCATCTAACAGTATTGTTTTTATGAATGGCGGCTTATAGTAAACTTTTGTTTCTCTTATATTCCCTATGAAAAGTTAAACAAAGGACTTTATATTGTTTTTATTTATTTATTTTGCTTTATTGCATAGTTGTACTGTGCTGATATTTTTTGTGTCATGAAAATATTAGCTTATATTTTAAACAGGATAAAATAATGATAAAATCACAGACAAATGAAGATGTTTGTGTGGGGTGGTGGGGGTGATGGATGCTACAACAGCCTGAGCTGTGACTAGCCTTAAAAACTTTATAAGTTTTTTAGAAAATTATGTGTGTGTGTGTGTGTCTTATTCTTCTAACAGAAAGCAATCACATCTGTAGAAGATACATGTAAAAATTTGCATTAGTCTTTTTAACTACTACATTAATTTCATATTCCAACGTATCAAGCACTTTTAGTACTGTACTGTAGCAGTAATAATACAAACACATTGAGCGGGTTACTGGTAGCGGTAGCAATGTTATTTATATTCAATATATTATAATTTTATAATTGCTACCAAAGGAATCTGATGTATTATCATTGAGGGACCATACAGTCAGTCATTTTATCCGTACTATAAATATCGCTTCATACATGGATGAATATGGTTTTAAATAATAAAAAAATGTAGTTTCCAGTTTGATATCTGTCAAAATAAAGTATCTCATAATTGTAAGGAAGTGTTCTTTATGTTTACATATAGAAATTATATTTCATACTCTTAGAATTTCTTTTCTTATATAATGAAATAAGTTCGTATTTTTGTAGCATATATGCTTTTTATGTGATGTCCTTGTTTCAAGTCATTTGCCTCTTGCTGTTGTATTGGACTTGGAGATTTAAAATGAAATTGGAGATATGACATACTTGTCACGGGCAACTAGTGACAATACTTGCTGCTTGCTGGCTATTGCATAATCATCCATGCCATACATATATAATAATTCTGTATAATTTGACTATTTACCTTACTTCTTGTTATATATATATATATATATATATATATATATATATATATATATATATATATATATATATATATATATAATTAAAATGCCACTGTAAACTGCATATTAACAATAAAATTTAATTACATAGGGTTGAGAAAATAAACAGAATCCTCATCTCTGCAATATACTCTCTCTCTCTCTCTCTCTCTCTCCTGAATAAAAAAGAAATGAAAGTATGGTATGGCCTCTATGTGCAACTATCTGCACTTTGCTCAAATCTTATGAGGTCTTTACTGCTACAAAAAGCAGAATTTGCATTGCAAATTTGCATTGCACTCTAAAATAATAAATATGCTATAAACTGATAACATTGTGAATGAGAATATATAAACAAACTGGGGCCTTAAATCGTGTTTGAAAGCGGCTACCCTATTCTGCCACCGTGCGGCAGCGGTAAATTAAACAGACAAAATGTTCATAAAAAAAATGTGGTGGGAAGGGTTAGCGGAAATATAACGTTGTGTAAATACATCTAATTGTATTCAATTTTATACATTTAATTTGTTTTGTGCTACTTGCAGGCCACTTCTCTTCCGAATGTTAATACTGTGAGACATCAGCAGCTGTAATTTAATTCGAATGATATTTTAAATAAAACGCCCAAACATGCCGTAAAGTGGTACAACCTCTTGTTGCTAGGGTCAGGGGAGTAGTCGTATTGTAAGAAATTGACGTGTCACAGCGCCATCTGTTGTCATAAAGTGGCATTATTTTATGTTAACTTCCTTGATTCTAATTTGCAACGTGCTTGATGCTACATTATAGTCATGATTTTGGAAGTTGCAATTTGTGTAACTTGTGGTATAGCAAGTTTATAAATGGAATGTTAAAACTTGTAGTAACTGACATAGCATTTGCCATACAACAAACTACAGAATCAATTCAGTAGTTGGCAAATTGCAAGATGCAAGGACGGAGTAGGAAGGTAGATCTAGGCACTTTCAAGCAGCCATTTACAGCTTGTATCAATGAAGAATAAAAAATTCATGACTAGAATTATGAATGTAGCACTTGCAAGCAGCCATTGACAATAATACAGAAGGAAAGTAGCACTTGCAAACTGCCACGTACAATCTGCATCAATAAAGAATACAATATACAGATATAATTATGAAAGTAGCACTTACAAGCAGTCATTTACAATGGATCATCAAAGAAGATTAGAAAATACATGCATATAATTATGGCGGTAATCCCCCTCCAAAGTCGAGCACTGGCGCAGCATGTCTCAGACATGTACCATCATGTCCCAACTAGTCATATTGTCCTGACACCAGACCGACCAGTCCTAACACTAACCTCTTGATGCTGAGCGCTAAGCGAGGCAGATGCTAGCATCATTTTTATACGACTCTGATGCGACTCGGCCGGGCTTCGAACCCGCGACCTCTCACATCCAAGGTTGACGCTCTTACTACTTAGGCCACCCGAGCGATTCGGCGCCAATTGTCAACGCAAATATTGTCATGAAACTGTTTTCTAGAATTATTTACCTGAACAGTGTTTTAAAATAGCCTTGTATTTTCTAATAGTGGTTTGTATAACATAGGTGTTCACTGATCGGATCACTAATTCGGATTATGTTAAAACATACATATTTATATAATATGGAATCGTTCTGGGGAAATACTGGGCTAAAAGCTCTGCGCTCTTGTAAGGACATTATAATTGCTTTTCCTAAAAGACAATGACTATTTGCGGGATTTGGATTTTGCAGTCCAAAAACAAAAGTTCTAAAGGACCGATCGTTTAATTTTCGCTAGGGATGTGGGTCCGTGATATCAGGACCACTAGAACCTTGAAGAAACACTATTGCTGTGATTTGTATTAAATAAAATAGACTTTAGAAAAATTATATCTATCGTATAATTTACCCCCTCCCCCCATAGTAAATGGTCAAAATTAAATGCTCAAATTGGTCAGTCGTTACTAAGCGACCAGCTAATCAGTGCACTAAACTAAAAGTGTCATCTTCGTGTATCGTTTTAGGTCGAATGAGTTTATTAATCTTGTTTCATCCCGTCATACGTACTTTGTAATCGGTAGCAAAATAGTTCCTGTATTTTTTGCGTGATTTTATCCCCAAATGCGGATTATCCATTTGAAAACGGTGACCTAGACGCGCTGCGACCTTTCCTAGGAAGAAACCCTAGCGACATCTATCCGGTTACGGACGTAAGAAATGGATCCTCTTTAACCCGATAGTACATCGTCATGCAACACCGGATGAGGCAACGTGGAATGCATCCAGTTAATCTTTATAAATTACGAAATACCAAGGTTTAGACAGCTAAAAGTCATCATTGGCTTGATAGATATATATTATTTTCAGCCACAGAGACGTTATAGCGCTTAAAGAGGGTGATAAATTGCGTCATTATTGTAAAGATGTCACGGTTGCTTCTTAGGACGAAAATGCATGTTGGCAGGATAATAACTAGTAGTAATGTATTGAGCTCTTTTCAGCCTCTCCTGTCAACTGTGCAGGCACTAAGAACTCGAACTAAATGACACCAGGACACGAATGTGGTGTCACATTAGGGACAAAATTTAATCATTTCTCTCACAATTAAGCTTTATTAACTTTTTAATCTTATTTACGATAATTAAATCATTTCTACTTGCGTTATTAAATAATAATAATAATAATAATAATAATAATAATAATATATTTGTTGATGTGTCATGTGTATTAAGTGTCATTAACACAATAGGGTTATATCGTGCTAAAGTGAGCCTGCTACCCTGCTTGGCCTCCCATGATGTTCCGCACACAAGGCCAGGCACACACCGTTGATTGGCTGATACCAATCAAGGAATTTCAAGATGGCGGAAGTAATTAAAAGAACCCGTTGCCACTAAAGACATATAAATAATTAGTCCTACATGTAAGACATTGACGCTGATATTTATGTTTTGAGCGTCAGGGTCTTGCAGCCTAACTAACGGCGATGTGTAGCGTGTTTTGATTCTACTAACATCGTAAAGAAAGTCAAATTTTCAGGAATATCTCACACAAATGGCAACTAAAATATCGACGCTTTTATACAAAGTAAAGTCATAATGTTTTAGTCAGACTCTACTTACTCTGATGTCTTTTCTCTAATAAATTCAAATTATCACAAAAAATGGACATGTTTTCAAGTTTCGTTGGCCTACATTTCAGTTGGCTGGAAAGCGATGAAAGCCGGGAATGCCGATATCGGGTGAACTTGGAATATTATTCCTTAACGATATGAATAAAATATATTATGCCTATTGGAACTGTAAGCAATATTTCGTTTCGTTCAAGAAACATATCCCCCACATTAACCTACTTGAACATACTTCGGCATACCTCGACTACCGTCGCATTTCGACAAATTCAAATGTTTGCCAACGGAATATGAACAAACGTCCATTTGCTAGTGTCAGATTTTGGTTCCACCAGGATAAAAACAGCACAGTAAATGTATTAATTACATATAAATTTGTGGAAGAGTGTTGATATGGGCTGACAATTGTGTGAGATATTCCTGAAACTTTGATTACTCGTTCAGATGTCAACCGACATTGGAACGCGTTATACAAGTCCATTATTTGGGTAGTAAGACATAACACTAAAATAAAAGCAAAAAAAGATGTGCTATGTCTTACATTGTAAGACTAAGCAATAATCAGTTATTTCCAATTGTGTCACCACAGGCTTTTTCGTTTTATTAGTCACAACTATGTGAATCAAAGATGTATTGAGTGTTTGCGTAAAGTGTCACAATGCAGTACTGTCGTTTTCAGCCATTATATGGGAGTTATGGGGGGGGGGGAGTACTGTGAGAAATTGCGCAACTCTTTAGTTGAAGTTTATTTGTGTCAGAGATGCATGATTTGAATGAATGGTTTCTTTCTCGATTGACTGTTTGTCCTGATTTTACATTCATATGTTTCGTGTTTAGGCTCTAAAAAATAGACAGTAACAAAAGAAAGAGTGAAAACAACAAGCTTTGAAATATTTAACAAATAATGTATTTCCCGGGGGAAAAAAAAGTAATAATGAAAAAATAAGAACTTACGGTTTAAAGAATCAAATCCAAAATAATCCGAGAATAATCTACCAATTAAATTTTAGAAGTCCTAGTAATGAAATGTTCTAATGAATTCAAGTTCGAGTCCAGACTAAAAATCCAAGATGGAAGGCGATGACGTATACTGTAGCCTTTATATTACGGACATGTCTACAGTTCTTTGTTGATTCACAAAAAAAATTCCGGTGTTTGAATTCCGAATAAAATTTAAAGAAATTTCTTTGTCAAAGAATTCATTATGAGCACTCAAATATTTCCAGAAAAAATAGTTAATCTTTTAGAATCCAAATCAAATGTGAATAAAAATTAAAATATAACTCCAAACCGGTCACAAACAAAGACTTTTCCAGTGTCTAATGTAAATGCCCAAACTGAGAAATATCTCTTTAAACATCACTATTAAATATAAATACTGCGCAATTTCGGAAATCACAGAATTGCATCTATTATCACGTACAGCCAGTATGACCTTGATAAAAACCGATCATTTACACAGAAAATAAAATAAAAATAGAAAGTTGTTTACTTGTCTCAGGGATTTCCGAATCAAGGTCGGAAACTAAGTCAAAAATAGAAACAGTGTTTCTATTATTAGGTGTTTATTCAAAGATTCATCTCAAACTGAATTTTCTGAAGAAAAAACGCCAAATCAAGTAAACAAGATTGTATTACTTTGACATGCAATTAAGTTTTAAAGAAATTAAAACTTACAAACATACAATTAAATTAAATCAAATATAAATTAAAACAAGTATACATAACAATATTAAGTTTCAACATTTTCGAATATACCTTTTTTTCTAGTATCCTACTTACCTCTATTTTAACATGTTTTAAAGGAACAACTACTGGGGTCGAAATGAGAGGGTGGGATTAGGTTGGTAATGCAATGTATACCAATTTATGCAATGAAAGTTGATAGCTTTACAGTCCTGCCATTTATATGTCTTGTTTAGAAAAATAATATTTTGCTAGTTACAATGTGATTGCTACGACTGGAAATCTGGATATGTCCAGTATTATTATTAGTTCTGCAGGAAATACATGCTTAGAGAATAGACCAATGTCTTAAGTCACTAATTTGTTTTGACACATAAATTATTAGATTTGTGTAGCCATTAACTAAGCAATGTCAACATGAAAAAGATTTTAAGATATTTGTTTTCTATTTTTTTTTTGTAAACATTACTAATTTTGGAATTTAATGATATTTTCCTTTCTAATTTAGTCATGAAATGGCAGGGTAGCAGGCTAGTGTCCAGGTAAGTAGAGTCAAGTACCTGATCCAAGAACAACGTGCAGCAACCGACCTGGACTGCTCTGGTAATAGGCTTCAAACCGCAACCTTTTTGATCATTAGTCTGGTGTGGTAAACACTGACCCAATGCAGCTCCTAACTTACGTCAGAGTTAGGAGAAAGAGGGGAACCAGTGGTTCCCTGCATCTCTCAGGTACATGGGTTAATACGCACGCAAATAAGCTAGTTCAATTTGCAGTACGTTGCTAATTCCATAACTAATGCATCATAAATCACAGCTGTCCAAGTATATGAGATAGGGATTTCAATTATCATCATTGTCCCTCACTACTTTGTAGGGTGGTATTTTTTACTTTAAACATATATTGACATTTAAATAGATAGATGTGGACTGAATAGAGATTTATTGTTCATCCATAGCATTGTCTAGATCTGACACAAGTCAATCCATCGGCAGTTGTGAATTGTAAATTTTTTGTAGCTAAAGCAAGGCCAACAATCTACGTCACGTGAAGTGATGCATCAAAGGAAAATATAAGCCGCCATATTTGAACGAACGTTCCATTAGAGGTAAGTTTATTTAATGTATGCGTAATTTGGAGAGTTTTCATACACGAATACATTGCGCACCTAAGTTAGCCGGTTCTCAGAGTATTATCGCTGTACAACATTTGTCAGAAGCGCTGCTGATAACTTCAAACAACTCACCCGATGAAGGACACACGGTACTAATGGTATGGAAAAATGGGAACCAGCCTGGAAATGGGTGAAAATAAAATAGAGTATATATGGGTTAGGCTGACCAGGATTGGTTAATAATGTAAGTCATGTTGTAGGAAAAAGAATCTTTTGAGAGCTTATCCAAGTTGTAAGTGGAAAAAAAATATAGACATTGTTTTATTGATGGAATTTCAGTCCTTTAACAGTCTTGAGTTTGGAACACTCATTACTAAACTTAGCACCTGACTCTTTGGTGCGGAATTGAAAGCACATGTTTCAAACACATACAGGCCCAGAAAATGCCGCGGCTCATATCCTATCCTCTACACAGAAGCTGACATCCAGGTTTCATCTATACTGATAAATATAGGTTTGATCATGAGCACTCAAAAATTTTAAGTTACTGTACTTTTTTAATATAATGGTGTTTGCATAGGTTTACTATGGGAACTGAATTAGTACCGTGAGTCCTGAACAGTAGAGGTGTTTAAAGACAGTACATGTCATACAATAACCAATGATAACTGATTATCCGATATCAGTTGTTTTTGGATCACATCATTTATATGAAAAGTTTGAGTAATACAGAATTTAAAGCAAAAGGTACCTTGAGTCGAAGCGAAAATTCGTCATGGCGTCTTACAATTTCCGAAATGCATCATTACCTATATGACGTAGGTTGTAGGTGGTGTAGAGGCTAAAGCGTTCAGGACAAGATCCAAAGTTTTACTTTTATCCAGCTTCCTACGTCGAGCCAGATATTTTACAAGATCAAGGTTCATGCAGGTAGGGCTGATTCTACATTTATTATATCACTGTCAGGGTTATAGCGCCATCTGCAGGGATTTCACTTACACGTGTGACAACCAAACGTCACACTGTCGAAAATCTCACGTAACACCGTCATGCATAGGGTGAAAGATTACAGTTTCGTTCTCTATCATCAGGCGCCATTTGCAATATTTAGGGTCACAAAGGAGCCAGAAGGAAATTGAAATTTACATGAAAAACTTTCGTATTCTAGTAAAATCAGATTCTTAAAAATGTATTTTGAAAATTATTTGCTTCCAATTCATAGGTGTGATATTTACATAAATATACTGATGTCCGCCTGTTGGAAACAAACGAGATGTGCGTGAATATTTAACATAACGCCTTAGAGTTGATAAAGTATAATTGGTATGTACAAGGCAATTAAATAAAACACAGCTTGACTCATTGCGAATGCCATTCATTGTGAAGGCCGATTTTTATACCTGGCTTAGATTTTGAAACAGCCTATCCATATTTTGAGGATGCATTTTTGTATGTACAGCATGTGAGTCTAAAATTATTCAGTAGGAATTGGAAATGTATTGATATCTTCGATTTTTTTAAATATAAAATACCTTATTATATCATCTAAATTTATTTTTATGCAGACGTGTATGCAACTCTAATCCTATTTTGTTACGCCAGATTAAGAATAGATATTTTTACCGCACTTTCATTAGTTTTAACCCATGTTAAGTCTCAGTGATCTTTACCCATGGTACATCTAATTTACAAAGACTGCTTCCGGTATAGTCGAGTATCCATTTATACGTTTAACATTGAACTAACTGATTCGTTACTATGAAAAATATATATGAAGTATTCTATGCTGTATATATGTTAGGCTTGTTATTGAAAATCTTTATTTTTACGACTCCATATTAGTGGAAAGCAGTCACTTTACCGGCGTAGCCTTTGGTGGCGGTGGCCACGGTTTTGTTGTGTTTTTTGTTGAAGTATTCATTTACCTTTATTTAATATACCCTTCCTGGATTATGTTAACACGTGTGATAATTCATTTTATTACATAGTAATTTTTTGTTTGTTTGCGAAAGACTCATATGTATGCTACTGATGCTTTCTAAGGTGAAATTTGACGTCGTATGGATATGCAATAAACTAAAAAAGTGCATCGATGATTTTAAACAAAGAAAAGTCTATTATAAATGTGGTGTAACCAAACGCACATATCAGAATACAAAAGTCACACAAGCATGAAGAATAGGTCAACGTAATATACATTTTGTACGGATCAGTTGTGTTTATTAAGATGCATCAACATCAACTATTTTGATAGGTGTTGGTGAAGGTGTAAATGCTTCCAAGATATTTTGAGGTATAGCGAACGAATATATAAAAATATAAATAGTCACTCAAGCTCGCAAGCATATCATGGTGGCTTTTGGTAAGGTTGGGTAAATGTTTATGTGAGCTACTCGGGGCCCCGAGTGGCCTAGTGATCTAAAGCGCTCTCCGTTACCGACCACTGCCATCTCACCTCCGTCTGCGTTTCGGATTCAGCCAATGTGGATATGTGAGAAAGCTTGCCAGTAGCTTCTCGTGGGTCGGTGGTTCCTTCCGGGGTTTGCCCGGGTTCTTCCTCCACCATTAATACTGGCCGCCATGTATAGCCTATCGTATGCTGAAAAATGGCGTTAAACCCTACAACAACAATAACAACAATGTGAGCTACTCAAATTTCCTAGGTCAAATTAACAGAACGTTTGACGAATTTAGACGCAATAGTCACGCATGAGTGAAGACATGTCACAGTGACCTACATCAGGTATAATTCAGCTACTTTTGCAGAATATCATTTACGTACCAATGTTAACAGGTGTGGTTAAGTTAGGTTCCAAGAGTCGGATGGTGTTGTCAATGAACATCTCAATATAGAAACGTCTTGAAAGAAATGTACGTAAAAGTAACAAACATTATATATGTACGATTTCATTATTATTTTTTTCTGATGATATACATTAAATATTTTGGCGCTGATGAAGCAAACTCTAAACTATGGACTGTGCAACGGACGTGAAATGAGTGATATAACCAAGGAACAAACGAAGGATTGTATGGACACAGTTTTATATTCCGTGTAAAGTCTGTTAGCAAGGGGTTTAACCATATGTTTGTCTTAATCTGATTTGCGATGGTACTCAGAGGTAAATATGCCAAAACAACAAAGTCCCTGTTGTATCTTAACACCATCACTTTTGTTTTGAGTTGTTTGAGTATTTTAGGAGCACTTGGTTAAACAATAGATACAAACATTAAATTAACGAACACAGCAACTGCACAAATCTTCCTAATTATTGGCCTTTTAGCGCAGTCCATAAGCAGGATTTCTTGTCTATGTGCCACTTTATTTTCAAGATAATATCTTTGTTTCGTGTCATGTTTGCAAGTTTGCCATTGATAAAAGCACACAGATTAGAGTACGCAGACAACGTTCGAAAATACATTTCAATTAAGTCGGCAAGAATGTTTTCAGTGACAGTGCAATCCAATAAATTATTTTCGCATATATTTACCTTTGACTTGCGGTCCTTTTGTACTTGGCTATGACGGCACCACACTATATTTAAAAGAAGAAAAAAAGATAAATCAATTAACGTAATAGTCATTCTAATCCATCACATGAGCCATGTAAAAAGTTGAATGCAAACATTATTCCTAGAGTTAAATATTTTGAGAAGAAAAATGAGACGGAATTAACAAAGTCTAATTTGTGGTCTCGATAGATGGATTCCGTCAACATCATGGCAATCACAAGTGTCTGATCAAATAAACAGATGAACTAATATTTAACACCTCTGTGCCGATTGATCATTCCATCAATAAATACTTATCGCTGAATAAAGGCAGGTGTGATTCAACTTCTGAGACACTTTCATGGGCCGAAAAAAGAATTAATGACTCTTTTATGTACGGCTTGATAATCGTGTTTTTATCTTTTCCTACAATAAAGGTTTTGTACGATACTTATTTATAATAAAAAGGTAAATTCATTGAGCCTTTCTTTATGAAAACATTTATTTATTTTATGCACGGTAAAGAGCTAATCCGATTGAACTTGATGGAAAAAGAAATTTTGACTTTTATCAAGTTTCACCCAAACTGCTTCCCACGTGTGCTTAGGACTCTGACATGCCATGCATTAAACGTTCTTGCCCTTATAAGCATTATTCCGTCATTAAGATGCGGGATCTTACACATCTTTGTAATGACGTAAATAAAGGAACCGATATAAGATTAGATTATATTCACATGATTTCTTAACATATACACGGGAAGCCGTCGTCCATTAAAACTTACATTTATAGTAGACACTTTTGGGCAATGTAAATAAATAAATAAATAAATAAATAAATAAATTAAAAGGGCACGGAGCTACCACCCATTTAAAAAATCGACTAATTAACTCTGAGTGAAGAATGTGAAGTAGGGCAGATAAAAAGCAATCCTGGAATAAAGGTGCAGTAAGTTAAAAATGAAGATGAAACTAAATGTCATTTCAGAAACCAGCTCCGCCAGCTCCCCTCGCCCCATACATCACAGTAAACGATACGTTGATTCAGAAAACCTTGCTCATTTGATATCATAATAGCAACGGGAAGCAAAAACAGAGTAGCTTTACAAATCCAAACGATATATGTGCTTTTCATCGCTGAAAAAAATTACTTTCTCCCTCCATCACCACCCCACCATGTCTCTCAACACAAAGTAATTTATTAAGACGAAAGTCGTACGTGTGTAAATCTTGGCTTGAAGCAGCAAATATACCATTAGGTTGCGTGCTGTTTTTCTTAAGTTCAATTACCAGCTAATACTGAATGTCTCTATACTCATTCGTGATTTCTCTTACTTGAGGGAGAAAATGGATCCAAACTGCAGTGGGGATGGAATGTTTACATTCGTTGCATTCATTCTTTGTCTTTGTTTATTATGAAGTATATTTACTTTCATACGAATCAATTTTTTTCTTGAGGCTATTAATGTTTGTTCTTGTTTCTGGTGAATACACTTTAAATAAGTCGAGTGGATTGTATCGTACATAACGTTCAGAGATAGTGTTCAAACTTACAGTTTTAAACTCCGACATAATATTAAACAATGTGTGTTAGGAGGTACGAAATGCAGGTTAGTCTAATAAACAAGGCCAACAAATAACTTGACTATTTGACCAGACCAATTATAAATTAGTTTCACATCAGTATTGCATCCACATAACGTAACAAGTTTGGAGACTCACCTCGTTCCATTAACATATCCAGCGACAAATCAAGACAACATTAACATATCCAGCGACAAATCAAGACAACATTAACATATCCAGCGACAAATCAAGACAACATCAACACATCCAGCGACAAAAATCAAGAAAATGAAAGGGAACTTCAGTCGTGAAGCTACGAGCTCTAAATATTCTCCTTCGTATTGAAAACCAGCATTTGTTTTGCAATACAAATGACAAAAGTTTGAAGCTGATTTCAATAATGATGTCTATGGGCCTGTTTATGTGATATGCATTCTTTCTGACTCAGTGAACATGATGTCCGGTTTGTAACAAAAACCAATTCCAGGGCAACTGTGTCTGCCATATGAAAGATCTAAATTTCTAGCCACATAAACCTATTATTTTTAGAACCAGTTTGGTTATTTTATTTTACACTGTTTTAAGAGGTGCGTAATGATTCTGGTTCGATTTGGCGAAATCCTGGATCCTTACACGCTCATCAGAATAAAATATTTCTTACGTCATCAAGACAGCTATAACGTTAAATACGTTCTGGAATTTCATTGGTACACTAACGATTTTTTTTTCACAGATAGATTTATCTACTTAGTTCAGTATAAATTAAATTTCAATTCAAACATGGAATTTGTGTTATTATTTTAAGTTTTCTAGATGACACAACAACAACAAAAATAAGTTGAGAGTCAAATTGGAGTCGTGAGGTATACCTCTGAAAATGCACAAGAAAAAATAAAAATATTATAATTAAGTGAGATGAAAACTTCAAATATATTTCGCTTAAAATCCCGTGTTCACTCATTCGATCTGAACAAAATTCTTGCATAGTTATTGTGGAAGTAAAGCATAGACGTAGCGAGGAACTATCAATCCAGTTTCAGTTAAATGGATTGGCAGGATAGTTTATTGCTTCCTAATATAGATGAACCCACAAACAAGGTACTTTCCTGCAAAATGCCTCTGTACAATCTCGATTTAAAAATGTATATGATTCAATTATATTTTTATATGCAAATAATGTAGAATAATTAAGAAGTTTAAAAATAATTTTATCGCGAACTTTAAACACGGTTGTTTAGTTTTTCTTATTAAAAATATCGTACAATTTAGAAAAAATATTTTATTTTTCTTATTAAATGTTGTTATATATGATGGTATTGAAATGCAAATAAATGGATCGCATGATTCATGGAAAATTGCCGTTCTGGAAACAAATTATCTCTAGGTCTCCTGGGTCCGAGCTGACTGCTGACTAGTCATTCTGCAGCACGTTGTAAATATCAAGCAAGCATAAATACGCTGAACTCAAGAATTTGATGTACATTGTAAAATGTAGTTATGTAGTTCAACGCGCCATTAAAATTCAATAACAAAAATGCTCGAAAAGCCATTGTAAAATATTTGATTTTGTATGGCACTGAAGTACCTAATATTGACAACTATCTCTAAATGGATCCTGTATGTGCCCATAATCAGCAAAAGGCTTACGGCAACTGGGACTGTTTGAGTGCTTTCATATGAAGTGCGCTTGTCTTGAGAAGATTGACAACTTATTCCAAGCACTTGTCTACGGAGAGGTGGCTATTAAATTGCAATTAATCAAATAGATTTATGACGAGGAATTCCCTTGAAAACCCAGTGCTCTTTGATATATTAACATCGCCAGCTGAGTGTAGGAACAGTAGAAAAGTATTACATTGTCGATCTGGTGATCACTGATTATTCGAAAGTTGAACTTAATGTTGCTGAGTTATAGTCGTTGTTGTCGCAGTCGCAGTCCTTATGGCTTATTGCTGTTGATGTTTTTGTCATTGTTAGTAGTAGTAGTAGTAGTTGTTGTTGTTGTTGTAGCTGTAATATTATTAGTGGTACAAAAAGTAGTTGTAGTAGTAGTGGTTGTGCTTCTGGTGGTGGTGGTGGTAGCATTGTTTTTAATGATTATCATGATCAAAGCTACTGTCAATGTTGACGTTGCAGCAGCATATTATAAGTAGCAAGATACATTAGCATAAACGATTCATTAGTATAAACGATTCATTAGTATAAACGATACATTAGCATAAACGATTCATTAGTATAAACGATAGATTAGTATAAACGATAGATTAGTATAAACGGTACATTAGCATAAATGATAGACTAGTATAAACGGTACATTAGCATAAACGATTCATTAGTATAAACGATACATCGATTCATTAGTATAAACAAAACATTAGTAAAAACGATTCATTAGAATAAACGATACATTAAGTATAAACGATACATTAGTATAAAGGATTCATTAGTACAAACGATACACTAGTATAAACGATACATTAGTATAAACGATTCATTAGTATAAACAAAACATTGGTATAAACGATACATTAGTATAAACGGTACATTAGTATAAACGATACATTGGTATAAACGATTCATTAGTATAAACGGTACATTAGTATAAACGATAAATTATTAGAAACGGTACATTAGTATAAACGATACATTAATATAACGATTCATTATTATAAACGATTCATTAGTATAAACGGTACATTAGTATAAACGATTGTCAGTTATTGAAATGGCTTAACTGGCACTTGTTAAAGCAGCTGCATCAAAGTTTATATGGGTATTTACGAGGTACGCGTTTTTATGAGGCGGCATTGACAAGGGTAGGTAGGTAACTAAGGAATGAGAGGAAAGGCAGTTAAGAAGGTGGTGTTGTATGTTGTCGGTTGCTTTGCAGCCATGCTGTTTCATAGATTTATAGGTAAGACTGTATGTATGTAGCCTATTAGAATTGTAGATTGTTGGATAGAGAGTTGGGTCATTAAATATGAGTACATTATATTTTGAAATGCATGCTGGTTTTTGATACATTTTAGTACCAGTGGAACAACATCAAAATATTGATATGTCTCTCTGGTTCACCATTCTGATTAGCTTTTTCAAGCGCATTGATAAATTGATCACTTATTTGCTATCGATCATTTATGTGCAATGGTAGTCAAAAGAATAACTCTATTAAAATTGCTTTCAAAATTTCTACCTTCACAATCACTTGAAATTTATTTTTCGGGTTATATACTACCACTGATAGATTACGGCTGAACCATATGGGGAAACGCATCAAATTATAATCTGTCCAGAATTGATAGACTCCAGAAAAGGGCAGTCCAAATAATACTGAAACTTCCTGTTATGATTCCCTCAAATGTGTTGTTTTCACGTCTGAAATGGCTACCAATACAAAAACGTATTCTTTATTTTAAAGGAATCATGACATACAAGTCTTTAAACGGTCTTTCTCCAGATTATATCTCTAACATAATTGAACTAAGATCATCGAATACTGAGCGTAATCTCCGATCGACGACAAACAACGATCTCCAGGTTCCTCGGTCGAAAACCAATCATTACAAATCTTCATTTTCTGTATCAGCACCTACTGTATGGAATTCCTTACCAGTGAGGATACGTAATTCAACTTCCCTTGCTTCTTTTAAAATATCATTAAAGAAATTCCTTCTGGACCAGTTGGAATGACATATTAAAAGCTCTAAATAGAAAACTTTAAAATCATATCCATAATTGATATATATTTGTATGTTTCCCAGTATAGTCACACATAGTCATTCATGTCAAATATGTACGAATGAGTGTGCGACGATACATGGTTATGTGCATGAACTTCTATTTTTATTTTTTATTACAAAAACTGAGAACCACATGGCACATGGGTCAGCCATGACCAAATGTGTTATCCTCGTTAAAGATAGTTTATTATTATTATTATTATTATTATTATTATTATTATTATTATTATCATTATAAATTACACAGTATGAAATGCTGGATTTTCTGAGCAAGGAAGCAAACCTGAAACCAACCGCAAAACATAGTTCCCTAGAAGATTTCAGGATGGTTTCATGTATATGTAAATGGGTAAACAGTCTTGACTGAGAGCCAGGTAAAATCCGTTGAAGTATCGTAGTTTATATTTAGATTCCGTACTCTTCAGGATAGAACTCTTGACGTTTTGATTCTGAAAGAAAAAATATTTCGTCTGCTTATTGAGAGGATCCTAACGGAAACCTTAACAATCCTTCCAGTTTCCATTGCTTTTCAGGCGGTTTACGCAATATGCCAACAACGACACTCTGTAGGAGATATGATACCTGTGTCGAAACCTGTGATTTGCAGGCGAGACAAGAAAGATATAGCTCGAAATATTACTTTATTGTGCAACTTAAGGAAACGCGTCCATTATCATTAAATCACTGGCTATGGAAATCGCCCATTTTTAACTAGTACTATTATAAACAATTACACAGTTAGAAATAACCATTTTGTTTAGCAAGTGTAACTGAAATTTTTACTGGACAAGATGGATGTTTATAAAGCATTGATAGGACTAGTTTAACTGCATCATTTACATCAATGTGTTCATTAGGATATTTGCAAATGTTCATTAAAAGAAAACTAAAATAAACACATTGCAGGTGCTTTGTTTTTGACATTTTTGACATCTAGAGATAATAGTAATTAGCACGCATTTAGTCCTTAGGATTAAGTTACCTCTACACAAAAGAAAAAAATAGAAGTTAATTTTCTCAAATATAACTGAAACACTTCCACTAAAGAAAGTACCAGAATAAAATTTCAGTCTGCATTAGCGGCAGTCTTCGAAGTCGTCTCAAAATGTTCTGAAAACAATATGAAACAATTTACTCCGACCAGGCTAACAGAACGACAAGTGCTTTACAGTTTCAGTGTTTGCACCCTATTTAGTTGCAAAATTTAGAACTATGTGTTGAAGTTCAATTTTTCAATGTAAATTTCATTCCCAGAATTTCTTCTATCAACACAAGCTCATGCAGGTGTTTGATTCTTTCGATACGAGACCACTTGCGTGTAACAATATTATTGCAAGGAAGGTCTATTCTTAAAGAAATTAAAATCCCTTAACAGCTAAAACTAGAGCTTTGTTTGTACTACAAGTATAACCCTAAACTAAATTATAATAATTTAGGAATATTCAAAAGTTAAATCAAATAAGCTAATTACACGTGCAAATAGATATGTAGACCAAACTTCAAGTCTCAAGCTCAAGTGCTTTTTATTTAACATTGTTACCAAGATTTTCATCAAAAATTGAAAGTCCTACAGGATCTATATAATTTTAACAAAGTGTAAAATAACTGAGATATTGCTTTAATCGCAATATTGTTAAATATGGATACAAATATGGATTAGAAATACACCTTCAGTATTTAATCAAGCCGTGTTTACTGAATCGTGCAATCCAAAATTTAAATACAAAATTGAAAATTGAAAGAAAACGTTTTGGCCATGTCAGATTATCTACTTTTGCCAATGAATAGGTCTGCAAAATTGAATGGCTAAAAATGTATTAGCTTTTTGGATTGTCCTGCTAAAATAGACATGGGACGGACAGACGGATGTGCTGAAGTAAGTGCTGACATCCGCAAACAATATCCCCCTTCTTCTTCCACAAAAGGCATACTAGTTTCTATAAAAATACACGCTGACCCAGAAAAGAACGATACTGGAAAAGACGTAGAGGCAAGAAACATATATTTATTTGTAAAACATGCACGCCCTCAGTGCAGATTAAAAAGACAAAGTCCACCATGTTCTGAAAAATGAAAAAGAATTGTAACGAAAACACTAAAACGGGACTTAAAACTAACCGCATTATCTACTAACTATGCCTTCCAAATGTAATTTCCATATATTATTAGAAACATGTAATTCCTTGCCCTTTTAAAATGTCCTATATTTTTAATAATTTAACATTAATTTATTTATTTGGGGTGCTGCATTATCGTATTAAAAAGGCTTGCACTCAGCAAGTCTAAGTCCACTATATATAAAACTAAAATAAAGATGTGAAAAGAAATACAAAATCAGTCAAATATTGTAAATATATTACCAGTCCATTTGCATATGCTAAGGTCTAGATACGTAGTCTTATTTCCATATTTACGGAAACAATGAGAATGAAAACGCATAAAGAAATGTATAATGCGTTTAACCTAGAGGTCCAAAAGCTGTCATCGTATTGCTTGGGGTATTATATTAAGGCTGTCATCGTATTGCTTGGGGTATTGTATTAAGGCTGTCATCGTATTGCTTGGAGTATTGTATTAAGGCTAATTATATTGTCGGAAGAAGTTCTGGGTGTTGAGTGAATATTGCAAATGATAGGACTTTATGACGGTCAGGAAAACTCTCTGAAAAAGAACCATATAATCAACCTCATCCTGAATTAGTTGTGGTCACTACGCCATTTTGGCCTATTTGAAAGCATGATTAATGTCTTGATCATTAAGACTCCGTCTAGTATGGCAGAATAAAACAGCCAATTTGTTAGTACTTTGGTATAATGTACTTTCAGAAGCGTACCTACCACAGCTCAGTTGTTTGTATAGGGTGGTTTTGTGTAATCGTGCTAAACAACTTCGCATGGCAGATATGACCAAATCAATATGCTTTGTAAAAAAGAAATTGGATATAGGACAAGTTATATTTGATACCTTACTCTTTGATTATGTAACTTATCAAACAAAAGATATTTTTTTGACTTAATGTGCTCTGGCACTTTCACACACACACACACACACACACACACACACACACACACACACACACACACATATATATATATATATATATATATATATATATATATATATATATATATATATATATATATATATATATATATATATATATATATATATATATGTAAACTATGACACGTTATCCTCATTCTTGTGGAATATTAATTTTGTCTAACTGCACTTCAATATCTGCCACGTGTGTCAGAAAAGAATTTTATATAGTCATCGGCCATTTGTACAACGTGGCAGTAAATACTTCTATATAGTTTAGTAGATGCAAAGACAATCTCTCTTGGTTACATGTTTCGGAACGTCACGAAAATCTGCGACTAACATGGCTTGATAATTAGGAACTTGATGTAGTAGTGAATATATCACGGGTAGTAATTCAGGGATTAATTCAGTAAAATATTAAAGCTAATATGATCGAAAACAAAACAAAATATAAACGCAAGTTTTAAAAAGTTTAAAGTCATTTAGAGTCAATCAAGGGCCAGAACTTTGTCAAATAAAATATTAAACTGCTGATTATCAAACACATTTGATGCATTGTTTCAATTTTTCGAGAAAATGTTTTGTCGTTATCAACCAACGATGTCGATGCAAGCGTTTTCATAACATATTGAGATGCATTGCTGCGTAAGCTAATCAAAGGACAAGGACGTTGTAAACTGTTCTCAAAATAATGTCGTCATCAAAATCACCTGAGAAATTAATATTCAGATGTGATAGGAATTGACCCCCTCCTTGTGCTCCATGTGAACGCTACAGTGTTCAGAAGACAGTGACATGAGATGCCCGAATCGGGCCATGACCTTGTAAACTATTGTCGAAATCGGATCATTGTTTGAAGCTACTGAGACCATGTTAAGATGAAGTTCCACAGACAATGCAGGCAAATTAAATTATAGAAAGCGAAAGCAGTAAAATAAGAATGTGCAAATCTCAGTGGAATACTTCTTATATGTCATTGAAAGGTCATAACTATAAAAAGAAAAATCAAATTCTGCTTATCTTCAAACACATGTAAATTCTTGTTGAGGTACTGAAATAAGAAGGTGGAATTGGAGAACGGAAACATACGACTTTATACGAACGAATTGATTGACAAATTGATACAGATATCACTATCAGCCAGGAACAACCGAACGACGCACAAACGGACAGGACGACATGGATGATATTGTTGTCCTTCCACAGGAACGGTGGGTCATACAAATACAGCCATGAGCACACAGAGTGATGACATTAATTGTACCAGATGAAATTAATTATATTTGCAAGAAGATTTACCGATGCAAGAAAATACGACATTGAATATTCAAATTTAATGTCTAGTACATATTCACCTGAAGATGAGTTCAATAGTGGAAATTCGAACTCGAAATGTGTGTAACGAGTGGTGCATGTAGCTACATAATTTTGCATACAATATATATAAACGAAGTAATTAAGATCACATGATGAAGACGTTAGAGATACTGTGACTTTTCTGTGTTTCGCGATCAGAATTTGTGATTGTCACAGTGAAAGTGGTAATCAGTACATGTATCAAGAACAGTTGACGATGAAGGGGATATAACTCAAAATGCCAACGTTTACTCACTCAACACATTACCTAGAAGTTGTCTAACGTTTCTAATGCTATATCACCATTACAAATTTGGACGGTATCAAAGATTCTAGATCAAATTTAAGTCAAGTTTTTTTCTTTCTTCTTCTTAAAATAAGACATTCAAATGCCCAGATTCTTTTTGTAATTCGAAATACTCACTAAGAGACACAGAATGGGTTACTAAGAGAGATAGAATGGGTTACTAAGAGAGACAGAATAAGTTACCCAGCATATCTAATTGGAACAGACCGCTCCGGTGGCCTAGTGGTTAGAGCGTCCGCCTCGGATGCGGGAGGTCGTGGGTTCGATCCCCGGCCGAGTCATACCAAAGACTTACAAAAATGGTACTAACAGCTGCCTCGCGTGGCGCTCAGCATTAAGAGGTTAGTGTTAGGACTGGTCGGTCTGGTGTCAGGATAATGTGAATGGGTGTGACATCATGCTAAATGTCTGCGGCATGATGCCCCAGTTCTAGACATCACTATAAACTGTCACATTGCAGACATCGTAGCGATATGACTGAAACATTGTTAAAGCTACGTTAAAAATCCAAATCACATCACATCACTAATTGGAACACATTCAAATACAACAACTGTGTCTTGTACTGTATGCTCGTAACCATTTATTCTTTTAATTATCTGTAACGTTCAAACAATAAACAAGGCATTATTAATTTCGTAATTATTAATTAATAATATTTAATTTAAATTTAAATTTAATTTTTAATTTCATAAAACTTAAATAGTTACTTTCAATTGAATTATATATGACCATCTGCTATTACAGATACTTTGCTTCTGGTGGAAATTGTACCTTGAAAATGCAGTAGTGAAAACACACACACACACACACACACACACACACACACATATATATATATATATATATATATATATATATATATATATATATATATATATATATATATATATATATATATAGACTGTTTTCCATAGTAAGAATAGAATAATACAGTCTGATGTCTTTAAGCTAAACAAAATTGTCCTGTTCTTTGCTACGTAATGTGCTCTTTAGGATTAGTTGTATTTCAAGTTCCATGAAGAAAATCGTTTGACTTGAGTAAATAATCAATCATTGAAAATATGTTTTGACCTATTATATGAGAATATAATCTCACAGCAAAATCATTCCCTATAGTGTTTGTCGTCGGTCCTTCCATATAATAAGATATGAACGCTTATCATCTGAAACAAATATACGAAACCAGACATGATCCATTTGTCAGACAAGATTACGGTACTTTAGGAACGTGTTCTGAACGGCTGTACTTCGTCTCAGTTCTAATAACAAAGCAGTAAATGTCCCATGTCCCAGCATCTCACATTTGTGACACATTTTAAGGAACCTATGGTAAAATCCTTGACAAGTACTGAAAAGTATGTCGTCATATAGATTCATGGTTGCAAAATTAGGTGACACAAATTAATACATTGTAAATACCCCCACCGATGAGCAACTGTCTCGAGTAGAAAGGTAATCTTAAGGAAATGTGTATCGGCTCTAAAGTGATTGTTCGAAAATTGGTATATAATTCATGAAATCAGTAAGGTAAATTTGTTGTTCTCGTGGAAAGAAATTCAATGTATTTCAGCACGTGTTTGATCATAGCCATAACACAGAGATCAGCTAAAATGAGATAATACAGATACAAGTGCCATTAGAAAGAATTAATATGTTAAAGGTCATAATTAAGTTCATGTATAATAATGTTTGAGAAACAACTAACGGACTTCAGAAAATACAAGCACTGCTAATTATCCTTTGGCCGGCTGCAGTGTTGAACAGTCCTGTACATCAGCGAACTAAAGAAGACATTAAACAATACAGATTTAATTGTTATACATAATAGGGCCAAGTCAAAACTACTGAAATTACATAATTCTTGTATTCATTTTACAATTTTGGGAAACAATCTAAAATACGCCAGAACAAAAATAATTTTTAAAACTCTTTCGCTTACTTAAATGTCATTGTTCTTAATATTTTCAGCAATTTCTTCCAACTGTTAAAGATATTTCTGTTGCTGACTTTGCTCCTTGAAAAGAGGAGACATATTTACGCCTAGTGTTAATACACCTAATAGTGTAGAGACTGCAAGCTGTAACTTTGCGTATTGCAGTATCTTGTTTTCTGCTTGATCTCTGTCCTCTTCCACATTTCTGATGTCGTCTAATTATTTCTCGTCTATATCCCAGAAGAGAAATTTGACCTAATAATCATGGAGTTTGAGACAAATGGCAACAAATTGATTGAGGAGGTTTGTTGAAAGACGGATAGACTGAAATAGATTCAAAAGTAGAGTTAGGGTGCTGACAGTGTTAAAGTACCCTCTGCACTGAAGATAAAAATAGATGCAAATAGAACTGCAATTTCTATCAAGAAAATACATAAGGTGCATATCAGTTCAGAGGAAACAGTGTTGCCCTAGAATACTTCAAACACAAAAAACTGTTATTATTGCCATTCATCAGGCTATAGTCTCATCTGCTGAGAATATCTTCCAATACTTTTTTTAATTCATATTTGTACACTCTTTGCTTGAACCAGATGAAGTTTGACGGTACCTTTTGTTGCGTCTTTGGAATTTTCTCTTTCACTGAAAGCGCTGTAAAGTTTTTTTTTCTCCAATTTCCACTGCATATCCATATGCCACGTAAAGATCTTTCAGTTTGATAGTTATATATATTTCGGATTTCTTTTGGCAGCACATCAGTTTGCTCGATACGACAGGAGCGACTGGTTGGTTGTCATAGTCGAATTCAAACACCAGCAGTTTGAGACTCTCTACCGCTTGCTGTTGAGTAGGACGTAATCAAAATGCTTTCATGTCTGACCGGGTATATGTTGATTGCAAAAGTATGTATTCAATCTAGAAAAGTCATAGACTCAAGAAAAGCTACAAAAGCTGTTAGATTATGGGGCGATTTAACAACATATCGCAATCTCGGCAAGATCAAGAAAGAACAGTTAACAACAAGCAATATTGGGCTGATAGCAGAGATAAAACTGTAGAGAACATACTCCTGGCTGCTAAGCAGGCCTCATGCCACTCCATCCCAGGAGTTTGAAGACGCAGCCAGTATCTGCACCAGCCCAGAACATACGTAGTCGTTCACCAAAAAGGTCGAGATAGCTCAGACTTTAATAAACGGAAATACTGGGAAGCAATCGGGACCAAAGACATCACGAACGAATTGATGAAAACCGGAGGTGAGAGCCACATACACTGATGATTGAAATGAGGGTATTATCCGGTCCTTCTACCAAGGTAAGGTCAGCTAGTGCAGGAAAGAATGGAGTGGCTTTGCATCAGGAAGTGCAATCATGGACCTCATCTATACGATCAACACACATCGATACACTATTGATATCCTCCTCTGAGCTAAAATCCGTTTTCACTCAGTCGACAGAGTCGTCCTATGAATTTTATAAAACTCCCTGACAAGGTCATCAATATAATCAAATACCCCAATACCGACACCATCAGCTGTATATCAGCAGAGGTGCTCTACATGGAGGTACTATCGTCCCGAATGTTTCCTTGCAACCAATGAACTAGACGCTGAAAAAAAAACGAAGGTGAACAAACCTTTACCGACCTTGATTACGGCGACAACGTGGCTCTGTTGTCTGAGTGGCTACTGAGCTTACTGCTCACCCTGGTCATCAAGACCATAATCGAAAGGACCAATCAAAAACCTGTAGCGCCAGCAAACACATCACGGAGTATGAAGTCGAGATACAGAATCGATTTATGCCTCCAAAACCATCTGCTTGTGATACAAACCCAACAAATAACGAATTTAGAGATCAGTGAAAGAACGATGCATCCACCTGTGACGGTACCATCAGGTATAGACGCTTACAGCTACAACACCTTCTGATATCGATCGCAACCGGAACATAAAGCTGCAATTGGAAAAACAGCGTGAATTAGAGTGAACCAAAAATAATATTTATATTGGTGACATACTTCATTGACTGACAATTTGCTTTATTTCTCAAATTCTTCACACTGAAACAGCAAAATCTGATGTACTTTTCTAAAAGACAACTCACTGGTTTCGCCTTACTTGTTGTCGTTGAGGAATTGGTTCACATACACCTGGTCACTTTTAATCTTGAACCTGGATTTTGTCATTGTTTGTATCTCGAGGTCATCTCTGTCTCTCAAGTTTGTTAATTTCATTTTCTAAGAAGCAATTCAAGCAAGCGAGTTCAATTGTACATTCATTAGAAGGTAAATAAAATATTATTATACCGCGAACAAGGTCTCATTAACAGTATTGACCCAATAGAGTATATCTTAGAACTTACTATAACCTTTGTATGGACAATGTCTGAAATTCAATACTTTACCTGTTGATTGAATGAAATCTGAAATTTCATCAATCAAATCGGCATAGTAGCGTTTGTTACAGAACTGCCATGTATATATAAATTGCTGCCTGATCTTGAAGGAGTATTTCATTTAGAGGAAAATGCTTCCAGACATATGCTGATCTCAAAAGTATGTATTAAACATGGGAAGATATCTTAAGCAGATGATACAGATTTATCTTTGTTCGAAAAATCATACAGCATCACGATTTCCTTGAAACTGCTATGTACGCATGTTTTGTCTTGATGGAAATTGAATTTAACTGCTTATGTTCGATGTTCTCGTCAACACGCCCCATAATCCTTTCATTCTCTTTCGGTCTTTCAGTCTTTCGACAATGGTTTTGTTTCTAATTTTCTCAAAGTCTCTAAGTATTAGGTCACGCTTCCCTCCGCGCTTTTTTTGATACGTATTTTAAATTGTTGATATGAACCTTCTCAATTCGCAGAAGGGTACACGATTAGTTTAGGCTTTCGTCTTCGCGTCTGATAGCTTGCTTTGTCAAATTTGAACTCGCAAATATTAAGAGCTGCGCCATCAGTTTCACACCATGTATAGGAAAAGGTGCAAGAGATGTTTGCTGGTGACAAAACACAGCCATTGACTTCTTTTTTAAATCGCACGTATGTGGTGGGAATTCCCCTCAACGTAAACATACATTAGCATTTGCGTTATATCTGATTATAAGCACTTACTACTCGAAAAACGTATGTATTATATGCTGGTAATTAGCCAAATCAACATAAGTAAATACGTGTTTCTTTTCGTCGAGAATAAGAGACAATTTCTATATATCTCTGTTAACGTTTTAAACTGTAAGTATTCGGATGTGTGAAATATCCCCAGCTTGTCTTTCCTCAATACTCTGTATCTCTAAAATACTACAAAAGTCCTCGAATGAAACCAGTTTCCTAAAAATATCTAAGTCTAGTTGTAAATATTGGAGAATGATCCGAACTCTTGATTATTACCCAGAGACTTAAAGTTGCAAGCTGTTTGTTTTTTGTAAACATACCTTTATCCCGTTGTCATCATCAGGGTTACACCTGTTTGCTGAGCTGATAACTTATCTAATCACATTCATTCCCCTCTGTGCTATCCACTACAATCTTTAAGGCAAGGTACCTTTGAAACTTTGTGTTATGGCAATTAAATGCATGCAATTACCACTTTAAATCAATTGTTTAAACAAATATGTTTAGAGATTTATTTAGCGAAATCTGGTACCTAAGTGTTGTCTGTACGATAATGTATATATCTGATCTTCAGCTCTAAGGAATTAAGAGCTATAGCTGCCTTTTTGAAAATAGTTTTTCACTATTGAATATTGCTTTGTGTATCCATATTTTGTGTTTATATTGTTTTATTGTATTTTTTGTTTGTGATTATAGAAGTAAGAGTCACTTTGTAGACAACAAATTACATAGATAATTTTCTATGATTGCAGATTATATTTTAAGATAATTATAACTTGAAGGTAAATATATTTACTTGGATTTGAGTTCAGGACATTTGTTCTCCCCTCGGGAATTCCTGGTCAACATGATGTTTGACATGTTCTATATTAAAGTTTAGGCAAAAGACCTGACCTTATTCACAACTTAGAATGTTCTGCAATGAGCATTTGAATACCATCAAAGTCCACTTATTGGGGATTATTATTGATTCATTCAAGAACATTAGGAACAGTTTGAACATATTATATTCAAGACCATTGACACATCAGCACATTCAATCTTGGAATGTATTTGGAACACCACTGGAATTCATTTGGAATGTTCAATACCTTTGGACGTGTCATACAACTTTTACGACGTTTGGGTATGTGATTTACAACACTATAAATTCCTTTTAAATTTGAACTTTTTATTCTAGGGAAATAAATGGTTTGTGGAATCTTGCATAAAGTTTTGGTTTTCGCGTTTGACTGTTACTTACTTTAAGATCAAGAGTAGTAACGTGTTTTGGCATTATGTCTCAGGAGCAACCTTCGGAGTTTAATCAAGCTGTCAAAGTTCTTGTTTCCAGCAACTTTTTAGATGTCTGGTACTTTTCTTTGCTTCACCAGTTGCCGAAGAAGTTATTAACAAATTTTGTTATTCTTGATTTCTGATTTAAATATTTTTGGCACTCATTTAGTACATGAATTATTGTTTCAAATATACGCTGAAGATGATTTTTTTTTGGTTCAGCGCTTTCTTTGCTTTGCTCAGAGCTTCACATAAGGTTTTTCTAAACATAGGGCGCTCTGAATGATAATTGGAGAGATGGGATTCGCTTAAATCATTCTTAAAAGATGTCTTTCAGGTTAGTTTTTGATACACCAGTTGCTTTACATGCGTCATTAGCTGGCTAGGTTTATGTGTTTCAAATCATCTATAATAACTGACATTTTGAATGAGTCTGAAATCAATGTTGGACCCAATTTGGTCATCAACATTTTTGCCACGCACATTGATAATAATTGCTTCAATTTTATTTTGTGTACGTCCAACGCTATTTGTAACAGGTTTACAAAAGTTCTTTACCAGATTTGAAGGAGAAAGTGTACTCTTAAGCTATTTGTCTTTTTGTTTGTTTGTTTGTTTTTCGCTTGTTCATATCGTTAATATGATTTATTTATTATATTTATGGCTCTTTTCCATTTTTACTGCTGTTACTTGTCAACAAACTAGCTAGAGATTCGGACTGAAATCTAATTTTGTAATTTTTTGTCATGCACATAAAGGGACGTTTTAGAGTTTTGGACCGCAAAATAGTATACGAAATCCTACAAATAAGGGTCTGTGAATAAAAGTGAAAACATGTGACCCTGAATCAGTATTACTATACTACTCATAATGATTCATCAGATTAAAAGCAAAATCAAATCAATCACAGCGTGTGAAGTCTTTCTATGTAACAGTGAACTCTGAAATTCATACCTTAGGGAGTAATATGTTTAGAAATTTGCCATATGAAATAACATTTATTTCATTCCTTTTCCTGCTATCTCACTCATTACAATCAGTGAGGTACATTGTGACAAATCTCTCACTGAATTGCATCAAAGTCAGTTTGTTGCAGAAATAGAAGATGTGGTGTCAAGGGAAGAAATTGCCTTTTGCAGGAGCAGTATATTGCCATTAACAACTGAGAGCTGATTGAATCGCATTCATTAGAACCATAAAGAACGTATTTGAGAGAATCGCCATGATTTATCATTAAGCATGCCCTAGGGGTTTAATCAAACTGTGACGAGAAATGTAATTTCTACAGTACTAAAATACCCACCCAGTGAGATAGGTATACGTTTCGTTCAAATGCCATGTCATTCATACTCGAACTCATCCGCGTTCTTGATGATATTAACGTATAGACTAGATTTGATCAAAATCGGTTTAGAAATACAACCGTTAGAGTGCTAGTAATCTCTGCCAATCAGATTACAGAGCACAGTAATAATATGGGCAGATCAATCTCACTGAGATCGTGAAGATATAAGCTTATTTGTAATCTTTGACTAAACGCTGACCCCGACTACAGACGCTGGAGCGTTAACAAGCATGCTACACACACACACACACACACACACACACACACACACACACACATATATATATATATATATATATATATATATATATATATATATATATATATATATATATATATATATATATATATATATATATATATATATATAGTAAAGTTTGCTCTAAATCGTTTAAAAATTTAGGTTTCTAAACCAGCTAATAAGAAGCATCATCAGTTTAATGATATGCATAGATCTCGCTTATACTTAATGTCATCGTAGAATTTCATGGTGTAAATTTACAATCGCGTTTGACCAAAATATGATCAGAAATATGGCCACTATAGTGCTAGCAAGTTCAACCAATCTCAGCCGATCACATGCCATATCATCTCATTAATATGTATAAATGTCGATTGTACTCAAACACTTGGTTCATCTGGATGCTATAAGCTTATGTATCAAGTTTGATCAAAATCTGCACTCAGTTAAAAGCTCAAGCTAACAAACTCTGTCAGTCAGTCAGTTACATGAATAGCTGCCTAATGTGCATAGTTATTGCTCTTGACTGGACGCGTGCAAAAGGTTGTATATATACATACAAAATTAACACTATTAAATAAACTGCACGTAAACATAACATTTGCGTCTTCACGACTATACGAATATACTTTTGAAAATTAATTGCTGAATAATTATTGCATAACTTTCAAACACGACAGTGTATTACATTGTTTAGTGTTTGACATCAATCAGGCAATCCATTTAAATATTCAAAGGATTTTCCATGCTTATAGAGTAAGTATTTGCATACTTTCCAAGTTAATACCAAGGGACAATACCTATACAAATCTGGGGCACAACCGAGGGGCCTCATTCCCAGAAAAATATGTCTGAAATGAGTTAATACATGGGTTTGGTATCATACATGCTAATTCACTGACAGGTAGGACTGTAAACTTTAGGTATCATTAAAAACTTTTGCGATCCCTCTCACAGAGCACGACTCTAAATGTTACAACTGTTGTGTTTTTCAACACACCACCGCCAATAACGTCCCAATGTTTGAAGTCCCTAACGTAGATGGTGCTGGAGAAGTTGCATGTCCTTATGATGCGACAAACCAACGACCGAACCTGTAGGATAACGTTCTCCCCGAGTTTTCTTTTAAAGTGTGGAGATAATTGTAATAGAGTGGAAGCAATATAGAATCTATACTGTTCTAATAATGCTGAAATATTTGCTTCGACACTAATTGTTATTTCCATTGTGACTTGTGCGCACGAATGAAAGAATATTTGTTAGGAATACAATTTGGAGTAGGAACTACAGGAAATCCTCACGTTCGAACAAACAATATAACACAAACAAATTTAAACCTCAAGTATTTTTTACCGCCATGCAACGGTAGTCATGAATGTTACATGAAATAACAGCTTAAACGCTAACATGAACGGCCCCTTTCCTGAAACGAAAGTTAGGGGCTGACATATATGATGAAATAACTGCAAGAGTAAAATTACTTATAAAAACTATTAAGAGAATAAAAGCCGCAAAAAACAGAATAATTTCATGAAGGAAAATAACTGATATTAATAGCAGCAACATAGATAGTCGCTGGAGGGCGCTAGCGATAAATATAATGATTTTCTCATTACCCTTGGTACTTTCTAGGCTTTCATATGTAAAATGCCGACATTATCATATCCGAATGTATTCATGGTTGAAAGGTCAACTGTGTATATTCAGCATATATGACACTGGGACTTTTGTACAACATATTCGGAGAAAATAAACTAAAACATCATTTTCAAAAAGGCAGTAAAAATAAATAAATGAATATATAATCTGACCTACAACAACCTTTTAAATACTCCGAAACCCTCACCTCCCAAATAAAAACAAAATGCTATTTTGTGAGAATATCTGCGTAAAATCTCCGATTTACGTCTTTTATGAAATGTCACCCATGCCGTGAAGAACAGCAATTCTTCCCTATCATTCATTTTACAATAATATTATTTCATCAAAGTTGGTCAATTGTTAATAATTATGGAGAAAATATCTCAAATTTGGGATATCTAAAATTAATGCTGGAACATCCACAATTTACACCATAGAAGTGCAGAGTTACAGTAATTATTAACAATTGACCAATTTTGAGCAATGGTTCATGAAATAATATTATATTGTAAGATGAGTTGCTAATATTTAGACATGTTGCTATCAAGAGTCCAACACGGGAAGGGTCTATTTAATTGATTGCTCTATAGGCACAGCTCTCCACCTTTACCTGAGCTATTTGTCTTTTTTGTCGTGTTCTAAGCCGAACCTCAAGGGATAGCTACGCTTTGGAAAGGAAAGGGTGACATAATTTAAGTACGATCACATTTGTCCTCATAAACCATTTTGAAGTGTTTTCTTTTCTCTTGTCCATATTTGTGTGACTGAATCATGTCTTGACCGTTTTGATGCAGGAGATTTACGTACAGTTTATACACGCATTTTCTATATGAGGCAGTTGTGCCATTGATACACACGTCAAGGCCTGTCTCCTGTAATCTGCATAATTTTGCCTTAGCTTTTTTAAATCAATCTGATCTTATTTACTCCGCATTCAGTGTTTTGCAAAGCATTTTATTTTGATTTTACTTATCTATGCATGTCTCTCCTACCGACTGGGTTACATCATCCTCAAACATGTCTACTTTTGTTCTTGCTTATATTATTCAGACTGAAATGAAGCAAGCAGATAAATAATCAGTACGTATCAGGCTATTTTAATCCATTTCTTAATAAACAGATTTAGGTATATTTTCAAACTCAAATGCTACGAATTATCATCCTATCTTTTTCTTTGGAAACGTCTGCAAATAATGCAAAGGGAGACGAGAACGACATATATTCAGGGAAATGTTGTAAATGGTCGACTAGTTTCAGGCTAGAAATGTCAATGAAGACGAATATCTTGAATATTCACCTGAAAATATTTGTGCTATTACCGTTTTGTTATTTGTGTGCGCCTCTTATTGCTGGGTTCCATGGGAGCCGTGAGAGTTTTCATTTGCGTCATGGGCATGTCAGCACGACACACACGATGACAAAACATTTATTCAAACTTTTAAAAACCAACCCAATCAACTAGACATAACAATAACTGAAAATGTAATTATAAGTTCCATATAGTGTGAGTTCTCTATAATTCGACCTAAAATATTTTGGAGACAATATGAATAACAAGGGTTTGGGGGTTTTGGGGTTTTGGTCTTAATTCTTAACAGTTTTACGAAATGCATAGTTCGACACATCAGTACTATATGTTCCTTTGAATGATTGCTTGATATTTAATTTTTACTTTTACACTTTGCTGTCCTTGTCATCAGCTCAGAATACGAGGATTCCCGAATGGAGATTAATGCATCTGCTATCGCGCACCTATAGCATGATAATGCATTAAAAATTCAGTAAGTAACATATGGTGTTTAATATTGGTGTTGCCTGTTTATGAATGTTTCCGATGAGCTTTCTTTAGGCATTATATATATATATATATATATATATATATATATATATATATATATATATATATATATATATATATATATATATATATATCCTTGTCTCGGTCCAAACCCCAAAGTACATTATTTTTCTCACCCAATATTTTTCTTTAAAGTAAAAGAGAACTCTTCACTGGTGCAACATAGTTCACGTCCAAATGTTTACATGCGGCGCGTTAATACACATATGTAAATGAGGGCTGTGGCGACGACAAAAAACTTTACAGAGTAATGAGTTGTTATCACATTTAATATATGGATGTCATATGAAATTAACAATAAATAATTAATATTTATAACAAGAAAATGTTTCATTTTCATCAGTAAAATTTTGAAAAGTTACATTGTAAATAATGAAACGATACTGGGTACACAGCTCTAATGTAGTTATACTTAGTACAAGCTGTGACGAAGAGTAACATGTTGCATTAGATTATTCATGGGTAAATAGAGATCTGTGTCACTATCGTGTATAGTTCTCCTTTTCTTTGGAGGAGGTGAAACTGTGACAAACTTGTGTGATTTAATTAATATTGATTGCAAAATACCCCAGTGTATGAAAGACCCTCCAAGTATGGACCCTAGAGGATAACCATGTGCTAAACATTCAAGTTCACGGATGCTTTATAAATTTATTTTTCTGTCTTGGAAATATGGCATGTGCTACAGTACAATCTGCGTATGGATTAATGTGTGGCGGATAAATGATTCCTTCTGGCTGGTAAGTGCATTATATTTCATTAAAGATTGTAGGTATATTTTTGATTCAAACAAAACTAGAAGAAAGCATGTTTGACACAACACATTTCTTGATGTTACTAAGTTTTCTTTATTTGTTGAGAGAGTTGGGATTTGTGTGGCCAGTAATGTTATATCCTGAATATCCCTTGATTAATATAATCTGTGTTAGGTTTTTGACTAAAACAAGAAAATTTCGGTCAAGGGGTTATAATATTTGTCTCTCACCTAGGCTATCAATTGTATAGGTCTATAGTCTATGTGTATGGATCATTGTTTTCGGTCATAGTTCATGTCACACAGCATTGAGAATTTTATCCTATCAGTAGCACAGTCAATCTTCAGGTCAGCGTCATTAAATATAGCTAACAGTATATCATTTATTTCATGAAAGTATTTAAAACTAGTTAGGTAGCTTTAGCTACGTTTAATGACGCTGACCTGAAAATGTACTGAGTTAGGCCTGCATATAGGATAAAACTGACCATGCTGTTTGGAGCGAACTAGCATTCTACCAAATTGCTCGACATCGTGTGCGTGTGTGTGTTTGTCTCTCTCGAAATGTTTTGTATGGTGTGTTCTCAAAGATAGATTAACCATAAGTTACTATGTTCTGTTATATATTTGTTGTTGTGTTTGATTTTAGAACAACTGCGCCAGGCACAGCAGAATAGAACAAGGGTTTCTTATTTTTAAAAGTAGTTCTGGTCGCATGGACACCTTTACTGAGACGACTGGTCTGAGATGACTAGACTGAGATAAAAAAAAGTAAGGCTAGCAAAACAGCTAGATTTCTCTGTCGCATGGGTGAGAATCTGTAACATCTGTTACGAACAGTGAATTGAGAAGAAAAATAACTAATGACAATTTCCAAGTTAACACTTTATGAATAAGTTTCAAATTAGTGTCGCATGGTTTACAGAATTTCTCCCATAGAATCTATTTAATTTGTACAAGACTAATATTTAGACATTTGCTTTCAATGTTCTTAGCTTAAATAAATGGTCTTATGACTCGGTCTACTTCTTTCTTCCTTCATCGGTTTCTGCTATTTCATGGAATCAGGTGCAGAAAATAAGCAAGATATTACTTATGGTTTGGAATATAGTAAAGCTTGGTAATGTAAGCGTCAAGGTTTATTTAGTTTAAACAATGTTTATTTCAGAAAATAAAACCAATATAGTTACAAACATAGCATTTGTGGTATTCAGTACAAAGTATGATTATAACAATAGTAATAAAATGCATAGCATAATAAAATGTTGTACTGGTAACAGTTGTTACAACGAAAAAGTATAAACGAAAGCTAAAAGCTAAGCAAATATGATCCATAAGGTTGTCAGTCGTACATACGGCTGTCAGTCGTACGCAAGGTTGTCAGTCGTACGTAAGGTTGTCAGTCGTACGTAGGGCTGTCAGTCGTACGTAAGGTTGTCAGTCGTACATAAGTTTGTCAGTCGTACGCAAAGCTGTCAGTCGTACGTAAGGTTGTCAGTTGTACGTAAGTTTGTCAGTCGTACGTATCAACTTCTTAAGATTTGTGGGAATTCTAAATGCACAGACAATCCTATTTACGTGGAATTTTATGTAGAGAACATACGCTTGCCAAATAATAGTTGCAATTGTGAGATCAAACGGGAGTGTATATAAGATATGGTCTCTCACATCAGAATAGTTCGGATAGTCTGAAGTAAAATGACTTTATTCAGCTGAGGAATACTACCCAATTCAGATACATGATGCAAATATAAATTGCAATTTAAACAATTACACTTTGTTCTTTGCCTGCGACTTTCTATCACCAATGTAATAGTAGTAAGAATAGGGTTCTTTTTCAAGAGGGGAATAAATATGTAGATGAATATAACGACGAACACTTAAACATATATACACAATCGGCATATTCATCTACATATATTGCAAAATCTGTAATACCATTAATATCTCAAAGTTTGTTTCTCGCATTTTGGATTAATACATATTTAGATAACGATTTTTCAAGTCAATCTCTATTTCTAGTAGTCAATTTCTGTCACCACACCATACATATTTACTTGGTCGGTATGGATATATTGTATAACACTGTTTCGGTTTATAATCAGATTGACATTTAAAAGCCATCCCTTGCATCTCTTTTGTAGTCTTTGATCTTATGATCGAACTTATAAGTATATACCCAATTCTACTATTATATGTACTAAACATACTATCAGAAACATGTATTAAAACTTCTCACTATTTCGAATATTATTAGCTTAAGCGTTACAAGATTTGAAGATATTTTGTTCACAAAAGTCTTGGGCAAATCTCATTATAACAAGAACAGTTTGATTATAGTAACAGCCAGTGCTTCATATATTACTTTGCACAAGAACTAAAACATAAACACAAAACAAATATGCAAACTACATAATTAAATGAACACAAACACACACACACACACACACACACATACACACACATATATATATATATATATATATATATATATATATATATATATATATATATATATAATATATATATATATATATATATATATATATATATATATATATATATATATATATATATATATATATATATATATATGTTGTTGGCTTGACTTCGGTTGCGAAGATCAGGAAAGGGTATGTCCATGTCTACTGGACGCGCGCTGGTGGCTGACGAGCCCTATACGTGACAGGCACGTCCGTCTAGAGAGGCTCCAGCGGAATGTCTGTGTTGTGGTGGGTGCTGCCGATAGTTCCCGGGTTTTTCTTCGCCATCGTTTGTTCGCCAAGAAGGCCCGTCTGATTTTGTTCAAAAGTGTCAGCGGCTTGGTGAACTGTATGTCGCCAGCTTTCACGGTCAGCAGCTTGTGATGCCCATTGGCGTTGATCGATGCCACAGGTGGTGAGGGTCTTTTTCAAGTTGTCTTTACATCTCTTTCGAGGTGCCACTCTATCACGGTGGCCATTTGACAGCTCACCATACAGTGCGATCTTTGGCTGGCGATCATCCTCCATCCTGAACACGTGCCCTGTCCAGCGGTATTGTATTTTCATGTTCGTGGCCTCAAAGCTGGTGATCCCGGCTTGTCTGAGGACTTAGTGTTGGTGACGAAGTCACTCCAGTGGATGCTGAGGATGGTGCAGAGGCAGCTTTGATGGAAGCGTTCAAGGAGGCGGAGGTGGCGGCTGTAGGTGACCCAGGATTCGGTGCCATATAGGAGGGTGGTCAGTACGACAGCTCTGTAGACGCTAATCTTTGTATTTCTATTGAGAATGGCGTTGTGCAAGACTCGTTTATATAGGCTGCTGAAGGCGCTGTTTGCCTTGGACAGTCTCTTGTCTATTTCTTTGTTAATCTTGGCATCAGAGGATATCACACAGCCCAGGTAGGTGAACTGGTGGACTACGTTCAGCTCTGTCTGATCAATGAAGATGCTTCGTCGTCGATACTCTTCCTTGGGCGCGGGTTGGTGAAGTACCTCAGTTTTCTTTAGGTTGACCTCAGTCAAGACCAACGAACTGGCAAGCTTCCGTGTGGGCAGCAAAGGCGGTGTCGTCTGCGAAGAGAAGTTCTCTAATCAGTTTTTCCAAGATCTTGGTGTGGGCATGAAGTTGCTTTAAGTTGAAGAGGTTGCCATCAGTCCGAAATCGGATATAGATGCCATCTTCGTCATCAAGGTCTTCTGTTGCTTTTTGGAGCATTATGCTGAAGAAGATTGAGAACAGCGTGGGGGATAAAACTTAGCCCTGTTTCACGCCATTTGCAGTGGGGAAGGTCTGTGACAGGTCGTTATTGCTTCTGACCTGACCAAGCTGGTCTTCATGTAGTTGGATGTCCATGCTAAAGAATTTAGGACAGCCGAGCTTTTCAAGGATTTTCCACAGTCCAGTTCTGCTCACCGTATCAAATGCCTTTGTCAGGTCCACAAATGTGATGTACAGTCCTTTGTTTTGTTCTCGGCATTTTTCCTGGATCTGTCTCAGGACGGACACCATGTCAGTTGTGCCCATATTGGTTCTGAAGCCATATTGACTCTCTGGTATATGTTCTTCTGCAATGGTAGGCACCAGTCTGTTTAGCAACACTCTAGCAATGATTTTGCCTGCAATGGAGAGCAGAGTTATCCCACGGTAGTTTGAGCAGTCAGACTTTTACCCTTTGTGTTTGTACAAGGTAATGATGACTGCATCTCGGAGGTTTTGTGAAAGTTTTTCTCGCTGCCAGCAGCAAACGAAGAACTCATGGAGTTTGGTGTGCAATGCTAGGCCTCCTCTTTTCCATATCTCTGGTGGGATACCATCATTTCCTGCAGCCTTTCCTGTCTTCAGTTGTTCTATGGCTTTTACAGTCTCTTGAAGTGAGGGTGCCCCATCAAGTACCGTCTTAGGTGGCTGTTGTGGGATGCGATCATCAGCTGCCTCCTGGACTGTACGGCTAGTGCTGAAGAGGGTGTGTAAGTGCTCTGACCAGTGGTTCAGGATATATTCTCTGCCAGTGAGTAGCTCTTGGCCATCTGAATTCCGTAGGGGGCTCTGTATTTGGGGGGGGGGGGATGACCATACACTGATTTCAGCGCTTCATAGAATCCCTTGTAGTCACCAGTGTCAGCGTACATCTGGGATCTTTCTGCTAGCTTTGTCCAACATTCATTTTGTATGTCTCTGAGACTACACTGGAGGGAGCTGCAGATAAGATGTAAGGCTGCTTTCTTCTGTGGACAGGATGGTTGTGCGAGATGGGCTTGGTACGCTGATCTCTTTTTGGCAAACAGTTCTTGGATTTCTTGGACGAAAGGTCACATCAGTCTTTGTTTTTCTTACTGGCGAATCTAAGGATTTCTTCTGAGGTTTGCAGAATGGCAGCCTTGCTGTGATTCCACATCTCTTACGGAGGTATATCTGGCGGACAATTAACTTCTTCAAGCCTAGACTGCAGGCGTCTTGAAAATCTGCCTTGGCGTCTTCAGACAACAGGTTTTTGATCTGGAGCTTCCTTTTCGGCCCCTTGTTGTTTGGGCCTGGGCTTGAAGTGGAAGTGGAGCATGCGTGGGACAAGACGATTGTCTATGTGGCACTCTGCACCTGGCATCACTCTGGCACGAAGGACATCTTTTAAGTCCCTCTGGCGTACTATGACGTAATCGATTAGGTGCCAGTGTTTTGATCTAGGATGCATCCAGGTAGTTTTCAGGCTGTCTTTCTGCTGAAATATGGTGTTTGTGATGGTGAGTTGTAATTTTGCGCAAAATTCAATAGCAAGTCGCCCATTGTCATTGCAGCCACCCACGACATGTCTTCCAAGGACGGCTTTCTAGGCTTCTGAGTCTCGGCCCACTCTAGCATTGAAATCTCCGAGGATAATTATTTTTTTGCTCTCAGCGTAGAATTTATCCTTTTCAGAAGGATCTATTTGGAGTGTTAGAGCATATACACTGAAGAGTGGTGTGTTGCTGGTTCCCAAACGGAAGACGCATGGACATGATGCGGTCGCTGTGACCAGTGGGGAGGTTTGTTAACTTGGTGGCAATTGTGTCCTTGACCATGAAACCTACTCCTGAAAATCGTTTTTTTTTTCAGTTTTTGGTTTTCCTGACCAGTACAGTACAGGACTCTGTGCCACTAAGTAAGTTAACTGATTTCGGCGCCGAGTTCTCTCAAACTTCCCTCCTCTGAATGGCGGACTTTGCTAAGTGCAGCAATGTCAACAGCAAGGCGAGAGAGTTCGTGTGCGATTAAGGCAGAGGTCGTTCTGGTCTGTTGCTGTCGTTTGAGTATAGCATTGTTCTGATGTTCCAAAAAGCCAGTTTTAGTCTTTTGTCACGATGTGAATCAGGTGGGACATGCCTTGTTTTTTCTGCTAAGTTTCGACCGCGTTGGAAGATGCCCGTTGGCTGCAGCAGGCCAATGGGGGGTGGGGGGGGGGCTTAAGGGGACGAGCTTTGGAAAGGCCACCTTTTATAGGCCCCTCTCCATGCGGAGCAAGAAATTCTGTCCCTCGAGAAGGCTGCTTGGTCACTCAGGCTGCTGCCGGGTGATGGTGTCGTCTCCGGATGAACACCAGACGACCAAAGACCTGAGTCGCCTGCATGCAGGATTGGGACTGCGGCTTCCAGTGACATCTTTCACCTGCCGTTTTCGCCCCTTTCCCATTGCTGCAGGGCTTGATAGAGTCGAAAGTAAACAGCAGACAGTAGGCAGTTATTTCCTGCCTGCGCAATGGAACTTTTAGGTGGAGTGCAGTCTGCGCAAACTGGCTCAACTCTTTAAACCTGGATTTCATCTGCCATGGCCCAGCAAACCAGGACGGTGACAGCGAGGACCACAGGCCGTAGATTTTATATCGGAGTTTCCCTATCCTAGGCAGATGACCAACCATGCTGAAGAGATTAGCCTTCCCTGCTATTTCGAACCATAGCTGGTCGGCACAGCATCAATCCACTAATACATATGGCGCGCCTTGGTCCCGAACACTTGGCCGGTGATCTGTAGAGACCTTCTGCCCTAGCCGGTGACTTCACTGTAGAAGTTCATACGCCTAGCGATGTAGTGTTAACATCACCCCTTGAACGTCGTTTGGCCCGCCAGCTGAAGCAGAGTACCGGGGTAACCCAGGAATAATTCCTTCTTGGAGGCAGACGTGAGAGATTTGGGAGATGGATGAGGACCAGTGTGTCCGTCCACTCAGAGAATGCAGCTGCCAGACAACAAAGATACTACCTCTATCTAGAGCCCCCTATACCCCATATATATATACGATTTACGCTCGCGTAAGGACATTTATGGGATGTGTGATTGGGTCTACAATTTCCCGCCAGATTTGTCGGGTAACGCGCTGTCAAGGGCCAATATATTTAAAACTTTAAAACACGTGTTCTGCCTAGCCAATCGCAATAGTCTCTCTCCGGCAACGCGCGGAGGGATTCTCTCCGATAAGGACTGCAGCTTCAGTTGAGCCAATTTCTTTATGGGGTGCGGACGTGTTTCCTTTGTTCTGTAGAAATTTTCTCTCCGTTGTTATCGGCTCACTTTGTTAGTTACCTTCCTCATCTCCTGGAATTTGGACCGAGTCGAATAGTCATGGAAGTTAAGTATTTACTTACATTAACTTGTTTCCATTCCGCAAATTCTGCTAACGTTTCTTTTATTATACATTAAGTCACACTCATACTGGGTCATTTCATCTGTAAAATACTGCAGTATCATTTTAAATCAGAAATAGACGATCTATTGCGTCCCGATTTTAATGTTCGGCGCTATTCTAAAATGTATATGCATGGGGTTGGGGAACAATAGTCGACACAATTATGTGGCTCGATCTTTCTGTCGTACGCAATTTTAAACCAGAGAAACATAAAGTTAAACGTATATATACTTCCCATCGTCTCGTGCATACATTCCTTTCACATATATAATAGACTAAGAGTAATTGCAAACGACTCCACGTTTGTTGCAAGGTTCAATAGCTTAAATGGTATAACATTAGTGTGCCAAATTGTTGCACTTAAGTTCAAATATCCAAATTAATTTATCTCCAAATTAGCGGTGTAATAATGGGGATATACTTTTAACCCTAGTATTTCGGTTTGGTTGATTTATTCATAGGCCATATATTGCAGCCTAGGTTCACCGTCCTAATACCAGGGTTCATACTGTCTTTGAAGGTCTTTGACAGTTTGGGAAAATCAAGCTGATTACTCTGGGGTCTTTAAAAGTATTTGAAAATTGAAATAAACTCAAACATTTTAATTTCTTTCCATAACCACAAATAAATTTGACCAGTGTTGTTAGATTTAGATGTAATAGGGTTTGTTCTGGTTTCTTTCTGTTGAAGACCCGTTCAGTTTCATTTAATCATTAAACTATGTTATATTATTCTGCATTCTTTGTTTTCTCATATACAATAAATGTTAGCGAACGTAGGTCTTGGAAATCTATGGTTGTGGTCTTTGAAAGCTTGGGAACGTCTTTGAATTCGTCATTCTTAAATTCTGTATGAACCCTGTGATACGCTTTTTTTCTGTCTTTGTGTACCTTTGTTATGTTGTGTCGATTATGGACGAAACGTTGTAACCTATTGGAAGATTGCATTTTCTGTCGATGGTCGGTCGGAGGAGCCGTTTGTGGAGTATTAACAAACATTTCCAACATGATGGTGTCATACTGTATTAATATTTTAGGTTTGTTCGAACTTTGTCGCCCAATTTTCGGTCCGTTCGTTCTGCATAATTGTGTTGACAAGTGGTCTTTCGGTTGGTTGGTTTGTTCATCAATCGGTTTGATAATGTAAGTGCTCTTTCTTGATTTGGCTTTACATGATTTTGTGAGGTCTTGTGTGGCTTTCTCGGACTTAGCAGTATTTAGTTGGAACCTGTTCTTTTAATTGGTTCCGTACCACTGGATTTTATGTTAGCCTTATGCTTCACAGTTGATTCCGTATTACTGGCTTGTTTGTTTACCAGTTGGTTCCGTACCACTGGCCTGTGTGTTTACCAGTTGGTTCCGTACCACTGGATTTTTTTTTAGTATTACCAGTTGGTTCCGTACCACTGGATTTTATGATTACCAGTTGATTCCGTATCAATGGCCTGTGTGTTTACCAGTTGGTTCCGTACCACTGGTCTGTGTGTTTACCAGTTGGTTCCGTACCACTGGATTTTTTTAGTATTACCAGTTGGTTCCGTACCACTGGATTTTATGATTACCAGTTGATTCCGTATCACTGGCCTGTGTGTTTACCAGTTGGTTCCGTACCACTGGATTTTATGATTATCAGTTGGTTCCGTACCACTGTAATTTTTATTATTACCAGTTGGTTCCGTACCACTGGATTTTATGATTACCAGTTGATTCCGTATCACTGGCCTGTGTGTTTACCAGTTGGTTCCGTACCACTGGATTTTATGATTACCAGTTGATTCCGTATCACTGGCATTTGTGTTTACCAGTTGGTTCCGTACCACTGGATTTTGTGATTACCAGTTGATTCCGTATCACTGGCCTGTGTGTTTACCAGTTGGTTCTGTACCATTGGATTGTATGTTTAACATTTGATTCCGTATCAGTGACATGTGTGTTTACCAGTTGGTTCCTTACGTTTTACGGTTGCTACGAGTTTCATGCTTGGTGTACTTGGGTCCCGCACCTCACTACTTGACACGTGATTAGTCATTCATATTTTCATCTTCCAACACTTCGTTCCATGTTAATGAGTATTGTGTTTCCAAGCTCGTTTAGGCCCACTGACCTGTAATTGTTCTGTTGATACTGGTGATGTTGCATTCCGCACCTTAAAACAATGACCCATACTTTTCATAACGCTCAGATTTGGTTCTTTTCTTCATTTTTTCTTTCTTCATATTACCAAGTTTGTGCCTCATCCCACTACAGTGAACAGTGGTGTTCCTAACAGTACAATAAGGGTTATTCATTTGCAACGATTGCTACGTAATAATACACTGAAATGTATGTAAATAACTTTTTCTGGCATTCGTTAAAGGATGCCCCTTACATTGAGGTCTGCGTTTCAAATGGCAGTGAAGAGAGCCAGACAATCAAGGTGCAAAATCCAAGAGGCGGTGAATAGGCCCATAAAGAAGGCACCACTGTCAACGCCAACGGCCGCAACCCCTCAACCTGGATCATCTAGCGAAGGGGCATGGATGGACCCCAAACTTCTTAATGTTATAACGCAAGACGTCTCCGATAGGCTCACCACCCATGTGACATATGAGATCCATGCCAAATATGATCAGCTGGTAGCTATGCACAGGCCGTCCATGGAAAATGGCCCACAAACTGGGTTTCAACTTGGACCCTCCGTAACAACAGACAACAAACTAGCAACATCCATGGTCTCCCGCGCCATAGTGGAAACCAAGGCTTCACTTACAGGTACAGTGGTGGACACAGGCAACGTTGTCCAAATCGTTTCGGCATCCGGGGGGCATTCACAATCATAATTTTTACGCTCGTCGTTTACTCCGTCAACTCTAATCCCTGATAAAGTTAAGGCAAACAAATGGGCGGACTCATACAAAGGTTTTTCTACCCTCATGAATAACTTGCAGAATGCTAGTTTCAAATTTCAGTTAGATACGCACAGTACTGGCCTGAACTTAGCTATGTTCTAAAAAATAGGAACGTCCATATCACAGTAGGCTCGCTACACATGGGTAGGGGGAGTTTATGGCAAAAACAGACATATCAAATGCTTCCATATTCTTCATATTTGACCCATGCAATATCATTATTTTGGCTCTTTGTGGTGGAACATGTATTGTTTTGACAATTGATTACCAATGGGTTGAAGTTCCAGTTGCAAGATATTTGAGAACTTTTGCAATTATTTTCAATGCGGACCCAAAGTTACCTATAACATACATGACGCATATTTTGGACGAGTTTTGATACTAGGTACAACTCGTGTCCAGTGCCAGCAGAAGCTCGATCTCTTCCTGACTGTATGTGCCGACATCGGCGTTACTATGGCTGCGGATAAAACATTTCCTCCGTCAACAACGATGTTGTAACTCTGATACGAATTGGATTTCGTGAGAATGGAGGTTCGCCTCCCCACGGACAGACTAGAAAAATGTAATAAATTCTTACATTTATATCTTGTTTGAAATAAAATTGCCCTCAAAGGGTTGCAATCCATCATATGTACTCTTAACTTTTCTTGCGCAGTTGTTTTGCCGCGACAAGCTTTTCTTAGGCGACTCATCAACTTGACAATTGGCATCGCAAAACCACATTAGATTAACAAGAGGTAAAGGAAGATTTAAGGGACTGGGAAACCTTTTTAACCGGTTTTAACGGTAGATCCTTATTATTACCTGACATTTGGCTGACCTCCGACACGTTGGACTTGTACACAGATGTTTCTGCCTCAGTCGGATATAGTGCCATCCGGGTCACACACTATTTCTATGGCATCTGGGATCAGACATGGGCATATCAAAATATATCGCTTCTAGAATTATACCCCATCGTTTTGGCAGTTGTGCTCTAGGGAGAACACTTATCCAATAAATGTATCTATTTCCACACTGACAATCAAGCCTTAGTTGAAACCATAAACAAACTATCCTCTAATGACACAAAAATCATGCATTTCCAGGGCTGAGCAAATATTATTTTTTTGACCACTAGTCCAGGACAAGTGGTTTCAGAAAATTCACTTGTCCCACCTTTCTCATTACTAGCCCCACCTTACTTTTCACTGGTCCCAAAATGGCAATCACTTGCCGAGATGTGATGAGACGTATGCATTTAATCCATAGAAAAGGAGAAGCAAAAAAGAAGACCGAAATAATATACAACATAATTATTTCTTAAAAGAATTTAATTTTTCAAAAACATTGGTTGTTGTACATTTCGCATCTTCAGATTCATGTATATATGTTTTAGCTGATGGATTTGAAAATATGTCCATGTATATGTCTGCCACCTGCACTAAGCCAGCAGTTGATAGCAAATTTATACTCTTGCCTTAAATTAAATATCTTGGTCAGGGCATGACATACACTGGGTAAGCTGGCTTGGACACTATATAAAGAGTTCACATCGGACAATTTGACAGTGTTCTCTCTATCAGTTTAAATAATCAATATGGCCTTTTCAGATGCATTTGAGAAATGCGTAAGGTTAGGTAAAAAGTTTTCAGCTTTGTAACCCTTTAATCACTTTTTCTAAGATCGCCATTTCCGCCGTGTGCTAATTCCTCTTTCAGGTCTCGTGGGTTTCACAGACTTAGAACCATAGGCATCGACCGTGCTTTGCTGGGATATCATTCAATCGACCCGGACTAATCTGTGTCTACCTACCTTTTCGACCGACAGGAGCGTACGAGGGTACTCTTACAGCTCCGGAAGACCAATAGCGCATTGAAGAAGTACGCGCCTCCGTTTTAAATTTTCTTCCCAATCCTCCATACATGCTGGATATATCCTAACTACCTGGGAGTATGAGGGTCCTCTACTGCCCCGGCAATACAGAATTCATCGGTTTAATTTTGATCAACATTTATATTTTCTTTGATGCTGGACAGTTTTGTTATTTGCCCCACCCTCCTTTTTGTGGCTGCCAGAAATACAGCAAAGCTCTATTTGCTGTATTTCTGTTTATGGCGGTTGCAGCCTCAAAAAATGTCTGTATTGTATGCTATGTCTCATTGTTCAATTTCTTAGCACGTTTACGCTATAGACTTTGTCCACATAGTTATGTTATGCTGTAAATACATAGCAAATATTTGGTTCACTAAGATCATTTATGTTCAATACAAAGTCACGAAAGTGGCCAGCATCAAACACAACGTTTGTCTTTGTTTTAATTATGTACCCATATAATTTGACTTTGTAATATTTGCACGACTGACCTAGGGTACTCTGTCATTTCACTCTCTATCTACCTCTTGACTCTATCGATGTCGGAAAGAGTAGGCTGGTGCAGGTACATTTCATTTTACAATCTAGTCAAACAAGTTAACAATACAAACCATCGTTCTCATTCACTTTCGTTCTGACATTAACTTGCACCCCTCTTCTACATGTGCAAGAACACATCATATATATATATATATATATATATATATATATATATATATATATATATATATATATATATATATATATAAACAATAGTTTATTTTCAGCTTTAAGGTTCCGATAATAATAACAATAATAATAATCAACATTACCAAAGTTAGATAACAGCTTGTTTACATTAAAACTGTACTATTAAAACCAATATAATGTAAATGGTAAAGAATCGACAAAGTTAATAACCACTGCATAAGAGAATAAAAATGTAGCAGAATTTAATACAAAGCATGCAGGTCAACATGCAGTTATAAGATCAGGCTTGCTCATCAAAATCACAATCTTCAGCACATTAAGATAATGTGGCACTACATTATTTAAGATTTTGAGAGTAAATAATGTAAATCATTAAATGGAATACATCTAAGAGTGTTGAAAAGGCATGTTGTATATGTAAAAATACGTTTGATATTTAAAATCACTGAGCCTCTTCTTTTATGTAAATTATGCTGTTTCCCTATGTAAGATGAATTACGGGGTTATCTATGCAGAGTACAAGAGTAGACAAAATGTGGAATATACAATACTGCATTGTGCACGTTTGCTGAACTGTTCCTACATAGAATTGGAAGCCTTTTTTATAATTGATTTTTTTTTCTTAGAAACTTTTACAAAGAGCGGTTCAATGATCAGATGATGATAAAGTTACCAAAATGTTAGACATACCTAATTGTTTTAATGTTCTATACCATTTATTTCTAAATATGTACAATTCTCTACTATTGGTTGTTTGTTGTACTCAGTAGATAAAAATTAAAAGGGTTATTTGTAACTTTTAAGGTCTGATGTCATTGATATTCAAGGTAAATTGAAACCTTCATTCAGTGTCTCTCAGCGATCCTAACATTTTTATCGTTAACATCCTGTGATATATCATCCATACAAAAACATGGGCGAATGCGTCAAACATTTCGAAAAATGCATAAAATGAGCACGATAGGGTATATAACTCATGCCCGTGTTACTCCAAGGGAAATTTATTTGAACATTAAGACAGTACCTCACCAAATCACAGCTTTTCGTCTACGATTGAGATTGGACGAAAACAATTGCAATGAAGGTTTTGTAACAATATATGTTGATACGTTATGCAGTGGAGCTTCAGGATTAAAATCATCAAACCCTTTATGTCGTTCTAAGAATAAATCTCCAGTTAATATCCCGACATTAATATTCTTTATCCGGTAACCAATAAACCAGTAAGTACAGTTTCGCAAGAATAAATTTAAATGAAGCCTGTTTGACATGGAGCAATCAAATATATTTTTGATAAAATGAATTGAAAACACATCTTTCTAGAATTTGGTTAACACTAGGTAGAATGTACAATATGACTCTAATTATTAATTTGACCTTAAATGGAGGTTAACTATAGCTTTTTCCAATCGTCGACAAAAGTGTTGTTTCCTCTGCACATAGTAAATATGCAAGTCAGTGGTTCAACAATACAAGCTATTAACAGTTTTAAGATTTTCGAACACTAGCCATGAAGAACAGTTACTTTATATCTAGGCATTTTATTATTTCCTTTTTAATAAAACCCACACCAATACATTGTTCAATACTACATAAGAATATTTGTACTAATTTGAAATTTTAATAAAGTTATAATAATGATAATAATAATAATAATAATAATAATAATAATGACGCCTTTGTATAGCGCCTAATCTTTAAAAGATATAAGCGCTTTAGAACATTAGACAACACCTATAAGATAAATAAAATATAATAATATGATTACAAAAACAAACACCATGAAATTAGAAAGCAATAAAAAACATGCTGAGAATATTTAAGGGAGGAAACATTATTAGGTCTTTAAGTTTGTTCTTGCATTCGAAATAAGTGTGCTTTGAGAGTCCTCTTGTATGGGATCACTGTGTCTTTTTGTCAAAGTTCAGTGAGTAATTAATTCCACGTTGATGGGCCTTGGTATGCAAAAGAACGCTGTCCATATGACTTTGTTTTCATAGTGGGAATAATGAGTATACGATTGTCAGAAGAGGAGTGTAAGTATCTTGCTGGTGTGTACACATGGGTGAGGTCGGATAAGTATGTTGGACTAGAGTCCGACAGTGAAACGTAGCACAGAGAACAAATTTTGTGTTTGATTCTGGATCGAATGGATTGCCAGTGTAGGGTACAGAGCAGCGGGGATGTGTGCTCTGATCGTGGTACTCTAAGTATGATCCTAGCAGCTGTGTTTTGAACGTTTTGAAGTTTCTGGAGCAGATATTGTGATGAACCAGACATAACTGAGTTACAATAGTCCAGTCTTGAAAGTACTAATGAACACAATGAAGTGTTTTAGTGGCATCAACTGAAAGATATTTGCGAATTGAGCTGTTGCGTCGCGGCTCAAGATATGCAGCCTTGAATATGTTCATGACATGCTGGCGCAGTGTGAGAGTACTGTCCAGAGTAACACCTAGGTTTCGTACTGATTGTGTGAATCTAATGTTGGTGTTGCTGATATTTATTGTTTGAGGTAAAGGATGTGAAAGAGAAAGTCTTTGTGTTGTGATCAGAATGGCCTCAGTTTTATCATCATTCATCTGCAGCTTGTTACATCAGAAATGCACCTCTCTACACCTTGGATATTAGCATCAACTTCAGTTGGGTGAGACACTGAATGACGATCTATGACACTTGAGAGCGGTTGCATGTACAGAATGAAGGGAACAGGTCCAAGAACAGACCACTGTGGAAAACGTACAACATTCTTGGGTAGACGTCGTAATATTGCTAACACAGGTCAAGTCACTAGTTACTGAATCAATAATATTCTTTTTTCCTTGGCATGACGAATTGCATATGATAACCCTAGACAGTCTGTCATTTTCTTCTATTTACAGTTTTGATACGTTATCAAATTTTTATTTCAGGCTGGAGAACATAAAATATTGTAATTGACATTTTACGGAAATTATTTTTATCGATAATAATAAAAATTATATAAAATAACTGTCATCTTCCTCCGCCTCATCATCATCACGAGAAACAATAGAGTGATTTTAATAAAACAAGGCTCCTATCTAATGCTCTCAGAGCAAGAATGATTTGCGTTCTCGTAGTTGTTTTTAAGGATTTTGTCATTGTTTGTTTTTATATGAATAGAGCTTATTGGTACATCATCAAATACCTGGCTATATAGTGCCGAGTTAACAGTTGGGTAATAAAATCAATAAAGGAAAAACTATAATTGATTAATTCTTGAGAATGAAAATACAATTATATCAAAGGTAATCATAAGATAAAATATAACAAATATCGTACAAAGTCTCTACAAGCACAATGAATGCATGGGGTTTACGCGCCATCACGTCAAAATGATATTGGCCAACCCTTCCAAATCAGCGTACAGCAAATTATAAGTAGTTACTTAACATTTGTAACGAGCATATATATATATATATATATATATATAAGTCACAGGTAAATAGGTTCACATATATTAAAATATAGTGTCAAAACATGTTATGTAAACCGCATTGCTTAAAAAATTTCAAGATACTCTCCAAAATCCATCTATACTGGATTCACATAAGAATAAAAAAATGTCTACCCCACAGTGTAGAAGTCGATTCACTTGAGAAGAACGTCTTCCACAGTTGGTGGACACTGGCAGCCTATGTACCCTGGCCAAGGATCACCGTTCAAATTTATGCGAGAGTCAAGATTATTTGTACTCTGTGCAATGGGACACGATCCTTTTAGAGACATATTCAAAGAAATAACACGAAAAGATACAGGATATTGAGTGGAGAATACAACCGGAGTAGTCAGTGATAGTTTGCACACAGAACAAAATGAGTGCTTTTCAACATATTCAGATAGAAAAGCATTTGCATTGGAAAGGTTTAAGCTAACCCTTAATCGTATAATGTAGAAGTAATTTACTGAAAACGAAACCAGAAAATGTGTACAAAAGCTAATTAATAGTTATAACCACAGGCATCACCCACCAATGTACATGGTCCCAGTTGAAGCGATAAAGGTAATAAACAGATCAAACGTCTGGGACATTCACATTGATTATTTGACACATAATTGTAAAACTTCAAACTTTTAAATGGGTGAAAGAGAATTGTAAATGCAAAACAATATATGGGAAAGGCTACCTTCATAAATGTGCGAAGCAAATATCCAAAGGCAGGCAATAACAGAGGGTGAATTTGTAGTTTAAAAACTTAACGACTTGTAGGTATTTCTGTATGACAAATAAGATGACGTATACAAAGCTGAAAAGATTTTAAAGCCCATTGGAATGAAAGACAAGATAGATGCTCTCTAGAAATGGAGAGCATATGATGAATAATTTAAGACCTGGGATCCATCAAAAAAATGACTTCCTTACCATAAATGGTTGAAGAAACGCAACTTTAACAACAAACTGTCTTCAAGAATGTGTCAGATGTGGTAAAAAATAGTGGAGTATAAGACGACGGAGTTAAAACGTTAACGTCATTCGATTTTGCGTTCATCAGAGGGAAAAGAGATTGCGTCCAGAAATATCACAATTAACAACAAAACCGTACGTGTACAAATACGATGAGACAATGATGTAAATGGGTAATAACTATCAATATATAAGTTGAACGAGTTAAGATTAAAGAATCTGAAGTTGCTTAAAACTACAGTTTGAAAAAGTTCAAAGACATATCCAACGAAACAGATCACAAGTTATTCCGTGGGAATTTAAAAAGATGAAAGACAATGAAAATCTCAATGGCGTTCATACAATGATTATGACATTTAAACTTCTTTCCAATTTCATTCGATAAAGGTATAATATACTTTAAAAGTTTTGTTAAAAATAGAGCTGATAAACTATCCAAAGTATTGTCACATGTCGAAATTTATACTGTGAGATAACTGATCAACAAATGTATAAATAGCACAACTGCGTACTATGTGTGTTTTATTGAGGATATAAGAAGGATATTAATGTTAATGATCTGCCATGTGATAAATGCGTCAATATTGAATGACTCCAATTTTTGTTTTGATTTGTTACTTAGATATCAGATATTATTTTCTCTGGCTAGCAAATATGCTCCAAAACACCACCATCAGCCATTGACTGATACTATTTTAGAAAAACCGAGCCATTTGTCCTAAATATATTATGAAAAACCAAGGTTTGTCATCTACAAAATTTAACTTAAAATTCCAATTTCACTTAAACTTTATGAAAAACATCAGACCTACCCAGAATTTCTGTGCACCAAACTTATAAGATTAAAGGCGAGCACGTATCCCCAACTTTTTTATGTATGTCAAATTCAGTATAACAAACACACAATGTTACGTTACTTGTTCACTATATATGAAATTATGTTTCATTCGTCAACACACTTCAAGAGAATGCTATTTCCTTCTTTTGCTTACAGAAGAGTTTGTGTGATTCTTCAATATAATTTAGCAGACTGTATTTTATTTTAGTCTCAGTTAGATTTTTTTTATCTGCCTATGCGACTAGCTTTAGATAGGGTAGTGGTAGTCCATTGTACAGTTAACATATTTTAGGCGGAAGCCTGGTTCCGACCCACATCTTCCGTTTATAAGTATAACACTCTCAGAGATCAAGTGTGTAATGTCTGGGCTATATGATGATTGGGTTTCAGTTCTCAGCTATTACTTTTATATACTTACCTACATAGTATCACAACAATTTTATATACTTTAATTATGTTGCTGACAAAACAATCTTTTCATATTCTTCAACTAACATATTTAGACCGATAAAACGCATGTTTTATTTTATAGGCAGCTAGGCCTAAAATACCAGAAGGATATTTCACAAAATTAAATATTTGCAAAACTTGGAACTTAAAAACTAATAAATTAAGGTGTTCCTATGTAATAGTTCTAGCAAAACAGGCATTAGGTCCTGTCCGGTACATGTATATTTTGCAATACTTTGACAAATATTGTGTTCAGTTGATATGAGAAACGAGTCCAATAAATGAGTCCAACCTTCAAACATCTTGTTAGGCTTCTAGGCGGGTGGGAAGAACAGGTGACGAAATAATGATCTAAAAATATGGGTGAACCAACCATGGCTTCAAACATTAAAGTGAGACCTGAAATAATTCACGCAACGAATCGGATGAAAAAACTAACCCGAATCATGTTATATTGGCCAAGATTTCTTACCACTCAATCCAAAGCTGAGAACCAAGTCATCACCGTTTGTGATAGCCAAAGCGCTTTATGACTTGGTTTTTGAGAGCTGAGAAAGTGTAAACGACTTAGTTCTGGCCAAGTACTTGTAGAGCGCAGCTGCAAACCCCACTCTGATAATCTACTTCAATCGAAGTGATTAGTGGAGATATCAACTAAGATATTAGCACACAAATTGCTCAAATAGTCAAGCGGTATTGTTCGATCTATAGGTTTGGATGCCTGCATAGAAAATGTCAACTCCCAAAACCTCTTACTAGTGAAACGAATCAACATTATCCGTAACGGCATATGGAGTTCCACAAACACTTACATACTGACGTTCAACTGCATAACTTTTCCTACATTGATCAAAACCGTGTTCATAAATACCACTGTGGACCCTTTCATAAATCGTGATATCTACCATCACTAGATATACAACGTCACAATAAATAACGTTGCTCTTTCACCATATACTGCACGTTGTATATTGGACAAGGTGAATAGTGAAATTGATTGCTACAAAATTAGCTATTGATTCCCCTATTGTTTCCCATTCTATCGAACTCTTTCGAAATTTGCTTCTCTTGCTTTATGTTTGCTTCGTGTTTTCTCTTAATTTTCAAACTATTTCATGCATAATACTTCATTTAGAAATGTTTACCATTGACTTTGTATCTGTTGAGTAAAGGATTACCATAATTTTCTCCAAAGAAGGTACTCGTGTATCAGGCATGTATTCTATACACGAGTGAAACACTATGACCTAATTTCTGCAATCTATTCTTTATGAGAGATGCCGCTCTCATACCATGGGATTGATATTTGAGGTATGTTTCCAGAGATTCGTTTTGTTTCAAGTAGATAAAACTTTCCATTCAGCGTAATATTTAAATTCTTTCCAAGGAATCTTCCTTTTCGAAACGGGTAATGGAAGGGCGTTTTGGCTGCCTTATTTCCTCTCTCATTATCTATAATAACAACACGACTCGGCAGCAAACATACTGAGTTTCCAGAGGTGATAAGCAGGTGATCATGCTTATTCAAGACCATTGTTATTGATGACTTATACAGTTGCAATGGTTAAGTGTTGAAATTGAATCTGAAACTATATTGAGATTCGAGTGATTTGTTGTTTCTTTGCATTATATTGAAACAGGTACACAGCTCCGTATGTTTAAGAGCATTTGTCAGTAATGGGTTTTCCAACTTCCTATTGTGGTGAATCGGATAATATGATGGATTTTAAATGTGTTTGGTTTCGATATATTTCTGGGCAAGGTCTATTGCTATGTTATTGACTGAAAATATAGATGCAGCATCCGCCAGGCGAACGTTGTATATTCATTTCTACTCAAGAAGTCTGAATCAGACTTTTCATAATCATTTGAGCCTTCAGTTTAAAATGTTGTGTAGTTCTTATATTTGAGAGAAGTTCATTCTAATTTGTTTTGAAAAATGGAAGGATTTGTTTAGGTTTTCTTCCTTCATGCAGCGTAAAATGTATTTTGGGTTGATAAGAAGTCAGGTAGGTGTAAAAGAAACAGAAGAATTTTGTATTTTTGAATAGGTCAGTTGTAGTGCTATTAAGGCTGGAAGACATTATAATGCTAAATACATTTGTTGTTTTGGTACAATGTTATGTGCTTGGATTGAAAAACAGACGCAGATGCAGGGATCAGAGGGTCTTAAGTTTAGGGTATATTGCATAGACAATGTTTCTCTACGGTGTGATAGAGGTAGCTCAGCCAAGAGGCATTCACACGGGGATATCCAAAATGCTCCTTACGCGAGTCGAATCGCTTGATGGTGAACTGGATCAAGCATCTGAATCTAATAGAGGTTATATATAGTCTAAGATAATCATCATGGTCAGTTTGTATTAGTACTCTGAGCAAATCAATAGCTATCAACTTCTTAACGTGCGTAATGAAGGTTAGTTTTCTGTCCAAGCAAGACATGACCTAAAATCTGTATTTCATAAATAACCGGTTAAGGTGTTCCTTCCAATGCGAGTTTTAAGATCATGGTGTTGTTCTATTAGCTGATATAAATACATACATATTGTGTTTGACTTGGAGAAGTTGAAAGCATTGATAGTGCTCCAACTAGGAATATTATTTAAATGTTTAAAACAGGCTAATGAATTTTGTCAGGCGAATGTATCATGGGGCTTGTTAAAAGGTTATATATGTTCTAAAAGTGAAAACGGTTGATTATAACTTTCTAAATTGTTTGATGTGAATTTTAAATGTACCTTCTCTTTTCGACTATTCAGCTTTCGCAAATCTGTTAAATAATTAGATGACGAAGGTTTAGAGAACTTATCAAAAAGTACATTTGCTAAGACATGTTTGAAATTGAAGCTTTTATTGTTTAATTTTAATGTCGGAAAGATCTGTCCTTTCCCTTAACATTTATTTTATGGATCGTATCCCATACTTTATTTATAAAAAAATGAGAGTTAATTAGTTTCAACTTTCACTTTGACTGTCGCGTAAACCCAAACACATCAAAACTCATAGATTACTTTTATGTTTTCAACCTCAAACAGTCGGTTAACCAACCTACCCATAAACATGGTCACATTTTAGACTGAATTCTTCATAGACCTGGTGATTACATTCTACGGTCCTCCCTGGTATCCCATGAACTTGCATCAGATCACCTCTGCATTATATGCCATCTTCACGTTACAGTCCCTAACCCTCCACCTTTATCTGCTACTAAGAGAAACCTCTGTATGATAAATATAACCAAACTAATGCATGACATCCAAGTAAAGTTAACAATTTTTTACCTCCTACAGCAGAACAACTAGATAACTGCCTGCGTTCATTGCTCGACAAACATGCCCCAGCTACCAAGTGCAGAGTATCAATTCAAAATTGTTCCCCATGCTATAGCAGTGTTAGGAACCAGCTTCGCACTGCTAAAAGATACCGCCGTAAAGCTGAAAGGCGTTGGCTTTCCACCAGACTCACTATTCATAAGCAAATCTATGAAGCCGCTAAGAAGAATGTCACAAATATAGTCCATGTAGCGAAATCAGCCCACTACACTACTAAGATCATGGAAAGTTCCAGCTGCAAAGAGCTCTTCGAGATTACTAACAAGCTAATGTCAAGGAACAAATCTATGCCAATTCCATCTACCTTCTCTCCAGTCGAACTTCTGGACATGTTTGCAAATTTCTTCCGTGACAAAGTACTAACCATTAGAGATAAGAGATAAGCTTGACACCACAATTTCATTCGACTCGTCGTCACCATACAGTTGGGATACAGAATTTCAGCGGCAACCATTAGCAGTATTTGAACCTGTCTCTATGGATTTCTTACGTACAATCTTGATGAAAAGTGCACCAAAGTCACGTGAACTTGATCCAATTCCAACATCACTGCTCCTTGAGTGTTTAGATCCAGTATTGCCGTCACTAACTGATGTTATTAATACCTCACTCATCAGGGGAATTCCACTCATTTGTCAAAACTGCCATTGTACAGCCTCCGCTGAAGAAACCAACACTAGACCATAATGATTTAAAGAACTACCGACCAGTTTCTAATCTCTCATTCATATAAATAATTCTTAGAAAAGGTTGTTCTATCCCAGCTTGTATCTCATCGGAATTCAAACAGTCGTTTTAGCAATGTACAAACTGCATATCGCCCTTGCCACAGTACTGAGACTACTCTTCTAAAAGTAGTTAATTACATTCTCTCTGCGTTGGATAGCGGGAAGATTACAGTCCTCACCTTCCTTGATTTGTCTGCAGCATTCGACACAATAGACCATGATATATTACTTCACCGTCTCCAGCATGTATTTGGCATTCATGATACAGCTTTACTCTGGTTCAAGTACTACTTGGTCAGCAGGACGCAAATTGTATCTGCAAATGGAATACACTCCAGCCCAGTTGATCTATGTTGTGGTGTTCCACAGGGGTCTGTTCTTGGACCTGTTATCTTCATTATATACACTCCGCCTCTCTCAAGTGTCATATATCATCATCCAGTGTCTCATCAAATGTACGCTGATGACACCCAAATATACAAATCTAGCCACCCACCTGAAGTTGATGCTACCATCCAAGGTGTAGAGATGTGCATTTCAGATGTGCAATCATGTCATGTAACAAGCTGCAGATGAATGATGATAAAACGGAGGCCATTCTGATCACAACACAAAGACTTTCTCTTTCACATCCTTTACCTCAAACAATAAATATCAGCAACACCAGCATTAAATTCACACAATCAGTACGAAACATAGGAGTTACTCTGGACAGTATTCTCACATTGCACTAACATGTCATGAACATATACAAGGCTGCATATCTTGAGCCGAGACGCATCACCTCAGTTCGCAAATATCTTTCAGTTGATGCCACTAAAACACTTGTGTGTTTATTAGTACTTTCAAGACTGGACTATTGTAACTCAATTCTGTATGGTTCATCTCGTTATCTACTCCAGAAACTTCAAAAAGTTCAAAACACAGCTGCTCGAATCATATTTAGAGTACCACGATCAGAGCACACATCCCCGCTGCTCTGTACCCTACACTGGCAATCCATTCGATCCAGAATCAAACACACAATTTGTTCTCTGTGCTACGTTTCGCTGTCGGACTCTAGTCCAACGTACGTATCCGACTTCACCGATGTGTACATACCAATAAGATACTTACGCTCCTCTTCTGACAATCGTATACTCATTATTCCCACTATGAAAACAAAGTCATATGGACAGCGTTCTTTTGCATACCAGGGCCCAGCAACGTGGAATGATTTGCCCACTGAACGTAGACACAACTCACTTATTTTGACTTGAAGAACAAACTTAAAGACCTAATGATGTTGCCTACCTTAAATATTCTCAGCATGTTTTTTTCTTCTATGTTTTCTAATTTCATGGTGTTTGTATTTCTAATCATATCATTATATGGTTTTTATCTTATAGGTGTTGTCTAATGTTCTAGAGCTTCTAAAGATTAGGCGCTATACAAAGTCCTCATTATTATTGTTGTTATTATCATTATTATTATTATTATTATTATTATTATTATTATTATTATTATTAATTGTTCCCATGATGCTGTGTTACATTCTTTAATTGTGCTTCGAACTTTATCTTAGAATATGTGGTACCTATTTACATTTTCGGGCATCGGATGATTGTATAATTTTCTTAGAATTGTGTATGTTGTCTACTGGCTTCTGTTTCTTTTGGTGTTTAGTGAACACGGATTTTGGGGTTCTTTTTGAATTTGGCAAGGACTTAAGAAAGGATCTTTATGCAATCTTTAGTAAGATAGATTTAACATGTTGAAAAGGATCACTGATTTAAACATATATCTCTGTTAGGTCTAGTTTTGCAAAGTGATTCGCACTTGGTCCAGTCCGCCTTCTTTAAATTCCGATGAGGAATTGGCTCATGGATGGTCGAGTTAATGTTTCTTCAGAGATAATGGTAAACGGTCTCTGCTCTTGAGGTCAGCAGAGACCTTCCAATCACAATCAAAACGCTGCAAAGAAGAAAAAAAGTGTCAAATTTATAGACGTATATATAAGTGTTCTCGGATGTAAGTATGTCGGTAATTTGCTGTCATGTAGACACATGCAATCTTTGCCTTTTTTTCCTGGCATTAATGTTCTTCGATCCCCATAAAATGTTATATGCATTAAAACTCTCACAAAATGAGCAAGTAGCTGTCGAAAGAGGTAGTCTAATTAATTTGTTGATTGCAAGTTGGTGTTTGGCAGTAGACAAATGTAACGAAATGTAATTATTTGAAGAAGAGTGATGCTTTCGGCATGGCCACGCAATTTGTGTTTAGAGAAATGGCATTTTGATGGGCCCTATTGTTGACAACAAAGGAAGTTCCTTCAACGTTGTCAGAGTGGTGTTTAAACAAGAGAAAGTGCGATGTTGTCTGTATCTTTTATAAACGATTCCTGCAGACACAACACTGTTTTTCTGAGGTTTATAATGAAGAACATTTGAAGAAGTTGTAACATCCGGTAAATTTGTTTTGGTATGTCCATTCCTTTGTTATTTTGTATTGGTCTTTACTATGGCTGAGAAAGTTGAGCGGACGGACGTTATAGATTCTACCTGCTTTCTGGCCTCTGGTATACTTCACTCTTTGAATTTATTTATCCTGTTTCCAGGTTTCACAGTCCTTAGAGTTGCGGCAGTTTATACATTGTGGGTTAGATCTTGTTCTCGGTGTAAAACCACGTACAGAACTCTTCGAACATCTGTCTTTGTGGTGACCGCCGCATTTACGACACTCGAAACATCGAAGTGGATTAGGTATGTATACCTAAACTATGCCCTACAAAAATCCAGCTTTTACTACCTTCGGCAGAGTTGGTGCGTTTAAGGTAAATATGATGGTGTTTGTGACCTGCAACTGTCCACCATGTTTGATACGAATTCGAAGAAACGCAGTCAGAGCGTGGCTCCTCTTGCCTTCAACGATTTCAGTCACTGACTTATGCCAATTGGTGACAGCGAATCACACATTTGAATGAGATATGTTACTATCGACTGACTCGCTAAGCTGCCGACTTCTAGGAAGTCTTCTGAGAGGGGAAAAAAGGAAAAACAATGGCTTAAGATGTCAAGGCAAGGGTAACTTCAAGGTAGATACACTGGGAAAAGTGAAAAGAAAGTGAGAAAAGCAATTTGAGAAGACCTAGGAGTAGACTTGACAAGCCGAATTTTCGAAACCGAGCCCAATGATATGGAGCGTAGAAACATTATACGTCTTTAAACTGTTTATGTTCAATCCAGTAACTGGACTGTGCATGGATTTATAACCACTTAATACGACGGTTAGTTTGTTTCTAAAAGTGTCACTTTTAGCGCAGACGACAAGGATACATCGATAAAAGGGCTCAAAATTAATTCACAAAAGACTGAAACGTGAACGAGGAATGACAGAAAGAAAGCACAAATATAGAGTGTATTGTAACATTTTTCTTGATCTGGGCGAAATATGAGATAAATACTCTATAGAAGTGTGGATTCATTCCCCGCCTGCCTCATGGTAACACATTGTTTTCCCTGTCGTTTAGACAAGGTATACGTTTCTAATACACACATTAAACGCGTGCACAATAAATTGTACTGCTAAAGCTCTAAATACAGGAGTTCCAAATCCCTCGATATACAGATATATATTTGTACCAACGTCTGTTCTGCATTTAGGGAAACAAATGAACGTTAGTTCTGCGGGCTCATCCGTTGATGCTGAAAAGGGTGACTGACAGTATGCTGCCTTTATGTTCTCCGATATACTGGCGATAGTTTTCAGTATTGCGGACCTACCTTAATTCTCAAAGTTCAATCATTCTCAAAGTTTCAAAATATTTTACACAAACATAGATAGGATGCCAAATTAATCTAGGTTCAATAGGAACTTTATCATACCATACTGCATAATAGATTATAATGTTTCTCCAAGTCATACACAATGGCTAATTTGTGTTCTTTCTTTAAGACAGTTTCTATCATAAATCATTAAATAGTTAGTTCTCGTGCGTGTGAAACTGTGCTGAAAGTCCTATAGTAGTTTGCTGGGTTGAACATACAAGAATAGTCTGACATCTATATTCGAGCGCTTTGCCTACAAAAGAGCTTGTATTAATCATGTGGGTGACCATTGGCAGGCAGGCTTGAGGACATGAAAGCATACGAGAAATATAACATTTGAGACACACACACACAAACACACACACTCACACACACAAGCACACACACACACACACACACACAGATATATATATATATATATATATATATATATATATATATATATATATATATATATATATATATATATATATATATATATATATATATATATATATATATATATATATATTCTGACTACCCTTAGGTTGAAAAAGTAAGAACAAGAAGGAGGTGACATACAAGATCCTTTCCAAGAAATCATCTACAAAGCAGAAAATCTGCAAAGAGAATGTTTTATGAATTAAAAGTGGAGTTTCTTAAATGTGTTGGAACCGTAAAATGCAGAATAGTTTTCAACTTACACAGAGAAAATAAGCAGATATAATGGAAACAGTTAACATAACCTTAAAGGCTATTTTATGGAAGACTTCACCTAGAATGAAACTAAACGACTAGTTGAAATTTTACCAAAGCTACTTGAAGGATCCATTAGCATTCAATACAAGTCATTATACATGGCAAGAAAAAAGCAAGAAAGAAAACAAAAAATAGAAATTGGACTTAATAAGCTATTTCTTTTACCTGACAACATGTAGTTCGTAGTGCCTAAATTGAATTGGAAATAGCTGGAAAATTCAGAAAGCAATATCTGAATAACGTGTCCAAGGATATATTTAAATACAAGCAACAATTTTAGCGATCCATTTGTCAATGAGCTGGAAGACATGAAGGGAGAGGATATATATGGCATGTTTCATGGACAAGAGTTATTATATACATCACACATGATAGCATGTACAAAGTGGTGCAGATAGCTGTGACCTAAAGGTTGAACCGTAAAAAAGGATGTACTTGACAAGTGCAAACGATATAATCAACCGTTTAACAGTTGGGTGCCATCTGAAATCATTATTCTATTAAATTGGACGAAGAAGAATTATTTTAATGTGATGAATGTGGACAAAAATGTCGAATAAAGAAAGGGTATTTAGATAAGCCCGGTATGTGAAATACCAGATGGGAAAAACTACTTCCAAAAACATATTCAGTAAAGAAGTAAATGGCACAAATAAAACCGCGATACGGCGAAAACATTGTTCTCCGTGGTCTAGCAGGGCAATATGACATTAAGGAAAATTAAAATAGATATTCAAAATATGATGATTTTTAAAGAAGATGTTAAAAAGGGTGAAAAGCAGACAAAACGTGCAAGGCTACAAGCTCCCTAATGTGACTTTGAACAAGAGAAGTTGCAATGAAATGAAACACTCGCCGTTTTAATCCATTCATTAAATTTGTGTATGAGGTTCTTTTGGATAGCTGAGATCTATGTGAAATGATAATGTTTAATCAAGTAAAACATCCAGGATGCGCATTCGCCTTTTGTTTTGTTCATATTGTGCTTGTAAAGTGTCGATTAAAAAGTAAATTATACCAATTTCACCCTGTTTAATATATTTATAATTTTGTTCTGTGATTAATAGTCTTATAGTCCACTTGTTCTACCTCTTATGAACCAAATTGTCAGTTTGTTCTAATAATGATAATGCTGAAGAAGGGTTCCATTTTACTGAAACAAATATACAAATACCGAATATAATCGAAGTAAAACCTATATTAAGTTCAATTTTTCTTAAACGAAATAACATTTCAATGATAATCCTGTTAACGTTTTCGATTGTAAATAAGCCTCAATTCTTTTTTAGATGGGACACGTATCAATGTAGGTCAACATTTTTCTAAATTGTTTGTTATTGGTTCACTAGATAGAGTAGTATTTATGGTTTATTTGCCAGGAATTATTTCAGGATATATTTTTCTGTTTTGTGAGTGCTATTAAATAGTGTCTCTGTACGTGCTATCATATTTTGTTGTTGCAAAATGATACCTCAAGGTTAATAGATATCTTCCAATGGTGGTGGTTATATCGGACTGAACTGCTTAGCACCAGCAGATTATGTACATCAGGTTTTTTCTAGAAGACATTTTATCTAAGATCCTTGATTTAACTTTTGCTCCGTGTGTTTGGTTCACAGAGCGACTGTCTCACGCAGCGTTTTGTGCGGTAGTTACAAAACGAAATTTGCCAACATCTTTTGCCTGCTTTTTCTTCCTTATGTGACATGAAAATGAATTTATTGGGAGCGCATGACAGCTATATCAAGCGGTCCGTTCGCGTTAGCGCTCGCAATAGAATGCACATTTATCACGTTTTCTTCTTTGCGTGCTTTAGTTCAACCCTTTTCCTAACCACCGGAGATTATTTCGATCCCAGGTACATATTTGGCCACGTTTCAACTTGCTCGTAAGTCTGTAAATAGTTGAGTTTTTCTCAACTTAAATAGAAACAAATTTAACTTTGCGGATATGACTATAACTGTGAAGTAAAATTCGATACATTTGCACCAGTGAACGTGCTTGTCAACAATGTGAAAATTACCCGTATATTACTACTGGACAAGACTTTCGGAGAAAAAGAAAATTTACATATATCTTTAGCAGTCTCATGTACGCTTTCATATTAACGATACTGCATAATTATCTTAAATCACAAAGACAACATAATAACATTAGTAACATTGCAAATCAGCTGCAGCAATATCATTTTTCCATTCTGTGCAGTATATTTTGAAATAGCTGCTACAACCATTTATGCATAATTAAAAAGCATATTGACTGCAACTACATCACTACAACAATCTTACATTAGCTATAATGACTCAGACGACACTTTGTAGGCAAGTTTTTATAATCCACGTACCCCATCATCAACCCCAACAAAGATTAAACGTAATTTAACTGCATCTTCATTATAATCCTGATCTGAACCAACTGTACAGTATTGATAATTGTTCAGACTAGGGCCTATTTAGTGAATAATGCACTTTTGCAGACGGAAGCACTTTTAAATATTTCATCCTAAATGACATTCATTAAATTTCTAGCTGGATTTGCCAAATAAGTCGCAATTTCTCGAAACTATTATTGTGTTTTCTAGTGGAACATCGTTCTGAAGTATTCTAATTGAGTTAACAATAAAAGAATGACCAAAATAAAGTTTCTGTCTCTCAAAGTGGAGTCGAGACACTCGACAAGAATATGTCTCAGTATCACTGGACACTGTCTATATATATATACTCCACTCCACTTGAGAGCATGTGTCATCGATATATGTCCTATTGCAACCGGCATAATACCACCTCGTCTGTGAAATAAGTTCAGCACTAGGACTGAAATTCTCCAATATCAACCTTGATGTACCTGAACTTGTTTCTGGAGTTTTGATTCCAAATAATTTGTCAAGTATACGGTACAAACCTTATAACATACCATTTAAATAGCTTTATGCAGTCCAGACGACGAATACACTTTAAGGGAAGCTGACTACAATCCAGCATTGGCTTCTTTATATACACTTTCATTGTTCATGATACCAATATCAAATGGCAGCCACTAGTAGAGAATATTATTTTCCAAACTGTGTGAGGCAATCATAATTCCAAAACAGTGAGGATGTTACCAGGTTGCCACATTTAATGCTATACCAGACTTTCAGTGTAAAAACTGGCTACGAATGATGAATTTATTTCGAGGGGTTTAAATGTAGTTCAAGGGTTTGAGTGGCTGTTTTGTCTGCAATAAGAAAATGGATTCCTTATGAGGCAATGGGCTCGGGATGGTGACATGTGGTGTTACAAGCGCAGGTACAATCTTTTCCCTGTTTTTTGAATAATCTGTATGAATTTACTCTAAACGAGACGATTATTGGAGTAAGTTCTCAGTTCTAAGATACCAAACATTTTCTTTTTCTTGGCGGGGTGTAGGGGAGTTGATAACCGACTAGTTGTAATATTGGTGACGGTGTTGCTTTTAGCGGCTAAGATAGCAGCAGCAGTGGTGAATATTATTATTAATTTTAGTAATAGTAGCAGCAGTATTATTAACAATAGTACTGTGATAGAAGTATGACATACTTTGAATATCCAATTGCCAACGTGCACCTTCACAATAGTGGATGATTCATAAATATGTTTCTATCTACCTGTCAATGTGCGCACTGTTGTAAAAGTACCTGTTTACATGATAACATTTCTCACTCGAACATATACATAGGTAAGGAAAAATCAATATTTGTGTGCAGTCTCTGTTGCCAAACTTCCTGGTTCAGTATTATAAGATGACAGGTCAAAAAAGATAGCTATGTTTATATTATATGCCATTTGTTTCCTTTTCCCAAACGCTATACATTTTACTATTGCTAAACATTACACAAAAAAGATGTTACATATTAGATCCAGATACAGAACAAGCAATACAAATCATTTCTCTCACTGTTATAATTCACGGTGAAATATCTATCTATCTATCTATCTATCTATCTATCTATCTATCTGTCTGTCTGTCTGTCTGTCTATCTGCCTGTATGTATATATATATTGTTTAAAACCTGCTAGACACATACACACATACATACATCCATACGTATGTACATGCATACATACATACATACATACAACATACATACACATACATACATACATACATACATACATACACACATACATACATCAACACGTATGTACATATATCCATACGTATGTACATACATACATACATACATACATACATACACACACACACATACATACATACATACATACATACATACATACATACATACATAAGGAATTTAGGACAAATAATTTTTATCCCATTGTTATGAGTACATAGAAAACATTTAATACATTTAATTTCTCCTCGCTGTAAGATTTAACAAGAGAAACGAACAGAACCTTACAGGAATTGCATAAAATATAAATTGAATTATTGTATTTTGTCTAACACAATTATAATTAAGATTATATATACAAGTATAACTGAACTCATTGTATGTTAAAGAGGACTGAATATCGGTACAGCAAGCTCCAATAATTTAATATAGTCTGATACAAGAGTTCCACGGAACACAGTTTCTCGTATGGTAACGGCGTTATGATGACGTTGATTAATTTTTGTGCAGGTCAAGCAAAAGGCCCTAATATTCCAAGGTAAGCGCTTTAGTTGAATGTTGGCTTCTTTCTCAGAAGGTACACAAATGTAAAGCATATTAGGATACACACTTGATGCATATAATATAATATTAGTATTCCCCAGTTTCAAGTGATAAAGCAACTGATGCGAATGAAATTTGACTGTCTAGACACTCTAACATAAAATCCTAATGATTTTCACTCTGACATCTCCCCCATATATCGTTCTACACAGGTGAAATAACATCAAAGGCTAAACAATATAATATAATATAATATAATATAATATAATATAATATAATATAATATAATATAATATAATATAATATGATATAATATAATATAATATAATATAATATAATATAATATAATATAATATAATATAATATAACACAAATGAAAATATTGTCATCAATCGTTGTGTATTCGTTGTAACTTTTATCCATTCCATTCATTATAATCTACCAAATTTTAAACAAACATACACTGTTAACCGTCTCTATACAACAACTATACCCCCATCCATACTTGCCATGATCTATATATATCATACCTATGATTTATATAGCCACAAGGGCATTAAATAACTCAATTACAAACAGTTTCATGCTTGTATTATAGATGTCTACCTTTTCACGACAATTTGATCTTCATTTTAATTTCCGCGAACTGCCACGTTCATTGAACACTATCATAAGCCTCCCAATGAGGATATATTCTAATACATTTTATCACATGAGCAAGTATAATCCTATATATCAACCTATGTTACGTACTGATAGTTGGGTGGTTTGGGTATGATATCACCTTTTCCATAACCAAAATTGTAGGATAGAATTTAGTCGGCAAAGCATATGTATACATTGCAGACATTTACCTGTATTTGGCGCGACTCCCGAATTACTGACAACTGAAGGTGATTTTGTGCGATATGTACAAAATATTTCTGGAATAAATCCTGTGAATGACAATCTATAAATCTACGTGGAATAACACAACCCTACCTCATATCACCATTTCGAATTGCATGACCATGTCCGGCTGTGCACACAGATCTAACAACTAATCAGATGCGATTTTCGTTCATTCACCTATATGAAAGTTTAGATTGCTATTTTGGAATTTGATAAATCACTTTTATAAAATGAACGCAAAATCCATCCAAAATGGGTTATGTAACATATTATTACCTCTTATGTATAGAGGTATGATTCTTGAATGGACATGATAGTCACATAACAAATCCACGGACTCCAGAGTCAACTCATGCGACCATATCAACCGACTTGTTCAAGCAAGAGAACGAGCAAAAATCGCATCATACTGGTTCTTGGATCTGTTGCAAACAACTGGATTTGGCATACAATTCGGATGGTGACGGGAGGTATGGCTGTAGTAATTCACATAGTTGTCAAAATTTCGGGATGTTGACAAGAGGTACATTTCTATTATTGTATTTCATATAATTGCGTACATGTCTACCAAAGGCCCCGTCAACCAAACGTAAATAGGGAACTGCGAGACAGGCCGATATATGCAGTGTTCATATATGCGTTGCGTACAGACTTTCCTCCATCAAGTATATGATCTTATGAATAAATTAAATCAGACAAACCGATCAACAATATCAATGCATGTTTGGACCGATTTCTCTAACTTGGGAAAGTAAAACAATAATCGTATTTTAAAAAAACCCAACTAAATAACTAAATGAAATAGTCACAACTACAAATCATGCTCGTTTATTGTTATTTCATCAATTTTGATAGAATTATCAAACTCTTACATTAGGATATATATAGTTGATAATAATACAATATCGGACCACATATACAAAGCAAATACCAGTACTTAAAATTCACACCGGAATTGGATTATATGGATAAAAGGATGGTTTAGTAGTGTAATGTAAAGCCAGTTTCGTTACTTGACGATATCGTGATGTTTCCTTTGCCTCAACAGATAAGCTCCGTTAAGGGTAAGTTCTATATGCTATATGACTTGATTGAATTGATTCATATCAATTATAAGTAGCCCTCACTGTGATCATGCTTTGTGTAATACACACTGTTTGTCCAAACATCCATCCATCCATCCATGTACAACTTTAAATTGCAAGATGTAAATTAATTAATTTTATTAAATCAATTATAGATATAATGATCACATGCTTGATGAAAATCTCCACTTAGATGACATGTTCTTATGGGATATATTGGAATACCTTTTCTGTCCCATCCCTCAGATTTCTGTTACCACATCTCATACACTGCTGGATGGGCATTAAAAGAATTTTTAATATCATATCATAATGTTTAGTTTAAAGATGAGATGCCAAGAGTTCCGGTTATGCGTACTGAATAATATTTTGCATTTTCAGAAGAAAAAGCTATTGGAAGTAATTTCGATTCATTTTAATTTTTTTATACTGATCAACTAATTTCTGATAATTAATGATTGCCACTGAAATGAATCCCTTGAATGTGCTATGCCACATTGCTGCCAATCAAGATAAGCCAGTTGAACAGGTAAGGAGTACTAACATACCACTGAACCAGGTCTGCAGTGTTGTATGAGAAATGCAAAAAATGGCCTCCAACAAAAGATGGAGAAAGAACGAACAAGCCAACTCCAATTTTTAGAAGGAAAGATCGAGAGGGATGGTAATATTAAAAACCGTAGATAAATATGAGTGGAAAATAAAAGAAAACAGTAAGAGCTAATGTTATGTATATTTAATTTAATTGTTTATCTGTTAGTTTTAATATTTTTATTCTACCATTATATGTTATTGTAATGTAACATTGTTTGCTGGACTTGACCTTGTTCGAAATTGAGTTCAGTTCTGTTTGATCTGATTGACTTAGCTTGTAAAAGTGTTTAAGTAAACAATCAAAATTACTTTCATTATTATCTATTGTGTATAAGCAAATTAACCAAATTATTATTCAGGTAAACATGTTGATTTAGGACAGTATTTTTAGATTCTAAAGGGAATTCAATGTTTATTATGTTTTAAGTAAACAAATGCTCATTAAATCATGCTTGAAAGTTATTTTCCATTAATTAATGGTTGCTGTTAGAAAATTAATGACCTCAGGTCAAACAGAGAACTGCATTATCTTGTTACTGTCAGAAATTAGTCAGCTGTGCTCTAGCACCTAGCACTTTAATTTGTGTTATGTTGTGACCAGCTTTGGCTTAATTTTATTTTCCTCAAATTATTTAATTCAAGTGATTATTTTGTCTGGAAATACAAAAGTGCTCTGACGAAATTCCTGGATAAAGATATTCACTGGAATTTATGCTGAATTAAAACCTGGAATAATATTTATGTGATTCAACAATTGTCTGTTGACACGCATCACTTTGCTGACTATAACAGACGTCATCGCCTTCCAATTTTGATCCAATCGGGACTTGAACTTAGTTTGATTCAGGACTTTTTATGCTAGACTTTTGTTTTAATTCTTGGATTATTTCTGGATTTAAATCGTAAAACCGTAAGTATTTGTTCTTCTCATTTTTCACTTTGTATTCTAGGGAAATAAAGTATTTGCTAAATTTTACAAAGCTTGTTGTCTTCACTCATTTCTGTTACTTATTTTAAGAGCATAAACTCGTAACACCAACTGTAAAAGCAAAGACAAGAGACCGCAGAGCTTTGAAAACAAAAAGAAAAATTGTTAACAGTTGGACCATGTTCGGATCTCGAAGGATGTCCGTAGATTGTGTCATGTCAAAAACTTGAGAGCTTGACGATTTACTAATATGTCATGGTCTAAACGAATTTCATGTATGAAGGTAGTTATTGTTAGGAAGTACAAGCCTGACCCGAATCTCCTGCGGGTGAAATTGACTGATGAGGAGATATTAGAAATGTCACAAGCTCTTGTGTCAAAATCATCTAAGTACCACACTGCTTGTTAAGTTTTTGAAAAATATACAGAGCATGAATGGAACTTATTAATTAGGAAATTCGTGAAAATGTTAAAATTAAATGTTGTGCAGGGTTATATATTCTTATACATGTCTACCAGTCTGTCATACTTTGGTAAAGTTTTGTTTCAGGTTTGTTTCAGGCATAGTGTTAGGGAATCCAGTTTTAGACTTCTAGTTTATATTGTGTCAAACTGTGAACAAGACTTTAATCTGAACAGAAATTTGTTCTTTTATATATATATTTAATCACTTTGCTCTTGTACATTGTTGTTTCATTGTGGGTTGAAACATTTAATGATTATGGTTGTGTTTTTATAGCCGAATATGCAAGAGTTTAAAACTTACATCAGCATCAACTATTAAAAAATAACAAGTTTGTGTATTATGTTACATTAGGTAAAGTGTTGCATGGTAAAATATTGGTAACGACATCTTCCTTTTTAAACTGAGTGGAGTCAGTATTTGCATATATGTAAGCTAGTAAGAATATCTATAACTGTAATATTATTAACAGACAAATGAAAATCCGAAATTGTAAGAATGGTCAGGCCCAGTTTTGTTATCATCTCCCACTGACATTTTGAGACAACATTTCATTTAGTCCAATATATAGGAAATGTTGATAGTTTTGAAAAAATGTTTATGGTATTTTATTACTAAGGTTACCTGTGGATCACTTTCAAACCTATATTTGATTAAAGAAGTTTTCTATTTACTGTTGACTCCACATTAAAATGGAATGATAAATGCAACATTTGTTATTTTTAAGACAATCTTGTATATTTGTGTGCAATGCTGTCCATCCCAAATGCAGCATTTCCTTTAGTATGATGTGCATAGATGAAACTACTTAAAAATACCCACAATTATGTGGCAATTAGTAAACATAATGAGGGTTCAGGACTTGAAAAAAACGCTGGGTGGACTTTAGTCAAACAAATCTGGTCATCTTTATGAAGGAAGACAACACCAAAAAATCAAACGTTGGTGTATGCGAAATAGACATCATCGTAAGGCCAGTATTATTTACGTTACTAAAAATTTATTTTAACAAGTTAAAGCACACAAACGTAAGCGTTAACCAAACAGTTAGGAATACCTTGGCTATTATGCATAGTATGCACTGAACTATACCACTCAATTTCCACAGGCATATTTGATCATCGATTTTAAACCGACCACTTCTGATTATCTGAGATTTCGTACAACTATTAAAACAAAATTAACATATTTTCTTTCTATAAGTATTCAACAAAACCTTTTTTGAATTTCATGCTCCTGCTACATTGTTTCATGCGCCGTCTCAGTCGCCGCGAAATGCACAAAGAGGTTCACATTTCTTAGAAGCTAGTCTCAGGACGTGTCACGATGGTTTCCTTTGACATCATTAAACACGAAGATAACGTACCTTCGTCGGAACTAGCTGATACAAGAATGGATACAAGGAAACAGATCCTTGGAAGTTGATCTTTTTTTTGTTTACATTTAAAATGAGATCCTAATGCCGAAGTTCAAAAAAGGCCAAAATAAAATAAACAGCGGACGAAAATGAAGAAAGGTGGTGCAGCACGTTGACATTTTGACAAAACGAAGGAATGCCCCTAGAAAGGTCCTAAAAAATCTCCTGCTAAAATGAGAGAAACAGTTAGTAGAATTAGCACATACTCTAGAAAACATTGATTGGTAACGGTTTCTCGTGCCATTTCTTCTTCTTCTTCTTGGTTCATAACGACACCTTCCAAACTTGATTTAAGACCATTGTTTCCCAGTTTGATGACCAAATGAGAACCCCTTCAAACAGAACTTCTGTTTCAACGGCGGCAACATCGTCTACTGTTCTAGCTCTAGCCTAGCAGACAACCCCGCTAAAAAACATCAGTACGAAATAGAACAGGTGTATTATTAAGTTTACTGGATTTCTGCAAATAATAACTGGCACAATTTAGTCCGTTGCAAGCACCTCAGCGTCGAGGGTTGCCGTTGTCATGTTGGTTTAGGATCCTGATAATTAGTGGAGAAGAATTCCAGAATAAAAGAAAGTAGCTTCGGATAAGATTCGCTTCAAATTTTACGTTTCCTCCTGAAACAAGGATATCACTAAGTAATATTATTTGAAATATTATGATAATACGATAATATATAGTTTTGAGGGATTCTTTAAACAATACAAGAACGACGGGAACTTCTCTGATTCTCGAAAACAGAATGTTCGATATAGCATAAAGTATTTGCTTTAATCTAAGACAAAAGTAACGAGATATGAACCGTTTGACATCTAAGCTCAAAAAGTTCCATAGTCTATTTGTTGTTAATGACAATAGATTTGACCTTAAAATAAATATTCGACCGACACTTTCCTGGCTTGCCTACAGCTAAGCTGACTATGGGCCACATATGTCCAACATCTATGCTAGAAATATGTATCTTCATAATCCTGTCATAATATCATCTTAATACTTACCCCAGAAAAGAAAATTAAAACAAAATAGTTTTGAACATAATTTTAAGAAAGTATGTCTCACTGAAGAAAGGATTTATTGGAGCTCGTTGTAAAATCAAAATGTAAAGTGTTATTTCTTATAAAGTGAATTCAATTTTCATTATAGTCACAGAGGATCAGGATTTGCTGAACTCGACAGTTAATCAGGATTTCATTACATTTGCTCTGATCATTCACTGATATGAATTAAAATACCAATATAATGAAATGTTCTAAACACGAAAGAGTATTAATGCCCACTATCACAGCGTGTATCGTTCCATGTTCATATTCTTAAAAGTCCGTCAGCATCTGTATTGTCTATCCCGTTCAGGTAATAATTCTTAAAGTTGTATGGACTAAGAGCAAGAAACAGTGTAACAGCCTTTAGTTCTTGTTCTTAACCTCATAAAGCCAGGTGAGTGGGTTGTGGTCTGTTTCTACGGTGAATTTTGCTATTTTCACGTAGTATTCCATGGATTCAGTAGCCCAGATGATGGGAAGACATTTAGTTTTTAAAGTAGCATATTGCTGCATTCCTGGAAGGAGGTTCTTGCTTAAATATTCAACTGGATGTTCCTCCGCAGTTATTCGCTAAGAATGGTACCGATTGATCTGTTGATGGAATCTGTCTGTGGAAGGAGTTCTTTTTCAAAGTTAGGGGCAACCGTTCGTTGCTGCTTGCTTTCATTTTTTTGACTATCTCAGTCAATGACTCTGCGATTTCTGAAAAGTTCTCAATAAACAGTTTGTTGAAGACTGTCATACACAGTATGCTTTTCTGACCTTTTCTTTCGTTGGGAGTCGTAATTCTACTATCACTCTCACTTTTCAAGGGTCAGATTTGGTGGTACCCTTTCCAACTATATGACCCTATCAATATAGTATACTTTATTTGATCCGATTAAGCTGTCCTCATTGTCAGTTTCATCTGCTTTATATTCTCAAAAAATCTCATCTGAGTATTTTCGGCATTGAGCGATTCTCTCGAATCACATGGAAAATCAATCATTTAGTCCCCCGCATCTTCGAAATACATGGATGTAAAAATAACTGTACGATTATAGCAACGTAGAAGTTGAAATGTAAGTAACTGGCCATCTGCACCCATTCTACACTTCGTAGTTTACGTCATTAACTTTCCTCGTGACACAGTATGGGTCTTTTCATTTTGTTTCCATTTTTAGTGCGTGTGAAGGCAACAATACAATAACCCCATACCACTGGCTTAAGAATGTTGAACGTCCTTATCATGCAATTTCTTGATATTCCTTTTTCTCTGTTTAGACTTTGGCAGAGAACGAACAATGTCCATCGCTGTTTGGTAGTATGACGCACTTACAATAGACGCAATGACCATGTGAGCTAGTTCCTTTGCCCTTTTATATACCGTCTGGTATGTCTGGTATATGCCACAGGTAGAGCAATATTACTTAACATCACAAGAGATCATATTCCAATAAAATGTACCCTGGACACTTTCCTTGATTTATTATGTTCTAATATGGCTCGCTAAAGGTTTATCATGATCTTATTTGATCACGTCTGTTGTCTATTTACGTTTTTATTGTATTATATATTGTCACAGTCTATTTTCTTTTCTGAAAGGATAGCTTTAATATTTTCTAACGTTTTCTTATCCATTTGCTAGTATTGATGAAATGCCAGTTAGATTAATTTCTTTTTCTGAGTTTTCAGTGTGATTTCTTTCCAAACTCACTTTTGCAGAATACACGATTACAGATTGTCTCTTGGGTTCCCTTGAATCATTATGAACATGTTGCCAAGCCCGTTATTCTTCAAAAACTGTTTCGCAATTAATGATATCCTCCCTGACAAAGCATTTGCTGTAAGGTGTGGCACCAGTTCCACTTGAACTGGTCAGTTGCAACAAAAGTACCTGCAATTTTGGTCACGAATGCATTCCAGTCGGGGTATGCAACGCAACTTTCTGTCCCTCAAGTCTGCAGTTATCATCCATTAGATTTTCTCCGATCTTAGTCTTATATGGTTGAGTGTGTTTGACAAACATTATTTATTTTCCATGAACACTGTATGACCCAGATGTACTTCGTGTTCTGATTATGGTCTTAATGACATATGATGCCTGGTTTGGATTATTTCTGTTGAAGCTATCACGGGCAATATGATCCTTTTGGTGACGTTTATCTCATCCTCCGTCTCCATGGGATCTTTCTGTCAAACCAGTTGCTTTTTGTCGAGATGAAACCATACTTAGTTATTTGCTTCTTGTTGGTTGTGCTTGAAGGATTGAACGTCTTGTCGTTGGTAGGCATACTGTAGTCCTCAGCACCTTCGATAAGAGGTATACTGCTCTTATTGCGACTTACTCATTGGGCCTGCACTGGCTGAAGAACCATTAAGAAATATTCATCAGCTAATTATCTCTGTGGAACAAGACTATCAATGAACCCTTTTAAGTACTGCTCGATACGCGTAATCACACATTCGCATCCATTTTTGTGTTTTCTAACTGGATGTATTATTAACTATGCTTTGAACCAAACCTATCTATGAGTGACATTCTTATCTCAAAACCCCTCGGTCTGCTTGCTGTGCTATGTCGCATGCGTCTTCTGTTTGCAGAGGTTTACGTTTCAGGATTTTTACGTCTTCACTCCATTTAGCATGGTCTACAACTGCCTTCAAATAAGCAAGAAATGTTAAGATATCTTTCTTTAATTAATAATTGCAAATTTTCATCTTGGCTTTATCAAAGTCGTTCTGATGCCTAACCTTTTCCATCTCCAAGTCCAGCTTTTCCAGTTTAAGATAAGCATCTGCGAATGTTACCAAATTACATTTCTTTGCAGCAACGCCTTTTGGTTGCTTAAAAGCACAGTTTTAACAGTCCATCTAAATTCCACCGAAATATAAGTCGGTGGCATACAAAAACTGGAAACCATATTTTTTTTATTAACATGGACTTTTTCTAATTGCTCGGAACCCACCGCGCGCTGTAACGGTCGTGAAGATCTAATGCACGTTTGAAGCTTATTCGAGTTGTTTTCGGGATCCCACAGCTGATACCAAATCTTGCAGGTTTCTCTTAACAACACAGCAAATGACACTATAGCTTTAGGAATATTTTTTGGGACTGTTCTGATTCTACAGCCCTCAAAATCCTGTATCATAAATCACTAGTTTTAGCTGGAAATTAAACTAACATTATAGTCACTTGACATACATGAGATTCAAAGTTCCCAGAGTCTGTTTGTGGTTTGTGAGAATAGTTTAACAGTCCTGGAAATGTTGCAACTAAGCCAAAACAGGGTCACGTGTCGAACATCTATTTTAAAAACAATGTAATGTTATAATCCGTTCATTATATTATCTTCACATATATCATTTATGCACGAGAGAGAGAGAGAGAGAGAGAGAGAAAGTGAAGGAGAGAGAGTTAGAGTTATTCATGGCTCGCAAGCTCGAGGGACGCCAAAGCGAGGATCACACTTTTTTAATTTGACTTTGTTAGTATGTTCCATTATACTTCTGTATATCTTTCATGCTCTCTCTCTCTCTCACCGTCCCTCTCATATATATATATATATATATATATATATATATATATATATATATATGAAAGAGCAATTCGACATTGAAGTTATGAAAGACAGAAAATACGCGTGTATGTTAAATCTGTTGCCGTAGAAGAAACATGTTTCTACTATATTGCAAGAAAACCCAACCCGTCTTCTTTATATCAGTGCCTTACGATGCTACTTATAATAAGTCACTGATTAATAGCAAACTAACAGTGCGTGAAATGTCTGTCTACACAAAATGATATTAACAATTGGCGCACAAATGGAAAGAAAACTGATGCACGGTGTTTATCCTGGGAAACTAAATAGAGCGAATACAAAGACAACCTAAACCAACGGCTAAACAATGATGTGCAAAAACCAGAAACAGAGGTATTTATATATTTGTAGCAGTTCAATACCAAAGGTTTAAAACCAGCCTTTTCCAAATAGAATATTCAGTTATGATTCAACTCTACTCTGCTGCCTCTGCAACTCATTCGAGGAAATTGTATAGCATATAACCTCAGGTTGCCTATATGCGCCCAACGGAATCCATAGACATGCACACTAAAGCATCAGCCTACATTGGAATAGTTGCAGACAGTTTGACTTACCTGTATCACCAAACTGGTACCAGCATAAACCAGAACCCATAACCAAGAAATAAAATCAACCATACTCCGTGACAGCGAAATAAAAACTAAATACACCTGCCAAAATACAAAACTGAAAGAAATTGCTACAGTAACTACAGACAGAATGTATCAGTAAATAAATGGAGAAGATATCAAAATACAAAGTTCTTGCAATATAAATCAATAAAATGTGGAACATCAAAGAAACAATTATAATTCATGTAATCAACAGTGACTAAGAAAGAAATGGATGGAGACCAGCCTTCAAATGATCCAGGAAAAGTTACAAAAAATATTCATAGGGTCAAAGATAAAGATTCAGTTAATGATACTACTACCAATAATAATATTAATGATAATTATAACATAATGTTTATATAATTTAAACAATACACATTTAACAGTAAAGAGATTAACATGTAAACCTATATTGCATTAACGAATACAAATATAACATATGTTAATACTAACTATGCAAGGTTAAAGGACTGTTATCAGATAGATATGTCACACCAACTGCGTACATTTGCTATACGGTCATAACATCGGGATTACACATTCAAATGTATGTTGAGGTACAAGCCGAAACATTAGTCACTTAATTAATATCATGCTACAAACTGTTCTATAAATCTGTACAAGCATTAGCAAACGATTTCTGAAAACACTATATCCAGGCGTTTAGTACATATAAATCATTATTTTCACTCGACTGTGTACCAGTGTCAACAGATCAATAGATAATGACATAAGTAAGGTACAATACTCTTCAATTAGCAGCATTCTGTATTTGTACTTTTTCAAGCCAATGACGTAACTTTAGTCCTTTTGAACCAAGCTTACCGACATGACAATAAATGCATTTGTCTTTTTACCTTTCATTGCCATATGCAGTAAATATCCTTTTCATTTAAAACGTAACCATTGAAATGCATAAACATGTACTAACTCTTATGATCACATAATGACGGGAATCAGAATTTTCAGAATCGTGATTGTGGACTGTGCGAATGAGCTATAAACGAAGCCTAATATTCAACACAATCATAAATCCATTGCTGATGATTTGCATGACCTCTTAAACGAGAAAACATAGCCAGCCTTTTTCTAAGTGTATGGAAACATGGGGGTTGACCCTTCCAACGTCATTATCATAGTTGGATATGCACAAAATATAATTTCATTTTGCTAATATCTTAGAGTTATATGAAGCCGTCGAGAAAACATAGTAAACAAATATAAATTAATCGTGAATTATTGCACAATTCACGTTTTCTTGATACGACAGAAGAAGACAAAAAGCCGAATAAAAAAAAGAAACAGCCGTACTAATATTTATACATTGAGGGGTTGGGTGGAATCACCTGTGGTTCTCGGGATCTGCGATTTGCCGCTTGTTTGTCAAATGAAAATGTATGATAATGGTATATGTAATAGAACAGTTTCAGGCTAATAAGCTGAATATAAAAATATTTAGGCTAGAGAAAACTCGCAGAAGAGAGACATAGAAACGTTAATTGGAACAATCTTTTTTCATCGTTTGCTGATTTTGTTCCTCAATTATATTTAAGGTAGTGGCGATATGATGTTTGCTTGATTTGTCCTGTGCACTAAGCTTCAATTCAGTCATTCCGAACTGGAACTTAATATCCACCTCGCGCTGATCCTTGCTAGGATTTGGAATTTGGACATTCAAACTCCCTAATAATTCACACCCTGGGTCAGTGGTAAACCTGGGTTTGTTCTCCTTGGTGTAGAATACATCAAGTTGCATTTCCTTCTGGAAATAATGCACAGTAATGTATGTTTTGTTAATAGCTAATTCATTCTTAACTTCTGTATCTGCTGGCAAAATAATATCAAACACATCCTTACATCTTATTCCAGTATCTGATTGAAATCTTTTCTCCTCTGGATGGATTCCCTCGATGAAAATCGGAGTCATTCTTAAGCCATATGTAAATCGAAGAACTCGGGACTCGATGGTCTGAGGCAGTCTGCCACACATTACCGCACCTTTCGCAATGGTTATTGAAGCATCTTTGGGAATGATGATCGTTATTTTCCTATCACAGAAAGCTTCACGAATGACATCTTGCACAAATGGGGACTCGGAGAAACCCCCTACCAAAAGAATCTGAGATACGTTCTTCACAGAGTCTTCCTCAAGTTTGCTTTTCATGTGGTGTAAAATTTTGTCAGTGGCTTGTCGGAAAAGTTTTTCAACCAACGTCGATTTTATTATCATGTCATCTTCGTCCATATTTATATCTGTGCTGTAGTCCGACTCGCCAAGGCTTTTTTTGAAACCGCATTTTAATTCCTCTTTGCACGTTTTATTCAGGGTCTTTGGAAGCTAAAAAAGACATCAAATAATCATCTATCGCTGGAACACAGAATACGTAAAAGAATTATGGTGATTTAAATTTGTATAATCTGGGACCTTATTGGAGAAACGATAAGTTGCAAGGCAGCTAATAGAGTTGGCAGTTCATTCCTTTGCATATATAAGTACACAGGACGAACGTCTTGCTAATTATATTTGAAATTAAACCGTGCAAGTGTAAACAAGCTATTATTGTTATGCAAAATTCCAACCATTGTCTTACTTTGCTAACCTTTGCAACAGTACTGTCATATAACGCAGACATGCAAGGAAACAAATAAACACAATGCAGTCCTACAAAGCATTTAAAGCATGTACCTTGATAATCATGTCCTTTCCCTTGTTAAAATTTCGTTTTGCTGCCTCAAAGTCATTGAATAGATCAAGGTAGTGATGTCTATAGTTTGTCATAAATTGATTCATCACTGGTCCCCCCACAATGCTGATCAACAGGTTCCTGAATGCACTGTCCACCACTGTACCTCCCCATGGGCCTCCACTTGGTTTCGATAATTCCTTCAGTCTTCCATCTTGAAGTTTCTCGTGAACTGTGATGTCAGCTGTGCCACCTGAAAATCGCAAAAAGATATATGTTACATTATTATTTGATGTGGTATGGTATTGGTTTAAATATTTATACGGTAAGTCGTATTGGTTTAAATATTTATACGGTAAGTCCTGAATACAGTTTCTAAAAGAGTACATCAATTCGTAGAGATTCATAATATTGGTAACACGGGTTATTGATAAGTTACTGAATCGATAATATTCATGCCTGACGAATTTTTCATAAAATAAGTTTTCAGTCCCTTCGTTTCTTTTATTCTTAGGTTCATCAGACCATTTCTAGCAAATGCTGATGTAGTATGGGATGGGTATAGCGAAACAGTTTCTAATCGACCTGAAAGTATACAAAAGGAAACAGCAAGAATAATAATAGGATTTACCAGAAGTGTCAGCTCTGAATTTGTAAATAGAGGATATGGATGGCTGCCTTTAAAAATCATAGAACAATCCACAAACTGGTTACATTTAATAAAATGGTTAATTATGACACCAGATTATTAAAACAAATTATTCCACGAACGCTTGCTCAACGTGGGGGCCGGAGATATTCTTTAAGAAGCAGTTTACATTTCGTAGTACCATTTTGTCGTTTACAGCTAGCAAATAAGTCATTATTTTACAATAATCTGTCAGATTATGGAATATTGTAAACATTTTCTCCAAAAACAATTAAATAAAAACATGCAAGTGCAATCCTCCTACATTTTATGTGAAAAGAAAATGTATATCATACACTGTTCGTGGCTAATAACCGATCCGTATTTGAACTACATAGTTGGGAGTCCATTGTGCAATTCCTCCAAATTAAATAAGATAGCATATCACTATTTCTATGAATGTAAACTGTACAATAATCACATAATCCTTCTATCAATAACCTGCGCAAATTTCGAATTCATTCTGAGCTAGACGTGCTGTTGTTTCGCAAACACACACTAAATGACGCAATACAATTTTTTTTAAGGGATTCGCTTTTATCTCCAACGTAATAACATGTTTTGAGCGTATAGACATATAAATAGTAATCAGGAAAATTCAATTCAAAATGTTTTTTTCTTCTTCTTAATATCATTGTCGTGATTTTTTAGTCTTGGGTACTGTTGTTATTGTTGTTCTATTGATGTCATTATTATGATTAATTTTTCCCGCAAAGAATTTCCTTGGTTTTCCTCTCATCATTTGACGCAAACATATACATATATGCACGTTTATGCAGGCGCGAATGCGTATATGCATATGTGTATATGTATGTATGAGGTCCATCTACACTTTTGCGTGTATTTGAACCTATAATACAACTATTCAAATATCAGTAACTTTATCCCTGTCGGAAATAAAACCTTTGTAATTTATACTACTACTAGCAATACTGTTACTACTAATTGTCACATCATCATCATCATCGTCGTCATTTTCATTGTCAGCAGAAACATCGTCATCAGAAACTTTAGGACGCAAATCCCAGAATAAGGTTCCTACCGAATGCTCCCACAAGCCTTAGCTATGTAATATGTTGTTTAGAAAATCAAAAAAGTATGCGATTGGGCTTCTACTCTCAATTATTTACACGGTCACCCACACAATGCAAATTAAATACACATAGCACACATATTTTGATATGTACATACAAAATGGCGATTTAGATCATTTGGTAAGTCGCTATATGGAGAATTCCATTCAGACATGTGTGACTGGCGGGCAGCTTTGGCTTCGTCATTTACCATATCATTACCCTTGACACAAATGTACGTAGTGAAAGATATAATATAATTTTACAATGTCAATGTTTACCGATTCAGCAACAACACAAAACAGACATATTATACAAAACAAGTTCTGTTAGAATGCATGGTCATTTAGTTTACTTAGTTTCTGTTTTTTAATCCCCTTTTGAAAATGCAAAATCAGACACAAATGAAATTATGAATACGTTACAAATGATTGGGAAATTGTTGGAAATAAAGGTAACATCCGTAGATGAGTGTTCTGTTGGCTTGTTGATGATGTCCAAAGGAAAGGTTCAATCCTAAATTATCTTCTGAATATTTTTAATCGCTTTTATTGGCTGAGATATAAATTTATAGCTTCACTACTTCGACCATAAATGTAAATGGTCTTACACAAATAGGAATCAGTACGAAATGCAAGTTGAATACGATAAAATAATAATACAATATCCTGAAAAGAAATAAAAATCACTAAGCTGATAATTATCGGTAGATTAAGCAGACAAATGTGAGAAATATTTATCCACAGCTTTGACTGCTTTATATGCTCTATCTTTACCTTCACTAAAAATGTGATAAACAGATTCAATAACAAAAAAAACTAACGTAAAAATATACATTTTAGGTACCAAAGTTATATGTTGAACAATACGTCGTAATTCAGTTTACGTATAAGCCGTTCTTTAATCGAATGTGGCAAAGACAAAATCAGACTCATCGCAGATCGTTAATGCTTTTCTAATTATTGACAAATTGTTGCTAATAAATGTAACACCCGCAGACTGATGTCCTTTTGGCTTGTTGATAATGTTGATGGACAATGTTCCAGCTTAAATTATTCTATGGATCTATTAATTCGATTCAAATGGCTGATTCCTTACTCAGATTTTTAAAGAACGCTTGTTTGCCCAAATGAGAATCAATTATGAGAATAAATTGATCTGCATAGGAAAAAATAGAATACGAAGAATTGAAACAAAGGTCACTAAGCGGATACTATTTTATACATTAAAGAAGCAATGGAGATAAAGATTCATTTTTAAAATAGTACATTTTTTGGATTACCTACTTGACATGTGTGCGTATGAAACATACAATGATTATTACAATTGCATCTTTACAGAGATAGGTGTCTTTACAATAATTCTGACCCCTTACAGTATAACCAAAAAAGAGATGAGATTCACGAAGATTCACAGAAAGAAAATCTGCAAAACAGACAGTATATTGAGAGCAAGACTTTTGCAACAGGAAAGTCAACAACATTTTGGGCACTAATCAAACTAAGTACTTTTCAGCATATTGATACAAAAAAAGCATTGCATTGAATAATTTTAACCAGACAAAAACGACAATTTAAAAAAAAATATTTCAACATGCAACCAGATAATGAGCTGATGATGTACAAAAGCTAATTTTGGGCTGATGTTGTTCAAAAGCTAATTTATAGTTACAACCGCAGGCATCGCACGTCAAGAGACATGACTCCAGTTGAAGCGATATAGGAGACCAAGTCTAAACTATGGGTCCGTCTATTCGAATATTTACCAAAATAATTTAAAACTCAAAAATTCCAAGTTCATGAGTAGTTAGAATTGAGAAAAGCAAAACAATATGTGAGAAAGGTTATCTTCCTAACTTTGCCGAGCAAAGAATCCAAAGTATCCACGTCATACGACATGAACAGCTAGTATAAATCCAAAGTGATGGCATGGTTTACAAGGAAAACGTGTCTCTCTGTGTATAGGAAATACGTTGACGTATAAAAGTTGAAAATATTTAATGGCCATGATACTGAAATGCAAAATGGATGCACTCTTGAAACGGAGACTATAAGGTGAATTTAGTGACAGTTGGGAAACAGCACAAAAATTATACCATTTACAACACAAGGTAGCAGCGCAAAATTACAATTAACGAAATTTTCGACTGTGTCATTGTGGTACTATACTGATGTAGACAACTGAGTTATTAAAACGTTCACGTCTTGCGATATTGAGTTCATCTCAATGCCAGGGTAAAAACAAATTACTCCCAGACGCATCACAGTTAACGAAAATAGGTACCCGTTAATCATATTTATTCATTCAACTCGTACAAAAGGAGGTAAACAAAGATGGAGTACATCATCATCGTTTTAAATAGACTGGTAACATAGAACACCAACTGAAATTATAACGCTCAATACTAAAAAAAGAAGGAAAGTTGATAAAAAGTGTTTGAAATACCAGAGACAAGATTTCATCAAAAAATAAGTTTCGATACCCACTGCTTTTTCAATTAGATACAATGATTTAACTTGACCTGGTTTTAAATTGAAGGAGGAAAATCATAGAAAGATTAACTAGATTGTTGAGAAGATTAAAGACGCCTGCCTATAGTAAAAATACTGACAAAATATTTTCCTATATCAGATAGTACATATCGTAAAGACACATCTATATCATCCATATAGGCAACACATGTATCATCCTGAAAAATATAAACATTAGTTTAGTAAACGTCCAGTAAATATACAAGATATTTAAACATTTGAGAACGTATTTAATATTTTTGTTACTGTCTATAATCCAGTGGACATAATCATTAGAGCAGTTAGAATAAGGACATATAGAGCGACATACTTGTCCAGCTATCAATTAAAATTAAATAGGACAATACTGATAACTGTCTTCATTAATGCGGAATAAATGATTCATCATAATTAATTTTGCCCGATTAAACAAAATAATTAATAAAATCTTTTTGCGTAGTAATTGCTTGAAGATATTTTTTAAGAATTATAATCAGAAAAACACAAAAGATGATGCACTAAACACCTAGTACAAATGACAAAATGATATAATACAATTAGTGAGTTAGTTTGTCTTGATACGATTCTCATCCGACAATCAAAGCAGTGGTCAAAAATCAAATGTGATATATCTCATTAAAAAAACAATAGTAAGCTGTCCAGGAAGTTGTTGTTTTATGGGTCGATCGTTTCACATCTAGATGATGACAATTCACATACAAATGTACTAATTCGCTTGAGTTATTACCTCGTGTGGATCTTACGTGAAAACCGCAAACAAACTATTAGGAACCAAGCCCAACTTTAACTATTATAATGAGAACTTTTCTCAGAAAGAACGGGAATAATTCACCCATTGACTCGAATGAGAGAGCTCGTCTGCGTCAGACAAATAGGCCGAGATTTGTCATCACTGAATCCAATGTTGAGAACCAACACTTAACAAATTTATCTATTTTGTAATAGCCAGAGTACTTCAAATCTTTCCTGGAGAGCCAAGTAATCTGAAAGATAAAGCAAACTACATGCAGTGTGTAGCTGCAATGCTAGTTTTGATAATCTACTTCTCTCAAAGCTATTCATGGCTGTACTAATTAAGGTATTTCCACACAACTCTCTCTGCAGTCACGAGTAGTTGTTCCATCCACAGGGTTTGGACGGCTGCAATGAGACTTAGATAATGGAAAATATCAGCTCTTAAAATGTCTCACTAGTCAAACGATTTAACATTCGCTGTACCGGCACATTGATTTCCACAAACATGCTGCCCATCGACTGCACCTCTTTTTCTACAAATCTTTCAACTAGTCAGGAGGTGTTGTGTCATCAAGAGGGTTTGGATGGCTGCAATGAGACTGAGATAATGAAAAATCTCAGCTCGTAAAGCGTCTTACTAAGGAAACGAATAAACATTATCCGTAACGGCATATTGATTCCCACAGACACTTATATATTTATGTTCAATTATTACACTTTTTATACATTGATGAAAGACATGTTCCTTAGATCTCGGTTGACCATTTCATAAATTATTATATCTACTACCTTGATATATACAACTTCACAATAAATATCGTTGCTGCTTCACCGTATGCTAAACGTTATCTATTGGACAGGATGAATACTTCACCATATGGCTATAAGATTAGATACTTCACCATATGGTTATAAGGTTAGATACTTTACCATATGGCTATAAGATTAGATACTTCACCATATGGCTATAAGGTTAGATACTTTACCATATGGCTATAAGGTTAGATACTTTACCATATGGCTATAAGGTTAGATACTTTACCATATGGCTATAAGATTAGATACTTCACCATATGGCTATAAGGTTAGATACTTTACCATATGGCTATAAGATTAGATACTTCACCATATGGCTATAAGGTTAGATACTTTACCATATGGCTATAAGGTTAGATACTTTACCATATGGCTATAAGATTAGATACTTTACCATATGGCTATAAGATTAGATACTTCACCATATGGCTATAAGATTAGATACTTTACCATATGGCTATAAGATTAGATACTTTACCATATGGCTATAAGATTAGATACTTTACCATATGGCTATAAGGTTAGATACTTTACCATATGGCTATAAGGTTAGATACTTTACCATATGGCTATAAGGTTAGATACTTCACCATATGGCTATAAGATTAGATACTTTACCATATGGCTATAAGGTTAGATACTTTACCATATGGCTATAAGGTTAGATACTTTACCATATGGCTATAAGATTAGATACTTTACCATATGGCTATAAGGTTAGATACTTTACCATATGGCTATAAGGTTAGATACTTTACCATATGGCTATAAGGTTAGATACTTCACCATATGGCTATAAGGTTAGATACTTTACCATATGGCTATAAGATTAGATACTTCACCATATGGCTATAAGATTAGATACTTTACCATATGGCTATAAGATTAGATACTTCACCATATGGCTATAAGATTAGATACTTCACCATATGGCTATAAGGTTAGATACTTCACCATATGGCTATAAGGTTAGATACTTTACCATTTGGCTATAAGATTAGATACTTTACCATATGGCTATAAGATTAGATAATCACCTAGTAAATCTACTTCCAGCTTTTAATAGAACTTTCTTTCGTATGATTTATTTTTGGTTTTACCTTTTGTTTCCTTTTAAATTCTTAATCATTTTCTTGCAGAATACTTCGTTAAATTTATTTTTCATTCACATGTTACCAGTTGAGTAAAAGGTTAATGAAAAGTTTGGATTTTCAGGAATATCTTTTGTAACTGTTATACTTTTGTAATATTACAAGGGCATTGCTATCACTGAAGGCTGGCTTTATAAAATGGCCTGCTGGCTTCCTCTACGTTTTCTAGATTTGCACAATTGTCTACTTTAACGTTGAACGTTGTTGTGTGTTAACTGTTATATGTATTGATTGGACCAGCTATGTATCAGAGATAATCAAAGGTTTCATTTTAAGTATTTTGCTATCTTGAAGAAAGGAAGAAATCCATACCTTTTCTTCTAACGTTGATATCATTTTCTTCATTTCTTCAGGTTCCGTGTTTCTCCAGTATCCAATATGGCTCGAAAGTACATATCACAATTTGTGTTGTAGGATATGAAGTGTTGCACGCACATTTTTATCCCATAATCAATACTCTATTTATACTGAAATATCTCAAGTCAGTAATAATAGTAATTATATTGTTATTATTGTTATTACAAATGAAAGAAACATGTTTTTCAAATATGCGATTTGACTGGAAATGATGAAAGAGGAATTAAAATCATCGCCTAGCGGATTACACGTAAAATCTTCATTTTTATCTCGCTAAATTGACTTTATAATGTTTCATCAAATGGTACATTATACTATGTTTAAGGAGAAGGATACAAAAGCAGAGACAAAAATGATAAATTCAATATTATGTTTAATACCCATCGAGTACCTGTGATGTCCTACTTACATGTGTTTATGTAAGATTTCTCAAAGTCAAATGGTGAATTTCATGTGTTATTTCATTATGTTCGCTTCTCAAAGATGTACGTCAGTCTGACTAGATGTTCAATTGTCCTTCTCTAGCGTCTGAACATAAAAAGAAAATGTGAATAGTTTGTTGAACTTCAGATGAAAGCATATTCTGTGGCTCATCATACGTTCCTTGCTTTTGTAATTGCTGCTTTGTAGAAACTGCGTTGGTTCTGTTATTAGCTTGCCGCCATCGCGACCAGAACGTCTAGTTTTCTAATTCTAGCTTTGTCAGCGGCCGTGATATGTATCTGGGTTAGACACTCCACCCCAACAGCCTCTTCACAATATATACGATCTTTTATGATTACTGTGAAGTAATACTCGACTAAGTAATCAGTTTAATTGTATCCGTCTTTTCTTTGAATTGTATTTACAGGAGAAAACAATGTTCTGATTTAGGAGCTTGGTTGATTTTGCTTTTGTTGTAAAGTTTTCATAATTTTAAATCTTCCTTTAAGATGTTATCTTCCGTGTTAATTATTAATGTATTTTCGCCTATTGCATTGATGTTGTTAGAGACTGTTCCAGCTGGAATATAGTCATATTTGCAACACCTTCCATGAATGAAGTATCCTTGTGAAATATTAGGCTATTATGTACTGAGCATATTGATATTTGTATACTTCATTTTTCGACTGACAGTTTAGGGTTCGATACTTCTCAATCGCAAATATAGAGAATATATTCAACAGAAAACTAATCGGCAGTTTTATGTTGTTTGATAATGACTGTGTACTAAGTTATGTATACTCCACATTTAATATTTTTTATACTCCATATTAAATAATTTTTATACTTCACATGTAACATGTTTTATAGTAAACATTTATTATGTTTTGGTTCTGTGTTACGTATACTCCACATTTAATATGTTCTTGCACTTGTGCTTTCCAAACAATTACTTTTGCAATTATAACTATTTACATATGTTTCGATGGAATTCAAGAGCTGTCGTAGAAATCATCTATACCTTTTATATTATTTTACATTTTAAAAAGGATGTCTAAATTAAATAAAAGTTTCAATATTTGATTTGTTAAATATACTTGTTTCTATTTTGAGAACAAAAATTAAGAAAAACCTGAATTTTAGAAGCATTTCAAATCCACTGAACCTATGAAAAAATAAAGAAAGAAAAAGTTCCGATCAGTTTTATGTAATGGGTAATTACGTCGTCGAAAGGATATCACCTAATCATGATCAACGGTTAATATTTTGGAAGTAGATTTATCAGTGCTATCAATACACATGTACCCCAACTGTCCACTTAAGTTAACTTTGAAAAATAACAGACTTCTTAATTTGTGACTCTACACTTAAATTCGTACTTTTACATATCGTTTACAGGTTATTTCTGCAGTGTCTCGTTCAGTAATAAATCATATCAAATGCGTATTGGAGCTCATGTAAAGTTATGTGAACGACACTTTTAGTGCTGACTTAGGGTATGTCAGTAAGATCAAAGTTACACTATTCTAAGATTAGGGTATATATAGTATTCAATGTTCATTCTTCTGGTAAGAGAGAGAGAGAGAGAGAGAGAGAGAGACAGAGACAGAGACAGAGAGAGACAGAGACAGAGAAAAGGAGGAGTGGACAGGGGAGCGCTCGGAAAAAAATCATTAACGACCCAAACAGATAAGCTTTGCTGAAGTAAGTATCATGAACATTATTTTAAATAGAAATTGTCTTGGCGCAAAGAGGGGCAAAGAGAGAAGATAATAAACCTTTACGAGAAGATGTGGCCATTCAGTTATAACAGCCACAAGGACTCTTTTTCTCACGAACAGCTGCTAATTCATTAAAAGTATGTGGTAAGTTTATAATTACACTTGAAGTGTAATGAGCACTTCAAATATGGTCAAGGATGACTTTTCATGGAAAATGACCAGAAATTCCCATTTGAATAGTCTCGCAGCGTTTAAAGATGATTGTGAACTTGACTCAGTTCAGCGACAGAATTTATAGTGTAACTGAAAAAATCTCTCACTCATAGACCACACACATTGTTTTAAAATAGTTTTATTGCGATGCTTGTTAATATTTTCATGGAAATTTATTTTTATAACAAATACATTTAGGATATATATATATATATATATATATATATATATATATATATATATATATATATATATATATATATATATATATATATATATATATATATATATATATATATATATTGTGGCTTGTATGTTGAAACTGGGAAAGATTCGATACACCTATCGAGATCAATCACTCGTAAAATCTGGAAGGAACTTCTTTCAGATAAAATCTGCTTCATGCTTTATTGGTTTGTACGATACTTTTGATTTCCCTTATTGAAAAAGTTTGATCACCTATGTAAATGAATACTTCCTCACTGATGTTTTCCTAATTGTTAATTGAAGGCTGTTACGGTGACATTGATTTTTCATTCAAGGAAATCGATAGGTATGCTTCGGAGCTAAACATAGTTGAACCTGTAAAAGGAGAATGTTTTACTGGATATGGTTTTAAAGGTCCGAAAAGAAAACAAAAAACCAGAGGTAAAGAACAACATAATAAAAGACAAAGCTAACTTAGTTCAGGACTGCAGTGATTATATGTTTGCTTTCTTCCGGATTTTATCGCAGCATATACTGTTAGTTGCCGATTGGCGATGTGTATTATCTGAATGTCAAAGAACAGTGTATGCAAGAACAAAATTGAAAATAAAAACAGAGAATTAAATCCACATTAAGACTTAAAATATTAGCACCAGTAACAATTGCTAGTTTTCCTTTACCGATCACCGAGTCCTGCCATTTAGACAAGATAGTTTCTCTCTTTGCGTCAATAGACACGATTTAACACAAAAGTTCTCGGCGATAAAATCTTTCGTTTAAAAAGATTATTTATTTATCGTTCAGAAACATTGACCAAAAAGTTCCTTCAAGTTTGAACCGTATATATATATACTTCAAATCTAATTAAAATTAGAGACTTATTGCAAATTAACAATTTCTGTTCAAATTCATAACTCCACCCGCGGGCGCCCAACCGTCTATATGCATTACCAACACTGAAAGATTAATCTGAAAAGTGCTGCACGACTTTTGTATTTCAGACTTACCCCCTAAATCTACCACCATGTACCGGGTTCCTGCTGGTGCTGTAGAAAACGGAATCAGCTCTTCTTTGCCCTCGTAAGTACCTACAGGAACACATTGGCAATAAAATGACGCTGCTTCCGGCTCAAGAGCGATCTCCAATTTTTCTGATTTTATACCTGCCTATAAAAAGAACATTCTAGAATAATAGACTTATACTCCATTTGCTTTTAAACAAGTGACCCGAGTTGACACTAGATTGCTCACCTTGCTGACAACTGCCTAACAGCCAAATGTTGGTGCAGATGTTTTTTTATTGTCAGCAATAAAGGACGCTCTGTACTAAAGTATCATTCTATTGAGCGATATTTGGAGAATTGGATGCTAAGGTATTCCCATTCCCATTCGTATCAATCGCAGCCAAATTTTACGTCAAATTGACGTATCCTGTACACATTTGCAGGCACTTCAGGTCAGGTTGCTTTCCGTCAATTTCTCTTTTTGGTGCAGTAGTCCCTGAGAAGTCATTTAAAGGGTTATCTAGTAATTAAATGGCAACTTGGCGTCTATTTTACCCATTTCAAGAACCTTCATTCCAGAAATATTTCCGTCAAAATTTACCCAATTCTCTAAATCAGTTTCTAAGAAGAACGTTGTGCAACAGTTGGTCCTATTTGAATAATGTCAGTCGTCATTTAAACAACTTTGAAAGCTCTTTATGCAAGAAAGTTTTCTTGTCAACTTTGGTCTAAATCGGTTACGCAGTGTTTCTTCTACTTTTAATAAGAACTGCCTATTTGATGCCGAATCAACATCATTTGTAAACAAAACTGAATGTCATCTATTGCAAAATAGTATTGATACAATGTTGCTGGGCTTTCTTTGTTTGAGAACAAGTCGCTTAAAACTCTTTTAAATTTCCGTAACTGAGATCACATTTATGGCCGATCGGTATCTTTGTATAAACATGAAAGTATTGTTTGCCAGGATGCTTTATGTTCAACTTGCTTAATTTATGTTGAGAGTATTTTGAGAAGCGGTATCATGGGTGCAAGCTTCAAAAGCCTAATGCCAAAATGCTTTACGCCAAATTTGCTTCTGGTGTATTGAAGATTATAACATTGACGTGTTAATGAACACATGATAGACAACGTACAGTGTACGCAGGGCTATACGATAAGACTGCTTGGCTCTATGACGTGGTGTGTTACAAATGGTGAAGCATATTTGCAATTATAGTCTGTTTCAAGTCCATTACGATATTTTAAATGCTACTTCAGTATTAATTTTACAAAACTATTATACAAATATTTTTATTCAGACTACATGTTTTGAAATATATGGCATTCACTGTTCTTTCGTTCCCTTGATTTTAATTTTACCAGTTATAGTGGTTGGTATTTTGCACGTTGTAAATAGAACAGATGTACCGACTTCAATTTTTGCGTGCTCATTTGCGTAACAACCATGTACCGTACGATGTATATTAGGCTGCTGCGCTACTCAAAATATCATTTGTAAAATATTTTACTCACCGTTCACGACTTTATTTGTCCAAGTTGAAAATATTTGCGCCGATGAGAAAAAGATTAGGTTTAAGATTTATCAGGTATGAAGGGATTAAATGATCTTCCGCCAGATTGCGAGTGTGCCCGCTCAATAATTCAGAAGACGGGAGGTGGGGTACGATTGAAAACAAAACATAACCAACAAAAACAAAATACCAGTGTTATAACATACCCTAATAGCAGCTTCCCTCATGAACTGCTTGGCTGCGTCTTTCCAGATGGCGGGAACTGTGAGTACCCAGAAGATCTTTTCCTCCCCAACTTCTGTTCCACGATCTTTCAAAAGCTTCATAAGATGGTCCTTCAAACATTGGATGGAGAGCGCAAAGATATCAAGTGCTAACATTTCCTTGCCAGTCTCATCCTTTATCATTAATGATTTGGTTAGGTTCTGAAACAATTTATATGCAAGAATTTGAAAATGATTCTTCATGCTCCAACTCCACGGTCTTTAAATATGAAATGGTGTCTCCATTAAGCATGTATATGTTTGTAAGGGATTTAACATCACGTATGCACAATCCTGGTTATCACGTGCTATAAAATCAATAGACAGTGAAACTGGAAATATTAAATAATTGCTAAAAGTCTTTATGAGTACAAAATCTTTGGAGCAAAGTTAAATAAACCCGCACTCCTATAAAAGCTGCTACAAAAGATAAAGACGTAACATGTATTAAAAAGATGTACAAGATAAAGCGAATTATCAAGGTAAATGAAACTCTCAGTTGTTCTCTGTTGGGGCTCTTTCACTAACATCGATAAGCGACAAATAATGAATTATAATTCTTCCAGATTTGATTACGGCTTTAGTGTCAGATTGCATTTGATTAGAATTTCATGCTTCTTCAAAATTAGTGTTAGTACTGGATTATCAAATGCAACATTATGCAATGATTTCGGTGTATAAAGGGAATCCAGCAAAGTATACTGAAATTGTTTTCGTGGACATATATATATATATATATATATATATATATATATATATATATATATATATATATATATATATATATATATATATATATATATATATATATAGTTCAAAGAAAATAATAGGGCAATACGTTTTCCACAATACAATTAAAGCAGTATTTGGCAGCTATCTCCAGAAGGGATTTTGTAGTATACAAAACTGCCGATTGTATTCAGGTACGTATGGCCAGGATATGTTTCTTGTATTACATTGGACGTACTCACTAAACCCAAAACGAGATAGGTACAAGACGGTTTACTTTGGCAAAGATTATTTACAAACATCAAAGGTTTAAATAACTAGGGTGATTACTGGAAGACTGTATTTTTCAGTATTTGGCAGATCAATGTTTGAGCTTTCTTATGAGGGCGAACTCCTATACAAAATGATGTAATCAAATTTGGTATATGCTAAATTAGATAGATTTGAGTATAACTGAATACCTTATTTAGTTTACATTTTGCGTGAGATGATTATATCAACATGGAAATATATGTTTTGCTTACCTTGTTACCACTACGTATACGTTCTAACAATGGCATGATTTCTTAATAAAACTCACTAATTTATATTTGTTAATACTGGAATATATCAGAGTAAGAGAAGTTAATATCGCCGCATTAGCGATGTGCCATCGCCAATGTATCGATATCACCTCTTCCTCTTGACTTCCCATTTTTTCACTAAGAAAATATATCTGTCCTTGGAAACAGTTCATATTAGTAATTAACACACTCTCTCTCTCTCTCTCTCTCTCTCTCTCTCTCTCTCTCTCTCTCTCTCTCTCTCTCTTCTGCAAATTCCTTTACTGCCTAACATGCAAGTAAACTTTTATCAATACCAGTTTGGAGGAAACATCTGGATTAAATACAAAATTTTAAACTTTTGGTTTTTACCTTATTGCAATCTAACACATAGTCTAAAACAGAAAAGATATTACCATGAATAAATGTAGATTTTATGTGAAACGTAGCCATATCTAAATTTGGCTTAAGTACCCTGCATGATCTGGAATGTCAGCTTGCAAAACCCACAAAGTTGAAATATTACGGCATTAGTACCAGACTGCATATAGGAGCCGCTAAATGATCAACCTAAAACCATGAAAATGTCCAAATCGCACATAATATTTGCGAAGCACGTTGGATTTAACTGTTTCGTGATGGTATGCTCTAAATATTTATTAAAATGTCCCTTCGAGGATTGTTATGCTGCTCGTACTAATAAGGTTTTCGTCTCCAATATTGAAGCAAAACTCATACTGAATTTGACCGATTGACGAAACTAAAATACTGCAATGCTTACCATTTGAAAAGAGGCAGTTGTCACCAGCATATTCTGTTCAAAATAATATTAAATTTGGACACACGTGATACCACCACCATGTTTTCATAACTCGCGATATGTCAGCCTACTCTGAGCACAATTTTGAAAAGCTGTATTGTTTATCTATCGGGCAACAAAAATGAAATATATTACTTTGGACTGTTTCTGTAAGCAGTTCAGTCGAGTAATTAGGTCTGGTTTATAGTTAATTTTACAAAATTCAACGTAACAATGCCGATAAATGGCAAGAGACATTAAGCAAACTAAACCGGACCTGTAATAAATTAGTAAAGCTTAACATTTTATAAAAATGAAATTATTATGTGGAAGAGAAACAACAATAAATATGATGTAACGTATTTAAAATGTCTTGTTCATGGGGGAAAATTACTAAAGAATTTAGAAACAGAATATACGCCGGGGGAATTTCTTCAGAATCCCGTTCTAGCGGCAAGTTGACAATTTGAGTAGCTGACGATTTTGTACGTGTGCGGCAACGTCTTGCACAACTAAAAAGTTGGATTAAGATGCAGAACATTTTTACTGTATACATTTTCATCTTTTATATTATGAATTTATTTGTATGATTCTAAAATATACATAGTAAATATGATTTCCTGGGTTACAGGTTCAAGAAGGTCATGGAGTGGGTCTTCGTGTTCTTATGTTACGTGTTTAGGCTCGAAACAACATTAACACAAGAAAGAGTGAAAACAACAAGCTTTGAAAAATTTAACAAATAATTTATTTCCTTGGACCGATTGGTCTAAAGCGCTCTCCATTACGGATCATTGCCATCTCACCTGTCTGCGTGGGTTCGAGTCTTCGATTCGGCCAATGTGGGTATGTGAGAAAGCTTGCCAGGAACGTTTCGTGGGTCGGTGGTTCTTTCTGGGGCTTTCCCAGGTTCTTCCTTCACCATTAATACTGGCCGTCATGTATAGCCTATTATGTGCTGCAAAATGGCGTTAAACCACACAACACCAACATTTCCCTGGAAAAATACTGCAAGAATGTAGAAAAAAATAAAGAACGTACGGTTTTAAAAATCAAATCCCTAAAATAATCCAAGAATAATCCACGAATACAATTTTAGAGGTCCTAATAATGAAATGTTCCAATGAATTCAAGTTCGAGTCCCGACGAAGAATCCAAGATTGAAGGCGATGACGTATACTGTAGTCAATATGGCATTTTATCGTCTACAGTTCCTTGTAGAAACACAAGAAATAATACTCCGGTGCTGGAAATTGGGATTGAAAATTTCAAGAAATGTCTTTTCAAGAATTCTGGGTGAGCACTAAAATATTTCCAGAGAAACGAATTCATCTTTTAAAATGCAAATAATCCGAAGAAATATAACTCGAAAACTGGCGACAACAGAAGAACAACTTGACAACTAGTGTTTTAAGCCCAGATTGAGAGATCTCTCTCTAAGCATCACTATTAATACTAAATAATGAGCATTTTCGGAAATGCCTGACTTGCAAAATACATGGTCACGTGATAAGGTATGTTTACATATAAAATAACCAGTTAGCCCCAGGATGACCTTGATAAAAATAAATTTTACTCTGAGAATAAAAATAAAAAGTTGTTTACTTCACTAAACGTATTTACAAGTCTAGTGTCACGTATTCAATACAGCCTCGATATCATTCACACATTAAAAAAAGAAGTTGTTTACTTGGCCCCCAATCAAGGCCTGGAACTAGAAACAGTATTTCTAATATTAGGAATTGATTAAAAGTTTCAGGTCAAACTGAATTGTCTGGAAAATATCAAATTCCTAGTAAACAAAATTACATTACATTGACATGTAATGAAATTAAAGAATTAAAACGATTTTCAAACATACAATCAAATTAAATCAAATATACAGAACACTTTCCCCATAAAAAAAGAAAGATTTATACTTAAAGTTTTTTTTGCCACATGCTAATTATACATGAGGTTAAAAAGAACTCTTATAATTTACACATAGTGTACATGAGATAATACATTAGTATACACGGGAAAGTGTATCTGCTATTAAATTACCTTTCCCCTTGATGTGCCTGATGTCAATATCATTCCTGTAACAACAAACCCCACCTTAGTAGTCTTTGATTTTTATTTTTCATTTTGCCGATGAAAGTAAGGGGGTTGTGGTCACTAAATACAATAAGCGAAAAATGAGCTGAACTAATGTAAACTTAAAAATGTTGTAATGCCAATATCAAAGCCAAACATTCCTTCTCGATTGCTGAATAATGTCTTTGGTGCTTATTCAATTTCTTAGAAAAATAGCACACTGTATGATCAATACCATTTTCGTCTTCTTGAATCAAAACTGCTCCAACCCCAACATCACTTGCATCAACAGACAATTTAAAAGATTGGCTGCAAATGGAACTGTAAGAACTAGAGCGCTTTTAAGTATGGCTTTTAATCTTGTCAAAGACTCCTGACATTTTTCAGTCCAAAGGTACTTGTTTTTCTAACTCAATACCTTTGTCAAGGGTTCAGCAATTATAGAAAAACTGGAACATTTCCAAAGGTATCCAGCCATACCTAAAAATCGCATCAGTTGCTTTTTATTTACAGGCACAGGGAGTTCATAAATAGCCTTGACCTTAGCATCTAAAGATTTAATTTGTCCATGTCCCACGATGTGTCCTAGAAAGGTTACACTTGCATGGCAAAACTCACTTTTAGATAAATTAATTTGGAATGTACTTGGTGACCCTTTAATCCCAAATGGTATTACTTTATATTGGTAAAGTCCATTTGGAGTCACGGATGCCGAAATTTATTTTGCTCTTTCCGTTAGTGGAATTTGTCAAAATCCTCTCAGAAGGTCCAATTTGGTGACATACACGGTATTTCCGATCTTATAAATACAGACATCGATTCTCGGTAATGGAAATGAAATCTGTTTATGTCACATTATTCACCTTCTTATAATCAGTACACATACGGAAAGTTTTATCTGGTTTCAGAACAAGTATGGATGGTGAACTCCAGTCACTCTTACTAGGCTCTATACAAATAATTATCCAGCAAATACTGAATTTCTTCCTTTAAGTATTCCTGTTTTAGAGGGTTCATCCTGTACGGGTGTCGTTTCACAGGTTTGGAATTTACAATTTCAACGTCATGGAAAATTGTGTTCGTTCTTGTAGGAACATCTGGAAATAATTGATCATATGCAAAAGAATAACTGTTTAAGTTTCTTTCTTACACTTGCAAATGTGAAAGTTTCTGGTCCAGACATTTCATAATGTCTGAATTCCGAAGATTGGTCAATCAAAGATCAGTAGAACCCGATGATATTCCTTCACTTTAATCTTCACTGAGTTGGACAGGTCTAAATGGAGAGAACTATTGAGTCTGGTAATAGAGTTCTCTCCATTGTAGTTCTGTCTATATTAACTACATGTTTAACCTGGTACTCATACATATATGCCTAAATGCTCCTCAGTATACTGGTACTCCTATAATTTATTTAGATCCCAGAAGTACTAATATTATAATTTAACTCATCCATTTTCCTCTTAACCTTGAACGGTCCATAATATATAATCTGAAGAAAATTTTGAAGAATGAGCAAGAGAGACAGAACTCTATTACCATACTCAAAAGATCTCTCCATTGTAGTTCTGTCAAACAGTAATTTTACGTTTGACTTGAACTGATGAACGCCAAATTCAAGCATAATAGGCAGGAAAGTTACAGACCTAAAATTCGACTCTTGACCCTATTGGACAGATTTGGGAAGGCCAAATTGAGCAAAACACATTTCAAAAGTTTTAATATTCCTCAAAGAAATTGTCTCTGGAAACCTTGTTGACGCACACATAATGGTCAACAGGTATTGGTTACCTGACTTGGTCTTAGGTAAGGGACCAACACAATTTACCATAATTCTACCAAACGATTCTCCAAAGGCAGGAGTAGGTTGTATATGACCTTTAGATATCTTCTGATTGACGTTTCCTACCATTTGACAAGTATGACAAGATCTACAGTATTTACCAACATCACTTTTAATTTTTGGCCAATAAAACTGAGTCAAGAACTTGTGATAAGTTTTATTAATCCCTAAATGGCCAGCCAAAGAAGTTTCATGGGCCAGACTAAGTATTTCCTGCCTGTAAGGTTTTGAAACTATAATTTGATAGTTCACTGACCACTCATCACCAGTGGGTACATCGGAAAGTCTCCATTTTCTCATAAGAATTCCATTTTTAATGAAATAATAGACAGGATCGTAAGTGGCTTCAGTTTCATTAATGGCCCTTTGAAACAAACCAGAGATTTCAGGATCTTTTTTCTGTTCGACGACAAGTGATTGTCGTTTATCACCCTGATTAGAATAAAGAGAATGAGTAGTTAAAAGAGGATCACTGTGATCACTACCCTTTCCTTTGATTGATCCAAACAAGTAGTGAAAGTGACCTCGTCAGAAGCCTGCCAATACACGTGTCAGCTAAAGGAATACTTTCCTTATTAACATCATTCTCACGAGATTTCTTTGAAATAGCTCTAGTAACTGCACAAGCTGGGAATAAATCAGAGAATTCGTTTTCAATTGGATCGACTTTTTGATCCAAGCAAGGCTTGACAGTTACCAGTGGATTAAACACAACCATGTTTCCAGCTAGGTCTTTGCCTAGTAATAAATGAATGCCCTCAGTGTGTAAAACAGAGACTGTCACGGGTCCTGAGACTAAGTCACTTGACAGATTTACACAACGGAGAGGAACATTATCAAAGCCGCACTCTACTCCCTGAATAAAAACACACTCATTAAAAAACGACTTCTCAGAAAAAGGCAAAGAACCTGACAATAAAAGACTCTGAGAAGTTCCCGTGTTCCTTAAAATTGTAATCGGGATAGGATTTGCCGAATCAATAAGAGTGATACAGAACCCTTCATTATGAATGGTTCACAATTATCCATAATCAAATCAGACTTGGGTTTATCAGACCCAACAAATGTACTGCTTTCAATACATGACCGTGACCATGACCTCTTAGACATAAGAGCATTTGGAATAGGTCTGTCTTGATTTTGATGCCTATTTTTCAATTTGTAGCAATCAGAAATAACGGGTCCTGTTTTCTTGCAATAGGTACACATAGGAAGAGACAACGATCTTGAATGCAGCTTCTCAGAAGCTTGATTTTTAAAAGTTGTGCCAGTTTGAGTTTTAGAAGGGCTTGTATTAGGCTGAAATACTTTACTGCCAGAAGACTGTTGAGTAGAAGTCTTATTTACAAAAGGAACTTGAGTTAAAAAATACTCATCAGCAGCACGAGCAGCATTTTCCTAGCTTTCGATCTTATGCTCGTCAAGATAAGTCTTAATGTCACTACAGACACAGTTCTTGAACTCTTCAAGTAATATAAGTTGTTTGAGAATTTCATAATCTTGTTCAACTTTCTTGGTCAAGCATGATCTATCAAATAACTGCTCTTTTAAGGGAAATTCGACATGAGTTTTTCCAGTTTCTTTCTAACGTTTCTGAATTTTTGCCGATTAGTTTCAGGGACTAACTCATAACCCCTTAAGATGCATTGCTTAACCGTGTCATAGTCACCACTTTGATGAACTGACAGTGAACGGTAAATATCACTAGCTTAACCAGTGAGTACACATTGTAATAATTGAGTCCAATGCTCCCTTGGCCATTTCAAATTTTCAACAACTTTTTCAAAATAAGAAAGTATTTGTCTACATCTCTTTCTCTAAAATGGGGCACTAGTCTAATATTCTTTGCAAGATCAAGACTTAAATTTGGATTTGTAGAATGAATGTGTTTTTCACTTGCCAGTTCCATTTCTTTCATTCTACAAAGATATTCCCTCAATTTCTCTTTTCCTTCCTTATTAAAAAGTTTTTCTTGTAGATACATTTGCATCTGTTTTTATTGTAATTGCATTTGTCTTTCTTTCTCGTTTTCTTCCACTTGTAAATCCATTTGTTTTTCTTTCACTCTGTCCTCTCGCTCTTTCTCTCTCTCCTCTTTCTCAAATTGTAACTTTATTTGTTCTTTTCCTAATAACATTTGTTCTTTTTCTTTCTCCAAGTTCATTTGTTCTTTCTCTTTCTCCAATTGCAACTGCAACTGCATTTGTTTTTCTTCATTATCTTTCTGAAGTTCCAACTTCCTCAACTTCAATTCCATCTTGAATTTTGATTCGAATTCCTTTACCTTTATGTCAGAGTCTGATACAGACTTACTGATCGAAACCAAAGCACTCTTATCCAAGACATTCTTTCTTACCAAGAAATGAACCAAAATATTTCTTATTTCTTGTTTTGTGAAGGAAGCCTTTACCTCAGGAAGATCGTATTTTCTGGCAAGTTGAATCAATTCATCTTTTTCGTAAAGATCTAATTGTTACTGGGTAGGATTTAAAAGAGAGATTTCCACTTTTGATGACATTTTAGAAAAAGTTTGTCAATTTCACTAAGGATTTCAAAAACTAGGGGAATTCAAATTTCAAACAACAACGTTTTCTGAAATATTCAGTGTTTCTACTATTAGAAATTGATGATTTTTTTAGGTCAAACTGAATTTTCTGGATGATATCAAATTCCTAGTAAACAAAATTACATTACATTGACATGTAACGAAATTAAAAAATTAAAAAGATTTTAAAACATACAAACAATTAAATTAAATCAAATATACATAACAATGTTGACATTTAGAAATCATATTTCCATATGTATTTCGAGCCGAAATGTGGGATTTTTTTGTAAACTTTATGAATATAACTTTTCTTAATTAACGATCTTTCTTTCTTGATATGAAATGGATTTTGTCCCAAAATAACACGTGATACGATGTTTACAGAAATAACGTATCGAGTTTAAACTATATAGAAGATAACTAAACCCTAAATATGTTGGTTCCATTGTTTGATGTTTTCATTTTATTCCAGGAAAATGTCATTTCAGATTTTCATTTTCTTATTTCAGAGATATGCCAGAGAGTTGCACTATTTTCTCTAACCATGGAACTTGGATATCTATACAGTTGTTTTCTTTCACATCATACAGAAGTGATGGTATGGTTATACCTATGACAATTTCGCTTATTTAACTTGTTGACAGTATCGATTAAAAGAAAAAAAATTCTTTATAAAACGTTTTAATCTTTTGAAAATGATTGTTACAGTGAACTGAGCTATTATTGTATTAAGCATATGCATGAATATTCGATTAATTGTAACGAGACCTGTGAATCCTGGAGTTGCATCTTGAATTTCCTGAAGAAATAGTAAAGATGATTCCTTTTTTCAATACACAGTTCCTTGTATCTTTGCTCTGCCTCAAAACCGAAAGGATAAGCATCTAGTTGTCTGTTCTCATCCAACAAAAGGCTGGTGGGCGTTTTCAGAGAGACGAGGTTCCTTCTCCCGCTGTTCCATGATTGTGGTGAATCTATCTTTGTTGGGTCCTTTTTATATTTATCATACAACTGGAAGGCGTATCCAGAATATGACGTTCCGAAATCTATGGCAACTACAAGCGAATCCTCTCGTACTTGTCCTTGGTACGCCATCTTTAAGAATGAAGGAATTTGCGTTAGATGTGCATGGATTTTAAACTAAAATAGGAATTATTGTATTCTCACTAAATAAACCTCTCAGCATTAAATGTTATAATTCATTCATATGTATGAATATAATGTACTCCTGTCCTCGGGACAGTAAAACCAACATTAAAGCCGTAAGGTTGGCGTATTGTGCCTTGTTTTATAATTGTAGATGAACTGCTTGGTTAAAGTTTAGCAACCTCTTGTGTCCTCATTAATGAGCATACATTGCATAATGATGATCCGCATGAAGTGAACAGCAAAGGTAATATGTACTGACGACTGAACAATACAACAAAGAATGAGGTGTACATAATCGCTAGGCAAATAAATTAAAGTATTTTGAAAAATCGGCTAATTCTATATGATGAAGTTGGGAAGAACTTAGTTGTAGCAAAACAAACACTAAGCATGTAAAATTTGTATGATTTGAACACTGCTGTCGCCCGCGTCGCTTAAAGAACAGGTTCAGTAACGTACAATGCAGTTAGGCAAGAACTCTTCAACAAAGCATCCGTTTTTTGTTGTGTCATAAAATTGCAAAACATACGAGATCTTAACGTTGTTCTGGAAATTTATCTCAGTACAAAACTGTATTAACACATATCAAATGCACAGCTTATTCCTCCTTCATACCGCGTTTTCTATATATCACGGCATAATGGTTGATTATGCTCATTCCTATGTTATCATCAATGCACACAGTATGCAAATCAGTATTTAAAAACGGCCACACTTCGACGTACATAGGGCCATTCTCGTCGAGAGTAGAGCTTGGTTTCACAAATACGATAACGTGACAAATCGAAATAGTAGTAGTTGAAGGAGTAAAAGGCGTGAGAGTGGGTGTTGATACTTTAAGATTAATTTATGTGATAATGAAAGACTATACACTGATGTCGCGGATGGGATGAAATAGTTTAAATACATCGCAATGTACTCTTGTTGAAGCAACGCTTTTTAGAGCAGTACACATTGCAAGTAATTCGTTACGATTGAAAGTTTACGTTAGCACATCTTTTTCTCTTTCTCGCAAACAACGAACAAAAATGAGAAGCCCTCTGTTTATTTATATGGTACACTCACATGCGCATCCCAAATTTACCCATAGTGCAATTTTAATGTCTTAAGCAAAGGTGGATAGGAGTTAATTCTAGCATGAAGTCAGGGGGCTAGACAAGAAAATTTTAAGAAAAGGATGGAAATAGTATGTAAATATATGTCAAATATACAGCGGTTGTTAACAGATCCTCTAATAGTGTTATCACAATTCAACATGACATGACAAGTGTTCTTGGCTAGTCCTGGTCCTTAAGAAATGACATAGAACATGGTATCCTAATACCTTAAATAGCTTCACAGCTACATCTTGGACCAAAAACACTGAATATGTTCTCATTTAAAATAGAACCATTAATGACTTTCATATTTGTAATGGATATAAACATATTTCTGATTTCATATCCCTAAATATGGGCTTTTAGTTTTTAGCTCAAACTTTTGGCAAGAAATATGCATACTATCATGCGACCATAACTATGTAGGTAACATTTTGAAAGTCGCATGATGTAAGTATAGAAAATTATACAGTGTAAGTTACAGCCACGACGGCACAAGTCAGTAACCTTGAGATGGCTGTTACCTTAACTTTGGAGGTAGGATCTTGACAATGGTACAAGGAATCCGAAATATTTTATTTTCATTACATTAAGGGTTTCTGAATTACACCCTAACCATACAAACTAACACTGATCTTTCAAATTTGATTAAAAAAGTGTGTTATATGACATGGTCTCAGATCATGATGCATTAAATAATTTGTATATATATATATATATATATATATATATATATATATATATATATATATATATATATATATATATATATATATATAATGATCTAACCATATAGTGTGCAAGGATGGAGATCTTAACAATTTCCATTTTATGGACAGGGTCCTGTTTCCATCTGCATTGGCAGAACATAGGATCTGTGCTCTACATATGTCAGATTTCGTTTCCTCTTCCTTTTCAAACCTATATATAGGTAAATGTTGGGGACCTCAACAGTTTCCAAGTGATGATATAAGATCAACACTGCTTCCGCCGACTCTTTATTGGATATGTGTTTGATTTCTTCTCATGTCCTTCAATACATATAAGGTCAGAATGTGTGGATCGCAACTGTTTCCAGGTTATAACTCGACAACCTAAATGTCTTGAAAGCCAAACTTTATTGGAAATACCAGTATGTCAGTTCTCTCTCCTGTCTAACCCACATATGGTTATTGACTGCGGATCTCAAACGTTTCCAGTTGTGACCCAGGGAAAGTATACCGACAGGGAGAATCCCCGAGCAAGTCCAGAGCGTGTAACCCTAAAGTTCAAAGCAAATGTCATGACCCTGGCCATGAATATGACATAAATATACTTTTAGATTTCCACCTACAATACTTTCAATATTTAGCTGTAACAAAAAGAAATTAAGTATCCATTTGAAACCACTGTGTACATCTAAAGACCATCCTCAATGATATTCTGAAGTTTAAAGTCTGTGTTACTAATGGCGTTGGAGATACTCTACTTCACGAAGTGATGGATAGACAGACGGACAGGAAGCAGGACATAATCCCTACCTTTCTAAAAGATGCATGAGGATCAGACTCACTATCTTCTATTTTAAAAATAGAAACATGTACATTTTACATTCAACTGTCATGACAATATAAGGAATGGTTGTGAGGTACACACAAGTAGAGAATGTGAAAGTATAGACCACATACAACAACCTATGCCCATTGCAGTCATTATTATTATTATTATTATTATTATTTCCACCAGCCTTTTAATTGTTAAAAGAAAGCTTTAAATTTATTTATTTTTTTGGATGAAACTGTCTGTATGTTATCTCTTGGTATTTGTGGTAAATGAGTTACGCAGATTACTGGAATTCAGTCTTTTTACGCTGGCAAACATGAAAATTTGATTTCTTTCCTATAGACGATAATATCAAGACGTTGTATTATCATCTGATGACATCCTGCTGAATACACATCCAGTTCATACAATGCGTAGCAAGTAAATTTTAAGTAAGTCAACTGAATCGGGCAGTAACTGTACCCTGAATTAAACAAATTCAAGACATTAGAAGCAGTTTCTGACTATGTATATGGCATACACTGAAGTCATGTACACAATGAAAGGTCAATAGGATGAAAGAATATATTTACGCTTTCATTGTCGAATATAATTTCCAGTAACGATAACTTCATCCATTATATTGCAGCGTATCCATTCCTCCATCATTAAAGTAAAATCTCATCTTGATTCAAATTTGCTACGAGCATCGACTGAAAAGTATTATCTAGAGCATTAATAATCTACCGTTTGAATAATGATGTTGAGGCACCCCTCGTTTCTCATATCAAATTATTCAGTGATTTTCTATACAAGTTAGAAGCCTCCAGCTTCTATGTATATTTTGTATCGTCTTCTATGTCTTCTTTTCCGTCTTCTTGATCAAACTCCCGTCCATACAGGCGGACTTTCCATAAAACATATTTCCTCTACAGGGATATAAGTCTTCGCTAATTCTCATTAGTGACATGGAATCATGAGCTTCTCCGGTACCATACTCAGCTGTTCGACATATGCATGAATTATTCCTATGCACCGTGTCTGACCGTGCCAAAGGAACATATTGTAGTAAATTTAGAGTATGTGCACTTGGTTGTAGTGCCCCGTTTTAAGCATTTCTTAGATTTGTGTGATTACTTGTTTGATTATTGGAATTCGGCGCCATGGAAATATTCCTGGCCCGAACTAATGAGCTAATTAATAGGAGCAAACGTCACGGAGTGAAGTGTTAGTGTGTTTCCATGATGTCCTGGTTCACTAGTAGTGAATTCCGACCAAAACCGAATGAATGTCCCTGGAGTAAAATAGTACATATTAAAATCTAATGGTATACATTGGTAGCGTTACTGCAAGGACAGTACTTACGGTATTAAACCGGTAAATTACACAAGGGCATAAATAAAAAGGGACTTGACAGACACCGTTTATGTCGCCATGTGGGCGAATATGGTGCAGTTATATCGGCGAAATGTGCCTGGAAAGCATCATTGACTGGCCTAAGGTGGCGGAGTTAAAATAGTTCCCATTGTTAGGGAGTACTCATATATGTTCTAAGGCGTGAACGGTTGGCGGTACGGAAACATAATGAAACCAAAACACGCAGATGTACGGTTGATAGATAGTTGGCAGTTTGGTTTATCTGTGGTCTTGCATTAATTAGAGGAAAATTTAGGTATAGAATGGACACGTCGGGCTTTCTGATTTACAACTGAGGTTGTATGGAAGTCTTTGGATTTTCGGGGAAACTTATGACTTCTAGCGAGAATCGCGCCAGGGTTTGACAACCGCTCGGTCAAGTAAATACCCGTGTACGTGTAACAATATAAATGTGAAAAGTTTCCGTCTTGGATCATAAGACAGCCAAAACATAACTAGCCTACTACTGAGTCGGAGTATGCTTAAATAAGGAAGTATATGACCAACGTACGTAGCGAAGTCGAGACCGAATCCAGTCATAACATCATAGCTTTTAATCACGGTGGGAAGTCAATCCACAGTGCCTCGTTAGTGATCTGAATGGAAAATTTAGTTTCCTGTTATAAAAGCTACGGACGCACGGCATTCGTTTGAAACCCAGTCCGCAGACGTGTTATCGCCCGATTACTTAACGTACTAAGTTGTCAAGCAGGAGCACATCAAGTCACCACACAATGGAGACTCCATCCAGCTTCGTCGACTGATTCCGCACTATCTACTGATCCCGTACCATCCAGTGATCCAGCGCCATCTACCGACCCAGCACCAGTAGACACCGATGCCGCAAAAGATGAAGGGAAGAAAGGAAAGAAAGCGACAATGTTAGCTGAGGCCAAATTACCAGCCATAGATCGAGAAATGATCTATCTAAACTTATATAGAGCAACTTCACGGGCACTGTCGTCATGGCAATCCCGACACTGGATGATATCCACAGTCTTGCAAAAACTCCTACCGGATGTGTATCGCTGAATTTTAAAGACTTCAAACTTATTCACAGTCGTCTATAGTACTGAAGGTTATCAGTAGGAGTGGTAAATGTGGTTGCATCTTTCCCTTGTTTGAGATCTTGCCGGTCGGTAGTTGTCAATCATGTCTACAAGAAGGGATGGAACACGTTGCGCATTATTGACATAATCGAAAAAAACTGAACTCATGTTTATGGATTCCATTCGAGCAACAATCGGTTCTCACAATGGCTGTCTTGTGTCTTTGGCACACGAGAGATCCAGCCATTGGCAGAGGCGTGTGCACCAAACGATCCATTTCCAACGGAGAGGTTGTTTGCTACTTTCATGAGGATGTGATTTCGCATGAAGAAGGACCGCTACCCTGGCGAGATTAATCGTTGCATGTGTTTCTTCATGTCGGTGGCACGAAATATTGTCTTGATGTGAATATTTCGTATAGTTGTTAGCAACTACTAGCAGAGAAAATGAAAGACTGAATGATGAACCACTCCATAGCGGATGAGAATATTATCCCTATGATTGGGGACCGACCCCACCTGTTACTTCAGGCTAAGTAGTACATGTCAGAAGGATGTAACTCAAGCTTTTTAACGAGTGGCCAATGACCCAGTATCATGCAAAGGTGGTGCTAATTAATTTTGGCATAGTAAATGCAGCATTTTATTTTCTTGTTACCCTTTTATTTATCTTTATGCTGGGCTGTGAGGCAGTTATCTGGTAAAATATTATTGTTTCCGAACATCGAGACGTGGACGTTGATCGTAATTTCTCTCTCGGCAGGCCAATATGCACTTCTATACCTCTTGTAATGTACAGGACGGCTAGTGTTTCTGATTACATATATATATAAAATCACAGAGAGAGAGAGAGAGAGAGAGAGAGAGAGAGAGAGAGAGAGAGAGATAATTATAAATATACAACGTACAGAACGGAAAGTGCTATCCTTGGATTCTATAGATGAATGCTTGATAATAGTAGGCAGAACTAATATTTCAATACAAATAATACTATCGTACAATTTAGAGGATTTTTAATTCGTATTCTACGGAGATTCGAACCCAGGTCCGCGGGTAAACGGCGCCCATCGCCTTGCCTGCACACACGAGCCCATATTCCCTAACGACTAAGCACACATCACTAAAAAAATGATGTTACTCAGTCGGTGTTATATGCACTCGTTTGCAGCAGACACACTCAAGAATGTATTGGTCTGTCATTTAATGCTTGGAAGTTATTTACTCCTTTCACTGGTTACCCTTTCATTACCCTTAACAACAATGTGCCTAGGTAGCCATCAGTACATAATACAGATTGTATAAGCACGGCATTTCAGATTAAGATGTTAACGGGTTGTCAGATTTAAGACCGTGCAAGTCTTTCTTTGTGGAAATATAATTTAGATCACGAAACTGAAGTATCATTTGAAGTATCAGTATGCTGGGACATACGAACACAATATGATGTTTTATTTCACCTAATTTACTCTGTAAACGAACGTATTATGATAGTGTTGCTATTAATGACCACACTATTAGCTGCGTTAGAAGAATGGTAACATGAATGAAGGTATTAGTAGCATCATCAGCGGTTTTACATAATTTGTGATAAGTCTTATTTACATGAATATTCATTCACCTATGTGTATCTTCACCAGAGCGTACCGCTTCAAAGCTCGTAGACATCTACGTGTAAATGTACTGAATGTGCTAGATGTACCTGTTCACATAATATTCGAAACTCCTATCTATACATAGATAAGAAAATATAAGTAAATATCTAAGATTGCAAATTATGTATCACTTCATCCTAACTGGTTGAGTATTATACACTATGCCAGGCAAAATAAGATATTTATATTTTAAGCTATGACATTCTTGTCCTCCTTTAAAAAGCTCTGGTCGTTGATAATGGTAAAAAATTACAGCTAGGAAATGTTAAGTATTTTATCCCGCTCCATGACAAGCGAATAAAAGTCATTTTCTTCACTGTCATGTTTAAGTTGTAAAATACATATATCTTCTAAATTTCAAAGGCCTTTTAATCCATGCCTACATGTTCTTACCTACTTAGATATGGCAGTCATGAACCTTTTTCATTATTATTAAAAGGGTGAAATAGTTTAAAATCCAATTGATGTTATTGTATACTATGAGCAAATATCGGGGGTTTTCATTTAGTAAAGCTGAAAAGAATGACACAATTACAAATATATTTCTCTTCCTTTGCCTACGAGAATTATACTTTAAATAACCTTAATGTATACAGGTATGGATGAAATCATTGTATCCCATCATGGAATGAAGTTTGGCACTAATATAATATAATATAATATAATATAATATAATGGTTACACGGAACGCGGTTTTGCACCCTGTGAAACGATATCATGACGACGCAGTTATGTTCTTATACAGGTCAAACAGGAAGTCATAATATAACAAGTTACAAACTTTAGGATCACAGAAAGAGTACACCAACTTTTCAAATGGTTTTTCAGTAACCGACGTAGAAATGACTTTTAAAGCCTAAATATCGAACCTTACTATTGACTCAGCCGATTCTAACGGTGCAGAAGACACAAGAAACCTGATCATATTACGATACAAACTTCTACGGTAACTGATGCAGACGACATCTGACTGTAACGAAGTTCTAACTTTAATCTTGATGTTGTTGACGCAACTCGAAAAATGATACCCATACCTCGTCCCACAACAGGAAAAATATATATATATATATATATATATATATATATATATATATATATATATATATATAGATAGATAGATAGATAGATAGATAGATAGATAATGGGATATATAATTCCACACATAATTTTACCTGTATCAAGCAAACATATTATATATACATCCAAAGGGACCTTAAAGAGCACAATAATCACAGCAATGTATTACAGATACGTACCCAATTCCAACAATTCCTTGAATTCTAGTTCCTGTATTTGTATACCCTATTCACACTAAACTCTATCAAAAGTCTTCCGACGTGTTGATTCGCTAATAAGAGTAACGCATGGGAAGGTAAGACAACAATCTCAGTTGTAAAAAGACTACACTGTGTATTTACATATAGCCGTTATCGCCCATGGTTACTATTCATCGGCAACATAGACTTTCGTGACATGATTTTGTTACGACTACCTTATATGTGATAATGTGAGGCACCACACAGGGTGTTAAAATAAAAATAAACAAATTAATTAATAAATTAATAAACAATGAAATAAAATGGTCACAAAGAAGACCTTTTTCTTTTGTTGTTATTATTGCCAAAACGACTAAAGTCATTTAAGGTACTCCCATGTTAACATAAAGAAACACATAACACTAACTATACCTCATCAATATGCATATATAATTACGTCCTTCGTCGACAACGCTGACGAACCGTAACGGCTCAAACGGTACTTCCATGATTGAAGTGAGATAGTTAAGGTGTGTTGGAGATTGAGGGACGCCATGAATAGCCTAATGAATGCAATGTTTGTCTTTATCTATGGTAACTATAAGAATAAATACAAAATCATTCTTTAACTATGTTAACTATACGAATAAATACAAAATCATTCTAAGTTCTAACATATATAGTAAATAATAACATAATACTGGACTTTGAATAGATAATGCATAATACATAAATACCACTACTTCCATCTTACACAGGAACGATGCACATTCTGTAATCCGGTTAGGAAGGAATTATAAAGCAGTAATTCAGCAGTATATCTCTATAACACACACACACACACACACACACACACACACATATATATATATATATATATATATATATATATATATATATATATATATATATATATATATATATATATATATATCATACCCTTATAAAATTTAAAAATCTGCAATATCCAATATATTTCACAGGGCAATACTGGCTATATGGTGCCAATTAAAGTTAAGTTAGAAAAGTGTTAAGAATCAGAATTGACACAGCCAGAACCCCAACCCCCACCCGCGGGACAGACAAATGATACATATTATATGCAATGTATCGTAACAGAATAAAATTTAAATTATTGTCACCAAATGTCATTTATTCCAACGTTCATTTCATCTTTCGATTCATTATATATATATATATATATATATATATATATATATATATATATATATATATATATATATATATATATATATATATATATATATGGGGGGGGTGCGTGTGTGAGTGTTACATTTGACAGCACAATAGTTACATGCAGTTTTATTTTTGCATTGCATCTAACTACGAAATGCCTAACTGCTTTCAACAATTACATGAATTAAGATTCCTGCATCTATACGCCATTTTCAGTGACGTATTCCATATATCTTCTAACGACGACATAAACTAATTGGTCTTATCACATTGGAAGGTAAAACAATAATTACAATTACACAGTAAATGCTACAAAGTTAGTACATACTTTGTTTCAGTCGAGGATCCTTGAGTACAATCCAAACTAATTATCTTGTAACAAATATTGTATGTGTGATGATTATGACATGCCACTTTGTTTGCCACGTTAAGACAAATTATAATAAAATCGCTACAGAAAACACAATGGCAAAGTTTAGACAAAGCAACTAAAGGCACTAAACGCATACACACAAGCACCCATGTAAAAAGATAAGATAATCTCGGTTTTAATACAATACGCTCCTAATGTAAACAGTACACGGTGGTAGAGTGCTTAGGCAGATTGTATATCAAATCATTCATGTTTAATCCTACTACTGTCTTTCCATGCATTCGCACCTGTTTAGTATACACCGTTAGTTTCTCTCTTTGTCTAAATCATCAGAATGCATATGTAACTATGTTAGGCGCAGACGACATTGACGGAACAAAAACGGTTCAAAATGAATTCACAACAGACTGAAAAGAGATCGAAGAGAGACTTGTGGGGTGGGGTAGAGAAAGACCACGAGGTGTTGGGTGGGGTAGAGAAAAAGGACGAATACTTTGATTATTAAAATATTTGTATTGGCCTATGTGAAAAGAATTACTAAATACTCTAACATATGCAATGCATTATAGCAAACTACTGGATAGATAAAAACTATATACAACGAATTTGATTTCACACATGAATGATGTATATCCTATGATTTCCTAGAAAATATATTATAAGTAAGTATTAAGTATTAAGTCTATATACTTATTATACGCTTATGAGAAATGAACTTCTGAATCGTCAAATGTATTTTATGTATGTATGTATGTATGTATGTATGTATGTATGTATGTACGTACGTACGTACGTACGTACGCATGCATGGATGGATGGATGTATCTATGTATGTATGTCTGTCTGTCTGTCTGTATAATAACATTCAGGACGATGCAAGATCCGAAACACAAGAATGAATCAAAGTAGTAAATATATGAAACATAGATTCAGTATAATGTGTGATCCTGAAACAACTTTAATGAGAAACATTAGAAACGGGAAAAGGAATGCTAAATATTGTTTCAACTATCATATTTACAAATTTTAGTATCTAATTAGTTATGACCGTAAGAATAAACATTTTGTTATATAAAGGACCAGTTTTCACTTACTTAGTATGGCACATATTGTATAATCATTTACCAAAAGGAGGTAATGGTAACAGTCGTGGAATTACATGAAACAGGCCCCACATGGAAAAAGAGAACCAGAGGTGACAGTCTGTGGTAATAATAATATATTACATATATGAGCCAGCGAGCTTAACATCTTCGTGGGTTGTCATAAAAACAAAATGTGAAGACTTTATATAGTGTGTCATACATATGGACATCCACATCATTAGATGGATAACTGCTGGAAGCTTCCACGGCTCGGTTTTGCCTGATTGGTCTTTGGACGACTATCTTGTGTTTTGTAGATGTTGTCTCTAAATGTTGTTTGCGAAGATTACATGTTTTTGAAATTCACCCAATTAACTTACGGTATTGCGAATTAAATCATAATCCAAGAATTCAAGACACAAGTCAAGTCCTAGTAATAAAAAGTCTTGAATACAAATCAGTTCAAGTCCCAAAGAGATCCAAATTGAAGGCGATGGCGTGTCTGTTATTGCTTGCAAAGTACTGATGTGTCAATAGTCTCTTGTTGAATCACATAAATATTATTCCAAGTTTGAATTTAGTGTAGATTCCAATGAATGTCTTTATCCAAGAATTTTATCCGAGCACTTTTGTATTTACAGAGAAAATAATCACTTGAATTCAGTAATTTGAAGAAAATAAAATTCAGCCAAAACTGGACACAACATAATACAACTTCTAGTGTTGGATGTTAAAGCACGACTGGTAAAATCGTTGTAGTCACAAGATAATACTGTTCTTTGCTTGACCTCAGGTCACTTTAGAATTTTCTAAAAACAGCCATGACCTAATGGATTATAATCGTCTTGAATGATCTCAATGAGCTTTGTTTACTTACAGCACAATAACGTATTAAATTCACGTGGGAATCTCCAAAATACTGACTCTGATCAACATATTTACCACTTCTTGTTTACCTGAATAGTAATTTGGTTAATAAGCTCATACACATATGGTATAATACAGCTAGTTTCAGTTGTTTACATAAATTAAATATAAAAAAAAGTTTTTAGAAACGTCATCAGGTCTAGCAGAAATAAACTCAGTGCTGGACAAGGTAAAGTCCAGCAAACAATGTTAAATTACAATAACATGTATTGAAATGAAAAAAAATTGAACCTATCAGATAAACAATTAAATTAAATATGCATATCAATCGAAACATTGAAAGACAGATAATATGCTAAGATTTGTGGCATTAAGAACTGGCAACATGCCTTCTACGAGTCGTGCAACATTATGAACTAACAGCGTGCATACAATACCAAGACTTTGAAACCTTTAGGACTGAGTAAGTTACATGAGATGCATAAAATCGTAATAAGCATGGTATTGACAATACAGCATATCTGACATTGCAAGCTTGAGTTACATAATCAAGGATGAAGAGATAATCCAAATGCAAATCAAAGATTAAATGTTAGTAACAAATGTCAGCAGAATGCATACACATGCAAGCGTAATATTCAGCTGATACAATAGTTTCTATGTCGTATTTATTCATACATAACGAAAGCATGACATAAACGTAACTGACGCTTTTGGAAAATGAGCAATGTTAAGGGAGGGAACAGCATACATTTTTGTCAGGAACTATCAACTGATGGAGTTTGTGTACGTGATGATGGTTCCATCGCAAATGGCTTTGCCAGATACATGAGGACATTCACACGTCAAATTGTATGCATAGTTTTGACGGAAACTGTTATGAATGTATAGAGAGATAATTAAATCGTGGTCTATAGGACGGAGTAAGCCATATCGAGGCCTTACATACCAGTATCAGTGTAAACGAAGTTAGAGAAATCATTAAAGGTCTAAAGGAATTAAAATCATCGGGCCATGATCAAATTTGCAATGAACATTTGATCTATGGCAGCGACTACCTCATTGAGTGTATCATAATTTTATTTACTCAGATGATTGATTAATCTTACATACCTGTAGATTGCAAAAAAGGGTTAGTAATACCACTGTACAAAGGTAATAGAAAATCAAAGAACTCCCTCGAAAGTTACAGGCCTGCTGCTCTACTGCCTGTTATCTACAAAACATTTGAGAAAATTATTCATGAGCGTTTGGTAACTTGGCTCAAAGATACTAATTCTAATATATCCAGTTCACAACAACATGGTTACCAAAAAGGTTTAGGCTGCACAACAACGAGTTTTTTGCTGTCGCGATCAATACAATATAAAGTAAACAGGGGTTCACGGGTTTTTGCTGCTTTTTTATACAAAAAAGGATTTGATACCGTGTGGCACAAAGGACTACATTTTAAATTATTCATGTTGGGAATTACGGGTAAATCCCTTCTGATATTGCTTAACATGTATACAAATTTACAGAGTACAGTTCTTGTCAATGGGCAATTTTTGGACTGGTCCTCAATTGGCCAAAGAGTGAGACAAGGGGGTGTTTTGTCAACATTAAACAATATTGATAAGTGATTTGCTGATACAGTTAGAAAATAGTGGATTTGGAGCAAAGATTGGATCCTTAGCTGTGGGAAATTAAACCCTAGCTAATGACATTTCACTTTTGGCTATATATCCTAGCAATCTACAAAAGCTGTTTGGTATAGCCTACGCCTATAGTAATAATTGGCGATTCGAACTTAGTGTCATAAAGTCATACATTATCATTTTCGGTCAACAATACAAGGATTATATCAATATGAAATGGTACCTTGGCCCGTCATGTTTGCCAGCTAGTGATTTGTCAACACACCTGGGCCACCTGATTAACTCAAAGCTGACGTCGCATGACGCAATACTCGATGCATGCATGAAAGGAAAAATATCTTTTCACAGTCTGTTTGGTATTGGCATTAAACCGAATGGTTTAAATCCTTTGGTTGCTGCAAATATAATCCAAAAAGGTAATTTTCCCTTGAATGTTTTATGAAAGTGAATTATGGTGTAACTTTTCAAAATGTGACCTCTCATCGTTGGATAAAACTCTGAGGCGTTTTGCCAAACATTTACAAGGCTTCCCAACACATACAAGATCAGACATCTCCCTGGGAATGTTAGGATGGACATCAGCGCAGTCCAAAAGTGATAGAAGAAAATTGATGTTTTACACAGATTGTGTTTGATGCCTAATAACGTACATACTAAACGTGTGTTTAATGTTGCGTTGTTTCACTTCATTTTGAGCGGATGCATGTCAAGCTAGAGGTTAATTTCAAATTTACATTATACGTTAAAGAAGTTTGACTTGCTTGGGTATCTAACTGATTATTTGCATCATTACAAAATTCCAGATAAACAAACTTGGAAAGAAATTGTAAGGTAAAAAGTTGCTGGTCTCAAAAAAAGCCTCTGGAAAGTTCGTATGTCTAATCAAGCAGATTTTGATAGATTCTTTTCGATACACGAACACTTTCGACCTGCCTCAGTGTGGCAGTCGGCTAACACCAGACAGCACACTAAGGTATTTATATCTGTAGCTAAACTATGGGCTGCTGTTCTTCAAACACAGCTCGATCTGTGTATTAGTTGTGGGAATGTTTGTACAGACTTGATACTTCATTGTTGTGTTACTTGTCCTTATATGTCGAATTTCAGAAATTCTTTCTGGGACTTCCTTACTGATAATTTTCACTGAGCCTGCACATTACGTTATTTAATGCAGAAGATGAGCTGCAACTACAATATCTTCTAGGTAAAAGGTTACCAGTAGGTGTAATCGACAAAGAAAATTCAATGTTGTTTGCAGCATACTTTATCATGCAGTGTACAGCTATCTTCTGCAAATAAGGTACTGAAACTTGCAACCTATGCAGTTGAAGAATACTGTGTTGATTGATATACTGTAAGAATGTGTATTCTAATAGTATATTTTCTTTCTTTATTTATTGATTGCATACAGATGATTTATTCTTATATCATGTAATCTTCTATAGAAGGAAATAAAGATGATGATGATGTTAAAGAATTAAAGGAAGCAGAAAGCATGTTGTTTTACACATCTGGCATAATATAATGACTAGTGCACAATCAACTGCATCTGCGTGCACACCATCAACTGGGGTTTAACCTAGTGTGAGTAGATATCAAATAATAGCAACTGGGTGGGTTAAGTTAAGTAGCCTTCACGAAGTCTTTGTGCCGAAAGGTAACTATATAAATTCATAAAAATGAACAACTCGTTGTGAAAATATATTACTTGTGGAGCATCCTCAAACATTTAACTGAGGGCTATGCTAATTTATTTTTTCGAAAAGTAATTTTGAAAACAATTGTAAATCCGCACTTGATAATTTTATGACCTCTTAAATAACAAAGAATGACCAGAATGCATTACGATATCCGCTACTGACAGTTGGAAAAGTCTTTATTATGTTTATTTTTTTATTAGTATAGGTAAATGAAACCACAAACAGAACATAATAAACAGAAAAGTATCCACCATTACATAATGCAAAATCAATTTCAGTTCATTGATAAGATGTAAGAAGAAGAACCCCAAAACAAAAGAATAAACACAAAACTGAAAACGTATGAAACTATTATTATATTACGTTAGTGTTTAAGATAAAAATCTGAGGACAAGTTATTTAGATGAGCAAACGCTCCTAGATTGGAGACGTAAATATCTTAACTGGAACAATCTCTTGCAAACTTTTATTGCATGTTTTACCAAATCATATTTAATTGTGTCGTGTAAGGAATTATGTTCGATGTTTCATGTGCACTAATGTTCAGTTCGGTCATTCCAAACTGGAACGTGACATGCACCTTACTCGGATTCGGAATTTCTACTTTCAGTCCCCCCAGGAATGTGCACCCTGGATCAGTGTTAAACCTTGGATTCTTTTCCTTTGTGTAGTATACATCCAAATGCATTATTGTTTGAAAATACCCGATCGTTGCGTGTGTTCTTTCAACAGAGAATTCATTTGTGACTTCCGAGTCTGCTGATAGAATTATACTGAAAACATCACGACATCTTAAACCAGTATCGGATTTAAACTTTTTCTCTTCCAGATCGATTCCCTCCACGAAAATTGGAGCTACTGTTACTCCATATGTAAAGCGAAGAACTCTGGACTTCATGATCTGAGGTAGTCTACCAAATAGATCCGTACCTTTTGCAATGGTAATGCCAGCATCTTTTGGAATTATGACTTTTATTCCATTTGTATCATCCAAAGCTTCGTGGATAACCTCTTGCACAAATGGGGACTCAGAGAAACCTCCTACGATAAGAATCTGAGATATATCCCTCACTGGGCCTGTTTCAAGTATGATTTTCATGTGATTGACAATTAGGTCTGTCGCTTCTCTGAATCGTTTATCAACCAACTTCGAATCTATAACAATATTGTCATTCAGCAAATACATTTCATTCCTGTGGGTCGACATGTGAAGGCACTTCAGGAACTTCTTCTTTAATATCTCTTCGCACCTTTTGTCTAATGTAGATGGAAGCTAAAATAGAAACCATAGAATTTACTATCGTTGTAATACCGTATACGTAAAGAGTTATGATGGCTTTGTTGTTATTCGGAAACATGTTGGAAAAATAAACGATTGCTTAAGATGCAGAAGGTAAAATTGTGAGTTGCTGCGTTTTAATAAATACATGAACACAAGATTATTATTATGTGGCACCATGTAAAAGTTCTAATTCGTACGAGAAATTAAACTATTTTCTCACCATTTAAACAGTGTTGCAATAGACAGCAAGCTAACAAAAATGAAAAACAAATAGCCCTAAAGACCATACGATACATGTACCTTAATGATCAGGTTTGTTTTCCGGATGAACTTTCGTTTTTCTCCCTCAAAGTCATTGAATAGCTTTAAGTAGTCATATGTATTTTCTGTCCTAAAATTATTCATCACAGGATCGCCCACAATACGAATCAACATCCGCTCAATAGCACTGTCTACCATTGTCCCACCCCAGGGTCATCCGCTGCCCTTCGATAACTCCTTCAGTCTTCCATCATCAATTGTTTCATGAACTGTCATGTCCGCTGTGCTACTTGAAAAGGATGTTAAGATATATTTTACATTATCATTTTCCATGAGCTTGAGTTATGCTTAATAATTATGCTCATACTTCTGCAGTAAGATCTGTAAACGATTTAGAAAGCTAAAGACAATATTTTGGAAACGTCATTATATTGCTAGGACAGGTGATGCACCAGTTACTGAATCGTGAATATTCTTGTTTTTGTGGACTTAGGGTCATCTTTCAGCACATGATAGGTGATACATAGCCGCCAGTATATCTGAAGGAGCAAGAACCTGAAAAAACTAGAGAAGAACCACTGACCCAAAGGAAGCTACGGGCATACCCAAATCGTCCGAGTCGAAGATTTTAACCCACACAGACCGAGATGATATGTCAGTGATCCGTAAAGACGAGATAATTTCTAGTATTCGTGGCATGACGAATTATATATGATATTCATAGACAATATGTTCTTTTCTTCCATTTGCAGGTTTGGTTGAACGTGTGTGTGTGATTTGGATTTTTAACGTACTTTAACAATTCTCATGTATAATGTCGTTCTTATGTCTGCAGTGTTGCAGTTTATAGTGATGTCTAGCACAGTAGCATCATGCCGCAGACATGTTGCATTATGTCCCACCCGGTCACATTATCCTGACACCAGACCAACCAGTCCTAACACTAACCTCTTAATGCTGGGGCCAAGAGAGGCCGCTGCTACTACCATTTTATAAGTAATTGGTATGACTTGGCCAGGGTTCGAACCTCGCGACCTCCCGCATCCAAGGAGGACGTTCTAACCACCCAAGCCACCTGAGCAGATATCAGATTTGATTATATATGGTGAATATAAAAGTATATAAATTGACATTTCGCGGAAGTGACATATTTGATTAATAATAATAATAATAGTAATAAAAATAATAACAATTAATAACAATATTGTTATTAATATTATTTTAATTATTATTCATGATGTTAATTATACATATTATTATTTCATGAATTATTATTATTGCTATTTGTAGCATAAGTAGCAGAAATAGTATTTGTATTATTAGAAGTAGTAGTAGTGGTAAGAATAGCATCAGTGGTATGAGTATAAGTATTAGGAACTTATCATTGCATTCATCATCATCATCATCATCATCGGAAACAATCGTCCGTACGCCCCCCAAAAAGTTCCTTCCAAATGGTTTCCACAGGAAGAATTCTGCCAAAAGAATATCACCTGTGAATGTGAATAAAGACGCAATAAGAAACCCTATGTTTTATCATAATGAATGAAGCAAACGAAAAAGAAATGAAAGAAATGGATCGGAATTGTTGTAATGAGGCTATATGATTAGCGTAATATAATGCTTTTAGGCTCGCTAAGAACCTTCCTAAACTTTATTTTAGCCCTTTGTACCCGTGATTACCATTCCCCCTCCCCAACTGCCACCACCACTCACATATATTCGGTGAGTAGCAATAGTACATAATTCATACAACGAAACTGTCAAGAGTCGGATTACTTATCCATATCTTTTGTTGTTAACTGCGCAGTACCAAAAATAATTTCAAGGGACTAGAATACCAACTAAAAACGAAATTTTGGACTAAGTTTGGAGCAAAGACATTTCTCGGATCGCGTACTACTATAGTAAGCATAGAAAATATGTTTGTTGTCGATGCCTTCATGCTCTTAAGAGGTCAGACCTACTACAGGACCATGTAAAAAAAAACTGTCGATGCATAGCAACAAAATCGCAGAGTACCGTGTCACCAAAGCCCGAATAATATATGCCCGGACTACAACTGCTCTAAACGTACCACCAGGAGGGTCTACATCTGTCATCAACATCTATCTAGTGATGGGTGATGAGATGCCTCAGCCTGCGCATTGCAGTTTCCGATGGGTAAACTCGGACGGACATTATTGACGTTGACCTGGAGCATCCGGATGTGCTACGTGACGCCCACAGCGACTATCTGCTAGCTCCATAGTATTTGGCGTTCCCGGAAGAGTCGATATCCGTCTACCAGCAAGTTATCGTTAACAAGTTGGGAAACAACTATACTGGATGTATAAAGCTTGTACCCAATCTGCTAATTCCTGGTTTTCACCAGCTTTGGGAGTCGCATCTCCAAAATAGAACGTGCGCTAGAGTTTTACCAGAGCCCCTGCACGGCACCTTTCATCCAAGGAATATTAGTCCTCAGGTCCAAAGCCGCAAAAGCGCAAAATTCAGTCCTTGGCAAGGCCATGACAAATCAGCGTTACATATAAGATTTTGATTGAATGTATCATTCGCCATTTGTTAAAGAGGCTCAAACGATGTTGCATGATCTTTCAATTATGTATGCTAAGCTGTTTGATAAAATACTCGACTTTAGAATTATATTAGAACAACAACGAAGTACAACTGATCAAGTTTATGAGAAAAAGCATGAAAAGCAAGTGTATGCTATTGCGCAAGAAAAAATGTAGCTACAATGCCTTCAATGTGGTATCATAGCAATGTCTCGTAATCAGTTCTGACGGAATTTGCAATTAGACAATGATTGTTCCTTATATACCAGCATGCCGACTGTGATTCAACTAAGGCAGCTGGCGCGAAAGTGTGGGTTACGAATAACAAGCCATATGTGAAAAGCTGACATACACATACTTTATTTGTTAGGACATGCAAACGAACCACGGCCATTTGTGCCACTATTCCCCTCCCCCCACCAGTAAAGTCATTGTCGGTTGTGATGGGAAATTTAATAGTAAAACAATCCGCAAGTAAGCGTTTAATATAAAAATAACAAGAGAAGCAAGAAAACCAAATTTACTTATACTTTTAGGCCTTACAGTCGAACGGAGAGAATTTCATTCAGTGTTAAAATTCATCCATTATCCAAGCAAGCGGAAATGGCATTAATAGTCGGGTATGAATAAAACCATCAACGCCCACAGTCACTGTCACTAATGAGGCAGTCGAGTATGTTTCGTCAGCGAGCCCAAGTTTCTAAATTACATGAACGTCCTGGCTATTATGAAGATTACCATGTGATCGTACCGAACGCGTTCACAGTAAGCAAAGACGCTAGTAAACTTCTAGTGAAGATGCGCCAAGGAATCGTATCGACGTTTCAATGTTCTGGCACCTTCAGAGTTAAAGCAGATATTGTCTTTAATGTGCATTTATCTGTACCTCAACCCGTTTGAGTCACATCTGTAATTCTCTTAAGCGGTAAACTATGCCATTAATGCTGAATTCAACATATGATTTGAAAATATTCTAGGGCCATTGGAAAAGTACACCAATGCATTGTCAGGGCTTGACCCTAGACAGATGAATGAATGTTCAACTGCTTCCTTCCCCAAAACTCCATAAGCCGGAGCCAATGTATCATATGGTGTAACATGTACTGGGTGTCATTACTCTTCTGAGATTTGAAATGTGTGCATCTTATGCTACCGTAAGCACATTGATATATCTGATCTGACTGCACCTGCACCTGCGTCGTGTAGTATCATGCATCTCAAACACCTTTCATCTTCGGCAACAATATATGGTGTATTTTTGTTCGGCAAGCTTTCAGTGTGCCTTCACTTGTGTATCTCCTGTTTGAACTTTTTGCCACAGCCATCACCAGTGTTTCGGCGATGTACCTCCTATATTATTTATGGTGCAGATTATACACGCATATTATATTCTCTATTCATGAAAAAATAAAACGTCATCTACATTGGCCTTAAAATACTATGATTAAAATCCCTAATTATTCATTTATTCCTAGTAATTTTATTCACTTCTACGTTCTGTTATCCTTAATTGTGCCTACATATATTATTTGCAGAACTGAATCATATCTGTATTTATCAGCAACAGATAGCCGTCATAACTAAACTTATTTTTATGTTGAAAAGTTTGCTTCCATTGTCTCTTCTCTTATTAAAGTAACCCTGACCGGCGTGTTTTACAGTGTAGATTACTTCCGATGTCCATGCCACAATTCCTGGTTGGCACAACTTCCTTTTATTCTTGTAGGACAAACTGTGGTTGACAATGCAACTGTACATATGCGATCGGCCTGGACTTTAGATATAATGGTGGTCGTAAGTGGAAGCGTTATACCAGTGCGTGTTGGTAACGCAAGAATACCCATTTTCATGACATATTATGGATATGGCCTTGGTGATCTTCTCCAGGGATCCGTCACAGGTGCACTAATGGTATTCATTTCTTTTTCATCGCTCGCCGTATCGATCGCTAAGCAAATTGCAATGCGAATCATTGATAGCAGCAAACATTTCGATGCGAATCTGGTGAAAAAGGTAGGATTGCAGGCGATCGACTACTTACACTACTGACTAGAGCACTGCCGAAATTGGTGACGCTTCCGTGAACAGCTACCATGCAAGCTCTGTTTGGTAAAATCATCAGTGAGTGTGCTCTATAACGTATCGCCAAAGCAGAGATTGCAAATCAGGCAATGGGAAGTGGATAACAGTTGTAGAGAGGGTGCATAAGATGGTATGGTAAACCTTAATGTGTAAGTACAAATGGTGGCAGAATTCAATACCCTTGTTTGACACCAACGTGCCTGTGATGGCCGATCGGAGCAATATAGATTTTTAGTAATATTTGCATCGGCCAGGAAAACTGATCCACAAGGAATAGAATTACAGGTGCAGGGCGTTTTTAGAAATTGAAGGAAGAGTGATTTTGACGAACAATAACAATTGCGGTATCAATGCCTGGGATGGATTTGTCAACAATGGCACCATGTGTTGTTCAACAGCGCACGTTATTCTATCAATGGAAAGGGGATCGAAGTAATTCTTGGATTTTTAAGGGATAGAAAACAATTTCACGGAACCTCAGTGACGTTTTCTTGTGATATTTCCCTCATTTATATATTTGTGTTTTGCCGAGATGTCCTCAAGCTATAGACCGTGCTTTTGTTGACATTAACACTGTGAATGCCTGTGCTAACGTCCACGCGTATGTGGAAGCGTAGGGACCGTCAGAATTACATTCGAAATGGCTCTAAAATATAACGTTATATGCCTCATAGCGTCTTGTAAGCATATAAGAAACTAAACAGTTTTCAGTTACCGGCTACTACAATAATCTAAAGCAGAGGTCTTCTACTGCCCGGGATAACTCGCAAATGGCCTCCCACCCCCACTGTCGAATTTGTAACATTATGGAAGTCTGTTAACAAATTCGGATTTGTCTTTATGCGGCATTAATTAGCATCGATGATCCAGCGCACAAGAGAAACCGGGATCAATAACCTGGATTTAACAACATGACCTGGTACTTGTTGGGTTGCATAAGTGGAATCACCCAAATTGATCTGTACGGGCTTCCAGCGCCACATGAAGTTGTTGATTATTTAACCCGGGGAATATGTGCACGACAGTTACTGTTGTATACGATTCTGCTGTTGCAAACTCGGCTGAATGACTCCATATGAGGACTTACTGTTGTTTAAAGCAATGTATGCATTCAAACGCTCACAAACACAGGACACGCTTGTTGATATCACCTTGTCACCTAAAATATGCACCTAATAGTATACAAAATGCCTATTAACATTTACGGACACTTCTCAACCCGACGTGGTGCTGAAGCGGAGTTGACGGTTTACCGACCGGTTTTGTTGTGAATGTGAAGCTGGGCGAGCTTGTTGTTTTCGATGGTGAAACTAGAAAACATAAAATGTCTTAAGTAGTAGTAATATACCTAAAGGCGCTCGAGTCTGGATCATATTTATTAATATTAAGAGTAATCTATCGCGGGCTTTTAGTAATACAGACAGTAATAACTGGTATCCAGATTTTCAAATCATCTTATTACGTACCATCGGAAACGACGATAATATTACAACGTCTTTTAAATATGCAATATCAGTACAACTTGTCACTCTAGATGAAATTCAGTTCTAGGTATTCAGAATGTATCCATAAGGGTGCTTAGCCTTCCTTGGTGTATGTGTTTAAGAGTCGATTTACCATTACATATAAGTAGTGAATTCTAACCGAGGTGATATTGGACATTGATCATAATTTTATGCCGACAGTTGGGACTACCCTGATGTACCAATACAAGCTCGAAGCCCTTTTCTAATTATTGCATTGGCAGGTGAAACGCCAGGCATACAATCACTCAGAGATTGTTTCTACAACAATGAAGTATAGTTCACTGACGAATCTAACCAGAATATATTACTTGTTGATTATATTTCACCAGCATTGATTTATCAAAGGAAGAGAAAAATCTCAACTATTATTCATCAACGACACACTTGTTCTTGTAACATGTTTTGGACGACAACAGGAACGATCATTTCAAAGCCATTATATGGCGTAAGTAGCTTAATGCCAGGCCGCAAGAATGCACAATAACCGGAAGTTTTAATATTCCCCAAAAATATATTTTCTATGATTTTATAACAGTTGTACCGGTAATAAAAAATAATCGGTTAGAAGGGCCTGTGCATGTTCCACCTGAAGAAGGAAAGCATGTCGAGCTATTATCTTTGGCGATCTCATTATTAATAGAAGAAATATAATGGACCCTCGATGTTAGCGAAGCAGAACAACAATTGCAAGATCAAATCATAAAGAGTACGGCGCTCATGCTATTTGCGGAATTGCCGCAGCAACAGCCATTGGCAAGTTATGTCGGGAATTGTGGCTACAGCAACTATCATGTGTGTTGCAGTCTTACTTACTCTCGGGCTAATATCATTGGTAACCGGTGTCGTAAGCGGAGCTGGTAAGATAATTTCGATACGACTACATTCATGAATACGTATTTATTTAGAACTTCGGGCGGCAGCAAAAAGTAGTCTCAGTCCGATTAATTACTCCTACATGAACAATTAGTAAGGATGAGGCCAACATGCTGGTGGTGGAAGAGGAAAATCATCGATGTCGGCTGATACAGGGTACTAGCGATCTAAGAAAAGCAACTTAGTTACAGACATAGAAAATCGAGTAACTTTTTTCTAGTGTGTATTGATCAGTTTGCCAGCAAATTTTACAGTGCACTGTCCTGATTGCGGCATCTCGTATAGTGGCTTAACTTGTGCGCACACTGGGGAAGACTCACCAAGGATTCCTGTGCACTTCGTAGGTTATGCACTCACTTGTGATGACCAGGTTTAAAGTAGTAACGTCAAAGGGTATAGAAGTCTTTGACTGATATCAGTACGCTCACGGTCCCAAACTCCTACAAGTGTATTGAAGTCATGAAGCATGTTTTTTTCAAGCACATAAAACATCCTAACTAAAATAATACTTAACATTAGTCTACGAAACCTTCCATTCCAAAATGCAGGTTGGGTTTTTTGTAGAGATGAAGTCCTTTATCCCACCGTTCCATGCCTGTGGTGAATTATCTTTATTCGCTTTTTTATATTGATGATATAACTCTATGGCAATAATAAGTTCAGCGTCTCGTTCTTGTCCCTGGTAATCCATCCTTAAAGAAGTAAGGAGTTTGTGTTAGAAGTTAATGGTTTTGAACTAAAAAAAATTAAAATCATTGTTAGCCAAACTAAAGAAATATATATTAAATGTTATAATTCGTGTATCAATTTACTCTGGATGCAAATATAACAATATCGGGTGAAAATCACGTTTATATGCTGCTTTGTCTGAAGATATCTTTCTTAAAATAAATTTCCATTAATTTAAATATGACACAAATTTGGTACTACAAAACTCTTCACAGAAACATATTTGTCAAACAGGATCAGAAGATGTGTGTTCGAGCCGCTGGAGCTTCATAGAGAGTGAGACATGACACATACAGTATCATACATTACTGATTTGTCATGCGTCCTGTGTTATAACTTCCCGTGACAATCATACACAAAAGCAACTTTGACATATAAAGAACGAACCATATTTGGTTAAAGATTCAATACGTTTTTTGTAGGAAAGTTCTAATTGTGACAGATCTTATAGCAACCTTTAAAACTCCTTAGCAACTAGTTAGAAAATACATGTTTTCACATCAAACCCCAACATATATTGGTCTTATTTTATCACAGTAATGGAGAAAATATTTATTATGTCATACTCTCAAAAAAATTGCATATCTTGGGAACCAGTCAGTAACAGCCAGGTGAAAAGATTAATTTCGCACCTTCACAACCACTTAATGTAATATCAGCCTTTCCTATAGCCTCCATAGCAACCAATCATCTTTGACGTCAACCAGGTAGAAACTTATTTTAATACTTTTAAAAATATTATGTCAATTTAAGTCAAACTTTACAAGCAAAAGTAATATTTTTTACATTTTGTATAACTGATGCATGAATGGAGAACATGACACCATCTGAAGGCTGAAACTCTGTAGCTTTTGGTTTGAAATATTCCGACCATTTCACCCTGAAAATGAAATGGACAGTCCTTGAGTTAAATGCAGTGAGGATACTAATATCTAAACCAAGTTTAAGCTACTGTTTTCTAATTTAATTTTAATGTTATTTCAATCTAAGCCTAATGAGCCATACTTGGTTCTTTCAAAGCATGTCTTGTTTAACCCTTTTTAATTCTCTTGATATAAAAGGAGTAATGAGTTACGACCTCTTAAAAATATCTTCGTTTATAATATCATCACATTAAGTTGGCGGTATATGTGATTTAGTTTTTTTTGTCCAATATGCATGTTGATCCATCTGTCTTACTTGTACATGATAATGAACATTAAACCTGTACTATGCGTGAACTTCGGATAATCATATGTGTTTACCATATCCATAAACATACAGATGGCTCACCAATGTATCATTTTATTTTACCAGAGAGAGAGAGAGAGAGAGAGAGAATGGGGGTACTAGAATGAAAGAGATATTATAACGTAAACTTTGAAATGACTCTCTTGATCCCATTACACAACAACCTGCATGCTTTATCACGCCCGTTTACGCCTTTGATTACTATTTTAATTTGTGACACGATCATATTAGTGTAGTCAAGCTGTATTTTTAGACGAAGAAAGCCCTACTTACATCTACTTTTGGCTGTCTTGAAATGCAATGTTCAGCCTTATTAGATTGAAGAAAAGCTTAATTTTCAAATGTTTCGACGATTCGCATCAAACAGAAAAGAAAAGCAGAGAACATTTCTTTTCAATTGGTGCTGTAAAATCCCTGAAATATAAAGCGCTTCACATTCGGACAGTAAATCAAATTTTAAATTCATCATCATAGTGGGTTCTGCGTTGTTGATTGATAGTAGGCTAACTGTTTAACAGGAGTTGAGCAACTTATGTCTTCTCCTTTTTTGTCATTGTTCATATAAAAAAAAAAACGTTAACTATGCTGTGATGCCTACACTTCCAAAGTTGTCTCTATGGGTCTGCTAAACGATACAGAGCACCGTGTGATGTGAACTTGTTGCAGAACCAACTTAATTCGGCAATGATGGTGGCATCCGCTAGATGCAGGATAACTTGTTGGTATATAAAAAATCAATCAGTGAATGGGATCAGTTTATAAATTTAATTTCTACTTTCAAAAACGATCATTGTCTGAAAGCTCCATTCCTTTGCATAGTGAGTAGTTGTTTTAAGTTGAATTGCAATAACATAGATTTAAACAAATTATTTTACCTCCTAGTCATGACTGGAGATACACCATGAGAGATCAATACTATAAGAAGACAGATCTTATTGCGTGCTGACAACGATGACATCAGTCATACTAAAGAGAAACACAAAATTGAATGGAATTACATGTGGATTCAGAATGTCAAATTAGTGTTGCAAGAAGATTGCTGCCGATGAGAACAGAGTCAAGATGCAATTATTTTACGAAAATAGTAATAGTCAGGCAGACTAAATACCAAAGTTCCATCAGAGTATTAGGTCCAATATGATCCAATGTTTTGGTGTTCAACATTAAGCAGCAACACAAACCGGTTATGTATTACTTTACCAAGGACACGCCACAGATGCAGTTACGTGCTGATCCGAAGGTTGGCTTCAAACTCGCACTCTATAGCTCCTGACTGGCACGCTAACTACTGAGAAACCTGGCTCTTTAAAATTATACAGAATGACTCTGTGAAAAGATATATATCACATATAGCATGATATTTTCGAGAAACTGTCACATTTGGGCAGTATAAATGGTATCATTTCTCTGCGAGACTTCCTACAGAAAAATGTACCATAATTAGTCAAATTATCACACAAATGTCATGTGAATTTCCAGATGGGTAACAATTTTCCGAATGTAAAATAGCTTTTCATGAAGACGATGCAATCAACTAAAATAGCAGCCGCATAGATTTTAACGAATCTAATTTGATGTGCAGCAATTTTTAAATTGCACGACAAACTTAGAAAAATAAACAACAAAAGAAACGAAACAGAGGTTTGACTGACAAGAAACAGGAGGACATAAGCCCTGCTGCAAAGGTTTTGGGAATAATTTTCTTTTATCTCAGCTACTTACTAATGTAAATGTAACTATTGAAAAGGTAGTCTTGAATATTGGATATCAGTGTCTGCTGATAAAATAAATTATATGTAGGACGAAGATAAAACTGCCTAATAGATGCACTTCCTTCACCGATAAAGGGATTGCAATGTTAAATCGAAGTTCTTGAACACATGTGATTTGCAGTATTTGGATATATTCATTTTAGGACAGAAGGTGTATGACACTAAACAAGACCTTATGGTAAAACATTCATCACCCATAACATAATCAAATCTGAAACTGGCGTATGTTCATGGCTGTGACACTTCCATGATTATGACACTTTGTAGTATCTTCAAATACAACAGCTATTTATAGACTTCCAATATTCATTCGAAATGGGTTAAAACCCGGCTATGAAAATCAATGTAGAAAATGCCCTAACAATAACAGCAGGTCAAGAATTTAAAGAGGAAGAGAAAGACAAAACGTGCCTAAATATTATGTTGAGAAGAAAGATTATAATCAAGACAAAAACTGATAGTCAGACATTCAAGGAGATTGCTAAAGAGCAAATGAAAACACATGATAAAATGGTAGAAGGCAATACCGAGGTAACATTTTTAGAAAATATGAGAAAAGCGGAACGTGTAAGTCAGAATGACGGTCGAGGTAAATGGCTTGTATATGCCACCACTTGGGCAGTTATCCTCGGCTCTACTGTAAAGGTAACGAGCGCAAAGGTACAGTGACAGCGTAGCACAAACTCCAATACAAAGATGTGTTCATGTAGCTGTTCTAATGCAGATAGCAACGACGGTCGTCCCGAAAACTGTTGCAACCGATGACCAGATTCATCTATTATGCAGTAACTAAACAGCTATATGATATATTCCGACGACATGCATATCTTCAGTATGAACTATATAGCAAATTCATTTTCGAAATTACCCTGTCGTCTATATTTTCACCTGATATCGTTCGAATCAATCGCTGCATGTATTTCGATGGCATTAGCATAGCCTAATTACATGGGCGTTTATAATGTAATCAGTTCTCTATTGCATTCACTAAACAGTCACCGTCGACATATATTCGGGCTAATATATACATGAGCTTCCATTGAGTGTCTGATATCTATTTCAAATGTTAATATACAATCATGTTAAACATCCATTATGTACATTCGACTATTTTTCTTATCATATTTTGCATGTAAAATGTCTCTCTTAACTTTAATCATTCCACTTTCACCTGTGTTTGATATATTCATGGTTTTATTCTGTGATGAATAATCTCATACACCACTCGTCCTATCTCTTAAGAGTGACTTTTCCTAAGTCTGTTTGCTGAGTATAGCTGAAGATTTATAGAACTAAATTGTAATCTTTTTTAATGATGATCAAGTTGAAGTAGGGTTTACTTTTACTGAAACATTTACACTGAATATTATTGTAGTAAAATCAATACTTGTTTGAATTTCTCGTATAAGAAATTACTGTTTTTTGCTAGGGTTAATTATGATTAGAGTTTTGTTTTCAATAAGTCTCAATTATATTCTTCTTGGAGAAAGTATAAGAGTAGTTTGAATTGTCTCTAACTTGTTTTGGCATTGATTCCCTGATTATAGAAATATTCATAGTTTATTATTATGGAATTAAGTATTTAACCTTTATGTTTTATCATAAATATTTGCAAAATATCTACTGCAATGTCAATAGATACTTTTCAGTGGTGCTTGTTATGTGCAATTTTGTTACTTTGCTACCCGGGCGATGTACGTGTTCTAAAATAAATATTTTATCTAAGCTCCGTGATCAAACATTTTGCTCTGTGTATGTCATTCACAGAGTGTCTCACTCAGTTTAGTGCAGCAGCCACATAATGAAATTTGTATATTTTTACACGCTCTGTCTATATCCACATGTGACTTCCATGTGAGCTTGTTGCCAACACATAGTGCCTTTGTCATGCGTTCCTACCGCGTTAGCAGGACAAAGCAGAATTATCACGTTTCATATTTTGCATTCTTTTTAAATACCATTTCCTAAAAACGAGAGCTTATTTCGATCCTGGGGTATTTTTAGTCTGGATTCATGTACTGACCGCTCTGTAGATAGTAGACCTGTACTCAGTTTGAACATACACAAATTTCACTTTGTATGAAAGGGCTTATAACTTTGAAATACAACTTTTGTACGCGTTTACACTGACCGTGCTTATCAACAATGTGAAAATGACCTGTAGTTTTATTGTACAAAGCTTATGGACAAAAAGAACATTTAAATATTGCACTAGTAGTTTCATGTACACATTCACTTAGCAATACTGCATAATTCTATTAAGTCATAAACATCAAGAAGCGCTAATATTAACAACATATCAAATCAGTTGCAGCAAGATCGTCTTCCTAAATGTGCAGTATATTTGGAATAGTTGAGAGAAGCATTTACAAGTAATTCAATGTATATTGACTGCAATTTTCATATCAGCAGCAATTGTAGATTTCTTTTTAAATAATGATCCGGTCCATTGATTGTAGGCAAGTATTTATTTTAGAACCCCACCTCAACAACCCGAATAAAAGAGTAATTTCGCTGCGTCTGCATTATATGCCTTATCTGAAGAAATTCTATGTTGTTGCTAATTTGCTAATATAAGCTATAGTGAATTCTTGCAATCAAAAACAATTAAAGTCGTACATAAGAAATATTCGTAACTTTATATATGGCTGTTTTGTCTAGGAATAAACATCTGAAGGCATTGAATATACCTGGGAAATTCCATCAGTGTTCGAGAAAACATTCCTTAAATGTTCATTTTCTTCTTATTTTAGCAACGGCGGCCATAATAAATCAGATATCGACGTTCAATATGAAGGCTTGCACAATCGTGTGCGTACTTGCCGAAAGCTGTTCAAGAAGTTGTAGATGTATGTATGTATGTATGTATGTATGTATGTATGTATGTATGATGTATGTATGTATGTATGGATGGATGGATGGATGGATGTGTGTGTGTGTGTGTGTGTTTGTTTAGCTCACTTAGGCACAGTATCAGTTATATGGTGTTGCTTAGAAGATCCATTTTAAAAAAACGGAAAGAAAGATTTGGGTAAAACCATTGACGCATTTAATATTTCCAAAGAAATGTAAATATTTAGGACAGCAAGATAACATATTCGAGGTAAAGATTGCAAAACCCCATGAAAGCTATATACAATAAGATATAGCGGTAACATCTGTAAAATGCATATACATATCAGATTCAATCGTTCATGATAGGATTGTGGTTTCTTGTGGTACAACATCTGAGTTAACATTAAAAGAATAAAATCAAATAAAGCTACTTTCTCACAAAATGGAGTTGGTACACTCCACAAGAAATATGTTACACTGTCGCTAGATATTGTCGAGGTATCCACTCTATTCCGCTTGAGTGCATGAGTTATGCATGCGTGTCATATCCATAATTGGCACAGTACCACCTCATCTCTGCAATGTGTTCTATACGAGGTATGATATTCTCCAATGCTGGCTTGTATGTTCCGGATTTGTTTCTAGAGTTTTCGTTCCACGCATTTTGCTAAGTATATGGTTCATGCCGATTTACATGATATTTCAAGTGGCTTTATGGACTCTTCTATTCAGGGAAAGGTGACTACAATGCAGCTTTGGCTGCTTTATGTACACTTTCATTATTTTGATACCAATGTGACTTGGCAGCCAACAGTAGAGAATATTATTTTTCAAATTACATGGACCAAAACTATTTTGAAATAATGATTAGTATATTAATGGGTTGTCACATTTAAGAAGCTTTCTGTGTAAAATACCGGATACGGATGATAGGTGTGTTTGTTTTAGATTTGAGGGTAGTTCAAGAATTTTCTCTCGTAAAACAAAATGGATCCCTTTTCATGTAATGTGCTCGAGATGGTGACATGGGGTATTGCAGCCCCAGGTCCGAACTTATCTCCAATTTTCAATCGTCTGCATGCAGAGAGTCACGTCCACGATAGGAGAAGGGTTTTATTTCATCGCGTTTACTCACATGAACGAGAGGAGGTATCAAATATTGTGCTTTTTCTTGGCGAGGTGGAGGGGAATTAATAACCTACTTGTTCTAGTGCGGTGAGGGTGTTGATATTAGTGGGTAAGTTGGTTGCAGCATTAATACAATAGTAATAGTAGTATAAGTGGCAGTAACAGAGGTTGTTTTTGTTGCTGTTGCTCTAGTAGTAAATTTAACGCCATTTTTCAGCACATGATAGGCCATACATGGAGGCCAGTACAACTGGTGGAGATGAACCAAGGACAACCACGGTAAAATCCACCGACCTACGCCAGGCTATTGGCAACAGCGGTATCAGCGACTGTATTGGTGTCAAATTATACGCTAGACGTATGATTCAAATTCAGTATCCATTTGCCAGCTAGCACCTGATTTATGAACTACTATCTGCTCTTGAATGTGCAGAATGTTATAGTGGTATCCTTTCCATGATAACATTTGTCACTCTAACCTGTCTTTAGATACAGGAAAACTCAATATCTGTATAAGATCTCAAATTAGGTACTATTGCGCCTAACGTTCTTGTTAATTAATGTAAATTATTGTATGCTCATTTTTGTTCTCCGTTAACTTTACATTGTCAGAATCGTTCAGTATTTTACGATATTGCACACCTTTACATCGCACTCACGTGCAGGACACGTGTACCCAACAGTGTATTAATAACTCTTTGTAAACAAATCATGTACTCTAGTGTAGCAGACGCTTTACGTTTTGGTTGATTAAATTGGTTTCTGAATGAACTAAAGCATATGTCTCCTGGACTGCCACATACCAGCTGATTTGCTACATTCCGCGTTATCTTTTGTGATACAATGTTTCGGATTTTGGCGATAGATGCCAGATTTAATAAAATTGTTTGGTACCTACAAATAACATGCAAGTTATAAAGGCATAAACTGTCTCCTTTAGCTGGTAATAAGAATGGCAAAACTATATACTTACAGTTTTACATTCTGAATTTCCTCAAAATGTACTTTCTTAGTTCTGCAAATCCGAATTACATGAACCATGTCATGAGTTCTCAAGCTTGATTACACATTTCGAAATTGTACTGTAATTTCAACTATATTCCAAGTGCAAATACATCCTCCTTACTGTAGTCATAATGAAATAAACATTAAATTCAATAGCGTCTTTTTGATAATTGCAATTGTAACACTTCATATTTTCCCCACATCATGATTTCAAATAGTCAATGACAGAATAAAAATACTTGCAGATGTAAACGCGCTTCTCCCGCGCTGCTTCAATCCGATGTATTTCATGTACAATTTGCACAGACGAATCCAGTTCATAATCACGGAATTTCGTAAAATCGATAAAAAAAATACCTAAATCTATTCATTCCAGATCAAATGGAAAATTTGTTGCAATGCGCATTCATACACAAAATGACTCAAAATTTCAATTTTAAATAGACAAAAACGCCATATTCTTTCGAAGCTTATGTCTAGCGCGCGACAAGTTCAAATTTATCTGGGCGGAGTTATGTGCGCATTAATAATGATGTTATTGTGTAATGATGAATCTGCGCTTGTGTATTTAGTTTGGAATACGGCAGACATTCATTTACGTTGTTTCTTGTAGTGTATTTTGTTTATATAATTAAGCCTTAGGTAGAATAAGAAAAATAGCATATAATGAAAAGGTTATTGCATTTGTATGGGAAAATATGAACTCGTATTTTCGGATGGATATACTGCACATCCCATGCAATGCAGTAACCTATAACTATATTGTACAAAATATAATATTTATATTTATATTCTAAGTTAATTCTCTTTTTTTTAAAACCGTTTTTGTTATTGCTACAACAGTACATAAAAAGATGTTAAATATTTTGTCATGATTTATAATAAGCAAATTAAAATCATTTCCCTCACTTTCCTGCCTACTCGGGAAAATACATAGATTATTTAGTTTAAGGCACATCAGATGTATGCGTACATACATACATACATACATACATACATACATATTTCTATGTAGACAGATTTGGCAGTGAGGATAATGATTTTCATTCTATTGAATTGAGCGGAGAGAAAACATTTAACATCTTATTGCTGTCATTTTATACTTAGAGCAATGATCATAAAATATAAATACAAATATCGTATTGTATCTAACATAATTGTATAATTTAAAATACTGTGTGTCAAGATGGTGTGCAGTTTAGCACTGTATGTTTTACCTATTTAATAATTGAATAAAGTCTATCTAATACAAGACTTCTTCAGGACGAAGCCGTTTTGACAGCACATACTGCTGCTTATGCCGGTCGAATCGAAGGTCCGAATATATGCCAGGGTAGACGATTGGGGCTACAGTAATATCATGGCGAATAAACATTCCATTGGAATTTATCAAATGGTTTATAAATGATTTTCTGAATGTTGAAGAAGCAAGAAAGTAACTCATATCAGGATACCAACTTCAGGCATATACTATTAGCATTCTCCGATTTCAGTTGAATACAGTAATTGATGCAAAGGTTATATGACTGTCAAGAAATTCCCGCATAAAGTCTTATTGTTCTTATACAGGCACAAAACTATATATTATATTACATAATATAATATAATATAATATAATATAATATAATATAAAATAATATAATATAATATAATACAATGTAATGTAATATCAGTTAATAGAGGTGATTAAAAGGCAATATTACGTGAAATGTAATAGTGCACAAGTAAATATATTAACACCAATCTGCACGTATTTTTTTAACATTTGTTCCTTCCTGTTATTACATTATACACACCATACACACAAATAGTCTCTTACCCGTCTAGAACTGCTATATACAACAAAGACATACTCCTCCACACGACCTTTGACTTTTATATAACATACGTTTGATTTATACAACCATAAGGACATTAAATAGCATAATAATTACACGCAAGTTCATGTTTCTATTATAGATACGTACCTTCTTCCAACAATTTGTTGAATTCTAATCCCTACGACTGGCTGCCATTTTGAATGAGCTCTATTATAAATATCCCAAAGAGGAGATAATAAGAGTTATCGCATGGGAAGATATAGTCATATAATCAACCTCCTGACACTGAGGTGGTTTTGATTTGATATCACCTCTTCATAAAATCATGCAATGTATTTCAGACACCAACACGTATTTCTCATTACTCCCGATATATGGCCTGTTGAAGAGGCCTTTCTGTGATTTGTACAGAATATTTTCGGATCAAAGCGTATAACAGACAATTTGTAATCCGACGTGAAATAAGAAAAAGTTTCATTCTATCCGAATATCATAGATAGATCCGGTTGTGCCATCAAATCTATTTACCAGTGAGATGCATTTTGCTCGCTTGCTTATTTTAATGTTTAGGTTGCCTCCTTTGGTATTTGAGAAATCGTGCGTTAAAGGAACTGAAAAATAAATCCACTATAATGGGTAAATTTTCTTTTTTTTCTACCTCTTATGTATATATCCCTGCTTCCTAAGAATACGTGACAGACACATGAAGAATCCATGGAAACTCGAGTCGAGTCACACGGTCAAAGCAACGGAAACCTTCAATGAGTCGCATCAGACTGGTCACTGGATCTGGGTGTAACAGCTGACTGTAGCCATCAAATTTGATAGGTTGATTCACAAGTTGTCAAACGTACATATCGCCCACTTGACTGCAACCGACCAGAAAAACGGCAGCCGAGATAAATACCGGTGTATCCTGTGTTGCAGATAGGTTTTATCCGTTAACTGATTGATTTTACAGAAATGTTACATCAGACTCTAACCGTTCACCAATATTAATACAGTTATAAGGGATAATGTTTCCGACAAGGATAGTAAAACAATAAACTCAGCCGTGAAAAGGTTGCACTGTTTGCACGCATTTGACCTAAACCGAGTCTTTAATTATTCCTGTTCAACAACCTAGATTTACATGAAAATAATTTGTTAAAAATATTAAGATGCGATAACGTGATATGTAACTTAGTGTGTCACATTAAAAATAAATGAATAAATAAATTGAATAGTCACAAAGAAAAGCTTCGTCTTTAGCATTTCACCAGTGTTTGACGAAACGAACAAACGAATAAAATGGGCACCCTAGTTTATATAATAATAATGATAATAATAATAATAATAATAATAATAATAATAATGATGACTTTGTATAGCGCCTAATCTTTAGAAGCTCTAAGCGCTTTACAACATTAGACAAAACCTATAAGATAAGAAACATAATATTATTACAAAAGCAAACAACATGAAACGAGAAAAACATTAAAAAATAAAAAAAAACATGCTGAGAATATTTCAGGTAGGAAACATTACTAGGTCTTTAAGTTTGTTCTTGCAGTCGAAATACGTGAGTTTTAAGAGCCCTCTTGAATATGATCACTGTGTCTTTGTGTCTAAGTTCAGTGGGCAACTCATTCCACGCCGCTGGGCCCTGGTATGTAAAAGAACGCTGTCCATATGACCCTGTTCACATAGTGGGAATAATGAATATACGATTGTCAGAAAAGGAGCGCAAGCATCCTGCCGGCGTGCACACATGGGTGAGGTCAGACAGGCATGTTAGACCAGAGCCCGACAGCGAAACGCAGCACAGAGAACAAACCCTGTGTCCGATTCTGGACCGAACGGACAGCCAGTGTAGGGCACAGAGCAGCGGGAAAGTGCGCTCCGACCGTGGCACTCCAAGCACGACCCGAGCAGCTGTGTCCCGAACCCTCCGAAGCCTCTGGAGCAGATATTGAGATGAACCAGACAGAACTGAGCCACAACAGTCCAGTCCCGAAAGTACCAACGAACACACAAGTGCCCTAGCGGCATCAACCGAAAGACACCTGCGAACTGAGCCGATGCGTCTCAGGCCAAGACACGCAGCCCCGCATACGTTCACGACACGCCGGTGCATATGACACTGTTTTGATTTTAAACGCAATAGCTTATAATATAATGAAGATACCCAGCTCCATGTTTATTATGATGCCTTTATGCTGGTTATGTAAGATTCGTTGACAGAAAAGTTGTAATTGATTGAAAATATATTCGTTTGATATATCAGAGTGAATATTCATTGATTAAAACATTCAGTACCTTGGGCTTATATGATTATATTCAGGATTTACATTTCATGAGATTACATTGAAGCAAAAACAGATGAATTTTTAATTATGTTTATTTATGTCGTGCAGTCGCTGTAACACACGAATGCCAGGCAAGCTACGTTCGGATTACCTTAGCACGGTTTCCAGATCAATGTGCAATCGATAGAACATTTCAGGAGTATTAATGTTACGATTCTTTGCCCTTAAAATAAGTAACAGAAAAGAGTGAAAAGCAACAGATTTTGAAAATTCAATAAATAATTTATTTCACAAGCAAACAAAATTAAAATGTTAAAATAAGAACTTACGGTATTGCGAATTAAATCCCAAATAATTATAGAATTACAGATACAAGTCCTTATAATAAAAGTTCTGAATAAACTTTAGTGGAAATCCAAATTAAGTTCAACTCTGAAGGTGATGATGTGCCTGTGATAGCCTGTATTGTGTTGTTAAACCAACCGTCTTTTTCTGAAACACAGTAATGCAATTCCAGGATGGAATTCACTATAAATTCAAGTGAATGTCTCTCTCTCTTCATATATATATATATATATATATATATATATATATATATATATATATATATATATATATATATATATATATATATATATATATATATATATATATATATATATATAAAGAATAAAACATCATATGGCGAATAACGGTCCTTTCCTTTCAAGGGTATTGGCCCCAGCATGGGATCACGTGTGTGAGGGATTGATTAAGATAAATGCAATAAACTGGCAACAAACAGTGCAAAACTACAATTGTTGTTGTTGTTGTTCTAGGGTTTAACGCCATTTTTCAGCACAAGATAGGCTATACATGGCGGCCAGTATAACTGGTGGAGGAAGAACCCTGGACAACCCAGGGAAGAACCACCGACCCACGAGAAACTACTGGCAGGCTTTCCTACGTATCCACTCTAGCCGAGCCTTGGACTCGAACACACGCAGACAGAGGTGAGATGGCAGTGATCCGGAACGGTGAGCGCTTTAGACCACTCGGCCACTCGGGGCCCCTACAATTGTAGAAATAGTCATGTAAAGTTTTATAACCTCAATGATTTTTATGGATTTTTTGTCGTCTTGTCTCTGTTTGGTATTTGCTTTCGAAAAAGACTTATTTAGAGTCGGAAGCGCCCAGGCTAATTATAAACTCGTTTTGCACTGTTCGTTTCCAGTTTACATACATACATACATGCATACATACATACATACATACATACGGCAGTGAGGACAATAATTTGCATCCCATTGTTTTGAGAAGAGAGGAAACATTTAATACCCTCTCCTTGTAAATTTGTACCAAGAGCAAAGATCGAAGCCTTGTATTGAAAATACAGGTATGGCATACAATATAAATATAATTATGTTTTTCTTTACTTATACAATTGTATTTAAAATTATATATGCTAGTATCATTGTATTTCAAAATGGTATAAAGCTAGACACTGTATGGTCTAATAATTTAATATAGTCTCATACAAGGGTTCCACGGAACGCAGTTGCTCCCCTTTGAACGGCGTTTAAACGACACCGATTAATTCTTATGCGGTTCAAACTGAAAGCCCTAATATACCAGAGTGCACGTTTTAGGAATGTTGACACCTCTGTTCGCAAATAGCACACAGAAGTAGAGAGTATTAGGATACACACTTCAGGCATATACTGTTAGTATTCGCTAGATGGAACTGAATAGAGCAACTGATTCATATGAGATTTGACTGTCAAGAAACTTAAACATAAAATAATAATCTTGTCAACGCCACCATCGCACCTCAATAATATCCTGCACAGGCGTAACAATATCAGAGGCAATATAATATAATATAATATAATATAATATAATATAATATAATATAATATAATATAATATAATATAAAGTATGAATACAATATAATATGAAGTAAAACAAAAAATGGAATACAAGTAAAAATAGACCACATAAACCCCATCCACACTTGCCTGGTTATATATATATATATATATATATATATATATATATATATATATATATATATATATATATATATATATATATATATATATATATTTATATATAGCGTGCATACGATTTATGAAATTACAAAGATAGTAAATAACACAATAATTACAATTTCATTTTGTATTAGAAATAATGACCTTTTTCCAAACAACGTGTTGAATTTGACTCCCTATAATTAACTTCCTTGTTCACTGAACACTATCATAGGTCTCCCAGTTAGGAGAGTCCAATAGGCCGTATCGCATGGGAAGGTGTAGACCTATAAATGAACCCCTAACATGTACTGATAGAGGGATGGTTTGAGTATGAGATCACCTCTTCGTAAAGTCAAACAATTATCGGATGCAAATATGTCGTCAACGCATCTGTGTGCATTTAAGACATTTACCTTTATTCGCATGGCTCAATAGTTATTGTCGGTTGAAAGAGACACTCTGCTGTATGTACATACTATTTTCGGATTAAAATATACGACTGACAATTTGCAAATCAACGTGGAATAGCGCAACCCTACCTTCTATCAAGATTTCGACTTTTATGGTTATATCCACCTGTGCTAATATATACAGCAATCAATCAGATGAGACTTTCGCTCATTCGCTTGTTTGAAATTTTAGATTGTCTTTTGGATTTTGATAACTCACGAGCTATTTAACTGAACGAAAAATTCATTATAGATTATTTAAATAGTATTTCCTCTTATCTATAGATGTCTGCAGCCTAAATTGACTTGACAGCCACATGACAAATATATGGACGCTAGAGTCAATTCATGCGACCAAAGCAACCTAAACATTCAAATGAGTGAATGAACAAACGTCGCATCTGACTGCTCGTTGGGTCTGATGCAAGAGCTGGATGTATCCCGTTATGATATTCCACGTGGATCTACAAGTAGTCAAACACAATTCGGTGTGGTGACAGGAGGTATAGTTAAATTATTCCACGTTGGATTTGCAAGTTGTCAAATATGATTCCGTACATATCGCCCAAAGATCACTTCAACTGACCGCAATTATGGTGCTGCGAGAAAGACCAGTATATAAAATGTGCACTTATGCGTTGTGGACGGGCTTATCTCCATCAATTGCATGATCCTATGATGAGGTGAAATCAGACCCAAACCGTTCAACAATAACAATAGATCTTTGGGTGCTGATTTCTCTACATATGGAAAGTAAAATATAATCACATTACAATAAATAAATAAAAAAATAACTAAATATATAAATAAATAAAATTTTCACAACGAACAGCTTGTTGGTTTGTTAATTCATCAACTTTTGACAACACGAACAAATGAATACATTATGAGATTTATAATTAATAATAGCAGAATATGCGATTGAATAGATACAAAATAAATACCACGACATAAAGTTCACACAGGAACGGGATAGCATAGGTTTAAGGGATGGCTCGGCATTATACTGAGAAGCCAATTTCTTTCATTTACAATAAAGTGATGTTTCCTTTGCCACAAATACAAGCTTTCTTAAAGAGATATTCTATATGCTCAAAGTGCAAGTTCCTGATCGCGTATTTAACCAAGAATTGATACATATTTTCAAGCTCACCACGTTACACAATCGAGCCATGCTCAAGGTGATATCGTACTAGAGATCCATATAACCGGAGTAACTCATTCTAGTTTGTCCCAGACTCTGATTTTCACGAATCTTAACCACTCCAGATCATATTTGTACCTAAGATATCTAATAAGGAAATCCTAGTGTATGTAAAAACAATATCTACAGATTTAATCTACTGCACAATAGGAATACGAGAAGGGAACATTTGGGAACGAACTACTTAAGAGGGATGTAGCAACACCGACTAAGAAATGTTCAAAAAGATCAGTTAGCCTTATGGCCAGTTGTTTTAAAGAATAGTTAAGCTTGATTCAAGAACTCACGATGAAATTGGTAAATATTTAGCAGCAACAGCAGTGGATGAACCGTAATTGTAATAGTAGTAGTTGTAACAGCGGAAGTAGTGGTAGTAGTAGTTGTAACAGCGGAAGTAGTGGTAGTAGTAGTGCCGCATGATATGCCAGACGTTTGACTTAAATTCAATGCAGATTTTCCAATCCGTATCTTCACAATAGTGGATCAGTAACAAAACCAGTTTATATCCAATTATGTTTATGGGGTCGTCCAAATATGACGTCACACAATTTTTGCCATTATTTTACCATCCTCGCCACCCTTTAAGCTATCAGTATTTTTTCAAAACTTATTATAATTCTGCTGAAGTGTTTACATTTAATTTATTTTAAGAAGTTTTAGTTCATTCTGTATTTTTTACGTTTTTAAACGTTTTATTACTTTTTAGTAACAATAGTTATGTTTGATTGACATCATTGGACTTTCAGTCAGATTGGTGATCTTCTGTTTGCAGTCGTTTAATGGGATTTAAATTTAAGGACGGCATCCATATTTGATGTCAGATGAGCATTTGTGTTATATAGCAAATCCGCTTCGTTCCAGAATTGTTTCTTACCAGTCTGGCTTGGCGCTCAGCATTAAGAGGTTAGTGTTAGGACTGGTCGGCCCGGTGTCAGGATAATGTGACTGGGTGGGACATCATGCTACATGTCTGCAGCATGATGCCCCAGTGCTAGACATCACTATAAACTGCCACATTGTAGACATCGTAGCGATATGACTGAAAAATTGTTAAAGCTACGTTAAAAATCCAAATCACATCTTGCCAGTCTGAAAACAAGTGCGGACTGTTTACTGAAATTTAGTCGGGTATATTTTTTGCGTTTGTATCCATGGCAATATTTGATAGTGGATCGGCATAATTTTAAATTAAAGGATACTTCTTGTCAAATTGCTTCACAATTCTGTGCCATCTTTGAGAACTTGACAATGTTTTTGCTCTACCTTTTATAACAGCAGTCATAGCCGATGTTACAAACTTGAAAGTACAGTATGTCAGCGTGATTTATTTTAAAATGTTGTCAGATTATGTTGTGCAGCTTCTGTGATTAAATAATTTAAAGACTTCTTTATTTACAAATTTTACGATGGAGGACACATTTGATGGCGGATTGTTCTTTTTGAACACGTTTAGCTCTATATGCCAGAAAGCATTCTGCTAAGTTTGGTTAAATTTTGTTGTGTTTATTGAGAAGAAATCATTTGAACTTCTTTTCTGCTTTTTCCTTAATGGCGGCATATATGATGGTGGATAGACATCATTTGTTTAAATTTGGATGTCCAGATTGTTTTATAATACATGTGGTCTTATTCTGTTTGCAAATTTATGAAAGTACGTTGCATAAATAATTTTCTTTTAATTAGTGATGGCAATCATATCTGATGGCAAATCCGCAGTATTTGAAGCATATTTAAGGACCTTTATGCTAACATAAAATATTTCACAAACTGGCGAAATTCTTTTGAGCATTGTTCGAGAAAAAAATAGTATAATGTTTGTTTTACTTATAGCAACGGTTGATATAGCAGATTACGTTAAGATTTGCAAAACTAATGTGCAAATTGATCAAGCTCTGTTAAAGAAATTGCAACACGGTATTGTTTCAAAGATCAAATTTCAAATAATTATACAGAATTTTGTAAGAAAAACATTTAGGAAATCAAAATCCTTAAAAATATATGCAAATGTTTAGCAAAGAAACAGATCATAGGTAAGGAATTGCAACCCCGTGAAAGCTATCTAATATAAACTATATAGGTACAAACTACACTTTCTTTATCTAAGTCGCAATGACATCAAATATCCATTATCATTCTTATGAGACAACATTAAAACGTCTCTTGAGTTCATACTAAAAGACATTAATTAAAATAAAGTTTGTATTACACATGGTGGAGTGAATACACGTGAAGAAAATGTCTCCGGTTATACATTGCACTCCGCTAGAGTGCCTGAACCATGTATACATGTCCCATACGCAATCAACACAATACCACCACGCTTCTGCGATTTATTCAGTATAAAATCCAATTGTCTCCAATGAGGGCTTTGATATTCTTTGATATTCTTAAACCTGTTCCAAGACAGTTTATTTCAAATAATTTGTTAAATATATAGTATATATCGATTTTTACAAATCGACACATGGAATCTTTCAATCAAACACAGATGACGGCTTGGCAGATTTGACTGTTTTATCTACAAGTTCATAGACTTTGATACGAAGCCGCCAGTAGTACAAAATGTTAACTATTTAATGATATGGCCCAGTCATATCTCCAAACCACCTATGTTATTAACGGGCTGAATGGTTTATAGCCATGCAAGGTTTCCAATGTGCTTAAGACCATACAAGATTTTCAGTGAGCGAACTATATATATATATATATATATATATATATATATATATATATATATATATATATATATATATATATATATATATATATATATATATATATATATATATATATATATATATGTGTGTGTGTGTGTGTGTGTGTGTGTGTGTGTGTGTAAACAATCTGATAGTGAGGACATGGACTGGTAATCCATTGTTTTGAGCAAGAGAAAACATTTCACACTGATGTCATTTTATACCAAAAACAAAGGTTGGAGCTTTTAATACAAATCATACAATATAAATAAAATAATATTATTTTACCTAACATAATTGTGCTTAGTAATATAAATCCGGGTATAACGATGTCAAAATGGTATGAAAGTCCGCACTGTATTTTCGAATTTAATGTTATCTAATGTAAGGGTACCACGGAACGGTGTTTCCTGTCTGTAAATGGCGTTTGTGGGTGATCCAACAAGTCCTAATATACCAGGGTACACAAATTAGGGACACAGTACTAATACGCAAAACGTTCTATTTGGGAAACAGCAAATTATATAGAAATTAATGTTTGAATGTTGATTACGCCGTTCTCTAGGACGAGAAAGGTACAATAACATAGAGCATATTAGGATCCACAATTCAGTCATATAATCCTAGAATACTTTAGTTTGCACTGAACATAACAATTGATGCACATGATATCAGCCAAGAAACAGTGGAAAAAAGATATGTGTATTCCGTCATAATATAATATAATATAATATAGAATATAATAAGATACGTATAATTTAAAAAATAATAATGAGGACTTTGTATAGCGCAGAATCTTAAAAGACAACACCTAAAACAGAAAAACATATATAATGATATGACTACAAAAAACGAATACTATGAAATTAGAAAACATAAAACTTGCTGAAAATATTTAAGTTGGAAACATTATTAGGTCTTTAAGTTTGTTCTTCCAATCGAAATAGATGCGTGTTAAGAGCACTCTTGAATGAGATCAATGTGTCTTTGTGTCTAAGTTCAGTTGTCAATTCGTTGTGCTAAATGTGTGAATGTAATGCTGGTGTTGCTGATTTTTATTGTTTGAGGGAAAGGATATGAATGAGAATGTATTCCTCTTGTGATCAGAACGGCTTCAGTTTTATCATCATTCATCTGCATTTCGTTACATGGCATCCATGATTTTACATCAGAAAGGTACCTCTCTACACCTTGGATGGTAGCATCAACTTATATATATATATATATATATATATATATATATATATATATATATATATATATATATATATATATATATATATATATATATATAATCTCAAGGAAATACCATTAATTAGCATCATCAAGAATTCGACTATTGTCTTTTATAAATTATTTCATGAGCCTGTATGGTCCTTGTGCCAAATTGACCCGGTCGGGATAGATGTACAATTTGTCATTGTTGAGATCTTCGAGTGATCGGTTTCCACAAGTAAATTGCATGCAACTTTTAACCACTGTGTAACTTATCTGATATTTAATATACTTAATAAAATAAATAAATAAAAAGAACCCGCTGTCCTTCTGCATTTGCACGAAGCTCACTATTACGACCTCGACAACATGCACACAGAACAACAAGAGGCCTTCTAACTTTAATGCCACTCTCAGGCTTCTATCCTCCTCGCCTTGAAAAAATAAATGTTAAAATATTAACGATCTGATATTGTTAAAAAGTTTGATAATAGTTTCACGAGCATATTTGAAGAAATCTTATATCATCGCCAAAGATTATTCCTTAGCGATGTCCGAGGACACACTCGCCTTTATATCTCTCAAACGTCATTATTCATCAGCCGTCGATACTCTGCCAAAACTCTTCGTTGCTTGCATGGCTTGCACGTAAGAGGAAACACATATATTCAAGAGGCCAGAAACGGGGGTGAAAAGAAAATCGGAATTTGTTCAATGGATGGTAGGGATCTAGAAGACCCACATATCGTCAAGGAATTTCTTGAATGCTTATTGCACGGATACCTTTACTGTTACCCTCAAAGACACAAGAAAAGTTAGTTCTCAGGGTGTACCATGAAAGAATTGTAGGGAAAATGTTTCATGCTCTGCATCTTTGATACCGCTTGTTAAAATCTACAAAATTGACCACTTTCCAAACAGGGAACTCTACTAAAAGGACGTCGACTCTCAGAAAGTGATTATATCATGTTACGTCAAATTATTTTCAACGTAACAGAGAACGCAATACATTATCAAGTTTAAAGTTCCTTCAGCCGTGTTATATGCAAATAAATGTTTAGGTAGCAATCAGGCAGAAACGCAAAATTTGAATATAATGAAATATTAATATATTTTGTAGTAAATTGTGAACTCGTTTTTCTCAGCGATATTGTACTGCTATCGTCGTGCAATAGCTCAGAAACCTTCGCTCATTATTTCCCATACACATGCAGAAACCTATAAATATATTTCATTTGTACATTCCTGCAGCATGCAAACACGCGCAGATATTTTAATTTTGGTTTCTACGAAAGCGTCTTTGCCATATTTATTTATATGTAACGAAAACATGACTTAGACTTAAATGAGGCTGGACAATCCTAGTTTTTAACGTTGCTTATTACCAAGGTAACTCATTGGTATGTTATATATTTAACGGAAGTAGAAAGCATTCTCTTGTATGTATATAGCATAATGTCATGACCAGCTCATGCGCAAAGATAACATGTACAACACCTACTGGAATTTCTGTATGTGGCGAGCAGATATTAAAGAATATCCGTTGGGAAGGTTAATTAGGTCGATATTATGGCATTAAGGTGTAGACAATGGCATAATCAAAATGGGTGATACCATATTCAGTGCATATCACAAAGGGACATATACACACCATGAATATTGATATAAAATTGGGCTCCCGAACATTTATACGTGTTTGGTCTACTAATCCATAAGTAATATTCTTCAAAATATAAGTCGATAATATTAATAATATCTCAACGTTTGTTGCTGGCAGTTTGGATTTATCAAGTTCGATACTTATTCCAAATCAGTCTATTGTCTCAAACAATACTAAATCACAGTCACCGTACTACATTTATTTATTTGGTATTTCTGCATTTACTAAGTAACCTTTACTCATTACCTTATATAGTGCGTTCTAAAAATTGTGCATTACATCTTTTTGGATTGATTTATTTTAGCATCAGCTTTGTTAAACAGATATAATCATGTGACTATTATCTGTACGCTAACTAAATACGCATCTAGAAGCATCTGTTAACAGAGAAACTATTTTTGATATTATCAGCTAAAACGCTACAAGTTTTGAAAATATTTTCATATGAACATTCTTGTAAAAATCTCAATATCTCTTATTGGTAAGAATTATTTAATTATATCAAGGGTCAGTCCTCTTTCTGAATCTCCCTCATGTAGACACAGCCACAATGAAGCATACAATAAATGCAGATGCTAGCACACAAAATTAGTAACATTAGCTCAAAGATTCCAATAATAATAATAATAATAATAATAGTTCGTTATCTAGGTTGATATTATTAGTCAACAACTAGTTTATTTTATGATCCTTTGGTTTAAACAAATATAACATAATCGGTTACAAATCTACAAGGTTAACATCTACTGCAACAAACAACAGATATGTAACATAAATTAATATGGGTTATACAAGGTTAACATAATATTTTCATAGCAACAAACTGCATCTGCCAAGCAAAACCATTATGAGGTCATAAAATCAGGATTGCTTATTAAAGTATTTGTAGGTGTCTAATTTCCTACAAGCTTGGTTAATATCATATTCCAAAGCATTCCATTAAAATGTATTAGCCTCAGCAAAAGCTTCCTGGAAATAATATGTCATAACGTTTGGCATATTTAAATCATTGTTTTCACTTGACCATGTCCTTTTAGCGCTAATGCTCTTTAGAGACTTAAACGCGTTAAGATTATCTGGCGGTAAATTACTTTAAATCTTAAGAGTGAAAACAAAATAATTAATATAATACTTAAAAGGCAACTGTTTGAGAGTGTTGCAAGTACGTGATATGGGTGTTGAAATATATTTCCCTTTCACGATCACTCTGACTAATTGTTTATAATCTGTATAGTTGTTGTATGTGAAATAATTACAGGGTTATCTCGACACACTACGGCACTAGATAAACTGCAGAAAAAGCTTACCCATTTTGTACTTTCAAGTTTCTTCAGTACTTGTGTAAAGTGTGCTTAAAAGTGATTAGACAAGGCTAAATTATTATTAATAAGGACACCTGAATGTTTCGCATATTTACTTCTATAAAGGTACATTCTCTACCATTCTCTGTTAATTATGCTGACCAGACAAACATTAGATTGGTTATGTCTAAATTTAAGCTACGTATATTTGTATGCACCCTTCATTTCATAGCACATTTTATCACATTTATCACATAGTCGGTACACTTTATTGATCGTGTGTGCAGTTTAATATTTTCGATACAACATGTTAAGATATCACATTATGTGATATTATATCTCGCCCATGAAATTGCAACTTAGTATTCTTTTCACTCATTGGCTTCGATCATGGGACCATTTTCCATACCCCGTCGTCTGAAACGTTTTGTCTTTTGCTATTAGTTTCAACATTTTGGAGGCCATTCTCGAATCGATTGCCAAATAGGAACTGGGAAAAGGTGACGCCGCTCCGAAATGGCCAATTTTACCCACAGGGTCTCAATAGGCCATGCGTTGTCTATCATGCCTTGAAGCATGGTGCCTGTCACAGAATAAGGCAAAGAAATAACTTGGTTTTGTCTTAAAAACAATTAGACTATTTCTCGTTGTACATACGTACGTTATATAGGGTGAATGTATTTTTCCAGGTAAGCGACTGTATTACATGTACCTAGCCACAGATTACTTGTGTCAGGTATCATGACTAACATGAGGTGCACGGGTATTCTACCCCGACTTGTACTCACTCTCCTATGGATTTAAGAAAGACGAATCACGAAAAACCACACTGGTCATTTTTTGGATCACGTCAAGGAGTATACACTCTCCTTTATTCTCCAGCCATACGGGTAAGTGTTAAATTTACAGTCTATTTATTTGATAGGCGAAACTTATTCGGTTTGTACTGTGTTATCGCGTAATAATGTTTATTACAACGCAGATTTTTGAAAGTAATATCATATATATAGAAATTATGCATAAACTATTATGTCCCATTTGGTTTTATTATAGCTGCGTATGTGAATCTGTAGCTGCGTCTGTGCGTCTGTGTGTCTGTGTTGGCAGCTGTGACTGTGTTGGCAGTAGCTGTGTCTGTGTTGGAAGCTGTTTCTGTATTGGAAGATGATTCTGACTGTGTTCGTAGCTGAGTGTTATAGTAGCTGACTATTATGGTAGCTGACCGTGTCTGTAGCCGTGCATGTATATGAAATGTTATAGTGAATATAACTAGAGCGGTCCGAAGCTGTACGAAGCAGTCTAAAGTTTCATGGAGTCATCTGGAGCTTCCAGAACAACGCTATCTCTTGTGATAGCATTATTGTGAATCTTAGTCGTGATAAGATTATTGTGAATCAATGTCATGATAAGATTGTTTTGAATCTTTAGTTGTATCAAAGATTATTGTGAATCTTTAGTTGTTTCAAAGATTATTTTGAATCCTTAGGTGTGTCAAAGATTATTTTGAATCTAAGTTGTTTCAAAGACTATTTTTAATCTTTATAATTTTGTTCTTGTTGAACAACATACTGTTTAAGGGGTAAGTGCAGTCCATGAGGGTTCTTGGATCTGCACTTCATTTTATTCAATATTTTTGTTTATTTTCAATTGTATTTTTTTTTACATCATATATTTATCATTATTAACTCATTCATAAATTTCCATCTTTCTTACATTGTGTTTGGCTTGTTCATTTCGTCCAAAAACCCACTCGGTTACAATTCTGCGACAGTGCCGAACCCCAGATAAGAACAAAAACAACAAATGACTATAAGGATATTATTCCGGTGGTAGCAGGCCTTGGGGTGGGAGTTTGAGGTAAATGTGTAACACTATATATACCCTAGATACAAGAGTGGTTTAAATGTTAACTTACAGGAGTAAATAAGCTCATGTCAGTTCAGAAAGGATGTGGACAGAAACCGGTCTCCCCATAGACAGATCGTTATCCAAGCAGAGCATTGTGTAGCGGTAAACAAGCTCAAACGATCTAATATAACGTTGTTAATATGTGATGCAATTTGACACTAAATAATATTTCTGAATCTGTGGTGTAGTCTACTGTTTAAAATCAAACCAGCACCGACAAAATCTTCTCAGTTCTGAGCAATACTTCTACAACCAGCACGGTTTCTGCATGCAGGAATACTTCGGAAGAGAAATATTCAACAATTGGAATGCTATTTCTTCTGTCACATCCAATACTGCATCTATGGTGATGATTTGTTTTGTGGAATAAATATACCCTTTGGTGGGAACATTCTATTCAGCCACATACAAATTCATGTATATGGTGCTTCCACTAACCAAGCAGACCTAACCAAGGTAACAACACCTAGTAATTTTCAGCAGCGGTCCTGTTTTGAAAAACATATCATGTTTGTGTCATATGGTCTATTGATTAGAAGGACAGTTGCTCTTGTAATTGTTATTGCTACAAATGCATAATTCTAAAAGTCATTTGTCATACTTTTCAATACTGCTGTAATCCTTATCTGGAACCATTTTTAGCGCACATAAATTTAAAAATTACAACGTATGAGTTAGAATAAAAATACTAAAACTACTTCCTTCTCTTTTTTCCACTCTAAACATAATGTATGTGATAAACATAATTTTAAATAGGTAATGATTTAATATAGAATTTATGAAACTGGTTGAACAATGTCGAGCCATTGCTCTCCATGGCTTGCAAACACTGGATATTATTCAACTAGTATCATAGATTCAGCATTAAATCACTGTACACTTGAAATTCTCTATATAAATGTTTATTTAGTTTGCTCTCAAGGATGCAAACTCCATAACAACTCATTGGTATGACGGAAGACGAACATTTCGGAAAATAAAAGAAATCCCAAACCCTAAACAATAATGTATGAAAATGTTTTTATATTACTTACATATTCCGGGTAAATATGAAAACCAATGGTATTTAGACAGGAGAACAACCTTTTGCAACGTTTGCTGAATTTGTTACTCAATCATATTTAATTTTACCGTACAAGGAAATTGGCTTAATTTTTCCTGTGCACTAATCTTCAGTTCTGTCATTCCAAACTGGAACGTAACATCCACGTGACGTCGATCCGTGCTAGGTTTCGGAATTTCGACTTTTAATCCACCCAATAACATGCACCCTGGATCAGTGGTAAATCTGGGATTCATTTCCTTGTTGTAGTACACATCAAGCTGCATTGCCTTTTGGAAATAGTTCACAGTTGATCGTCTTGTTTTAACAGAGAATCCATTCTTAACTTCAGAACCTGCTGCCAGAATAATGTCGAAAACATCACGACATCTTAATCCCGTATCAGAGCCAAACTTTTTCTCCTCTGGATGGGTTCCCTCTATAAAAATCGGAGTCGTCCTCAAACCATATGTAAAGCGAAGAACTCTGGACTCGATGATCTGGGGTAGTCTACCAAATATAACCGCCCCTTTTGCAATAGTTATACCAGCATCCTTTGGAATGATGACCTTTATTCCATTTTTGCCATCGAAAGCTTCACGTATAACCTTTTGCACAAATGGGGACTCTGAGAAACCGCCTACCATAAGAATCTGAGATATGTCCTTCACTTGGCCGTTCTCAAGTATGATTTTCATATGGTCAATAATTTGATCTGTTGCTTGGCGGAAAAGTTTCTCAACGTCGGTTGAATAACCATTTTTTTATCAAGTATATATATTTCCCTGCTGTGGGCCGACTTCTCCAGACACACCACAAAACTCTCTTTTAATTCATTTTTGCACTGTTTGTTGAGGGTTGATGGAACCTAAAATAAAGACCAACAAATTTACCATCGTTTGAAGACAGCATACGCGTTATTTTATAATGCCATTTTTATTTTATCCAGGACAATGACTGAAAAAGAAATTATTTACTTCAGATGCAGATACTAGAATCATTATTTCCTTGAATAAATATATACAAATAAAACAGAATGTATGTATGTCCAAACTGCATTTCAAGTTTTACGGTACACTTGTAAACAAGTAGTTCTTATTCGCACGAGAAATCTGACCATTTGCTTACTGTTGTCACATTTGCAACACTGCAGTATTACACAGCAAACAAATAGGATATGGAACAAACAAAAAAGCAGTCTTACGGACCACGCAATGCATGTACCTTAATGATCATAGTTCTTGTCTGGTCAAACTTTCGTTTAACTCCCTCAAATTCATTGAGTAGCTCTAAGTAGTCATATGTATTGTCTGTCTTGAATTTATCCATTACAGTATCCCCCACAATGCTGATCAACATCTGCTCGAAAGCACTGTCTACCATTATTCCTCCCCATGGGCCTCCACTGGCCTTGGATAACTCTTTGAGTCTTCCATCAGAAAGTTTTTCATGAACTGTCATGTCCGCCGTTCCACCTGAAAAGGACATTTATATGTATCTTACAGTATTATTTGTAAATACTTATGTTCATACTTCTACCGCAAATCGAGTATAGCGTTTGAAAAGCTAACATGTGTGTGTAGACGTCATAATATTACTCCCACAGGTTGTGAACAGGTTACTGAATCGAGAATGTTGTTGAATGAATGGCATGATGAATTGATTATAATAACCATGGATAGTGTATTCTTTTCCTCTATTTGCAGCTTTGATTTCAAGGTGGAGAATATAAATGCCCATAATTTAAATTTGTTTGTAAACCTATTATCATCTAAAACATCGATATGAAAAGCACACTGTAGGCACTTATAATATTTTCATTAAATGCAATAATAATAATGGTGTTAAGTATGGTATGTATCCCATTGCCATTAATTTCCTGAAAAGTACATATTTATAAAAGACATTATCCCAAGAAGTTTTCTGTTATTTTATTTTAATTGGCTGTTACTTTTTAGATTGTGCATCAGATATAACAATTTTTAATATAGATCTCTTTGATTAAGCTGATAAAGGCTTAAATTCAATATTTAGAACAGCAACAACAAGAACTGTATGATGTATCCAGTAATATATATTTGCTTGAACAACTTGTTTCTTATTGATTTCTTTCTATTATAATATTTTTATCCGTATTTCGTTTGAACATTTTGCTTCTTCCTTCTTAAATTCTGCGAACTTTTTGGAACTTCCTTTCCCGTGTCAAGTCTTGATTTTTCTAGCACTTCCTTAGTAGCTTAAGGTATAGATGCTATTAAAGTTTGTTTCACATTATTCAGAAAATCACCTGTCAGTAAATCGTTTAAAATTGAGTTCATTTTAAGAACTTCTTCATATATGAAAATGATACAATTTCGGCAATACAATGGATCTGCAGTGCTAGTTAATTTAATGCAGGACATGTTCGAAACAGAAAATAAAATAGTCAATACAGAGTTAAGCTAAGAAAGTTATTAAAAACCTTATATGAAAAACTGGACTCAATGAAAACATATATGTATTGACATGAATCACATGTACCACTGTGACAAAAAGCACATGTATAATTTATCAAGAGCATGAATTTTAAAGCTAGCAAACAAAGCAAAACAATAAATCTGGAAAAAAACATGTAACATGTTTGGTGTTCCATGGACATGAGTCTATAGAAGATAAAATATTTTAAAATGCCTGGATTTGCCAATCAATTAATCTAAATGTAGAGCGTGGTCCCGTTTGATTTTCTGATCCGCAGATTTACGCATCGCTACTTTTAAAATGTACAATAACTTATGTATCAATTTGAAGTTTCCAATTTTATTTTATTACGAAATATTTTCAATTTAAAAATATAAAATAATGGCTAGTGGATATTCACAGATCTTTTCTTGCATATGGGTTAAAACCCAAGGGACATCTGAATCAACGAGTCACTGGAGGTATTTGCTGCTGAAACTTGCAGGGTTTACCAATATGTGTGGTAAATGTTTTGAGATTGGATATTTTCGGTTAATTTTAATGTATACATAATCCAATTGTTTGGCATTGGTGTTAAATGAATTAAGTTTTAAATCACTCAGAGTATGAAACAAAGGTAACCTATGATATCCATAGTGACCCTAAAATACTATATCCTAATGATTATATACACTAAACAAATTTGCATAATGTGATGTACGTATCTATGATGTTTGATGTGCCTTCGAGAACTGACACGGTATTACAGATATCTAACTTGTATAGTAGGGTGATGCCCCCCCCCCCAAAAAAAAATGATTTTCTCTTGACTCTGGGATCATGGTTATTATTAATTTGGTTTTGGTATAATAGGGATTAGAGTAGTATGGGAACTTTTGAGCAATGACATCAATATTACTTAGGGCAAAGTCATATCCAAGTCTAAATTATGTAGTGTAAGATGGTATTTATAATTACTGTAGCTTGATCGTTTTGGGATGGTTGGTGAATTGTTATGCTTGAAAAGTGAAAATAAAATCTTTCGTGAGTATATCGCCTGTTTTTAGAAACACAATAGCTTTAGGAAGTTTTAATGACTAAGGCTTACGTATAAACCAATGTCTAAATCATATATACAGTTCATTATAAATAGACAATGCAATTAATAGTGACGTAAATCTCAATGCTAACTGTCTGAAAAATTTAGCAAATTCCTTTGAATTTGCTGATGCATCTATTAATCAGTTTCCTAAAAGACAAATTTACGCTCCAAATTCATCGTATTAAAATACTTTTAAACATATTAAAATATAGAGATAATTAAGAAGGCTATCGAGCATTGTAGTAACGAAAGCGTTAAATACATTTCGCAGCTACAACACAGATTGATGCAAACACAAAACTCTTGATGTTCCAAAATTGTTTGAACAACGATTCAACATGGTGCCTAATGCAAACCCTAAAGCAGTAAGGGAAAGAGTTGATGAAATAACCTTCAACAATATTGACAACCACCATTTTACAGCAGATACACAATTAGATAGATCCTTTAGAAAACTATGTGAAGGACACAAAATACGAATTGAAGTTTATGACATTTTACCATCTCAACTGAAACAAATGGCATATACAACAAAATCAACAAATAAATCAAGGGTTTTAAAACTTGGTGATTGATTTGATAAAAACGCGATAAATTAAACAACAACAAATAGTTAATACTAATAATCTGTTGCATGATACAATGTTCCTTTAGCAGGGATGACGAGAAAAATTGACGACAATACGAACAAGATGTATGTGCATTGGAATTATTATATAAGAAGTGAAAACAACGACTTACGATTTATCTATTAGTAATTTGAGTGATAAGATGAAATCTATTTACCTTTCAAGATTTTGTTCTCTGTTACATGTCGAGATTGAAGCATCTAAAGCATACAATAGTTGTAAATCAAGTACTCCATCATAACATCAGTATATTGCAGAGTAGAACTTATCTATTCGTTTATAGCATCAAGCGAATGTGAAAAGAATTAAAGGATCAGAACAAACCATTGCAAATGACATAGACGAAGTTAAAAAAAGTAGGCAAAATACAATCGAAAAGTATCTTCCTTTTTCTGCCAGACTGGTAGGTTTGAAATTAGACATGAATACAGATATAATCAATTTTGAAAGGTATTTGAAATACTGATAAGGTTACTAATCACTGAACTACTTCAATAAACCATATTCCTTTCAAAACATCGAGATTTTCTTTGTTCCCCGTCGTGTAATAAATTCGTAATCTTGTTGAGAGAATAAAAACTATTTTCGTCACAAGATGAAAGTTGACATATCGGACAAGTAAGTGTTCGTTTCTCAAACGGACACTAGAATTACATGTCACTCTACATAAGGTAATCACGTGTCAGGTGTGTGCGTTCTATGCGAAGCTATACCGTATCATGTTTTATTCAAGTAGATAAAATATCTCAGTTAGTATGATACTTAAAATCATCGTATGAAACCTGCCATTCAGAAACGGGTGACCGCAAGGTAGCTTTGTCTTCTTTGTCTCCTTTCCAATTATCCTTAATGAGACCATTGCTTGAAAGCAAATAAAACTGTTTTGTTTATTCTTCAGATGCTTTGATATAGTTATGAACTAGTATTATGGGTACTATTTTCAAAGAAACAAAACGTTTCATCCAGTAAATACTCGAGATTGTACCGTGGTCAATTTTGAGAGCAGCTTAATCCTTCTCTCCATATTTCGAAAGGTCTGTATCAATTGTAGAAAGCCCCAATATCATTGCATTTACTTTTAAGAAATGAGAGGGCATTTGAGGCCTTTTCTACTAGGTAAATATCAAAATTTTAAATTTAGTATATGTTTTATAACTACCATCATGATTTAGGTTGGGAAAGATAACTGAATAGGATGGAATGATAGTTGCAGTTACTAGATTATGGCTAATTCAATTGCCAAAAATGTGCAAAGAATTTTGCATTGTTTTGCGGGATTGGATGTATTAGAGGTCAGTTTGGTACTATATTAAAGATCCGATCTTGTGCGTATAAATTATTGAATGTAGAAGGTTTAACAGCCTGCTATCATGTCACCATGATCAGCTGTTAATATTTTGGCATAAAATGTTTGAGTGATATAAAAAGTCACCAAATCAATCAGGTAAAATAAGAACATTAACAAAATAGCCTTCATAGCTTGTTTTACTATACCTAAATTCGTCCTTTTACACATAGTTTTCATTTAATACAATTCATACCTTAAATCTTCAAGTCATCAAGTGTCATAAAATTATATCAAACGTGTGTTAATGTCATGTACTGTGTAAATAATACTGTGCTAACTTTAAATCGATGCACCCTCAAAGTTTTGTGAAGTCAAGCGATCTGAGTGCGGATGTCTAATGATAAGACCACATCGGCACCGAGATTATATGAAGCTGTGCATTTGTATTGTGAGATGTATTCATACTTTGTGTGTGCATCTGTGTAGTGAGAGAGAATGTCTTCATACTTTGTGTATGTGTGTGCAGAGGAAGGAGAGTTGTGATTAAAAGTGCCTGAAGTTGCCGGGCTAAAGAGAAACTCAACAAAACAACTTTGCTAAGGCTTGCATCATGAATTTAATAACTTGTCAAGGCTGTTCTTCATTTCATTTTATACCGTTTTCTCGATATATTTTTAGTCCAGCGAGGGACACAAAATATTACGTTGTCTAGAAGATGCAACCGTTCATTGTTGACAGTAACATATCACCTTTTTGCATGAACAGAATGTTTACTATAAATATGTGCTGAGGTTTGTCAAATACAATTATTTGGCAAAAATATTTTTCTTAAAGTGCTCTTTTATTTACAATATAGAAACGTAATGTTCACCATTCTGTTGAATTGGACATAAAGTTGTAGAAAACGTTAAAACTTGAAAATGATGAGAAATGAAATATGTCAGGTCAGAATCATGCTTCCACCCTCTGAGGACTCCCCACGCCTCAAACGCACTGCCTAGAATGATATTGTATAGGGAAATAACATGACAATTGCAATACGGCCCTTAGATGTTTTGACTTACCCCCTAAATCAACCACCATGTACTTGGTTCCTGGTGGTGCTATAGCAAAAGGAATCAGCTGATCTCGACCGCTCCAAACACTTACAGGAATGTATTGGCAAAAACATGACGCTGCCTCCGGCTCAAGGGCGATCTCCAATTTTTCTGATTGTATGTCCGCCTATGAATCCAAACATGCATATTTCAGTGAATTTTAATTAGGTAATAGCTGAATAGCTAACAGCTAATGCTGGATCAAATGACCCTGAATGTTGAACCAGTAGGATGCTTTCTGGCGAAATTTCTTACAAAGCGTTTTATCGCATATGTAATGAAAAAATTAATTGATTGAATGTTTTCGCTATTTTTCTATCTTCATCAATATTTTATAGCACATCACCATCATGTTATGAACGGTAATCTATCTATATGCGAAGATGCTTTCTATCAATGTTGGTCAAATTTTGAGCCTCTGTTTTGTCTTTTCTAAATGGAGCGTAAATGTTTCTCCGCTTGAGAGTATTTTCAGAAGTTGCTTAAAAGTATTAAATGTTTCAGTAACGGCGGTCATATCTAAGCAGGGGTCAGCAATCTTCAAAACATCTGATGTCCTTTACGCCAGGATGCGTTCTGTAATTTATCAAATTATGCTGAGAGCTTTTCTTCGCACAAATCGATTTAAAGCGTTAGTAAGGTCGGTCATATTTTAGTCAGGGTCGGTATCATATGCACAAGCTTGAAAGGCCTTAAAACCACGATGTTCTGCGCCAAAAGTTATTGTGACTTACATAATTTGAAAATAGACCTGTTAATGAACGCATGATGGACATCAATATTGGGCTGAGGTTCATACCGTAAGCTTGATAGGCTCTGCGTCCAGATGACATACAAAAGGTAACGTAATATCATTGTTCTTTAACTGAAGTTAAATAAAAACAAAGTAATACGTTAAAACGTACTTTAATAGCAGCTTCCCTCATGAATTGCTTGGCCGCATCGTTCCAGATAGCAGGAACTGTGAGTACCCATAAGATCTTTTCGTCATCAACTACTTTCCCCTGTCCTTCCAAAAGCTTCACAAGATGATTCTTCATACATTTGATGGACAGCGCGAAAATGTCAAGAGCTAGCATTTCCTTTCCAGTCTCATCTTTTATCATTGATGTCTCGGTTAGACCCTGAAATAATATTCTTGCAAACATTAAGATAATGAATTAATTAATAGATACGGTTCTTAATGTTTCCATCCCACCCCACCAGCCGTTCCTGTTGAGACGCGCTGGATGTATTGAAACATAGTTGTCTGCCATAAGCATAACGTTTCTCACATCTAGATCAGGAGTTTTGCATATAGTGAAAACTTTAATGGATGAAATAGTGAAAGTTAAAATAATTGATCATTTCTTCGGAGCAAACAAAGTAAGCCTGCACTCTTATGAAAGACAAAACAAAAGACAAAGAGGTAACGATCCTTGAAATATTTAAAACTACTCTATGGTCATAAAATAAGTAAATGAATAGGAAAGCAAACAAACAGAGTAAAATTCACCAAATTATTTATTTCCTTGGAACAGAAAGTTAAAATTTGAAAGGAACTTACTGTATTGTGTATTAAGTCCCTAATAATCATAAACGTTCTATCACAAGTCCCAAAGTATAGAATGTTCCGAATGAATTGCAGTGGTGTTTCAAATGAACGATAATCTTGATTATGCTGTTGCACCAACAGTATTGAATGTGCCGATGTACGAATAGTCTTGATGTATCACAATTATAAAATTCAGAATGTCTTTGAAAGAGTGCGCAATAATTCCAAAACAATATTTTAGTTCCAACGTTGATGAGGCATTTGTAATTTCAATGTATTTAAAGTAATAATTCATCTCAAATTTTAATTGAACACAACTAAAGTTTATTCCAGAAGACTGATATCAAAACATGAATGAATCATTTAGTTTATAACATACTTAAATGAAAACCTAAGAGACCGTACGATGAACCAGGATGTGGGTTATAAGTTCACTTGCTGTAAATTTTTAAGGTTGAAAATGGATGTAAACATGCTTACAAATATTATCTTAAAGTACAACGTACAATCACGAACAAACTGTAGCTATCTAAATAGGCTATTTGCAAAGGACAATTAGCTTAAACTGCAATCTGCAATCATTGATAAATGTTAAGAACACCGCAATGATATACAAAACAAACGTATAAAAAATAAATTAAATTATCATGGTAAAATGGTCACATTAGTAAAGTATAGGCTGAAAATGTTTTACAACCCTAAATCCTTTTAGAGCGTTAGAGAAAGGTTTTTATTCTGGCTCAAATTAAAAAATTTCTATTGCAAGGAGTGGAGATGATACACTCAATAAAACTGTGCCACACTCACAGTTGACACTGCAAGATATATGTACCGGTCGAGGTTCACCAAGCATGAGGTGACATGGGTAAAGTGTGTTCGATATAAGCGAGAGATACTATAAATCCACGTCTTTCTTTTTGTTCTATATTATGGATGCTACTCTCCAATACTCGGTTTGATGTGCAGCTTACATTACATATATTTTATCAAGAACTCAAATACGCATATTGATATAATATTTAAAACCAGTAGGCGACAAAACAATAAAGGATAATTCTTCCAGGCTTTATAAGAAAGAAATCTTGGTGCAAGACGTAGATTACTAATTGCTTGATTGTATACTTTAAAATAATTTCAAGTTCTTGCGACAGAATTTCGCCAGAGAGAGGAACCAATTATTCTGTCTAACGACATATAGAGTTTGTGTAAGTTGTTTTCCAACAGTGTTATGAGTGCTACAATAAGCAGGATCATTATTACATGAAACATGTTCAAGAATGTTCGTTTAGTCAAAAAGAGACCTGTCCATCCTGCAATCGTATCTTGAATCTTCTGAAGAAGTAGTACTGACGATTCTCATTATTAATACACAGCTCCAGATATCTTTCTTCTGCGTCGAAGCCGAAGGCATTCTCATCTGGTTCTTTTCTGTCGTTCAACAAAAGACAGGTTGGTGTTTTCGTAGATGTGAGGTTCTTTTTCCCACTGTTCCATGCCTGTGGTGAATCTATCTTATTTGGATCCCTTTTATATTCCTCATAGAACTGAAAGGCGTATGCAGAATATGATGTTCCGAAATCTATGGCAACAATAAGGTCAGCATCCCGTACTTTTCCACGGTAATCCATCCTTAAAGAATTAGTGCATTTGTCTCAGACGTTCCTGTATTTGAATATAAAACACAAATCATTAGCCACACTAATTAAATATCTGATGTATTAAATCTTATAATGCGTTCATTGACATTCAACGCACAGCATTGTTCTCTCCGGAATAGTAAAACCAACTTTGAAACCCTCATAGCAGCGTATGGTACCATCATTGGCAGATAAAAGATGGAAGATGCACTAATTAACAGAAATTTAGTAACTTCATTTTGTCATCAATAATGATATAGCTATTGCACAATGATGATGATTATGGAAATAGCTAAGAAATGAAATATGTGTTGACGACTGAAACCATTGAACATATGATCAAATACGAATAATCACTGAGAAAATACATTATAGTGTTATTAAAAGAGTCTAATTTTGCATGCTGTAATTCTGATGAACCTTACCGCAGCAACACGATCCGAGGTTGATACGCTTGTTCAATATCTGTAACCGGTTGGAGACCATTGCAAAGGAAAACTATTCGAAATTACATTGATTCGAAATAAGTCTTAATATTACTGCAAAATAACAGAAAGCAACAGTCCAAACATTTTATTCTATTTTCCGTTCTTTGCATTTGTCTTTACTTACTTATCATAATGTAGTTTATGGCCTCAACACTTAATAGCCATATATATTTTGGATTTGACTACATATCAGCACAATCCTGGTTATCTGGAGCTGATTAAATTTTCATCACTAATAAGATAAATGTAAGAACAAATGGTACAATCTTTTGAGAATTTTTTTCTAAGTAAAGGCAAATACATTCTTCTACAAAATAGAAGATAAAGAATGAAGATAAAAATGCTTAAGTTTATTAAAAGATATATAACATAAAAAATAACCCTAAGTGCATGTATTGGATTTAATTGCACATCAGTATAATCTGGTTATATAGTGCCAGAGAAAAATTCAGGTCCTAACAATGTTAAGCTAGATAATTGTCAAACATTTTCACAAATGTAAACATGTAAATCAACAAAATACACAGCAAGGTAAATGTCTTAAAATTCTTTGTTTGAGATTATTTTTAGTGATGCATTTTATAGAGCTTGTTAATCCTAGGTTACAGAAAACAGTTTTGGATCTCAAAGTGGAAGTCAAGAGAATTCGTATTTGATTTGAGAGGATGCAGTTTTGTACTTAGACAAATTTACAACACAACTTTAAGATCTCGTATCTTTAACAAGTCAAGCTACAATGATGCAACATAAACATATATAAAATTTTAGAAAATAGAAATTTAAAACAATACGTTATTTTAGAATCAACCACAGGAGTGGCACGATAACGCATAAATCTAAAGGATTGAGATTACTGAAGACACAAGAGAAATTATTGAAAACAAAAATATTTGTTTAAGGTGGGTGTTCATTTGTCTTTTCGATGACGGCTGATAAAGATCAATAAAGAGGTTTATTTGAGTGAAATGTATTTATTCGAACACGAACCGGCAGTGTACAATTGCTTCTGTAGCAGTCCATTCAAGTTGTCTGCTCCTCTTGTCTCGATCATGTTGGAACAGTTATCACATTTGAACAGCGTAATTTTGATTGGATTATGTGGCTTGCCGCCGCATCCAAAGAAACACACGGACCCGAAGTACAGAAACATCGGTACGCTAAGGTTTAGATAGTGTTATCATATCGGAACCTTGGCTAGCGAAGATGAATTTTGAGTTGACTGGATACAGTTTTGTGAGGGAAAAGGGTTTTACAACTGGAATGTAACATTTCTGTTGGAGAAGTAAATGCTGAACAGTTTTCATCGTAGACAAAAACAGTTTGACAGAACCTTATAGACCAGAATAATAGATACTTCACTAAAGCCCACCCCAATCGAAATTTATGGTTGACATTTACCAAAGATTGCGGTATTCAGTAACACTCATCATGAACCAGTGGACATGGCTCCAGAAGAAATAGTCAAGGGAGAATAAGGAGAAAAGCGGATCAGTCTAATTGAGTGATTGACAACAACGCCTAAACTGAACTTAATCGTAACAGAATTGATGCTGTTACGAGCATATTTAAGTTTCCTCAAATTCCAAATCCAAAAAATTATACAAGCTGTGCTGACAGCACAGTCCAATTTTAGTTTCACTGGAAAGATTCGTAACCCAGTTACATGACTCTTAAAATGTCTAGTATCCTCGGGTACAACAGCAATTTATAGAACTCCAAATACTGGTTGCGGAACAGTGCAATGTTGTAACAGTAAGTGAAAACACTGAGTAGGACCACAAAAGGCACATGTGCATAACAAAATGTAGAGATGAAATCTTATAATGAAGACATGAATTCATATTCCGAAGTCCAAGCGCAATGCTAAGACAAAAAATGATAAGATATTCCGAAATGATAAGAGCCACCGATGATGTAACAATTTCAGAGAAGACGAAAAAAATGACAAAAGTCAGAATGATGGTTGATGTGACCACCCTGTCTATACTTCCACTGGGGTATATATCTTTATTGCTGCTTTTGACCAAACGAGCACAAAGGAAAAAAGCGATTTACGACAAACCCAAAAACAAAGACATGTTCCAGAATTAGGACTCATGCATGTCGCAACGACTGTCGTCTGTACTGCCGTCATAACCATTTGCCAGGGAAGCATATTATAGATATGAACCCATTTACTCTGCAGTAATGATTCTGAACTGGTCTGAATAACACTTTCATGTATTCAGTCGCCACGCATATCATCAATGTGGTCTAGTTGGTGAATTCATTTGTAAAACTTAACAATCACTATATTTTCACAAGATATTGCTCAAACCAATCACTGCATGCATTAGGTCGTGTGAATGAACTATTTACGTGATCATTTTGTTTATGTATTCAAGTTTCTATCACAGAAAATGAAATGCTCGCAGTCATAATCCTTTCAGGCAAAATATGCATGAACGTCTGCAGAGTGACTCATATCTATGTGAACTGTCAAATATTCAACCATGTAAACTATTATGTACTTTCGTATATGTGCTGTTCATTTATTTTTATAGAGTGTAACGTTAAATGACACAAATTTTACCTGTGTTGAATATATTCATAGTATTTTTTGTGTTAAAAATAGACAATAATCTGCTCACTGTATCTCCTTGATGTGTCGTTTTCTATGTCTGTTTGCTAAGTGTAGCATTACAGAACCTAATCGTCATATTTTCTAATTTTGATCATGTTCAATAAAAGCTTGAAGTCATTGCATATACCTGGAAAAGTATAGCATGCTATACTGGATTTAATTACACTTTTTTTCTAATAAGTGTTCTATCTAACTGATAGAATTATACAAAAACTAGATATTATTACCGTAAATTTTACACTCATTTCAAGTTCGGGTAAATAAAGTGAGCGTTTCAGGGAAACGTCTGTTAATATTTTGCTCTTTAATAAGTCCCAATTGTTTTCAAGCTGAAAAACATAGTTTGAATATTTTTATAATTTATGCATTTTATACATCTGGCACATTTTGCAGACTACACAGGATTTACTTTTACTTTGGTCTAATTAATTTTAATTTGTATTTTCAATTTCGAGTATTAATGTTTCCGTTTGTGAGGAAAATGTCTTTAGCAGATTATCATAACACGACACAAAATAATTAAAAGCAAAAATATGAGTGGCTCAGAAATATTGTCTTCTAAGATGGAATATCGTAGCCTACACGATATTGTAATTCAGAAAAGACACGTGTAGTCTAGTAAATTTTAATGAATATTGTTCTCGTTTTTGAACGTGATGTCTTCCAACTTATCGCCGTATTCCTATGCATGGTGGTAATAGACAAAAACGTGATTGGTCCAGAGACTTTGCCGTCTCGGAAGGAGATATGGTTTGAAGAAACAACTAATCCCTACACGAGATTTTAATATTAGTGCTTTATATGATCAATTTGGAGGTTTAATTTGCTTGTATCAGGACACCTAAACATAATAATGGAATAGAGATTGGTGCTATAACGAGCATAGACACCTGGTATAGGTTAGGAATTTAAATTCCAAAGACCTAGGCGATACATCGAAATCTGTATTTTTTTAAATGATCGAGGCATACGCATTACCTGAATCCCCATGAAGACAGCACCCCTCCAACCAAAATAAATATGAATCACGAAACAAACGAAAAAAGTTAAACCAATTCCATAAACTATATAAAACAATCATTCCAAATTAAGAAAAGTGCAAAAAGACGTAAAATTCAGTGCAATATCAACTAGTTTGTTATATGCACATCACTTTTTTTAAAAAGTCCAAGAACATGACAGTTGTAACATTAGTACAGGACACCTCTCACGCTAAATACGTTGCCTCCATTATTAAACTTTTCCAATATGCAGGAAGGCGCTTTAGACTTATCCACACACATATCCCGCAATGAAATACGGCTTTGTTGAACAAATCAAATTGCATTTATTATGCAATATATAGATTCTTTAATTCCTTTTGAATCATTTTAATGCAAAGAAATTAGACGAGCAATTTGAGACCATTAAAAATATACATGAAACTAAGAAACATGAGGTTGCACACTGACAGTTGATTAACAGTCAAATGCAAGTGCTCGGGACCCGAATCATGTTCCAATGCTTTTGATTACAAAAGTCATGAAAATATAAAGCTTCTCCATTATGAGTCATCATGTATATTTGTTTGCACATCATAAGTATTTGTCCAATAATGAATAGCCTCTACGGTGTGGATCCTTTATGTTAATGTTGGTCAAATTTTCCGAAGCCTTCGTTTGTAATCAAGGTGATAACTTGTTTGTCATATTAGTTAGTATAGCCATATTGTACGGATAGATTTTAAAACAACTTTCATTTTCAGTAACTTTTCAAAACATATTTTAATTCTGCTGAAATGTTTACATTTAATTTGTTTTAAGTTACAGTTCATTTTGTGTTTTTGGAGTTATTAAATGTTTTACTACGTTTTAGTAACAATATGTTTGACATCTTTTGACTTTCTGTCAAATTGGTGCACTTTCGCTTGCAGTCGTTTAATGAATCATCAAATTTAAGGACGGCAGCCATATTTGATGTCAGATGATGATGTTTGACTTAGAGCTAATCTGCATCATTCCAGAATTGTTTCTTACCAATCTGAAAATCAATGCAGAGTGTTTACTGAAATTTAGTCGTGTATATTTATTTTTTCCATGGCAACATTTGATAGCGGATCGGCATAATTTTAAAACGTGTGAAAGTTCTGTATTCAAGGATAATTGTTGTCAAATTGCTTCACATTCTGCGCCATCTTTGAGAACTTGTTGAAAATGTTTTTGTTCTACTTTTTATAACAGTAGTCATATCTGATGTTACAAACTTGAAAGTACAGTACGTCCGTATGATTTATTTCAAAATATTGTCCGATTCTGTTGCGCAGCTTCTGGGATGAAATAGTTTAAAGGCTTTTCTATTCACTAATTTTGCGACGGCGGACGCATTTGATGGCGGATTGTTCTTTATGAACATGGCTAACTCTCTATGCCAGAAAGCATTCTGCTAAGTTTGGTTAAATGTACATTTGACCTTCTTTTCTGCTTTTTCTCTAATGGCGGCCATATATGACGGTGGATAGGCATAATGTGTATAAATGTGAATGTCCAGGTTGTTTTCTAATATATGTGGTAAAATTATGTTGCAAATGTTTGATCATACATTGCTTAAATGATTTTCTTTTCATTAGTGATGGCAATCATATTTGATGGCAAATTTCAATATTTAAGGACTTCGATGCTAGGATAAAATATTTCAAAAACTGGCGAAAGTCTTTTGAGAGTGTTCGAGGAAAACAAAATATTAAAATGTTTGTTTTACTTTTAGCAACGGTGGCTATAACAGATTACGTTAAGATTTGCAAACTTAATGTGCAAATTGACCAGGCTCAGTTAAAGAAGTTGCAGCACCGTATAGTTTCAAAGATCAAATGTCAAGCAAGGATAAAGGATTTTGCAAGATAAACATTTAGTAAGATAAATCCTTAAAAAATATATGCAAACGTTTATCAAAGGAAGATAACAGATCATAGATAAGGACGTTAAAACCCCGTGAACGTTATGTAATATAAAATATATAGGTAAACAGTACATATCTTGTTATCTAAATCGCAATGCCACTCAAAATATCCATGTTCTTTCTTATGAAACAACATTATAACGTTTCCTGAATTCATACTAAAATACATTAATTAAAATAAAGCTTATATTTCACATAGTGCAGTGAATACACTCGCCAAAAGATTATCTGGTTATACACTAAACTCCACTTGAGTGAATGAGTCATGTATGTATGTCCTATACACAATCAGCACAATACCACTGCATTTCTGCGACTTATTCAGTAAACAAAATGATATATATGTTCTTGAACTAGATCCCTGACATTTTATTCCAAATAATTTGTTAAATATATAGTATATACCGATTATTACAAATCGACATACGGGGCCCTCGAGTGACCCAGTGGTTTAAAGCGCTCTCCGTTACGGATCACTGCCATCTCACCTATGTCTGCGTGGGTTCGAGTTTCGGAATCGGCCAATGTGGGTATGTGAGAAAGCTTGCCAGTAGCTTCTCGAGGGTCAGTGGTTCTTTATGAGGATTCCCCGGGTTCTCCCTCCACCATTAATACTGGCCGCCATGTATAGCCTATCGTCTGACGAAAATGGCGTTAAACCCTACAACGACAACAACAACAACGGCAACAAATCGATATACGGAATCTTTCATTAATACACAGAAGACGGCATGGCAGATTTGACATTTTTATCTACAAATTTATTGCTCGTGATACTCAGCAGCCTATAGTGCAGAACTTTAACTACAAAATGATATGGCATAGATATATCTCCAAAACACCTGTGATATTAACGGGCTAAAACGTTTATGGCCATGGAAGGTTTTCAGTGTGCGCAAGGCCATACAAGGTTTTTAGCGTTCGAACTAACTACATTTATTTATTGATTGATTTATTTATTTATTTATTTATTTTTGTGAGGCTTTCGTTTAGTTCAAAGATTCAAGTGGTTTATTTTCTGCGAAAACAAAATGCATTCTTCATCAGGTAACACGCTCCAGATGGTGACATATGTTATTGCAACTGCAGATAGAAACTTGTCTCCATTTTTGGAATTGTCTGTATACAGAGAATTACAGCGGCATTAGGAGACTATTACACTAAATTTATCCAGTTAACATGAATAATGGCTGAGTAATTTCTCAAAGAGTAAAATCAAATATTATTGTGTCTTTTTTTTGTTGACGAATCGCGGGATAGTTTATAACCAACTTCTTTTAGTGGGGATGGGTGATGATAGTGTTGCAGTTCGTGGCCATGTTGATAACAGTGGTTCAATGGTTATAATACTATTACTTGTTACAGTGGCAGTAGTAGTGTCAAATTATATGCCAGAATCATGATATACATTATATAAACATTTGCTAATGTTCACCTTCAAAATAGTTGATGAGTTATAAGTGTTGAAAACTACCTGTCAATATATGGGATGTCCTAGTTTAGATGATAACATTCGATAAACCAACATATATATCAACACGAAAAACATCCCAATCTATGTATAATGGCGACAACCCGGTTGAGTATTATAATCTGTGTCAGGCAAAGCAAGATAATTATATGTGTATGTTATCATAGTTCTGTCCTGTTTCTAAAACCTATACGTGTTGTTACTGATACTCAAATACAGAAAGCATATTTTACATATTTTGTAGAATTAAAAGACACAAGAACATAGAGCATATTAAGATCCAAACTTCGATCATTTTCTCTTAGAATACCTTAGTTTGCATTGAACAGAGCAACTGATGCAGATGATATCTGTCAAGAAACGCTAACATAAAATCTTAATATTGTATACGTCGCCATGACAGTGGAAAAATGATATCTATATTCCGTCTTACACATGTGAAATAAGATTGGAGGCAGAACAACATAATATAATATAATATAATATAATATAATATAATATAATATAATATAATATAATATAATATAATATAATATAATATAATATAATATAATATAATATGATATGATATGATATAATATAATATAATATAGAATATGATACAAGTAACCTTATTATCATTAATCCATGTGTATTCGATGTAAATTTTATCCTTTCCATTAAAATGTATACACTGTATAAGCAATTACACGCTTACCTGTCTAGACCCAATATGTAAGACAACACTCCACACTTCTTTTGACTCACGGATAACATGTATAGGATATATATAACCAGAAGGACTTTAAACAGAATACGTATTACATGTTGTTTATTGTATGATTACACATACCTACCGTCTTACAAGAATTTATTGATTTATAATCCTGACTGATTGCGATGTTCACTGAACACTATCATAAGTCTTCCGAGGAAGAGAGAAACTAATAGGTTATATCGCATTAAGAATATATAGTCTGATAAATCAGCCCCCAAACATGTACTGATAATGATAGACAGTTTGGGTTAGATATCACAGCTTCATAAAATAATGTGATAGACTGTGACCTACATGTCCGCAAAGCACAGTGTACATTTCAGATTACAAATTACATGCAGATGTTAAATATTGCTTCCCGAATCATAACAAGTGAATAAACTATTATCCCTCAATGTCATATCTAAGTATGAAAATCCGTGTGTTTTTATATAAGTATGTAGTTTAAAAGCGCGTGAGAAACATACGTACATACCTACCTACCTACAAACCTACATACATACCTACATACATATATTCATACATACATACATACATACATACATACATACATACATACATACATACATACATACATACACGTTTCTATCTCTACACATTCGAATGATCTGAGCAAAAAGAAACTATTTAGCATCTCCTTGCTGTAATTTTATTCCAGGAGCGTATATCATAGCGTTTTGTTACAAAGTACAAGAATGACATAAAATATTAATTTAAGTATCTTATTTTGCCGTCCATAATTTTTCTTAAGACTATTTATTCAAGTATAACTGAAGTTATTGCATTTCAACATGGATTGAAGACTGGTACTGTATGAACCGATAAATAAAGCTGCAACAATAATCTCAGATGCATAAAGGCTACGCTGTTTACCGCTAGGAACGTTGTTTCAGGTTGCTGAACAACCTAGACTTATATGACATTGTTTTGCAACAAATATAGCAGAAGTAGTAATATGAGCCACACGGGTGGCAACAGTATGATCCACAATGCCTATAAATTTCTAAGAACTAACTTGAATTTGATATGAGAGAAAGTATGGTGGAAAGTTTATAGGGTTGGTTACATTAGTTATTTACTATCAATCTCACCACTGTTTGGAAATACTATCCAACAGTTACTTTTTTATTACTATGCAACACATACTATTGATACACTATTCAACACATACTTGTTATTACTATCCACGATATCATAAATACTATTCAATGCCGATGTTTATACAGTTTTGACATGTCATTAAAACACCCAACTGTTTAATATGCTATCCCGCACCTAATACTTACTATCTACCTACTAACTAACGAAAGTGGTGGGGCTGTTGATACGCACGTTATACTTTCAAGGACGTAAACTTACTATCACACATAAGCAAGGGTAAGTGTGTTTATATAATACTTTACCCATACTAGCATACTATGCTATCATCTACGATGTGGGTAGTGTTAAGTTTAAGTTGTGTTGGGATTGGTTTATTAACTGAAAAAGTGAACTAAAATATGCTACAAATCTGCACAGTTCTTCTCCATAAACGTCTCCTCCTGGCCAGATCGTAGACTACGACACACTGCAGGCACCCTTCCCCTGCACATTGAGTTTCTATTCCATATAGTTGTATCTGTATTCTTAGTGATGGCCTACGATGCTCAGCAGCGGGTGTGGGGGTGGGAGCGGGACGGGCAGCGGAACATTTTGTGGTGTTCAACCCCCATACCCCAAGGAAGTGCAGGCCCTTAATACTTCTCTTCGCTTTGCGTACGAAACAAAAACAGAAAACACACCAAAATATTATGTGTGCGTCAAAGCTGCTATGTTTTCATGGTGATATTACGCATTGCGGAGCCTTATCTGAATTACGACATCCATTCAGTTTGACATAATATAGGTTTAGGTCAGCTATATCATGGCTATTCTGTGAGTGTTTCTCAAGGATGACTCTACATTTTTAGATTCTAACAATCCTCAGTCAAACTTAGTCCCACGAAGAAACAAAATCATGTTACGGCTTTCGATCGCGACCAAAATAACATGAATTCATTTAATATTTGTTTCATGGGGGATACTGTTAGTTTTTCCATTGTTTAGTTAACTTTATATATTAGTTTTTACTTATCTATATGTAACAGTCTCTCGTGGCCTAAATGGTTACCGTCCTGTTAATATAGCATGTTGCGAGGGAAAGATTGCAGATCCGAGCCACTGTCATGTAGAAAGATATTTTCTATATTAATAGAGGAGACAGTCGACTTGAGCTTGGGTTTAACATTTGAACTGAAAATCAACTTGAATGTATTGATTAACATTAATTATTGTAAGCTTACCCACGGTCCACTTTGTAGAAACCTTACACAAAGTCCCCTCTTCTCTTTCAAGAGGTTTGCGGGTTGGCGGATTGTATCTTCTTCCAAGGTGTCCGCTTAATTTGGTTCTCGTTATCTAGAAGTTGACCGCCCTCGATGTTATTGCCCGGTTCGAGTAAACATAAATATAAGTGGTGAAACTTATAGGTGGAATAGATAGAGATCTGAGCAGATATATAGAACAGACCAACACGATTCCCCGTACATGTAAACAACAATTTAATCTATTACATAAAACAACTGTGAGAATTCATTACATCAGGAATATACTCTGCTTCTAGAAATAAACTTTTCACTGACTTACAAAATACACAAACATATTTAAATAAAGTTGCCGATCGCTTTTACTGAACAGTCGAAGTCAATGCCTTGTACAGTTGCATATCCTTCTTCTCTAGACACTCCACTTCCACTGTAGCTGTTCCTACGACCTTCCTCTGTTTTGCCTCTTTCGGTCCTTAACTCTATGCGTAGCACGTATATTCACAGATACGTCACAGGATACGTCTCAGAATATGTCTCAGAATACGTCTCAGAATACGCCTCAGATTACGTCTCAGAGACAATGCGTCGCAGGATACGTCTCAGAGATAATACGTAACAGGAGCTATTTTCTCCCTTTGAGGTTTCAGCGTTCCTCGCTTCCACCGCCAAGTTTGTTCGTCGGTTTTCCCTCCACGACAGTCGTCTTGGACAAACGTTTACGAGACAATTTCTCCCAAATAACTCTCGGAGTATCCAATACTTCTTTACTCTTGCAGAAAAGCTTAGACTGATTAAAATTTTCGATGTGGCGATATTAAAACTAGGAAATTTAGTGTGGGAAGCACCCCCCCTTATTAAGCGTAACCAATCAGAATCAAATATATCTGCCGCCTTCTTCCAGAGCCGCCAAAGTCGTGCTCAACTTGACCTTGTAGTTTGAGTAACAGTGTTCTGCGATCTTTCAATTTTGACATTTACACTATGGAATCGAAGTTAGCTTTTGTCTCCACCGGACTTCTGTTGGCTAAGTAAACGAATACTTAATTAAGAATGAAATTCTTCCCTCGAAAAGCCATCACCGATCATGGCAGTATGGCGATTTGATACGCGCCTGTCCCCATACATCTAATTAATTGTTCTCTGGTCTTAAACTACTGTATTCTTCATAGATCGCCAGACAATTGCCTCTTCACAGTTATTCCCTTTACACACACAATTCCTTGAGAAGTATTGTTAGGTATGTAAAACTTGTTAAAACTCTAGAACGCTTGTGTTCATTTGGGTTTGCCATTCACGCCGCATAATTAGCATTGATCAGTACCGACATCTTTTGATCATAAAAGTGATATCCTAAATATATATATATATATATGAAATGGAAGAATTGTGGGAGTAAACATATCAACAAACCCTGAAGAAGGATACCGAAATGTGTGGGTCACGAGTACAATTGACTTTTCAAAGCCGATCCTCAGTTTAGACATATTGCCGAAAGTAACGAAGTGGTGAACGTTGAATCTCTTGAACCACCGGACAGTTTATTTGGAGGAAGAGCGGACGCAACTAGCTTGCTGTACAATGTGAAAAGATCTCAAGGAGAAGAAACCAAATATATCGATGCGTGTTCGTTCTATCCTTGGGTATACAAATATCGGCAATTTCCAACATATCGCTCCGAAATGTTGACAGAAAATATTGATTGGTACGCAATCGTCAAAAGGAAGACATGATCGAATGTGAAGCATTACCTCACATCCACTTGTGCTATCCCGTCTTACCACATCATTGCCAAGGAAGACTGTTTCCTTTGTGCTGTATATTTGTCGAAACCTGTAACCATGACAACCTTGTTATCCGACCAAGAACGAACGCGCTTTGAAAGGAACGTGGGTCAGCGTGTAATTGTTTCATGCTCTGCATCTTTGATACCGCTTGTTAAAAGTCTACAAAATTTACCACTTTCCAAACATTTGTACATTCCCGAAGCATGCAAACACGCGCAGACATTTAAATTTTGGTTTCTACGAAAGCGTCTTTGACATATATATTTATATGTAAAGAAAGCATGACTTAGACTTAAATGAGGCTGGACAATCCTAGTTTTTAACGTTGCTTATTAACAAGGCAACTCATTGGTATGTGATATATTTAACGGAAGTAGAAAGCATTCTCTTGTATGTATATAGCATAATGTCAAGACCAGCTCATACGCAAAGATAGCATGCACAACACCTACTGGAATTTCTGTATGTGGCGAGCAGATATTAAAGAATGTCCGTTGGGAAGGTTAATTAGGTCGATATTATGGCATTAAGGTGCAGACAATGGCATAATCAAAATGGGTGATACCATATTCAGTGCATATCCCGAAGGGACAGTTATATGCCATGTATATTAATATAAAGTTGGGCTCCCGAACATTTATACTTGTTTGATCTACTAATAGATAATTAATATTCTTCAAAATATGAGTCGATACTATTAATAATATCTCAAAGTTTGTTGCTGGCATTTGGATTGATAAAGTTCGATATTTATTCCAAATCAATCTCTGTCTCAAACAATACTAAATTACAGTCACCGTACCACTTTTATTTATTTGGCATTTATGCATTTACTAAGTAACTTTATTTCATTACGTTATATATTGCGTTTTAAAAATTGTGCATTACGTATTTTTGTATTGATTTATATTAGCATTCACTTTGTTAAACACATAATCTTTCGACTATTATCTTTACGCTAACTAAATACACATCCAGAAGCATCTGTTAACAGAGAAAACTATTTTTGATATTATTAGCTAAGACGCTACAAGTTTTAAAATATTATCATATGAATATTCTTGTAAAAATCTCAATATCACTTATTGGTAAGAATTATTTACTTATATCAAGGGCCAGTGCTCTTTCTGAACCTTCCTCATGTAGCCAAGCATACATCAAATGCAGATACACGCACACAAAATTAGTAACATTAGCTCAAAGATTCCGATAGTAATAATAATAATAATAGTTATTTATCTAAGTTGACATTATTAGTCAAAACTAGTTTATTTTATGACCCTTTGGTTCAACAAATATAACAATTGGTTAAGAATCTACAAGGTTAACATCTACTGCAACAAACAACAGATATGTAACATAAAATAGTATGGGTTATACAAGGTTAACATAATATCATCATAGCAACAAACTGCATCTGCCAAGCAAAAATATTATGAGGTCATAAAATCAGGATTGCTTATTAAAATATTTGTAGGTGTATAATTTCATACAAGCTTGGTTAATATCATATTCCAAAGTATTCCATTAAACTGTATTAGCCTCAGCAAAAGCTTCCTGGAAATACTATGTTATAACGTTTGGCATATATAAATCATTGTTTTTACTTGACCATGTCCTTTTAGCGCTAATATTCTTTAGAAACTTAAAGGCATTAAGATTCTCTGGCAGGAAATTACTTTAAGTCTTAAGAGTAAAAACAAAAAATTCATATAATACTTAATAGGCGACCTTCTGAGAGTGTTACAAGGACGTGATATGGATGTTGAAATCTATTTCTCATTCACGATCACTGACTACTTGTTTATAATCTGTACAGTTTTTGTATGTGAAATAATTACAGGGTTATCTCGACACACTACAGCACTAGATAAATTGCAGAAAAATCAAATGTTTAAGATCAACGGACTTGCTATTAAACCACTTACCCATTTTATACTTAGAATTTTCTTCAATACTTGTGTAAAGTGTGCTTCAAAGTGATTAGACAAGAATAAATTATTATTAATAAGGATACCTAAATGTTTCGCACATTTACTTCTAAAAAGGGATGTTCTCTGCAATAAATTATGTTGAACCAACAAAAATTAGCTTGTTTATGTCTAATTTAAGCTACCTATATTTGCATGCACCCTTCATTTCATAGCACATTTTATCACATTTATCACATAGTGGGTTCACGTCATGTGTGTGCAATTTGATATTTTTGATAAGACAACATGTTAAGATGACACTTTATGTGATTCTGATATGTATAAACACGCACATGAATTTCCAACTTAATATTCTTTTCACTGATTGGCTTCGATCGTGGGAAAATTTTCCTAACTAAGGTAACAACACCTAATAATTTCCAGCAGCGGTCCTCTTTTGAAAAACATATCCTGTTTGTGATAAATGGTCTATTGATTAGATGGACAGCTGCTCTTGTCATTGTTATTGCTACAAATGCATTCTTCTAAACGTTATTTGTCATACAACTTTTCAATACTGCTGAAATCCTCGCCTGGAACTATTTCTTTAATTTGAAATTACAACGTCTGAGAGAAAATGAAATGACTAAAACTATATGTACTTCCTTCTCTTTTTTCCACTCTAAACAATATGTATGTGATAAACATAATCTCAAATATGAAACTGGTTGAACAATGTCGAGCCATTGCTCTCCAAGGCTCGCAAAAACTGGACATTATTTAACTAGTTTCATAAGTTCAACATTAAACCACTTCCGACCTGAGATCCTGTATATAAATGTTTATTTACTTTGCTCACAAGGATGCAAACTCCATATCAATTCAATGGTACGACGGAAGACCAAAATTTCGAAAACTAAACGAAATCCAAAACCCTAAACAATAATGTATACAATGTAAAATGTTTTTATATTACTTATATTTTCAAAGTAAAAATCAAAACCAATGGTATTTAGACAGGAGAACAATCTTTTGCAACGTTTGCTGAATTTGCTACTCAATCATATTTAATTTTATCATGCAAGGAAATTGGCTTGATTTTTCCTGTGCAGTAATCTTCAATTCTGTCATTCCAAACTGGAACGTAACATCCACATGACGTTGATTCTTGCTCGGTTTCGGAATTTCAACTTGTAATCCACCCAATAACATGCACCCTGGATCAGTGGTAAACCTGGGATTCGGATCCTTGGTGTAGTACACATCAAGCTGCATTGCGTTTTGGAAATAGTTCACAGTTACACGTGTTGTTTTAACAGAGAATCCATTCTTAACTTCTGAACCTGCTGACAAAATAATGTCGAAAACATCACGACATCTTAATCCCATATCATAGTCAACCTTTTTCTCCTCTGGATGAGTTCCCTCTATGAACATCAGAGTCGTCATCAAACCATATGTAAAGCGAAGAACTCTGGACTCGACAATCATGGGTAGTCTACCAAACAGAACCGCCCCTTTTGCAATGGTTATACCAGCATCCTTTGGAATGATGACATTTATTAAATTTTTGCCATCGAAAGCTTCACGAATAACCTTTTGCACAAATGGGGACTCTGAGAAACCGCCTACCATAAGAATCTGAGATATGTCCTTCACTTGGCCGTTCTCAAGTATGATTTTCATATGGTCAATAATTTGGTCTGTTGCTTGGCGGAAAAGTTTCTCAGTCAACGTCTGATGTATTAACATTTTTTTTTCACGTAGAGATATTTCCTTCTATAAGCCGACTTCTCCAGACGCCTCTCGAAACTCTCTTTTAATTCATTTTTGCACTGTTTGTTCAGGGTTGATGGAAGCTAAAATAGAGACCAACGAATTTACCATCGTTTGAAGACAGCATACGTGTTATTTTATGATGCCATTATTATTTTATCCAGGACAATGATTGAAAAAGAAACGACTAACTTCAGATGCAGGTACTAGAATCATTAGTTCATTGTGTTTAGATACAAATAAATCATGAAGTATGTCCAAAATGCATTTAAAGTTTTACGGTACACTTGTAAACAAGTAGTTCTTATTCGCACGAGAAATCTGACCATTTGCATATTGTTCTCACATTTGCAACACTGTAGTAATACAAAAGCAAACATATAAGATATGGAACAAACTAAATAGCGGTCTTACAGACCTCGCGATGCATGTACCTTAATGATCATAGTTCTTGTCTGGTCAAACTTTCGTTTAACTCCCTCAAATTCATTGAGTAGCTCTAAGTAGTCATATGTATTGTCTGTCTTGAATTTATCCATTACAGTATCCCCCACAATGCTGATCAACATCTGCTCGAAAGCACTGTCTACCATTATTCCTCCCCATGGGCCTCCACTGGCCTTGGATAACTCTTTGAGTCTTCCATCAGAAAGTTTTTCATGAACTGTCATGTCCGCCGTTCCACCTGAAAAGGACATTTATATCTATCTTACAGTATTATTCGTAAATACTTATGTTCATACTTCTACCGCAAATCGAGTATAGCGTTTGAAAAACTAACAATTTTGTGTAGACGTCATACTATTACTACCACATATTGTGAACAGGTTACTGAATCGAGAATGTTGTTGAATTGATGGCATGACGAATTGCCCATGATAACCGTGGATAGTGTGTTCGTTTCCTCTATTTGCAGCTTCGATTTCAAGGTGGAGAATATAAATGCCCATACTTGACATTTTTGTTTGTAAACCTATTATCATCTAAAACATCGATATGAAAAGCACGCTGCAGCCACGTACAATATTTTCATTAAATGCTATAATATAAATGGTGTTAAGTATGGTATTTATCTCATTGCCATATATTTTCTAAAAATGTACATATTTATAAAAGACATTATCCCAAGGATTTTGCTGTTCGTGTTTGATTATAATTGGCTGTTACATTTTAGATTGTATATCAGATATAACACTGTTTAAAACATATTTCTTTGCATATGCTGTTAAAGGCATAAATCCTATAAGAAGAACAGTAACAACAAGAACTATACGGTGTATCTAGTAAAATATTTTTGTTTGAACTACTTGGTTCTTATTGATTTCTTTCAATAATAATATTATTTTATCATTATCATGTTTGAACTTTTGCTTCATCCTTCTTAAATACTGCGAACGTTTTATAAGTTCTTTTCCAGTTTCAATTCTTGTTTTTACTAGCTCTTCCTTAGTATTTAAAGGTATAGATTTTCTTAAAGCTCGTTTCAATATCACCCTTTCAGTAAATATTTTTAAACTGAGTTCATTTTAGGAAAGTTTTGATTGATGAAATTGGTACAGTTTCGGTAAAACAACGGAACTGTAGTGAATATTTATGGGATGAGGGACATAATCAAAATAGGAAACAATACAGAGTTAATTAAAAAAAGGTTATTGCAAACCATATATGGAAGCGTATAAAAACTCGACTCAGCGAAAACATCTATGTATTTAGACGAATCACAGGTACCACTGTGACAAAAACCACATAATGTATAATTTAGCAAGAGCATGAATTTTAAAGCTAAAAAAGAAAACAAAACAATAAACAAAACAATTAATCTGGAAAATCATTTAAAATATTTGTTGTACCATGGACAGCAATCTATGAAAGATGAACAAATTATTAAATGCCTGAACTGGCTAATCAATAAATCTAGATGTAGAGCGTGGTTTTTTTTGTGCTCCCGTTTGTATATCTGATCCGTTTAGCCAATGTAATATGCTTAGCTCAGTGTCTGGAAAGATTAACATTTACGCATTCATATTTTTTACATTTACAATTGATTATTTATTAATTTAAAGTTTTCAAATTGTTTTAGTACGAAATATTTCCAATTTAAACATAACATAATTGCTAGTGGGCATTCATATATTTTCTCTTGCATATGGGTCAGAACCCAAGGGAGTTCTTAATCAACGAGCCATTGAAGAACCTAAAGCATACAACAGCTATAAATCAAGTAATCAATCCATAATATAGCATGTTACCGAGTAGAACTTATCAATTCGACACAAGAATCAAGCGAATGTAAAACGAATCAAATGATCAGAACAAACCTTTGCAAATGACATGGATGAATTTAAAAGAGTACGAAGAATACAAGAGAAAAATATCTTGCATTTTCTGCTAAAGTAGTAGGACTGAAATTAGACATTGATATAGATATAACCAATTTTAAAAAGGCATTTGAACTATTGATAAGGTTGCTAAGGAATGAAATACTTAAAATAAGACTTTTAAATTCTTATATAAACAAATTCCTTTCAAAACAGAAAGGATTTCTTTGTTCCCCATCATGCAATAAATTCTTAATCTAGTTGAGGAAATAAAATTGTTTTTGTCACAAGATGAAAGTTGACACATCGGACAAATATGTGTTCTTTTCTCAAATTGAATTACATGAACCTGGTTTAGAGTCATTCTACAGAAGGTAATCATGTGTCATGTATGTGGTCTATGTGCAAGCTATACTATACGATTTTTGTTCTTTATGAGTGATGCTGCTCCGCTACAATTGTTTGAATAGTATGAAGCATGTTTTAGTGAAGCAGATAAAATATCTCAGTTATTATAAAACTTAAAATCATCACATGAAACCTTCCATTCAGAAAATGGTGAGCGACGGGTAGCTTTGGCTTCTTTGTATCCGTTTTCATTATCCTTGATAGCAAACATTACCTATCTTGTTTCTTCTTCGGAGGCTTCGATATAGTTACGAACTAGTAGTATGGGTACTATTTTCACGGAAACAAAATTTTGTATCAGTAAATATCTCGAGATGGTACCGTGAAGCATTTTAAGAGCAGCTTCATTCCTGTCTCTATATTTCGGACGGTCTGTATCCATGACAGAAATCCCTTATTTGATTGCATTTACTTTCAAGAAATTACAAAGCATTTGAAGCAAAGGCAAAGATCACAATCTTAAACATAGTATCATGTTTTATAGCTTATGTGATGATTAAGGATGGATAAATTAGCCGAATAGGATATAATGATACTTGCATTTCCTAGATAATGGCGCATTTGTATGCCAAACAATGTGCAAAGAAATTTGGTTTTGTTTCGTGTGTATTAGCGGTTAGTTTGGTACTATATTGAAGATCCAATATTCTCTTCTTGCAAAGTATTTTGAGGTTAGTTTAGTATTATATTAAAGATCCAATATAAATTATTAGGAATATAGAGGGTTTAACAGCATACCATCATGTCACCATGATCAACTATTAACACTTCGGCGTAAATTGGGTGATGAACTACGTTTAATTTATACCAATCACGTCACTCAATCATTCAAATCAAATAACCCCTAATACAATGGCAGCCTTCTTAGCTTGTTTTTCAATACATAAATTAGTCTTTTGACACATATTGTTCAATTAATAAAATTCATACCTTAAATCTTCAAGTGATCTACAGTCATAAAATCATATAAAATGTGTGTTAATTCCCTGGGCTGTGCAAATTATATTGTACTACCCCTGAATCGGAGCACATGCAAAGTTTTGCGAAGTCAAGCGATATAAGGGCAGACTATGATATTTTTCAATAAGACCACATCGGCACCTAGATCACACTAAGCTGTGCGTTTGTATTGTATTTTGTTTATATACTTTGTGTTTGTATGTGTTTTGTGAGGGGGAGAGAGATAGAGTGTGTTCAGACTTTGTGTACGTGTTTAAAGAGGGGGAGAGTTGGGATTAAAAGCGTCAGAAGTTGCCGGGCTAAAGTGAAACTGAACAGATCAGCTTTGTTAAAGCTTAAACCAAAAACATAATAACTAGACAAGGCTGATCTTCATCTCATTCTATACAGTGTTCTCGATAATTATTTTGGTCCAGTGAAGGACACCAAAATAAACGTTGCAAAAAAATGCAACCATTCATTGTTGACTGTACGAGGTCACCTGTTTTGCATGGACAGTTAGTCTAATATAAGTAGGTGTTGGGGTTTATCGCATAAACTTCTTTGGCGAAAAAATCATTTTCTTAAAGTGATCTTTGATTTACAATTCAAAAACATGGACAAAATGTTTACCATCCTGTTTGAATTGTACAAACAATTGCATCAAAAGCTACACATGAGAATGATGGGAAATTAAATATGTCAGTTAAGTATCATATTTCCACCCCGTGGAGACCAACCACGCGCCAAATGCGTTGTCTAGGATGATAATGATTGGGGGAATAATATGAAAATTGCCATATGGATCTTAGGTGTTTCGACTTACCCCCTAAATCAACCACCATGTACTTGGTTCCTGGTGGTGCTGCAGCAAACGGCATCAGCTGATCTCAACCGCTCCAAACGCTTACAGGAATATATTGGCAAAAGAATGACACTGCTTCCGGCTCAAGGGCGATCTCTAATTTTTCTGATTGTATGTTTGCCTATGAAAAGAGCAATCCAAAAATGTATGCTTCACTGGTTTTAATTAAATAATAGCTAAATAACTAACAGTTCATTCTGGAGCGATGCTCCCTGTATGATTAAACTTTATGATGTTTTCTGGGGAAATTTCTTACAATACATTTGAGTGCATATGTAATGCTAATAATTGATTGAATGTTTTCGCTATTTTTCTATCTTCACCGATATTTGATTGAACATCGTCGCCATGTACACAACGGTATTATGTATATATCAAAAGATTACCTATATCAATGTTGGTCAAATTCTGATCATCGGTTTAGCTTTTTGATACTGGAGCCTAAATATTTCTCCCCTTGAACGTATTTTGAGTAGTTGCTTAAAGGTATTAAATATTTCAATAACGGCGGTCATACTTAAGTAGGGTCGGCAATATTTAGAACAATTTAAGTCCTTTATTCCTGAATGCTTACATAAAGGTATCAAATTCTCTTAAGCGCTTTGTTTTCGAACAAATCGATTTGAAGCTGTTGTTATATTTAGTAAAGGCGGTCGTATTTTAATCAGGATCGACATCATATCCACAAGTTTGGAAGGCCTTAATACAACGATATTCTGCGCCAAATGTATGTGTGGCTTCTATATAAGTTGAAAATTAACTTGCTAGTGAACACACGATAGAGGACGAGATTGGATTAAGATTCATACCGAAAGCTTGATTGGCCCTGAGGCCAGGTGATCTACAAATGGTGAAGTTATCCCATTATTCTTTAATATAAATAAAATAAAAACAAAGGAAATACATTAAAACGTACTTTTATAGCAGCTTCCCTCATGAATTGCTTGGCTGCATCGTTCCAGATAGCAGGAACTGTGAGTACCCATAAGATCTTTTCGTCATCAACTACTTTCCCCTGTCCTTTCAAAAGCTTTATAAGATGGTCCTTCATACATTTGATGGACATCGCGAAAATGTCAAGGGCTAGCATTTCCTTTCCAGTCTCATCTTTAATCATTGATGACTCGGTTAGGCCCTGAAATAATTTTCGTGCAAAAATTAAATCCAATGAAGTAATTAATACATACGGTTCTTACTGTTTCCATCTCTCGGCACTAGCCATTCCTGTTGAGGCGCGCTGGATTTACTGATACATAGTTATGCCTATTAAGCAGGTATGCATATAGTGACACCTTTAATGGCTTAAATTGTCATCATTAAAATAATTTTTGAATTCTCCAGAGCAAGAATAAGTAAGCATTCTTATGAAAGACAAGACAAAAGGCAAAGAGGTCACGATTCTTGAAAAGGTTTCTACGACTCTGTGGTCTTAAAATACATGGCAGAAAGAGCAAAACCAGTAAACTGATTAAAATTCATGAAATAATTTATTTCACTGGAATAGAAAGTTAAAATTTAAAATGAACTATCAGTATTATGAATTAAATCCTAAATAATCATAAACGTTCTATCATGTCTAAAAGTATAGACTGTTCAAAATGAATTCCAAATGAATAATCTTGATTGCGCTGATGAATCAACAGTCTTGAATGCGCCGATGTAACAATATTCTTGAAGTATCAATTGTTAAAATCCAGAACGTATTTGAATGCGTTAATAATCCATCAACACTGTTTTGTTCCAAAGCTAATGAGCACTTGGTAATTTCAATGAACAATTTCAAGTAATAATTCCTCTCAAATTATAACTCGGCACAACCAAAAGTGATTCCAGTAGACTGATATTAAAACAGGAAGGAATAATTTTGTTCATAACACACTTAAATAAAAACCTAAGTCACAGTAAGATTAACCAGGATGTGGGTTGTACGTTCGCTTCTAAACTTTCAAAGGTCTAAATGACATGTAAACATGCTTACAAATATTATCTTAAAGTACAACCTACAATCAAGGACAAACATTAGCTATCTGAATATGCTGTTTGCAAAGTACCATTGGTTTAAACTATAACCTACAATCATACATAGATACATTTTAAGAACACAGTTTAGATACATAAGACAAAAGTATATAAAATAAATTTAATTATCATGGTAAAAGAGGTCATATTCTCACAATATAGGACAAAACACACCAAATTCGTTTAGAACGTCACTGATATGCTCTGCTGGCGTATCATCAAAGAAAGATTTATTTTTGGTTTACATTAAACAAGTTCTGTTTCAAGAGATAGAGGTGATACACTCAATAAAAATGTGCCACACTTACAGTTGGCACTGGCACAATACACACCGGTCGAGGCTCATCCTGCAGGAGGTAAGCATTGGCAACGTATATTTGCTATACGCGAGAGACACTATAAATCGACGTCTTTCCTATTTGTTCTACATTTGGATGCTACTCTTCAATACTCGGTTTGATGTGAAGCTTACATTATATGTATTTTATCAAGAGCTCAAATATACATATTAATATAATATTTAAAATCAGGATATGGAGTTTTCAATTTACAAACAGGCAACTGCATCTTTGGCGACTTTACTTTCTCCTTCACATTCAATACGGATATGACTAAACAACAAACAATAAAGGATATTTATTCCAGGCTTCATAATAAAGTAATGTTGCTGCAGGACTTTCTCTCTTAATAGATATGTAAATGCAAGGCTTGGAAATGCTTTCACTATAGAAATGGTATCCGGAAAAGAAATAAGGAAATTATTTTTAAATACGTCGATAAAGTTCAAAGATAATACTAATCTACAGCCAAAATGCTTCCGAAATAAGTGTAGTCAAACTTTACTAATCCTGGGTCAGTGAGAACGAAAATGATGCATACAATTGTTGGTTCGCTCTAGTTTTAAAGATTTGGTTAGTATATACGACCCTTGACGTGGGAATGGCGGATGATAAGTGAGTTATAAAGGGAAGGGATCTCGATGTAAACCAGAATTGACTAAAATACATCTTTAACTGGATCTATGAATAAATATATGACTGGGTTTCGACAATATGAATTACATCATTTTGTCCCTAGAAGTCATTATGATGCATCATAACTAAGCTTATGTCACTCTGCTGAACAAATTGCCCTATATTAGCTCTAGAAATCATACAGTGTTGTGCTTTCTTATTTGTCAGCGTTTGATTTTGCAAAGGGACACATTTCTGTTTAGCCAAAGTGAGCAGAAATGCCTCGTATTTGTGTAAACAAATCAGATAACTTCTACTATGTTTGTGGTGAAGTGACTTTTGCATCACAAAAGCGCATTATAACCTATATGGTCACGAATGCTTATCACCTTTATTTTTGGCTGCAAAATTGGAGATAAGGACAAGAGGTGGGCACCACATATATGCTGCAAAACTTGTGAAACAGATCGTCGCCAGTGGTTGAACAGGAAAAGGAAATCTATGACTTTTGTAATGCCAATGATTTGTTGAAAGCCAAAATATCATATCAGCAATTGTTACTTCTGCATGGGGCCACCAGTTGGGAAAAGTGTGTCAAAGAAGATAATGTGGACTGTCCATTATCCAAATATTCCATCAGCAATACGCCCAGTACCCCACGGAGAACGACTGCCAGTTTCTGATACACCAGAATCATTCTCACTTGAGTCAGACGAGCAAAAAGAATAAGATGAAACTTCTAGTCGTGAACCATCAATGTCACAGGACCCACATTTTCTCCCATCCGCCTCTTCTGAAACACACCTTTTAACACAAGTTGAACTGAATGACCTTGTCAGGGTTTTGGAACTATCCAAGAGTAACGCAGATCTGTTGGGCTCCAGATAACAGCAATTAAATCTCTGGAAGGTGATGTTAGGGTTTTCATGTTCCGTGATCGTCAAAAGGATATTGTTCCATTCTTCTTCATGGAAGGTGATCCTGTAGCCTACAACAACATCGATGGTTTGATGGCAGCGCTCAACATCGTTCATGATCCAGATGAGTAGAGACTGTTCTTTGATTCATCGAAGACGAGTCTTAAATCTTTTTTTTTTTTTTTGTTGCTACATAATGGCAATGTTTTGCCATCAATTCCAGTTGGTCATGCAGTCCATATAAAGGAAACCTATGAAAACATGAAACTTTTGAGGTGCATACACTACGACCAACATCAGCGGCAAGTTTGTAGTAATCTGAAGGTTCATGCTCTCTTGCTTGGTCTGCAGACTGGATGCAGAGAGTACTGCTGTTTTCTCTGCGAATGGGATAGTCGTGCGAGAGATTCCCACTACATCAAGAGAGATTGACCACTCCAACAAACATTGGAGCCTGTGAGGAAGAGTGTTCAGCAACCATTACTTGTTGAATCAAGGAAGATTTTGTTACCACCTGCACATCAAGTTGGGTCTGATGAAGAACATTGTCAGGGCCACGGACAAACCACAAGCAGCTTTCAAGTACCTACGTGGAAATTTTCTAAGTTTAAGTGAATCTAAGAAAAGTGAAGGTGTCTTTGTTGGTCCTTAGATTCGTGAACATCGTCTTCGATGATGCATTTGACTGTGCACTACGTGACAAGGAAAGGACGGCATGGAAAGCTTTATATATATATATATATATATATATATATATATATATATATATATATATATATATATATATATATATATATATATATATATATATATATATATATATATATATATATATATATAGATAGATAGATAGATAGATAGATAGATAGATAGATCACCTCTGTCTGCGGCGGTTCGAGTCTAGGATTAGCCAATGTGAGTATGTGAGAAAGCTTGCCAGTAGCTTCTCGTGGGTCGGTGGTTCTTTCCGGGGTTTTCCCGGGTTCTTCCTCCACCATTAATACTGGCCGCCATGTATAGCCTATCGTGTGCTGACAAATGGCGTTAAGCCCCAAAACAACAACAACAAAAAAAAAGATAGAGAGAGAGAGAGAGAGAGAGAGAGAGAGAGAGAGAGAGAGAAGGAGATAGATAGAGATAGAATAGCTTTTGCCTTTTCTTTCATAATATATTTTATTTATATAACCCTGTCGCTGTTTTTTTTTAAGTGTTACATCAACAGGACAGGTGAAATATTATCATGGAAAGCGGTGTTTCCCACACTTTTTCGGGCCACCGCCCCCTTGGTTATCATCACTGCCGCCTACCTTACCCCGTACAAAGCATTATTCACCATTATCGAATCCCTCACTAATCCCACCGGCCCCAAGGGGTCGGTGCCGCCCACTTTAGGAGCCACTGAAATAAATCAACCACAAACACATGGAAAGACCCAGGTTTACAATTTATGATTAAAACTCTGCTATCTACACAATAAACATAAACATAAAATGTAAAATAATTCAATAAAGAAGTAAAAAAATAATCAGTAAAAAAGTAAAATTCCATATCAATCAGCACATTTTATATCTGAAGCAGACGACTTGCATTCAGATCACATTAGGCAAGAGCGCGATTGGATGAGGAGTATTTGTGTTGACCAATTACATACAAACACACACACACACACACACACACTTATGGATATATGTGTGTGTGTATTAGAGGTGCGCGATATTACCGTACTATTTTTTTCCCGCGATGCTGTACGCCGTACTTTTCACTGAACTGGTACTTAGGTAGTTTCGGTCAGTATGTAATGTACGGAAATTACCGTCATTTAGATTTATTCATGCTAATATTTAAGTACATGTATTTTTTGTAAGACTAAGACTCGTCCTTGGCTTTTTAGGAGATAATTTGTTTTCTGTTTGAATGTTAAGTAATGTCTCAAGTCCACTAAATAAGTTCTCGTCTGTTGAGTATTTTCTAGCATCGAAATTCAAAGTTTCCGTACCTATTTTATCTTCAATGTAGCTAGTAAATAAAGGCTTCAATGTCAGCACTGCTTCTTTTTATCAGCGAGCGCTCTAATGTAGTCACAAAAGTCATTCACAGGCTTTCATCTATAGTGTAAGTTCAATCGTCACACTTTAATTTAACCTTTAGATTGCAACGTATACAACAATTAACATTAACATAGCTAATTCATCTGCTATAAGGTATTTGATTTTCAGTGGAGAGTTGCGATCTGCTTTTGAGTTGAGATGTTTTATTTTCTGTTATCTGAAAATATTTTGTTTTCTTTAATTATATAATATGGTGTTATTTTCGTATAAATCATAGCAAGGTATTTTTTAATCTAGTGACACGCGGAAATTTAGAAAGAAAACGAATGTCATGTCTCTGCCCCAGATATAGATATATATATATATATATATATATATATATATATATATATATATATATATATATATATATATATATATATATAATCATAATGTTTCTTAATATGGTTAAATCAAGTTTAAAACCCTATTCTAGAGAAGATAAGGATCTCCCTGTAACCTAAATGTGAATCATTTGCTTTGATATTTCAGAACAATAATGGAAACGGCGTTTTGTTAGCGAAGGAACACGTCACCTACAAATGTTCAAGTTCTTCGGGGAGCCTTACGCCAGAGAACTGCGCCAATTATTCTATTTAACAGCAAACGGATCTTGCCTCAGTTGTTTTTGTGTAAGTTGTTATGCAGAGGTGATTTGGTATTTTTACCTACAAGAGTTTTGTTTATTTTACCAGTTGCAGTAAAGAAAACAAAATGTTTCAAACAGTGTTATGTTTTGCGAATGATTGTTACATTAAGCAGGATCATTATTATCTGAAACATATTAAAGAATGTTCGTTTAGTCGAAAAGAGACCTGTCCATCCTGCAATCGTATCTTGAATCTTCTGAAGAAGCAGTACTGGTGATTTTTCTTATCAATACACAGCTCCATATATCTTTCTTCTGCGTCAAAGCCGAAGGCATTCTCATCTGTTTCTCTTCTTTCGTTCAACAAAAGGCAGGTTGGAGTTTTCGTAGATATGAGGTTCTTCTTCCCACTGTTCCATGCCTGTGGTGAATCGATCTTTGTTGGATCCCTTTTATATTCCTCATAGAACTGAAAGGCGTATGCAGAATATGATGTTCCGAAATCTATGGCAACAATAAGGTCAGCGTCCCGTACTTTTCCGTGGTAATCCATCCTTAAAGAATTAAAGAATTTTTTTAAGAAGTTCCTGTATTTGAATCTAAAACACAGATCATTATTAGATACTCTAATTACATATCTGATGTATTAAATCTTAACATTCGTTTATTGCCATTAAATACTCAGTACTCCTCTCTCTGGAACAGTAAAACCAACTTTAAATCCACCAGAGCAGCGTATGATACCATTATTGACTGATCGAGGATGTGCAGAAGTTAAGCAACTCATTTTGTCCTCAAAAATAATGATATAGGCATTGCACAATGGTGATGATCACGGAATAAACAAAGAAATGCAATATGTATTGACGACTGAAACCATTGAACATAAAATGAAACACGAATGTACTCTGAGAAAATATATTGCAGTGTTATTAAAAGATGCTAATTTTACATGTTGAAATTCTCATAACCCTAACCGCAGTAACAATATCAGTGGTTGATAAGCTCGTGTGTACACGGTCTGTTATCAATGTTTGTCAAAGCTTGGAGAGCAATGCATAGAAAAACTATACGAAATTACACAGATTCCACATAATTCTTAATTTTACTGTAAAATAACAGAAAACAACAGTCCGAAACTTTTGTACTATTGTCCATTCATAGCAATTTTCTTTACTTTCTTATTTAAATGCAGTTTCTGGTTCAAAATATAACAGGCATGTATTTTGTGGATTTGACTATAATCCTGGGTATCTAGAGCTGATTAAATGTTTGGCTCAAATAACGTGAATGCAAAAACAAATGGTAAAATATTTTGAGAATTTTTTTTTTCCAAATAAAGGGAAATACATTCTCCTAAAAATGTAGATAACGAATGAATAAAAAATTATAACGTTTATTATATATATACATACATATATATATATATATATATATATATATATATATATATATATATATATATATATATATATATATATATATATATATATATATATATATATATATATATATATATATATATATATATATATATATATATATATATAAGAGAAGCATATGAGCATGCATTGCATTTAACGGTACATCACCACAATCTGGGTATATAATGCCGAAGAAAAAGTCAGGTTGTAAAACTGTAATGATATATAATTTTCAAAACATTACCATAAACGTAAACATGTAAATATACAAGGTATACAACAAGGATAATCATCTTAAAATTTTGTGTTATATAAGCTTGAAATTATTTTTTGAGGTGCATCTAAGAAAGCTTCTTAATTCAGGTGAAAAAACATTTATGTCTCTCAAGGTGGAACTCAACACAATTCGTATTTGATTTGAGAGAATACACAATTTTGTATTGAGATAAATTTGCAACACAACTTTAATATATATTATATTTAACAAGTCAAGCTTCATTGATGCAACAAAAACAGATACGGAATTGAAAACAGACTGATATTTTAACCAACACGTAGTGACTTGGTATATGAAGATGATAGTTTAGAAACAGTCACAGGAAGGACATAATTGCACACAAATCTGAAGGATTGAAGGATCGAAGAAACAGGAGAAATTGGTGAAAATATAAATACGTGTGTAAGATGGGTCTTCATTTGACTTTTCGATAACACCTGACGAAAAATCAATAAAGGGAAAGTAATGTCTTGGTGTTTGCATACAATTTAAAAGTATATTATTCCATCTTTGATGACCGACAAAGATCTGTTCCAAATACACCTTTATTACGATATGCTGAAGGTCCAGTTATTTAATTAAATATCACAGAATTCGTGAAAAACTAAACGTAACAAAAAGAGAGCAAATACGCTGAATAAAAAGAATCGGTAACCGAACAATCTTTTTGCACATTACTCAAGCAGGCGAGAAAGAAATCTATCCGAAATAGTTTGTGTTGATCATGCGGATGACCAGTGGCAGGCAGGCTTCTTGACATGCAATAATAGGAAAGAGATAACATTGGATATCAATAAGGAATACCTTTAGGCTGAAATAGCCAAAAATAGTCAAAACATGATCGGAGATGACAACCACGACGTTTTTAAAAATATCTGCAAAGTTGAAAATTTTATAAGATACAGTTTTCTGAGAAAAAAGGGTTTTTCAGCTGGAAAGAAAAAGTTTTGTTGAAAACGTAAAATGTCGAACAGTATTCAGCTTAGACAAAAACACCATATATAATGGGACAGGTTTACAGAACATTATAGACCAGCATTTTTGATACTTCAATAAACCCTACCCCAAGAACAAATTTGATTTACATTAGATGGATGCAATAACACTCATTATGGACCAGTGGACATGGCTCTAGTAGAAGCATGTAAGTGATTGTATGGAAAAAAGCGGATTAACTTTATTGATTGATTGACAACAGATATATTTGCATCATCTAAACTGAACCTATTTTGGACTTTCTGTCAAATTGGCGATCTTATGTTTGCAGTCGTTTAATGTATGTTCCAATAAACGTACGGCAGCCATATTTGATGTCAGATGAGCATCATTGGTATAGAGCCAATCTGTTTCATTCCACAATTGTTTCTTATCAGTCTGATAAACCTTGCTGAGAGTTTACTGAAATTTAGTTGTGTATAGTTTTGTGTTTGTTTCCATGACAATATTTGATAGCAGATCGGCATAATTTTAAAACGTTTGACAGTTTTGTATTTCAGGATACTTTATGTCAAATTTAGTCAAATTCAGCCCTATGCTTACGAACTTGTTGTAAATGATTTTTTTAAAAACCTTTTATAAGAGCAGTCATATCTGATGGTGTTACAAAATTGAAAATATTGTATGTCAGCGTGATTTATTTCAAATGTGGTCAGATTCTTTTGTGAAATCTACGAGTTGAAATAGTGTAAAGACTTCCTTCTCTATTTACTAATATTTGCAATGGCAAACACATTTGATTGCGAATTGTTCTTTTTGAACATGTTTAGCCCTCTATGCCAGAGTGCATTCTGTTAAGTTTGGTTCAATTTTTTTATGTGGTTTTTGAGAACAAATCTTTTGACTTTCTTTTCTACGTTTTCCCTAGTGGCGGCCATATCTGATGGTGGATAGGCGTCATTTGTATACATTTGAATATCCAGTGTGTTTTGCAATACATATGGTCAAATTCTGCTTGCAAATGTTTGAGAATACGTTGCTTACATATATTTCTTTTCAATAATAATGACAATCATATCTGATGGCAGTTCCGCATATTTATAGCACTTTTAAGGATTTTGATGCCAGGATAAAATATTTCTTAAAAAATGGCGAAATATTTTTGAGAAGTGATCGAGAAAAAATCTTTAAATGTTTTTTTTAGTTATTGCACCGGTAGCGATTACATAAAGATCTGCAAAGCCAATGTGTACATTGATCAAACTCTGCTGAAGAAGTTGTATGTATGTATGTATGTATGTATGTACGTATGTATGTATGTAGGTATGTATGAATGTATGTATGTAAGTATTTTGTATGTATGTATGCATATATGTTTGTATGCATGCATGCATGCCTGCATGTATGTATGTATGTATGTATGTATGTATGTATGTGTGTCTGTATGTGAGTGCGTGTATGCGTGCGTGAGTGTGTGCGTATGTATGTATGTATGTATGTATGTATGCATGATGTATAAGGTTTATCGGCACGTCGGCACAATACTAGCTACACGGTACTGTATAAATTATAATTTTCAAAATGTAAGGATACAGAATAATCCTTAAAAATGCGTTAACGTTTAGCAAAACAAGATGACAGATCATATGTTAAAGACGTTAAACACCAATGAAGGTTGTGTAAAATAACATATAAAGGTAAAAGCTACACATTTGTTATCTAAGTTGCAATCCCTCTAAAACGTCACAGACTTGTATTTTGAGACACCATTATAACGTCTCCTGAGTTCATACTAAATGAAATAAAATAAAATAGAGATTTGTTGACATGGTGGAGTGAATACACTTGAAAAATATATGTTTCACTGTCTATGGATACTGTCTAGGTAAACACTACACTCCACTTGAGTGGATGAGCCATGTATGTATGTCATATAGTCAACACAATACCACCGCGCTTCTGGGATTTGTTCTGTATAAAATCTAATGTTATCTAATGATGGCTTTAATGTTCTTGAACTTGTTCCCCGACTTTCTTTTTATTCCAAATATTTTTCAAAATATATAGTACATACCGATTATTGCAAATCATTATCTGGACTCTTCCAATCAGAAACAGATGTCTCCATGGCAGTTTTGACTGTTTTATTCACCAATTCACAGCTCTTGATATTTGGGAGCCAGTAGTACAAAATATTAGCTTCTAAATTATATAGCCAAGTCATATCTCCAAAACTCTTGTGATATTAACGGGCTGAACATGTTAGGCCATGCAAGGTGTTCAGTGTGCGAACTAGATATATATCATAGATTTGTTTTTGAGAGATTTCAGTGTAGTCCAAGGGTTTTAGTGGCTTCTTTTCTGTGAAAATAAAATGCATTATCAGGTAAACCGCTCCAGATGGTGACATGGAATGTTGCAACTGCTGATTCAAACTTGTGTCCATTGTTCGAATCGTCAATATACAGAGAAGTAGATCGGCTATATGAGACATTTATTTCACCGAATTTACCATTGAAAACTGGACAAATCGGACAAATCAAATATATTGTTACTTATTTGGACCGGCGGAGGAGAGTTGATAACCAACTTATTGCAGTGGGGATGGGGGGTGGTAATAGTGTTGTAATTGGTAGCTATATTAATAACTGTGGTTGAGTGGTAATAATACTATTAATTGTGGTAACAACAGTAGTGGTGTCAAATTATATGCCAGAAATATGGTTTACATGGAATAAACCTTTACCAGTTTGCACCTTCAAAATAGTGGATGAATGATATCTACCTGTCAATATGTGGAATGTTTTTGTTTTCATGATAACACTCGATATATACATAGACAAGGCAAACATTATTATCTGTATAAGATATAAATTTATGTACGATTGCGCACAACTGGCTGAGTATTATAAACTGTATCAGGCAAGGTTAGATAATTATATGTATATATATTATTTGAGATTCCTGTCCTGTTTCTAAAATATATATATGTTGCTACTGGTACTCACAGAAAGAAGATTTTAAACAATTTCTGCCGATTCAAACCAGAAAAATAACAATCATTTTCCTCACTGTCATACCTACGTAGGAAAATAAATATGTATATTCCATGTAAATATATATATATATATATATATATATATATATATATATATATATATATATATATATATATATATATATGGGGGTGGGGACAAGGATTTGTAATCCATTGTTTTGAGCAGAGAGAAAACATTTAAAATCTCATTGCTGTCATTTTATACCAAGAGCAGAGATCAGAGCTTTTAATACCAAGCACATAAATGACATACAATAGAAATATAATTATCTCTTTTTGCTAACAAAATTGTACTTAGGATTATAAATACGGGTATCTTGGATTGGATGTCACAACGGTATCTTGGATTGGATGTCACACTGTATATTCGAATTTACTTTATTATAATATAAATGAACCACCGAACGAGGTTTCTTGTCTGTAGACGGCATTTTGGGGTAATACAACAAGTCCTAATATACCAGAGTACAAACATTAGGGACACAGTACTAATACGCAACAGTTACTATTTGGAAACAGCAAATGATATATAAATTATTTTGTGAACGTTGATTCCTAAGATGAAAAAGGAACAAGAACATAGAGCATATTAGTATCCAAACTTCAGAGATACACTCTTAGAATACTTCAGTTTTCACTGCATGTAGCAACTAATGCAAAAAAACGTCTGTCAAGAATCAATAACATAAAATCTTAATATTGTTGCCGTCGTCATCACAGTAATAAAATGTCATCTACATTCCGTCCTATAATGGACAAATAAGACTGGAGGCAATATCATACAATACAGTGCAATACAATACAATATAATATAGTATAACATTGCATAATATAGCGTAACTTAATATATAACATAACATAACATAATATATAGCATAACATAATATATATCATAAAATAACATAAAATATAACATAAAATAACATATAACATAACATAGCATAACATAGCATAACATATCATGACATAAAATATAACATAATATATAACATAACATACTATACAACATGATATAATATATAATATAATATAATATATAACATAATATAACGTAACATAACGTAACATGCTATACCATACTATACCATACAAAACCATACTATATCATACTATACTACAATATACTATATTATACTATACAATACAATACTATACTATGCTATACTGTACTATACTGTACTATACTACACTATGCTATACTATACTATGCTATACTATACTATACTATACTATACTATACTATGCTATACTAAACTGTACTGTACTGTACTGTACTGTGCTGTGCTGTGCTGTGCTTGCTATACTATACTATACTATACTATACCATACCATACCATCCCTTACCATAATATAATATAATATAATATAATATAATATAATATAATATAATATAATATAATATAATATAATATAATATAATATAATATAATACAATATAATATAATATAATATAATATAGTATAGTATAATAAAATAAGGTATAATATAATATAACATAATATTATATAATATAATATAATATAATATAATATAATATAATATAATATAATATAATATAATATAATATAATATAATGTAGAACAAGGAAATATAATCTCACGAATCTGTGTGTATTCGATGTAAATGGAATCCTTTTCATTATAATTTACACACTGTAGTAACAATTACACGACTACTCGTCTAGTCCTAATATATAAGACACCCCAACACACTTGCTTTGATTTACGTATAGCATGTATAGTATTTATATAACCACAAGGACTTTAAACAGAATAATAATTATATGCATTTTTATGTCTGTATTCCAGATACCTACCTTCTTACAACAATTTATTGAATTCTAATCCTTGCGAATGACTGCCATGTTCACTAAAAACTATCATAAATCTTCCCAGGAATAGATAAACTAATAGGCTATATCGCTCTGGGAATATATAGTCTGATAAATCAGTCCCCAAACATGTACTGATATTGATCAACAGTTTGGGTCTGATATCACCATTAGTTAAAGGGGCGAATCTGGCGACAATGGAAAATATATTACAGACCCCCCTTTGGGCCACTCTAGCGACAAGACTTTTCAGATCACCCTGGGCAATTCTAACGACAAGGGGAATTGAACATGGGGAATAATGGGACTGAATAGCGACTAAAGAAAGTGGGGATTGGGACTGTCTAGCGTACAAATATAATTGGTACTGTCTAGCGTCAAACAATAGTAGGTTTATAGAAGGAAAATATAAATGGAACAGATCGGTGACGTCACGGTACTGGACATTGGCAAAAATGTCCTCCAGGCGTTTTATAAAGTGATATGTCCCGGTCCACCAATCGTTCTATCCAGTTCTTTTTACCGCCCCGCCAAGCATTGTTTTATTCGTATAGTTTCACCACTGAACTATCTAAGCTTACCCTCCCCGCCAAGCGTTATAGCCTTTCACGGTGATATAGTGACATTGGAAATGGAATAGTGGAGGAGACGTCACGGTACTAGACATTAGCAACAATGTGGCGAGGAGCTGACCTCAATCGAGCCAAACAGCAAACAGTGACAGTGGGTAGCGGGTAAGTTCAGCTAATCAAGCGGGTAGCTGGTGTCGGGTAAGTTTAGCTAGTTCATAAACTATACCAATAAAACAATGCTTGGTGGGGGCGGGACTGACGTGATATAGACATAGACATATAAAACATATACAACACTTCATTTATATAATCGACTTTAAAAACATTTAGGCATGAAAGCAAATCTTTTCGAGGCATATGAGTACTTTTTACAAAGGGCCTTTGGGTTTCTTCTATTTTCATACAAACACCAAATATAATATCCACACACGGGAAGACGACAAAAAACAAACCACAAATATACTATCCACACCATCGTAAGCGAACGCATACAAACACACACTCTACTATCCACACAAACGTACGCGCACGCATACAAACCCCAAATCTACTATCCACGCAAGGGAATAGGAGCAAAAACAACCCCGAATATATGCTATCCACACACCGGAAGGAGCAAAAAATAAACCGAACCCGAAATATACTATCCACACACGGGAAGGAGAAAAAAACAAACCGTAAAATCTACTATCCACACACGGGAATGAGAATAAAATCACAATATTTATTGTCCACACAAACATACGCGAACGCATACAAGCCCAAAATATACTATCAAAACCCCAATATCTCCTATCCACACACGGGAAGGAGAAAGAAAAAACACCAAATAAACCATCCACACAACGTACGCGCACTCATGCAAACACACACACACACAATTACATCAGCAAAGGAGTCAGTTTTTATAATCACACTACTCAATATTCACGCAGTTATTGGGGTGCACCAGCTGTGGAGACGAGAATCGATGGTATAGCATTGGCTACCAAAGTCATCACCGTCCTACTTCCAGAAGAGACCGTTTTAATTGTGATTTAGTGGATTTTCTCTATTCTTCCCAATAATTCGATCTGGTACCACTACCTTCCCCACCTTCTCCTTCCTTACCACAAGTAGAGGATTTTAAACAGAGACAGAAGAATTTGAGAAATTTGTACAGCAGCAGAAAGAAGCAGAAAAGGCTTTTCTCTTTCAACAACGAGAAGAAGCGGCAAGAAGAAGGAACCGACAGGAAGAAGAAGCATCAGCAGTGAAGAAACAAGGTGTAGGAAAGAAGGAGGACAGTGAAAGTCAAACGGAACTATTAGACACTTTGGCAGAGTTAAGGAGTCTGAAACAAATGCCAGTCCAGAAGTAGGCCTTGGCCGTGGCAAAGGCTTATGGCAGATAAAGATGATTACGTCCTTTTCCTGAGTTTGTTTTATTTTTTTATATACAAAAACACCCAACTGTCCTTTTCAGGGCCACCCACTTCTCTCGAGAAGAGATAGTATTCATTTTGCAAAAATCAATTAAAACTCAAAATCCCTTTTTTGCCCCATGATGGACGTGTGTGCGTGTGTGTGTGTGTGTGTGTGTGTGTGTGTGTGTGTGTGTGTGTGTGTTTTGTGTGAGTGAGTGTAGGTTCTTATTATGATTATAAAAATCAAAACCAAAAGACACCTACGTTTTCTGTCTGGTCTATTCTGTTACAAATCGTATTATCCAATTCACAACTCAACACTTTAAAAAGTTCATAGACTTCTTCTGTGTCTTTGTTCACTCTGTCTGTTTTTTTGTGTTGAATTTCTTAAATTTCACAGATTTTCCCCCTCTTCTTCCTCACTTTCACGCGTCTTCTTTTCTTCTCCCTTTTCTCTTTTTGGACGTGTCTGCATTGTTCCTTTGGGGAGGGCACATCTTCTTTTTCCTGTTCTGAACCCATCTCTTCCTCTTGCTCCTGTTGTTTCTTAGGGAAGTCTGCAACCAATGTCCTTTCTCTTGACAATGATAACAGGTATCTTGTCTCTTGTCTCGTCTGATAGCTGTCTTGCTTTTTTAACGGTCTTAAAATTATGTAGCCCAATGTCCTTTCTTCTTACTTATATAGCAAGTATCTTGAATTTTATCTAGAAAGCAGGGGAAGTAGTCCGTCGGCTTGTCTGAAGAAAACTTTCCTATGACACCTTGCGAAGCTCTGATCAGAAGTTCGAGCTGTGTTGGCTCTTCCATCATTCTGGTCGGTTTAAGAGTGAAATGAATACTGGAAGGGAAGCCACTGGCCCTATATATATATATATATATATATATATATATATATATATATATATATATATATATATATATATATATATATATATATATATATATATATATATATATATATATATATATATATATATATATATATACACATTGTCTGACATGGATATAAATGGACCCATGGCGTTTAAAATGTAGTCATTTGACTTTTTGCGGTCTAGATGAAACGATCGCATCATTTCGTGGACAATGGAGACGAAAGTAAGAGGCGGAAGAGGCAGGAACGTGATTTATCACCTCGTACAGAAGATGAAGTCTTGGCTAAAATTGATGCCAGCGACTTTGAAGATGACACGAGTGAGCCAGAATTCAGACCCAGATATTCTACATCAAACCAAAGTCCACCACCGCCACCATTAGTAAACCCTCAAAAGTACTACCACATTCGAGAGACAGAAAAGCGCACCTCTAGAAAATTTAGAACTACGGCCTACACGTTCACGGTGAAATGTAAAAATTTCAAGTCCGAAGTACCGTTGGAGAAAGCAGAGGGGTTCATCACCGAGGTGTGGGAATCTTTGTTAACCACACTGAAATGGCAATGTCAAGCCAAAGAAGACAATAGCCTGAGACTTTCCATTCATCACGACAGTTTGAAGTCCCCTGTTTGAATCGAGTTTAGCAGCCCATCAGAACTGACACTTTCCAAAGTCATTGATAAGATTCAACGCGTGCAACAGTCAAACGAGAAGTTTCACATCACCAATGGAAAGCTACACTGTTCATGACTCACGTTTCTCTTCCTAAGGGACCGGACACAAAGAGGTGTTATTGATGGACGACATTCGTAGCACCAAAATGAGTCTCGTCCGAATTAACAAACCTCAAGACAAAATGTTTTTAGCCCGTGCCCGTGGGACGAACGTATGCCAACAAAAACGACACGTTACAATGGAAAGAGCCTGGAAAACTATTCAACGATCGGACAGAGGCAAACAACAAAGATAAGCAGAACTCCTGTTACAGAAATCAAGGCTTCCCAAAGACACACCCTGTGGCATTCCTGAAATTCAAAAATTGCAAGATGTCTTGGCTCCACGCTGAACCTTAAAATAGATTCACGTCTATCATCACGACAAACATTTCCATGCCATTACCAAGATCGCAGGATTCCTGGGATACAGATATTGTGAGAAATGTGACTATGGGTATAACAATAGAGAGCAACACAAGCATTGTGGATCGAAATGCTTAGGATGTTTGACCACTCAACCCTGTCTGGACGAAGGACATCAACGAGTGCATTGCCCAGCTTTATCAGCGAACATTTGTCAGCCCTACCTGTTTACAACAACATCTGAAGACGCGAGGTTCACAGCAGAAAAGTGATTGTCAACTCCTGAGATTGTGGTCTACTTGTGGACAAGGCATACGTTCCAATAGTGCCAAATTACCGGCATGTCGAGGAAAGAAACGATGTCACATTTGTCGCCAAATCGTGGACTTGAAAAACGAATGCTACATTCAAAAATACCATTCCAAGCATCAAGAGGAATCGGAGTAGATGAAAGGCAATTTCATCATTTTTTATTTCGAATGCATGCAAGAGACCGGCATTCACATTCCTTATTTCGGTGTGGCTCATCAAGCGTGCAAGAAATGCATCCAAGAACCTATCTTTAGTAATTACCCTCACTGCAGCAAAATTCCTGGAGGACGTGAAAATATCTTTCGGGAAATGAACACGCTAGCCGATTTCGCCCAATGGACCTTAGACCCTGTCGATGAGACGTGGTGCCAAGAGGACATCGAACGTTACGGAGATTGTCATCGCCATGCCACGGTGATGGCTCACAATTTCTCGGGATACGATGGGCAGTTTCTTTTCAGATAATATACGGAACAAAGTACCGAACGTTATAAGTCACTTTGAACAGAGCCGACATCATTTCCATGCAAGTGGGCCAAGTGCAGTATAAAGATTCGCCATGCCATTGAGCCGAATGCCTAAAACGTTTGAAATGACAGAAATGGCCAAATGCTATTTTCCCCACTTTTTGAATACCAAAGCAGTGAACACTGACGCTCACTACTACGACCCCGACAACATGCGTACCGATCAACGAGAAGCTTTCGGCGCTTGGTACCACACTCACGTCTAGGACCCTTTCTACTTTCAGGGAGAAATGTTAAAGTATAGTTGTTCCGACGTGGACATTTTACGGCGTTGCTGTGGAAAATTTCGAGAATTATGCATCGAGCACGGAGGGATCTATCCTTTGAAAGAAGCCTGCACCATTGCCAAAGCGTGTTCCTTAGCGTACCGACAACGATACATGTCCGAAATCACCCTGGCTGTCATTAGCCCTCAAACGACCAATTTTGTCAAACGTCAATACTCGGTCATGTGCGTCAAGGAAGACAAATGGACCCAGCACACCCGAAACGGAGGAGGTGAAAAGACCATCGGAAGGTATTCGGTGGATGGCTAGGACTTAGAAAACCCCACAATCGTGTACGAGTTTAACGGTGCTTGTTTCATGGATGTCCCATCTGCTACCCTCAACGTGACACTAAAAATTAGTTTTTACAACGGACCATGGAAGACATGTACCAGGTTATTTGTCAGCGTAGCTTGAAGTTAGAACAACAAGGATACCAAGTAATGTAAATGTGGGAACACGAGCATGATCACCGTTTGAAAACCGATCTCGAGTTTAAAAGTGTCGTGGAAAGTTACAAGCTGCGGACCCTCTGAAACCACGGGACAGTTTGTACGGAGGACGGACGAATGCCACCTGTTTGCTGTACCAAGTCAATGAGGAGAAAGGAGAAGTAATCAAATACTTGGACGTGTGTTCGCTGTATCCTTACGTGGGCAAATATCGTCACTTTCCCGCAGTGCACCCGCAATTGCTGACCGCACACATCAACGTGGACAACATTCGAAAATACGAAGGATTAATCAAGTGCAAAGTCTTGCATCCTGTTATTCCTCACCCTTGCCATAGAAAACTGATGTTTCCTTTGTGCCGTACTTGTGCCGAAACGTGCAATCAAGACCAGCCTTGTCGGCACATCCAGGAAGAATGCACCTTGACATAAACGTAGGTCAGCGTGGAATTGTTCAAAGATCTGGACCTGGGATACCAACCATTAGAAGTGTACGAAATTTACCACTTTCCCAAGACAGAACGGTATCACAATGGCGACCAAACTCAGAAAGGCATTTTTGCAGACTACGTGGATGTCTTTTTAAAACTAAAACATGAAGTCAGCGGGTATCCTTCCTGGTGCCACACTCCCGAAACTGAAAGAAATTCAAAGAGAAATAATGGGAGCAGGAAGGCATCACTTTAGACCACGGGCAGAAAAAAGGAAGGAAGGCGATCGTTTCCTAAAGTGATGTTAAATTGCTTGTGGAGCAAAACGGCACAGCGCCCGTGTTTCCCCAGGACGGAGTAATTAACAGAACCTTCCCGCTACATCCAGATGTGTAACGTCGCCCTCTTAGTATGAGAGGTGGTTAATTGGGTTTGGCTGGCGTTATCCAGAGGATGACCTCTCTCGATTTTATAGCCTGGCAGGAATGAAAGAATAATGGAATTTCAACAGAGTACTGAGCGATAATACTGTGAAGAAATAAAACAATACGAGCCCCCTTTGACAAGAAAATAACAAATTTAATCAGAACAAATTAATACCGGCAATTCAAATTCAAGTCAGATTATATCAGTAGAATTTAACAGGTGTGTCCAATTTGGATTTATTACACAATCATAACGAGAGGTGAAAAGAGCGCAATGTCCACGATTGATTGAATCACCTTCATTCACTTTGACCGTATATCAACGTCTCCTAGTTCATCCTTCCTAAACTCTAGGTTCTGCCCCTTCATGGACTTCATGCTCCTTCTATTCTGACCTCGTCCTACTTTCTTTCTTTTCCCGTACGCCTGTCTTCGGACTGTCTCATCTTCCTCTCCGAAAGCGATTTCTTGAAGGACAAATTTACCCCATAATACTGTATACTTTCTATTCAGTGGCACACACAATTCGCTTAATCGTTATTCAGAGCATGTGGCTATCCACACACCGCGTAAATTCTGACTTTGTACGGTAGGACATTGACCTCGCTTTCCAGCGGCAAGCCTTAAATTACCATGTGAACGACTACTAAGTATCACCGTATTAATTTACATATGCACATGTTCGATTACTATTGCATGAAATTCGAAAGAAATGTAACTCACGGCATTCCTTAACTACAAGATTATCCGAGCATTACAAAATCAGATATAATTACGTAATTATCGTTAACTCACGATGATATGTATCGTCCTAACAACAAAGAAAGTTATATCATATAACCATATGAAATCTTACGCATATGAACATTTGGATCGCATGCAACCAATTCGACCAATGAACTAATAACTGTATAATTAAAAAGGTAAATTGCGTAACAATTTTAGCATCAACACTTTCCATGAAATCGAATAAAATGAATTGCATAATAACCCTAGCATCACAATATTTCCTTGAAATTGAATAAGATAAATTCAATAACAACTCTAACATGAACACATTTCCATGAATAGAATAAACGATACATAATATAGAAACCTAGTCATAGCAAACACATTTGCATAAACAAACAATCAAATAATAGAATATTGGCGTGCTGAAAGAAGCTTTGCAGTCTGGACAGGATGAAACTTTAAAGTGACCACCTACGAACCGCAATAGATTATACGTTTACCCACACACCAAATCGTTAGTCGGCCGTTGGAAAAATTGTATAAAATCGTGTACTTGGAGCGAGTGCGACTTCCCAATCACTTCACTTTACCGTATGGACACGTCAACATATAAAAAGGGCAAACGTTTATTGGATTTGTCATAGCAAGATCTGTCCCGATTTAGTCCGCTGCGAACCCCTTCATGACGTGTGATGTCTGTCATCAAGTTGATACGACGTAAAGACAGTCATTGGCAATGCATTCCAGCAAAGGATGAGGATCCGTGTTTTTGTGATCATGAACGACCAAAGATGTCCCATGAAAGAAGTGCACACCAATCTCTGGCTAAAAAGGAAAGAAAAGGAAATGACTGTCTCCTCGTTTAGCCAAACATTGGGACATGTTGTCTGTCCTGTTCAAAGCTCCTTCACCCATGCGAAAACAGCTTATTCAAGCAGCCTCCAAAGACGGCATCGTTTCCATGAGCGAATGTTGTCTGAATGTCTTGAAAGGAACGATATATTTGTTTAAACACCAGAAATAATTCTTAGCCAATCATCGACACGTTCTACGCCAAATGGTTCAAAAGAAAATGCCCATCCGTCAAAAGAAAAAAGATGCTGGTGCAACGCGGAGTATTTAGTTAGGACCTCTCGTCAATGGGATAGCGGGAGCTGTGCTGGGAGGACTGCTGGGAGGTGTTTTACCCATGGGTAGAAGATAAAAGGACCAAGAAGATAAAACGGATCTCGGGAGTCCAAAGATCTCAGACGTGATCTTTGGAATCGAATGGAAGGACGAAAACTGGCTTTAGTGCCTTACAAACGATGAATGGAATCCCATCGTTGGCAAGAACAACAGACCTCGCATCTGCCTCCCAATCTTTATTTGAAAGAGACGTCCCAGTTACAACACGAATTACAATCGTTGATGGTCCCAACGACTTGTCCGAAACAGAAAAAAAACTGTAAATACAGGAATTCGAAATCAACATTTAACGATAGTTAAGGTAAAGGAAACGAAAGGAATCACAAACTGTTGTCATACTCCACTTCATGGCTATGTGAACCGTCAAGTTTTGGATCATCATGCATTTATGAAATTAGCACCAATGCATTCTGGTTTATTCACACCATTTCTCACTCTATTTATGTACATATGTTGTATGCGTTCAATTGCTTGCCTACCTTTTTACATCAGAAAATCGCAGACATATAATAAGCAGTCAGTTTCTGGACACAGGCATTTAACTATGTTGTTAATGTTGATGCTGAAACAGGTGAAAGACCGTATACTGCCTTGATGTGCATCAATATCCTAATGATAGCTTTAGGTATAGAGGTACCTACCTTAACTTTGAAATTTTAATCTTTCAAAATATATGACACAAAAAATAGGTAGGATGCCACATTGATCTAGGTTCAATAGACACTTACGCATGCCATACCGCAATATCAGGTCATAACGTTTCTCCAAGTAAAACAAAATGGCTAATATATGTTCTTTCTTTATAACAGATTCAAATAATAAATGACTAAATATTTACTTTTGTGTCTCCGGCGTGTGCGCCCCGGATGCGGAAGGTCGTGGGTTCGAACCATGGCCGAGTCATACCAAAGACTTCTAAAAATGGTACTAACAGCATGCCTCGCTTGGCGCTCAGCATTAAGCGGTTAGTCTTAGGACTGGTTGGCCTGTCGTCAGGATAATGTGACTGGGTGGGACATCATGCTACATGTCTGCGGCATGATGTCCCAGTACTAGACATAACTTTAAATCTGTCACACTGCATACATCGTAGCGATATGACTGGAAAACCGTTAAAGCTACATTAAAAATCTAAATCACACACGTACACTCTGGCGTGTGCATCCGTGCTGGAACTCCTAAAGTAGTTTCATGGATTCAACATACAAGAATAGTCTGAGCGAGCACTTTCCCTTTCCAAAGAACTTGCATTAATCATGAGGGTGACCATTGGCAGACAGGCTTGAAGATATCAAAGCATACGAGAAACAACATTTTAACATTTGGTAAGCACCCAGATGCACACATACACAAACAAATAAACATACGAACGTACATACATACATACATACATACATACATACATACATACATACATACATACATACATACATATTTATATTATACATATATATATTATTTTCGGAATACCCTTAGACTGAAAAAGTAAGAACAAAAAGGGAGGTGACGTACGAGTTCCTTTCAAAGAAATCTGCAAAGCAGAAAATCTGAAGAGAGACAGTTTTATGAGAAAAGAGTTCTACAATGAAAAAGTACAAAATTTGTTGGAACGGTAAAATGCAGAATAGTTTTCAACTGAAGAAGACAAAGAAAAGCATCTGTAATGGAAACTGTTAACATAACCTTAAAGACTAGGGAAAACAACTCAAAATGACACCAAACGACTAACTGAAATCTTACCAAAGCTACTTTGATGGATTCATTAACACTTAATACAGATCAGTATACATGGCAAGAAAAGAAGCAAGAAAGGAATAAAACAGAAATAGGCGGAAAAGGCTATTCGTTTACCTGACAACAGGTAGTTTGCAACGCCTAATATGAATTGGAAATAACTGGGGAAAAAAATAGAATGCAATATCTTTAAAACTATACCCAGAACATATTATAATCAGGCAGTAATTTTAGGGATCCATTTGTCTACATGCTGGAAGACATGAAAGGAGAGGACATAGATGCAATGTTCCATGGACGAGATTTATTTCTGTACATTAAACATGATAGCATATACAAAGCTAAGAAGTTAGCCGAGACCTAAAGAGTCAACCATAAAAAGGGATGTAATTGACAAATTTTACGGACAAAATCAAATGTTGAATCGTTTGAAACCATCCGAAAGCATTATTTTATGAAAGTAAATGATGGAGGATGAATAATTTATAAATAGCAGAATCGCATAACTCAAAATCATGGAATTTGTAAAGATACTGAAGTCTTTTAATGTGCTGAATACGGAGAAAATTGTCGAATAAAAAAGTATTCAGACAAGCTCGATATGTGATATACCGGTGGGAGAGGGAAGACTACTTCCAAAAAGGTCACCAGCAAGGATGTAAATGGCACAAATAAGAAAACCCGATACGATGACAACATTATACACCGTGTCCGAGCAGGTTAATATGACATTACGGAAGTAATTAAAACAGATATTCAAAATGTGACGTTGATTAAAAAAATTTAAAAAAGCAGACACAATGTAAAAGGTTGCTATTTATTAGATAAGACTTTAAACAAAATAAGGTGTACTGAAACGAAAAATTCGCCATCTTAATCCATTCAGTAAATTCGTGCATGAGTTTCCGATGGTTAGCTGAGATTTAGGATTAATGCCAATATTCAACCAAGTCAAACGCCCAGTATGTACGTTGCCTTTTTCTGCTCATAATGTGCATGAAAGAGATAAATAATACAAATTTCACCTCTGCTTAATATATGCATAGTTTTCTCTGTGATTAATATTATTATACTCCACTCGTTCTACCTCTTATAAGTCTGTTTGCTAAAATTAGCTGAACATTTACAGAAACCATATTGTCCATTATTTCTACTGATGATCATAGTTTACTAAGTTCAATAGTTCTGAAACAATTATGCAAATACTGAATATTATCGTAGTAAAATATATATTAAGTTCAATGTTCTTAATTTTTTTTTAATAATCCTCAATAAGTTTTGAGATGGGAAAAATATTAAAGCAAGTCAATATTTTTCTAATTCATTTTGGTATTGATTCACTGAATAGAGAAGTATTCATGCTTTGTTTAATTGGAGTTATTTTACTATTTTCCGAGCGTTATTAAATAGTTTATCTTTACGTTTTATCATACTTGTTTTGCAAAATGCATTCCTCACTGTTAGTAGATAACATCCGATGATGACGGTACATAGCAGATATTTTACCTAAGCTTTTTGATCTAACTTTTGTTCTGCGTGTTGGGTTCAAAGAGTGACTGAATCACGCAGCTTTGTTTGTTGTCACACAAGGAAATTGTGCTACATATTTGCATGCTTTTCTATTTCTATTTGTGTCATAAAATTGAGCTTATTGGGAACTCATAACATCTGTATTAAGCGGTCCATTTGCGCTAGCGTTTGCAGTAGAATGAAAATTTATCACCTTTTCTTTTTTTGCACGCTTTAGTTAAAACACTTTCCTAACCACCAGAGCTTATTTCGATCTCCGGGATGTATTTTTCCCGTTTCAATGTATTGGTCAGTCTCTAAATAGTTTTTCTCAGTTTAAAAGAAACAAACATTTTACTTAGCATGGGTAGGGCTTTAATTTTGAAGTACAACTCTATACGCTTGCACCACTGAACTTGCTTGACAACATTGTGAACATTACCTGTATATTACTGTTGTACAAGACTTGCGGAGAAAAAGACCATTTAAATATATCGTTTGCATTCTCATATACACATTCACTTTAACGGTATTGCATAATTCTCTTAAATGACAAACATAGCAAAAAGCAATAATATTAGCAACATTTCAAATCAGCTGCAGCAATATCAGTTTTCAGTGCTGTGCAGTATATTAGAAATAGTTTAGAGAACCATTTACGCATAATTAAAAAGCATGCTGACTACATATCTACATCAATTTTACATATGTTATAATGATTCAGACAATAGTTTGTAGGTAACGTTTGTATTATGCACGTACCCCATCATCAACCTCAGCAAACATAAAACGTACGTTAATTGCATCTGCATAATAATCCTCATCTGAAGAAATTGTACAGTGTTGCTAATTCTTCAGACATGGGCAAATTTAAGGAATAATGCATTTTTGCAACTGAACGCAATTTCAAATATTTCATCCATAAATGGCCTTCATTAAATTTCTATCTGAATTTGCCATATAAGTACCAATCTCTCAAACATTTCCCTGACTTATATCGTGTAACATCATTATAAAGTCTTCTAATTGAGTTAACAATAAAAGAATGAACAAAATAAAGTTTCTGTCTCTGACAGTGGAGTCAGACACTCAACAAGAATGTATATCAGTGTCACTGGACACTGTCGATATATACACTCTCCTCCACTTGAGAGCATGTGTCATCGGTGTATGTCTTATTCGCAGACCGGTACAATACCACCTCGTCTGTGTAGTAAGTTCAATACGAGATCTGAAATTCTCCATGGTTAACCTTGATGCCCGGGAACTTGTATATGGAGTGTGGATTCTACCTATGTTGCCAAGTATATGGTACAAGCCAATTTACGGAATATTTCAAGTCGCTTTATAGAATTTATGACTACAATGCCGCTTTGGCTTCTTTATATACACTTTCGTTGCTGTTGATACCAACGTGACTTGGCAGCCAACAGCAGAGAATATCATTTTCCGAGCTGTGTAGGCCAATCATGATTCCAAATCAGTGAGACTGTTACCGGGTTGTCACATTTAAAGCTATGCAAAACTTTCAGTGTAAAAACTGGGTACAGATAATAAATTTATTTCGAGAGGTATAAAAGAATAGCTAAAGGGTTTGAGTTGTTTTCTCTGCAAAAAGAAATTTGGATTCATTTTCAGGTAATGCGCACAAGATCGTGACGTGTGGTGTTGCAAGCGCAGGTACAATCTTTTCTCCATTGTTTGAATTTGTCTGATTGCAAGGATGAACACCGACGATAGGATACTTTTTCCACTGAAGTTACTCTAAAAGAGATGGTTATTCGAATACGTTCTCAATTCTAAGAGACCAAACAATTTCATTTTCTTGGCGGGGTTTAGGGGATTTGATAACCAACTTGTTGTAATGTTGGTGACGGTGTCACGTTTAGTGCCTAAGATGGCAGCAGCAGTGGTTGAATAGTACTAGTAATACTAGCAATAGTAGCAGCAGTATTAGTAGAATTAGTGCTCTGCCGGAAGTATGATCTACTTTGAATATACAATTGCTAACATGTACCTTCACAACAGTGTATGATTTATAAATAAGTTTATGTCTACCTGCCAATGTGCGGACTGTTGTAAAGGTACCTGTATATGAAAAAATTCTTCACCCCAAGACAAGGAAAAATCAATATATGTGTGTGATCCCTGTGGCGCCTAGCTTCCTGGTTTACCATTATAAACTGACAGGCAAAATAAGATAGTCATATTATATGTCATTTGTGTCATTTTCCCAAAAGATGCAATATGTACTATTGGTACAAAATAAAATAAAGCATATGTTAAATATTATCTCCCGATACAGAACAAGCACTATCATAATTACCCAGGAATATAAATATATATATATATATATATATATATATATATATATATATATATATATATATATATATATATATATATATATATATATATATATATATATGTGTGTGTGTGTGTGTGTGTGTGTGTGTGTGTGTGTTGATTTAAGACCAGTTTATGATTGTGCTCTATTCCCGATTGCTCCCTTTCAAAGTCTATTTTGTTTCTTTCGAAAACAAACTCTCTTTCCTTTACTCTCGTTCTCTTTTTATATCCTTTCCTGTTTGTTTTCTTTTAGATGCGGCCTGTACTTTCGGCTCTTCCTCTGGAACGACATAAGCTCCTGTAAATGTTATCAAATTACCTTTCTTTACAGTACCGTATTTTGGTCTTTTATAAATTTCACCTTCAATGTCAATTTCTACTTCTTCAACATTAGTCACCGCCTCAGAAAGTCACACTTATCACTCTACCTCTAATATAGCATTGCACCAATATATATTCCACCGAAATCCACCGCACATCTTCATCAAAACTGAACCAACTGTTTTAAAAGTCTGTCAACATTTCACTGAAATCCACGACAGTGACATAGGAAACTTGAATTCCTAGGTTTTTTAAATATAAACTTTTTATAATTGCACGGAATCCACGGCGCGCTGTAACTGTCGTGATGGTCTGATGTCCGTTTGAAGATTATCCGAGTTGTTTTAGGGATTCCAAAGTTGGTGCCAAAAATTACACGCTGCTCTTAACAACACAGACAGTGATACTATAGCTTTACGATTACTTAATGTGACTTCTTTGATTCTACAACCCACAATGTCCGGTAGAATATAAATCATCTGTTGTAACTGGAAATGCAATTAACATGATATTCAATTTTTGACATACAAGAGATCAAAATTTCCCTGAGTCAGTTTGGTGTTTGTGAGAATAGTTTTGTTATTAAAATAATCGATCTACACAGCCCTGGAATTGTTGTAACTAAGCTGACAGTGGGTCTATGCTAAAAAAACATGTGTCTTTATAATCCTCTCATAATATTAACTTCACTTGAAGTATTTATGAGAGAGAGAGAGAGAGAGAGAGAGAGAGTTATTCATGGCTCACAGAGCTTGGGTGACGTCAACGCATATAACGCACTATTTTAAATTTTACTGTGCGCACTCTCTCGAATCGTCTATGAATTTAATAATATAAACTTTTTCAGCCATAATTTAACTACATAATCTAAAATTGAATTGCGAATTTCGAGACACAGACAGAAATTAATATAAAGCCATAGAAAATGGACATTTCAACGTACTATCTACATTATGTTGTTTTCTCACTTGATTTTAGCGAAACAATATTAAAATTATTAAAGCAAAATAGTGTATCAGAGAATTTTATAATAGATGTTTTGATTACCATTTGTCTTTACAATCGATGCGCAGCAAACTACAAGCGTGATTTTTCTGAACATTGAAATTCAAACTAATAAAAACTGTCGTCATTGGTTCATTCTACACCACCAAAAGAGAAATAATGATACAGCGTTTACATTGCAATAAATTTCATATGATACTATAATATTAAATTATAGAATGGTATTTCGTATGGAAAGTAAACACAAAACCCACCTTTTTCACTAATACATTGTTAACTGTTACATGAAAGTACCTGCCAGTTCCTGCGTAATGGTCGTTTTGACTTTTAAAGGTAGAGATGCATACAGTAAGAGCTATCGTACTAAATTGTACATTTCGATCAATCCTCCAATTTATTCATGAAATTCTGATATAAAACAAGCAAGACATACATTATGGAGCATGAAAAGGAAACGTAATTTAACTGAATCAGACTTAAACACAACACATTTAGTTTCTAATCAAATGTTTGGTTTCCGTTAATATGCTGTATAATTTTGTAATTTGAAAAGTTCTTTTTTATCAGAGTTGACTGTACCATCTTATGTAACTAGCAAAAGATCAGAATCGATGGGGGGCCTTCTTATGTGAATCGTATAGCATCAGAACTGATTGTTTATGACCCGTACGGAATCAAAGGCCTCTTTTGCGACTAGTAGGTCATCAGATTTGATTTTGCCTCTCTCTGTGATTCGCATAAGGTTACGGATGATTGTGCCTTATTTGGGGAAGACATTAATTACGCATCATTTTGTGACTTACAATCAGAGCTGATTGTGCCTCTATTGTGACTCGTCCAGTATGAACGTTCATTGTTTCTTCTTTTAAGTTTTGTAGGTCATCAGAGCTGATGGAGCCTTCTTTCGGTGACATAGCATCAGTGTTTGATGTTGTCTTCATTTGTGAGTCTATTTCGTTACTTCTCTTATGACTCGAACATCATGTGTAAATTATTCATTCGAAGGTAATGATTAATCGTAATAACAAATATTCATAATTAATTTTATCTTGGACCATATATTTTATCTGGAATCATTGTTTCGTGGTTTTGCAAAATATAACCTTTGCGCTGGTAATTAGGTTCGAATCTGTGCAGCTGTCAGGAATGATATTTATGGTATATATATTTCACCCAAAAACTTCCATAGATGTAAGTGTCCCACAAATAACACTGAATGCACGGCATTTAATAGAAATTTAGAAATTTAAAATCAGACAATCTGCATCTTGTGCGAGTCAACGGGAATTTTAGGGAACTCAAATATTCATAGGCACAGTTGGAAACAAGGCGAATATGTGTATGTTTGTGTTTTTGTGTGCGTGCGTGTGTAAATGTTGAATCTTTGTGGACCGGTGATATCCATCAAATCAATTATCAATTATTGCACACAGCAGTCAGTCCATCCTCGGATACCAGTTTTATCGCTCATTTTAAAAATAAATGGTACCTACCTATCCATCCAGAACCTTCTTTTTCCTCATCTTCATTTCATGGCGTACATTTTACCTCCATTTGGCAGGCAGCCTCCTTCAAGAGCCATTATTCGCTGTTGAGCATAGAATGCGTTGTATTTTGGTGACTACCTTTTCATTCTAAATTTTCATTGGAACCTATGCTATTATAATATTCTATGTATTCTACTTTTCAGTCTTGAATTTGAAACAATATCATATGATACAGCAAATAATAATAAGAACATGCAGATATTTAACAACGTGGCAGTTAATATTTTCATCACATAGCAACACGAAGAATTTCTAACAGCACCAATCACAAATAGCTCAAAACAAATATCCGCCATTCGGCTTCTCAAACATGTATATTTAGCACGTGGGGAAAAAATAAGTTCGGATTTATGAACGAAATAATTCACACTAATTGCAACGTTCACACTGAGTAACTGACCAAACGATTTATACTCATGTTACTTATCTTAGCATGTCGTTTGTGTAACAAGGACACGTTAGGAAGGGAAACAATTCTGTTGCAAATCTATAAAATCGTAATAAGAGTCATGTCCCTGAAAACCGGTAAAAAAAGATAACAAAATGCAAGTTTTAATTCCTGTTTTCATCCTATTTTTATCCCAGTTAAATGTTTCAAAATAAAACTTTTATAGTGATATATGTTGTTCCATTATCCAGTATTAATATTGTTCTTTTTTGTTTTATGTTAACATATATTTCAATTATTACTTTGGAATGTGTTTAATTGAGAAAACAAAATCTCTGGATAACATTTTCAAACTGACAGAAAACCAAGAAATCCAACCCACACTGACCCTCGAATTTAATGTTTTAAAAATTGGAAAGATATAAAATATAAACGACAAGGGTATAAACTTGTCAAAGACTGATGCACACCGACCTAACTATCCACATCCACATCCCAATTTACCTTACTGCATGAATACGTGTTGTCGAACTTAGTTTTGATTACAAATCCTGTCATAATTATAAGACATACATTTATATCAACTTGTAAATTTGAAATAGAACAGTGAACACATTTCTTATTATATTATAGTTATGGCCGTACAATATCGATATGACGAAACTGCTGAGTCACAGTTCTTGGAATATTTCATTCTCATATTCACTGTATCAAATTATGCCGTGGTGGATATACTGTGTAAGTGGGAAAGATGAATTAAGATAAAGTTAAAGTCCCCCTCAGATATATATATATATATATATATATATATATATATATATATATATATATATATATATATATATATATATATATATATATATATATATATATATATATATATATAGAGAGAGAGAGAGAGAGAGAGAGAGAGAGAGAGAGAGAGAGAGAGAGAGAGCCGTATATTTGGATTGAATATGTATAGTGTTTCATACTTGTTCGATTATCTTTACAGCAGTACTATTTGGCGGTCAACTTTATGTTATTACAATTATCCTCAAGCAAAAGAAACCTGCATTTTTGTCACCTTACTTCCTTAATTTTAAGAGAGTTTATTTACATTAAAAACTGTATACGACTTAGTTTGTTACGGTATATACATTATTGGACTATATCAACTATTTTGTACGACGTCAGGACGTGATTGGTAGGCTGTGATTAGTTTGTTACGGTATATACATTATCGGACTATATCAACTATTTTGTACGACGTCAGGACGTGATTGGTAGGCTGTGATTAGTTTGTTACGGTATATACATTATTGGACTATATCAACTATTTTGTACGACGTCAGGACGTGATTGGTAGGCTGTGATTAGTTTGTTACGGTATATACATTATTGGACTATATCAACTATTTTGTACAACGTCAGGACGTGATTGGTAGCTGTGATTAGTTTGGTACGGTATATACATTATTGGACTATATCAACTATTTTGTACGACGTCAGGACGTGATTGGTAGGCTGTGATTAGTTTGTTACGGTATATACATTATTGGACTATATCAACTATTTTGTACGACGTCAGGACGTGATTGGTAGGCTGTGATTAGTTTGTTACGGTATATACATTATTGGACTATATCAACTATTTTGTACAACGTCAGGACGTGATTGGTAGCTGTGATTAGTTTGGTACGGTATATACATTATTGGACTATATCAACTATTTTGTACGATGTCAGGAGGTGATTGGTAGCTGTGATTAGTTTGTTACGGTATATACATTATTGGACTATATCAACTATTTTGTACGACGTCAGGACGTGATTGGTAGGCTGTGATTAGTTTGTTACGGTATATACATTATTGGACTATATCAACTATTTTGTACGACGTCAGGAGGTGATTGGTAGCTGTGATTAGTTTGTTACGGTATATACATTATTGGACTATATCAACTATTTTGTACGACGTCAGGAGGTGATTGGTAGGCTGTGATTAGTTTGTTACGGTATATACATTATTGGACTATATCAACTATTTTGTACGACGTCAGGACGTGATTGGTAGCTGTGATTAGTTTGTTACGGTATATACATTATTGGACTATATCAACTATTTTGTACGACGTCAGGACGTGATTGGTAGGCTGTGATTAGTTTGTTACGGTATATACATTATTGGACTATATCAACTATTTTGTACGACGTCAGGACGTGATTGGTAGGCTGTGATTAGTTTGTTACGGTATATACAGATGAAGCTCGTTAGCCTTGTCAGGCAGTTCATCTAGGAGAAGGAAACTCTGATTCAAAACCAACCAAGTCCCATCCATTGGATTATGGCTCCACTGCCTTGTGGATATCTTCGGGAGAAGGAAAGGCTACGGGAGTAAACCCAGACAGAAAATTAGGAGTGGAGCCCCTAAGGCGGCTGGGGGTCGACTACGACCTCCTTCCGGCAGCTCCTGCATCCAAACTGGTGCCAAATGTCATGCTCAGCATTCCTTTGGACCCCACCAGCAAGGACGAGAGGGGGATCCTGACGTCTGGGCAGCCCAGGATCTCCATATTCCACGCCCAGGCTTGCGCCCTGGAGAGGACACTCCAGTCTCGCTACTGAGTGAGGAAACAACACGGAAGCTGACAGTTTACGGGTTATAAGTCCCACCCGATTGGCGTAGGGAAGGGGCGCCACGGGTCAGCTTTGACGGTGGGAGGGATCATCGTGTCCCACTGGCCAACTATCGCCCGCCTCAAGCCGGGCAGCCCCCGGTCAATAAGGTGTTGACCCGCCATCGTCTGCCTGCTCCAGTGGGTGTCTGGAGCTCAGTGTGTTGTTCAGCATGACAAGCAGACGGTAATTCCACACCAGACAAAAGAAACAAGAAACCAATAAAGAAGACTCCAGCTCTTCGATTTGCAAGCTGGAATGTGCGCACCATGTGTACAGGCATCTCCGACGACCTCAGAGAAGTGGACGACACCAGAAAGACGGCCATCATCGATAGAGAACTCACCAGACTAAATATCAGCATAGCTGCCCTCCAGGAAACCAGGCTCGCCTCTAGTGGCTCCCTCAGAGAGGAAAACTACACCTTCTTCTGGAAGGGTCGAGAACCTGAGGAGCCCCGTCAGCACGGAGTGGGCTTTGCCATCAAAAACAATCTCCTGGCCTCGGTTGAACCTCCAACAGGGGGCACTGAGCGTCTCTTGTCCATCCGCCTCACCACTACTTCAGGTCCTGTCAACATCATCAGTGTCTACGCCCCAACCCTCATGTCATCAGAAGACGTGAAGGATCAGTTCTATGGGCAGCTGGACGAACGGATCAAAGGATGCCCCAAAAATGAACCACTATTCCTCCTCGGCGACTTTAATGCCAGAGTAGGTGCGGACCACGAGTCCTGGCCTACCTGCCTCGGATATCATGGCACTGGAAAGACCAACGAAAACGGCCAGAGACTGCTGGAGCTATGCACCTACCATGGCCTGTGCATCACAAACACCTTCTTCAAGTGTAAGCCACAACACAAAGTGTCATGGAAACACCCCAGATCTCATCACTGGCACCAACTCGACTTGGTCATCACCAGGCGCTCTGCCCTTAACAGCGTCCTCTCCACCAGAACCTACCACAGTGCAGACTGTGACTCCGACCATGCCCTTGTGAGCAGCAGAGTGCGACTACAGCCACATGTGCTACACCGCACAAAACCAAAAGGATGTCTTCGCATAAACACTGCACAGATGTCAGTCCCTGCCAAGGTGGAGGAGTATGTGTCTGCCCTGAACAAGGCTCTCCAGGACCTGCCTGAGTATGACGCTACAGCCAAGTGGAACGCCATGAAGGGTGCCATCTACAGTACAGCTATGTCAACGTTTGGCAAGAAGGAACGAACCAGCCAGGACTGGTTCAATGCACACCTATCAAGGATGGAACCACAAATCGAGGAGAAACGAAAAGCCTTCATAGCTTACAAAAAATGCCCTAATGAACGGACACTTGCTGCTCTCAGAAGTGCCCGAAGTAACACCCAACGCATTGCTAGACAGTGTGCAAACGAGTACTGGCAACAACTGTGTGAAGGGATCCAGCGAAGTGCCGAGTCCGGACACATCCAAGGCATGTACAGTGGCATCAAGAAGGCTCTAGGCCCTACAGTGAAAGGGGTCGCTCCCCTGAAATCCCTGACGGGAGAGAAGATCACAGACCGTGGGCAACAGATGGCCAGATGGGTGGAGCACTACTCAGAACTATACTCCCGAGAAACGTCAGTCACTGATGCAGCCCTCAGCAGCATAAAGAATCTGCCCACCATGGAAGAGCTCGACAAAGTGCCAACCTTAGAGGAGCTCAGCAAAGCAATCGACTGCCTTCCAAACAACAAAGCACCAGGTAGTGACAGCATCCCACCCGAAGCTATCAAACGTGGAAAACCAGCATTGATTAAACCACTGCACGAGCTACTTTGCCGCTGCTGGGAGGAAGGAGTAGTCCCCCAAGACATGCGTGATGCCACAATTGTGACCCTTTACAAAAACAAGGGCGACCGCAGTGACTGTAATAATTACAGAGGGATCTCGCTCTTGAGTATTGTTGGTAAAGTGTACGCCCGCATCATACTCAACAGGCTGCAGTTGCTGGCAGACCGTGTGTACCCGGAATCACAGTGCGGCTTCAGAGCAGGCAGGTCGACGACAGACATGATCTTCTCCCTACGACAACTCCAAGAGAAGAGCAGAGAGCAAGGTCAACCACTCTACATGATGTTCATCGACCTCACCAAGGCCTTTGACTTGGTCAGCAGGAAGGGCCTTTTTGAACTTCTGAGTAAGATCGGTTGCCCCCCAAAACTCCTCAGCATGATAATCTCTTTCCATGCAGATATGAAGGGAACAGTCATGTATGATGGATCATCCTCAACTTCCTTCCCAATTAACAGTGGTGTGAAGCAGGGCTGCGTGCTGGCACCAACACTTTTTGGGATCTTCTTCTCCCTGCTCCTGTCCTACGCCTTCGACACGTCCACGGATGGCATATATCTACACACCAGGTCTGATGGGAGCCTGTTCAACCTGGCACGACTGCGCTCAAAGACCAAAGTGAGAGCTGTGCTCATCAGGGAGATGCTTTTTGCAGATGACGCAGCTCTTGTGGCCCACACCGAGGAAGCCCTCCAGAGACTGGGAGACCGTTTTGCTGTTGCCTGCACGCACTTTGGTCTCACAATCAGCTTGGAAAAAACAAATGTCAGCGTGCAAGATACCACCATTGCCCCTTCAATCAAAATCAACGGTGTCACCCTGGAAGCAGTCAACAACTTTACCTACCTAGGGTCAACCATCAGCAACACTCTCTCGATTGATATGGAGCTGGACAGAAGGCTTGGAAAGGCAAACACCATCATGGCTCGATTAACAAAGAGGGTTTGGGAAAACAACGCGCTGACAGAGCACACCAAGGTCCGAGTCTACCAGGCCTGCGTTCTCAGCACCCTTCTATATGGAAGTGAGACGTGGAGTACCTACATGAGGCAAGAACGCCGGCTCAACTCCTTCCATATACGGTGCCTAAAACGCATCCTGAAAATCAGCTGGCAAGACCGTGTTCCACACAGCGAGATCCTGCAGCGTGCAAGAACCCCCAGCATGTACTCCCTGCTAATTAAACGCCGCCTTCGATGGCTGGGTCACGTCCGACGCATGGAGGATGGAAGGCTGCCAAAGGACATCTTATATGGACAGCTGGCCACTGGCATGAGAAGAGTCGGACGCCCCTCACTCCGTTTCAAAGATGTGTGCAAGAGGGACATGAAGGCATGCAACATTTCACCCGATGGCTGGGAAGAGCTGGCTGAGGACCGAGGCACCTGGAGACTGATGGTAAACAATGGCATATCAGTCGCTGATGCGAGGAGAGGCCAGTTGGTGGCAGAGAAACGTAGGAGAAAGAAGAACGCAACAGCAACCACAGTAATGCAGACTTCCCAGTATGTCTGCACCAACTGCAGTAGGGACTGTCACTCACGTGTAGGCCTGCACAGCCACAGCAGACGTTGCCAACAGAGACAGGCAACACCCCAAGGGCGCTATTCGCATGGTCTTTCGAGACCGAGTCGCCAATGATGATGATACATTATTGGACTATATCAACTATTTTGTACGACGTCAGGAGGTGATTGGTAGCTGTGATTAGTTTGTTACGGTATATACATTATTGGACTATATCAACTATTTTGTACGACGTCAGGAGGTGATTGGTAGCTGTGATTAGTTTGGTACGGTATATACATTATTGGACTATATCAACTATTTTGTACGACGTCAGGACGTGATTGGTAGGCTGTGATTAGTTTGTTACGGTATATACATTATTGGACTATATCAACTATTTTGTACGACGTCAGGAGGTGATTGGTAGGCTGTGATTAGTTTGTTACGGTATATACATTATTGGACTATATCAACTATTTTGTACGACGTCAGGACGTGATTGGTAGGCTGTGATTAGTTTGTTACGGTATATACATTATTGGACTATATCAACTATTTTGTACGACGTCAGGAGGTGATTGGTAGCTGTGATTAGTTTGTTACGGTATATACATTATTGGACTATATCAACTATTTTGTACGACGTCAGGACGTGATTGGTAGGCTGTGATTAGTTTGTTACGGTATATACATTATTGGACTATATCAACTATTTTGTACGACGTCAGGACGTGATTGGTAGGCTGTGATTAGTTTGTTACGGTATATACATTATTGGACTATATCAACTATTTTGTACGACGTCAGGACGTGATTGGTAGGCTGTGATTAGTTTGTTACGGTATATACATTATTGGACTATATCAACTATTTTGTACGACGTCAGGACGTGATTGGTAGGCTGTGATTAGTTTGTTACGGTATACACATTATTGGACTATGTCAACTATTTTGTACGACGTCAGGACGTGATTGGTAGGCTGTGATTAGTTTGTTACGGTATATACATTATTGGACTATATCAACTATTTTGTACGACGTCAGGACGTGATTGGTAGGCTGTGATTAGTTTGTTACGGTATATACATTATTGGACTATATCAACTATTTTGTACGACGTCAGGACGTGATTGGTAGGCTGTGATTAGTTTGTTACGGTATATACATTATTGGACTATATCAACTATTTTGTACGACGTCAGGAGGTGATTGGTAGCTGTGATTAGTTTGTTACGGTATATACATTATTGGACTATATCAACTATTTTGTACGACGTCAGGACGTGATTGGTAGGCTGTGATTAGTTTGTTACGGTATATACATTATTGGACTATATCAACTATTTTGTACGACGTCAGGAGGTGATTGGTAGGCTGTGATTAGTTTGTTACGGTATATACATTATTGGACTATATCAACTATTTTGTACGACGTCAGGACGTGATTGGTAGCTGTGATTAGTTTGTTACGGTATACACATTATTGGACTATGTCAACTATTTTGTACGACGTCAGGACGTGATTGGTAGGCTGTGATTAGTTTGTTACGGTATATACATTATTGGACTATATCAACTATTTTGTACGACGTCAGGACGTGATTGGTAGGCTGTGATTAGTTTGTTACGGTATATACATTATTGGACTATATCAACTATTTTGTACGACGTCAGGACGTGATTGGTAGGCTGTGATTAGTTTGTTACGGTATATACATTATTGGACTATATCAACTATTTTGTACGACGTCAGGACGTGATTGGTAGGCTGTGATTAGTTTGTTACGGTATATACATTATTGGACTATATCAACTATTTTGTACGACGTCAGGACGTGATTGGTAGGCTGTGATTAGTTTGTTACGGTATATACATTATTGGACTATATCAACTATTTTGTACGACGTCAGGAGGTGATTGGTAGCTGTGATTAGTTTGTTACGGTATATACATTATTGGACTATATCAACTATTTTGTACGACGTCAGGACGTGATTGGTAGGCTGTGATTAGTTTGTTACGGTATATACATTATTGGACTATATCAACTATTTTGTACGACGTCAGGACGTGATTGGTAGGCTGTGATTAGTTTGTTACGGTATATACATTATTGGACTATATCAACTATTTTGTACGACGTCAGGAGGTGATTGGTAGCTGTGATTAGTTTGTTACGGTATATACATTATTGGACTATATCAACTATTTTGTACGACGTCAGGACGTGATTGGTAGGCTGTGATTAGTTTGTTACGGTATATACATTATTGGACTATATCAACTATTTTGTACGACGTCAGGAGGTGATTGGTAGGCTGTGATTAGTTTGTTACGGTATATACATTATTGGACTATATCAACTATTTTGTACGACGTCAGGAGGTGATTGGTAGGCTGTGATTAGTTTGTTACGGTATATACATTATTGGACTATATCAAGCCGAAGAAATGGTAGTCAAATGTCTTTCCTATGAAGAAACAGAAGCAATCGAAGAGGGCTGGCTTGGTAGGGTATCGAACCTGCAACCCTTGTATTGCAAGTATGACGCTACCAACTGAGCTAACTCAGCTCCGACCAGGATTAAACACAGAGCGGTTTTACAACGTAAATATTCTGAAAATTTTATTAAGTGGAAACGCGGTTAAGGGGCGCTCACCAGTTAGTATGTACTTTTGAGAGAGTGACCTACCTATGCAATGTGAAGTTGTTTGCATTTGAAACATACACAGTGGAGAGAATGTTGGCATACTTCTATGCTACTTTGATGCAATGTGGCTGACATTTCTTTAGATATTGTACTTATAGAAATTGTACATGATCTAAGCACCCGGCTAACAAAAATGACTGTACTCCTGTGCTACAAAAATCAGCCTGAATTAGTCTAAAGTACATTATCTTGAGCACTTATTAAAATCGAGAAAATGAATCTTACCCAAATAGACAATACCAGCTTCTGAAAGTGCAATGGATGAATTAACAAATATATATAATGTAAAAAAAGTTAACGGCTCTTTTTTCACAATTTACCTCAGAGGTCCAGGAAGCGTAAGTTACCAAGTGGAGTAAGGCCAAGCTGGTTACTCTATAATCTGTATTACACCCATCAATCACGCATCAACATAAAGAGAATTAAACGTCCTTAGAACAATACCTAAGATGCACAAGGTCTTTTCTAAGTAGCCAGTTTAACCAGTGAAGAATTGTGGGGAAATTCTTCTTTTAAAAATTCTAACCCTATGCAAGATACGAAACTGTAGAGCGCCACCTTATTTCTGTAATCACTTGATGGTCTCTCTCACTTTCTGTCTCTCTCATATATACATACACACACACACATATGAGTGTGTGTGTGTGTGTGTGTGTGTGTGTGTGTGTGTGTGTGTATAAGCGCTTTGATGTTGACTATATGAAAGACATAATCTGAGCGTGATTGTTAATCTGTTGCCATTCAAGAAAACATCTCCTACTATATCGTGAAAAAACAACCCATCCTCTTTGTATCAGTGCATTACTAAACTACTTATAATGAGTCATGGATTAAAAGCAAAATCACAATGCGTGAAAGGTCAGTCTGCATAACACTGAACTATGAACTGTGAAACTTGTACGGGCTGTAGCAATGTCTTTAGCGATTTACCATATGTAATGCAAATGCTTTCAACTTTCGCTACTACCTCAGTCGTTAGACAGACAGTATTTGAGTGCGACAAGTCTCGCATTTAATTTCATCACATAAATAGCATGTGATTGTGGCAAGGAAAGTGATATCTTTTTGCAAGACTTGTCATTAACACCTTAGCAGATAGAATTGCGTTCATCAGAATCTTAAAGAAGTTATTAAAGTCATGTGTCAACAGTTGGTTAGGCTTCGCTGAGAGACTTTTTATTTTAACTGATGTTACGATTAAGCACAAGTTTTCCTGAGACCGCTGAAACATAATTGTGCTCAAAATGAACCGTTGTTCTCTTTTAAGGTGTTACTGTTATTTTTTCTGTAAAGACAATTAGCAAGAAACTGTATTTATCTGTAATGTACATACCAATCTATAAAGTGAAATTATGTTTCACATGACAAAGGCTTTAGGGCTAATCCCATGACTTGTCTGTAATGTTACGTGCATGGATGCAGTATATAAAGTACGCACTTACGCTTTCAGGTGCATGAGTACTTAGGTAAGATATAGGTAGTAGTTGGGAGGAAGGATATTACGTCATTACCTCTCATACCCACGACACTCGCGGATATGATTATCCCTGAGTGGAACAATTGCAGAATCATGCATGGTCCTAATAATAGCGTCATATTTGTATCGAGGTGAGTGATCACTTAGACGATAAAACACTTTTCGAATGTTTAAAAGCTTGTTTGATATCTGATAGAAAAGTATTATACTGTGTTTTCATTTGCATCGGCCTCGCCGATCACCACTTCTTCCACATTCACAGCATCCTTTCGTTCGCCATTAAAAATGATATGGGTAACTTCTCTGCACCTTCGACTATGTGTGTCATTCTTACGTTTAGAAACTGATGTGAAATGACAGACGAGGCCTCTGGAAGGAACAGCAATGCCACCGTTATCGCACATCTCTAGCACCTGATGCGTTAACAATAGCAATACATACCATATGCAGCTTGTAATTGGTGATGCTAATTTTATAATGCTCCGACTGAGCATTCTTTAGCATTTTGTATATTTTGATATCTACTTTGTATGATGCGTTTAGCGTACCGATAATATATATGATGCGTAGAACAAAAGATCAAGCAATTATTACATGCAATTTTGATTTTAATTTGGTTTGTAAATGATATATTAAATGTCTAATCATGTAGTCATTTCGACCAGCATAGTGTGAACATAGTTGTCTTTCTATCTGAGTTAGTATAACAGGATTAATGTTATTTATCCCTTGTTTAAACCGTATTTATTTTAGAAAGTGGTCTAAGGTTGACATTGCCCGGGGTGGGAGTGGGAGACAAGCGCCCCAATCCTCCAAACTGCCCCATACGGCCTGCGTCTCTTACTGCCTCTGTCAACTAAAATCCAGCTCCTGGCCTTCGCGAGTGGCTTAGATTTGAAGCCCGGCAGACCATGTTTTCTACTAACAGGAGAAGGGGTGAAGGCGGCCCATTGGCGCCTTAAAACCAGTTGCTTCGGGTAGATGGGACTCGTAAACCTTGGATGGTAGCTCATCTAGGAGAAGGAAAACTCCGATTCCAAACCTCTGCTGCCTTGTGGCTATACCCACTCATGGGAAAGGCTAAGGGAGTAAACCCCGACAGAAAATCCGGAGATGGAGTCCCTAAGGCGGTATGACATTGACTTCAACGTCATTCCGGCAACTCCTGCGACGCCGTTGGTGCCAAGCTGTATTGGCATTCGTCGTTCCCTTGGGCACACCAGCTGCGTGGAGAGAGGGATCTTCTGCATGGGCAACAGCTGATTCTCCCTACCACCCTGCCCAGGCTTCATAGCTCCACTGGAGAGGACACTCCAGCGTCGTCGTACGGCGTCGGCACAACACGAGAAGTAGCAGTTTACCGGTTCTAAGTCAAAGCTCGATTGGCGTCGAGCTTGGTGCCAGGGGTTACTTCTGACGGTGGGAGAGATCATCAGGTCTCACTGGACAGCTACCGCCCGCCTTAAGCTGGGCAGCCCCCAGTCAGTAAGGTGCTGCCCGCCATGGCCTGCCTGCTTCACTGGGTGCGTGGAGCTTAGAGAACCATCTCGACATGTGGGCCACAAAACTCTGCACCAGGAAAGACTAAAAGAAGAAATAAAAAGACTCCAACTCTTCGTTTTGCAACCTGGAACATCAGGACCATGTGTCCTGGATTGACCACTGACCTACAGCAGATCGACGATGCACGGAAGACTGCCGTCATTGACAGAGAACTCTCCCGACTGAACATCGACATTGCCTGCCTCCAGGAGACCCGACTGGCTGACAGCGGCACCATCAGGGAAGCCAATTACACATTCTTTTGGCAGGGGAAGCCCTTGGATGAACCTAGGCAGCATGGTGTAGGTTTTGCCGTCAAGAACACGCTAATCGCCTTCATTGAACCTCCATCATCAGGTACTGAGAGAATCCTTGCCCTCCGGCTGTCAACATCCTTAGGCCCGGTCAACATCTTCAGTGTGTACGCCCCAACCCTCTACTCCACCTACGAGGAGAAAGACAAGTTTTATGAGGCTCTGGATCAGGCACTATCCAGTATCCCCAACAGTGAAAGCCTTTACTTACTAGGAGACTTCAATGCTAGAGTGGGAGCTGAGCATGAGGCCTGGTCCACCTGTCTCGGCTTTTACGGAAGGAGCAAGATCAACGAGAATGGTCAGCGACTGCTGGAGATGTGCTGCTCCCACAGCCTATGTGTGACCAACACTTTCTTCAAATGCAAGGAGATCCACCAGGTGTCGTGGAGACACCCACGTTCACGCCACTGGCACCAGCTAGACCTCGTCATCACCAGGCGCGCAGAACTGGCCAGTGTCCTCCTTACCCGCAGCTACCACAGTGCCGATTGTGACACGGACCATTCCCTCGTGACCAGCAAGGTGCGAATATTACCCAAGAAGCTGCACCACACCAAGAAGAAGGGTCACCCACGTATCAACACCTGCTGTGCAAGCAACCCAGAGAAAACACAGCAGTTCATCAGCAAACTGAAGGAAGCCCTCACCAAAGTGACACCTGATGACACCATTGATTCCAAGTGGTCCCATATCCGTGACTCTGTGTACAATTCAGCCATCACAGCTTACGGGAAGAGGGAGCGAAAGAATGTCGACTGGTATGAGGCAAACTGGGAGGAGATGGAGCCCGTGACTGAGGCAAAGAGGAAAGCCCTCCTGGCATACAAGGCTGCACCTAGCCCCAGAACACTACAAGCCCTCAGGATTGCAAGGAATAACGCCCAGAAGACAGCCCGCCGCTGTGCCAACACCTACTGGCTGAACCTTTGCGACAGTATGCAGACAGCTGCTGACACCGGGGATACAAGAGGAATGTATGAGGGTATCAAAAAGGCGACAGGCCCCCCTCCCAGCTACAAGACCGCCCCCTCAAGTCCAAGACGGGCGAAGTCATCACAGACCAGGGGAAACAACTGCAGCGATGGGTTGAGCACTATCTCGAGCTATATGCAACCCAAAACAATGTCACTGGAACTGCCCTGGACGCCATTCCAGACCTGCCTGTCATGGAGGAGCTAGACACACAGCCCACCCTGGAAGAGCTCGGAAAAGCCATCGATTGCCTTGCCTGTGGGAAGGCTCCTGGAAGCAACGGCATTCAGCCTGAAGTCCTCAAGAGCGGAAAACCAGCACTGCTCCAGCCCCTACACACACTCATCTGCCTTTGCTGGGAACAGGGATACATCCCACAGGACATGCGTGACGCCAACATCGTCACTTTGTACAAAAACAAAGGAGACCGTAGCGACTGCAACAACTATCGGGGCATATCCCTCTTCAGCATCGTCGGAAAGACCTTCGCCCGTGTTGCCTTGGCGCGCTTGCAAATCCTAGCCTCTCGCGTCTACCCAGAATCCCAGTGTGGATTTCGAGCATGCAGGTCAACTGTAGACATGATTTTCTCACTACGTCAGCTGCAGGAGAAGTGTTGCGAGCAGCGGATGCCCCTCTACATTGCCTTCATAGACCTGACAAAGGCGTTTGACATGGTTAGTCGGAGTGGACTCTTCAGATTCCTGCAGAAGATCGGCTGCCCCCCCACGTCTGCTTGCTGTCATTATGTCGTTCCACGAGAACATGCACAGCACAGTGTGCTTCAATGGCTCAACATCTGAAGCATTCCCAGTCATTAGCGGAGTCAAACAAGGCTGTGTCCTTGCACCGACGCTCTTTGCCATCTTCTTCTCCATGCTTCTCCAGTACGCATTCAAGGACTGCAGCGAGGGAGTGTACATCCATACCAGGGCTGACGGCAAGCTGTTCAACATCGCCTGTCTCCGTGCTAAGACTAAAGTCACAGAGGTACTCATCCGTGAATTGCTCTTTGCCGACGATGCAGCCTTGACATCACACACGGAAGATGGACTTCAGCAGCTGGTATGCTGCCTCTCCCATGCATGTAAGGAATTTGGACTGACCATCAGTTTGAAGAAAACGAATGTCATGGAACAGGACACAGACTCCCCTCCCTCTGTCTCCATCGATGGGTACAATTTGGAAGTTGTCGAGAACTTCACATACCTCGGGTCTAACATCTCGAGCTCACTCTCCATTGATTCTGAGGTGGGCGGCAGGATTGCCAAGGCAGCAGCAGTGATGGCCAGACTTAACCAGAGGGTCTGGAACAACCCCAACCTCACAGAGAAGACCAAACTGCGTGTCTACCAAGCGTGCGTGCTCAGCTCACTTCTCTAAACATGGACCACCTATGCAAGACACGAGAGGAACTCAACAGCTTCCACCTGAGATGTCTGCGGCGCATTCTGCACATCCAGTGGCAGGACAAAGTACCCAACACAGAGGTTCTAGAACGCGCCAACATGAACAGCATGTTCTCCATACTCAGCGAGAGGCGCCTTCGCTGGCTCGGCCATATCAAGAGAATGGACCCAGGTCGCATTCCCAAGGATCTGTTATATGGGGAGTTAGCAGAAGGTGCACGACCAACTGGACGACCACATCTGCGCTACAAAGATGTTTGCAAGAAGGACATGAAGACAGCAAACATCAATGTCAACGACTGGGAGAGCTGTGTAAACAACCGTTCCAGCTGGCGTCTAGCTGTCAGGCAGGGAGTTCAAAACGCAGAGGAAAAGAGAAGAATAAAGCAAGCTGAAAAGAGAGCTAAAAAGAAGGATAAGCAAAAGCGTACTTTGGAGCTATGCCATCGTCTCTCATAGACGGACGGATGCCAAGTATTTTAGAAAGTTATGTTAAATGCAAGTACAGTCATAGGATTTTAGAGATTATGTAGAAAGCATGACCTTGTTACAGCAATGTCTCCCCCATCAGCAACAACATGAATGGCATCATAAGTCTGGATACTGGTACAAATAGTTACAATGAAAAGGAGACAAGAAAGGTTTACTTGCTAGTTTAGCTGGTAGTGTTGAGAGGATGTGAAAAGTGATAAAACACCAAATCCATTCCAGCAAAATACGACATAATGCAGAACGTATGCTTGTTTGAAGTACTTGCATTGTTAAATGTTCTCAAGAATATGTGCTTAGTATGATAACTTCTGGATAAAATATATATTCGAAATATCTTTCAGAGTAGATTTGCAAAACAGACATTACTGTTTTCTTCTTTGAATGATATAAATTAGGATGAACATATATGCGTTGTTTGATGGATAGATCACAGAATCCTCCTGTTCTGGTATTGAGAAAAAATCTATCCGGTAATGTCTAATACGAACGTGTTAATTGGAATGCTGTCTGTGAGCATTGGGTGGAATATACGAGTAGACTTAATCTGATATAGCTTTAATGCTAATATCAGGTCGACTATTGCATGTAAACTACTCAAAGTGTTAGATCAAAATATTGTCACCATCATAATTACCTTACAGGGAACTAATGTTACTGGCTGGCAAAGTAGTCGTTAGGATTACGACGTCAATGTCAGCATTGAGGCAATATATGTCCAATAACAAGAAACATTTTCTTTTCCTTTGTCCTCCTCTATCCATCCATCTGATAATGTTTCTATCCGTCCATCTGATAATGTTAACTTGAAACTACGTTTCTGTGTAAATAGTCGTTTTGTTTGGTTTTAAATGAAGTGCTACATAAGTTAACAAACAAAAACTGATTATTAGTTTAAGTAATATATAACATATATACGATTAAAACATAAGTATTGTGATTTGTTTTAAACATAATCATAGGAAATCTACTAATTGTTGCAGTAAATAGTATAGAAGCAGATTTCTGTAACGTGGTGCCAGTTGTGTCAGATTTACTCTGATTATTTGAGATAAAACAGTATCTAAACATTATTAAATTATCATTTATTGATTTAAAATCAAGTCACCGTTTTAATACCTGTAAGAAATTTGTTGGTACTGTTTTCTTTAATAATCTGCGTGAAATTCATATGAAACAATGTTAAATACTATGGATCCTTCTTTATTTGCAGAAAAAAATATGCTTGCATGAAATAAACACGGACACAATCAAACAATAATTTATAAAATGTATACATAAAATATACAGACAAGTGTAGGTTAATATACGCAAGTAATAACAATAAACTCGCAAATTGACAAGAAAAGATTAAACGTGTTTAAATAGATCGTCGTAGTTCATGAATGAGCTAACCATATGGACCATGTATTTCTAGAGACAATTATAAATGAAACCTATATCAATCAGCTTATAGTCTACAACTTTCAACAACACAATATCTTTCAAAATCTGCATAAAAGTCACTTGGTTTTGCCAAAGTGACTTAATATCAGATGATTATGTGAGAATGATATGAATTTAAAGAGAGACATAAGGTTTCTTATTAAAGACCTCTATCTCTGAGAAATCTCTGCTCTAATTTTGATGAAAACTTTACAACTTGGCCTTCTAAAATGGAATTTATATTCTACAAAACATAAGTCTAGAATATCAATAATATCTCAAGATGTGTTTCTCTCATTTTGGACAAATAAAATTAAGATAATTTGTTTTAAAATAATCTCTGCTTCTGATACTAAATTCCAGTTACTTCACATTGCATCTTTCTCGGCATATAATAATAACAATAATAATAATGATAATTCATGTGAGTGTGAGTGTGATTTGGATTTTTAACGTAACTTTAACAATTTTTCAGTTATATCGCTACGATGTCTGCAGTGTGGCAGTTTATAGTTATGTCTAGCACTGGGGCTTCATGCGGAAGATATTTGTTTTAAATGATGTTTGTTTGAAAGTAATCTCTGCTTCTGATACTAAATTCCAGTTACTTCACATCGCATCTTTCTCGGCATTTAATATTATTATTATTAATATTATTATTATTATTATTATTATTATTATTATTATTATTATTATTAATTCATGTGTGTGTGAGTATCATTTCGATTTTTAACGTACCTTTAAAAAATTTTTCAGTTATATCGCTACGATGTCTGCAGTGTGGCAGTTTATAGTGATGTCTAGCACTGGGGCGACATGCGGAAGACATGTTGAATGATGTCCCACCAGTCACATTATCCTGACACCAGATCGACCAGTCCTAACACCAACCTCTCAATGCTGAGCGCCTAGCGAGGTAGCTGTTAGTACCATTTTGTAAGTCTTTGGTATGACTAGGCCGGGGTTTGAACCCACGACTTCCCGCATCCGAGGTGGACGCCGTAACCACTAGGCCATCGGAGCGGTTAAATATTAATAACAATAATAATAATAATAATAAGAAGAAGAAGAAGAAGAAGAAGAAGAAGAATTATAATAATAAGAAAAAATATTGATGTAAAATATACTATTTCAGTAGTGATTGTGACGTTTGAAGAGAAATATTAGCAAACGAGAAGCACATGACGAAAAGGCAATTGGATTGTTCAACAAAGACAAGTGGACAATAACCTCGAACATAAATGACCGGTGATCACAATTGCGGAAATGAAATAAACAAATACCACTACAAGCAGCTGGAAGTCACGTGGAATTGACAAAATAGCAAAACCTTGACATACAATTCTAACATTAACCCACAACGAAATCTGTAAAGAGATCAATGTCCTAATAAACCATCCAGAAGTAACACCAAAATGGCTTACCATTACAATCACTTAGGTCCGCCCAGAAAATGAAAACACAGAAAAAGCAAAAACAAATATCGACCCATTACCTGTCTCTCAGCAACCCTCAAACTAATAACTTGCTGACAGACATTCACACAGCAAAACACTTTTCATCTTCAGAACAAAAAGAATGCTGCAGTGGATCATTCGGCTGTAAAGACCAGCTTCTGATAAATACGATGATGTTGAGGAAATGAGATCAGAAAGAAAACCTACAGGCACAGTATGTTTAGATTATAGGGAAGCCTTGCACAGTCTTCTTCACTCCGGGATCATCGAAAGTCTAAAGATATATAAGCTAGAACCAACACCGTTAACTTGCAAGGAAATAATAATGCAAATGTGGACAAATCGAACTTAGTCAATCATACTGAAAGGACGTCCAGATGTGACTATTTTAGGATCAAATATGGATAGTCCAGGGTGACTCATTCTCAGCACTTCTGTTCTATCCTGGCATTAGATTACGAAGCACCCTGTTGGACGAAACAGAATGTTTTAAAACAGTTTATAAGAAGACCATTTCCGTCTAATTTATATGGACGGCTTGAAACATTTTGCGACATATTATGTCCAGCTTGAAACTGTCCACACTGTTTCAAAATTCGCAACGGCTATAGGAAGGGAATTTTGTATTAAAATATGAAAAGGTTATATTTAAACGAAGAAAACTAACAGAATCACAAATCAACAAACTTGACACAAACATAATTATGAAAGACCATGCAAACATAAAGCATTATACACGTATTTTGAAATAACCCTAGGAGATGGAATCCATCAAGAGTCTAAAAAATACACCACCAGAAAGAGTAATACAGGTGAGCAAGATTTGTTCAAGGAAGCGACCTTAATGCTGCAAATAAGATCACAATAAGTAGGTAACTCTGTCCTTGTTGTGACATAAAATTTCAAGGTCAGAAACTGGACCAAATTTCACACATAGAAACTTTGAACAGAAACACAAGAAAATTCTTAATAATGTACTCTGTTCACAATCCCGAAGCTGACGTACATAGTCTGTGCAACCCAAGGCCAGAAGGAGAAACGGGTTTCATTCAAATTGAAAACGCTTACAAAGGAACAAGTACTCTCCAACTTTACCTTCAGAAAAAGATAATAAACTTCTCTAAGCTGTTTTCAAAGATTAATAATCTTAGTGTAAAGCCAGACGAAGTCACTTTAGCAACATTATGCATTTGTACCTTTCATGCCATAGACATAACATTAGACCTTTTGAAAAAAACTTGCAACTATGAAAATAAACGCTTGTGTGTTCATACCTTTTAATTACATATGCAGCAAGTATACTTTTCATATTATAAGTAGCCATACCAATGCATAAACATGCACTAATCATTATGAACATATAAACATGTGAATCACTTTCAAAATTATTTGATTGTGGACTGTGCGAATAAGCTATGTACGAAGCCTAATATTCAACACACCTATAAATCCATAGCTGGTAATTTTTATGACCTCTTAAACATGAAAACATAACCAGAATATATAGTGTTTTTCTAAGTGTATGAAAGCATAGGGGTTTGACGCCTCTATCATAACTGGATATGTACAAAACATAATTTCATTTTGCTAATATCTGCAGAGTTTTTTGAAGCCATTGAGAAATCATAGTAAACAATAATAAATACATATATCGTTAATTACTGTACAATTCAGGTTTTATTGATACGTCTAAAGAAGATACAACGCCGAATACAAAAGAAACACAATAATACTAATAGTACACAGGGACGAGTTGGAAGGAATCACCCCTGGTTTGTGTTTCACACTTGTAATGACATATTTGGTAAATATCCCTTTTATATAAAAGGTCACCATACCAATGCATAAACACGAAATATGAATTATGAACATATATACATACTTGTGAACCATTTTGAAACTTTTCATTGAGGGCAATGCAGGACATTCAATACATTTATGAGTCGGTATTTGATCATTTGTATGAACTGTTGAACAAGAAACAATAACATAATGTATAACAGTGTAAGAAAACATTGGGCATTGACAATTATAATGTCACTGTCATAACTGGATAAGCGCAAACATAATTTCCTTTTGCTAATATCTGTAGAGTTACATGACGCCATAGATGCATCATAGTAAACTGAAATAAATACACCGTGACTTATTGAACAATTCACTAAATTTCCTTGATACGACGAGCTACGACCAAAAGCCGAATACAAATCAAACCCATTTGTACTACCATTAGATGTGGATGGGTTGGGAGATCGTTAGATTTGGATTTCTCTCTGGATAAATGGTGGATGGGTTGGGAGATCGTTAGATTTGGATTTCTCTCTGGATAAATGGTGGATGGGTTGGGAGATCGTTAGATTTGGATTTCTCTCTGGATAAATGGTGGATGGGTTGGGAGATCGTTAGATTCACCGGTGGATTTCTCTCTGGATAAATGATTTGCCGCTTGTTTGTCGCACGAAAATAAAAATGTATGAAAATGTTATCATGTTACGCTACAGTTTCAAGGTAATAAATTGAAAACAAGGTATTTAGACAAAGAATACTCATAGAAGAGAGGCACTGTATCTGTTAAGTGGAACATTCTTTTGTACACTTTGGCTGAATTTGTTCTTCAATCATATTTAAGGTTGTGGCCATAGGATTATTGCTTGATTTTTCCTGTGCACTAAGCTTCAATTCGGTCAATCCAAACTGGAACGAAATGTCCACCTCACGTTGGACCTTGCTCGGATTCGGAATACGGACGATCAATCCTCCTAATAATTTGCACTCTGGGTCAGTCGTAAATGCTGGACTCTTTTCTTTGGTGTAGTATACATCAAGTTGCATTTCCTTTTGGAAATAAGCCACCGTAACATATGTTTTATTAATAGATAATCCATTCTTAACTTCTGAATCTGCTTGCAAAATAACATCAAACACATCCTTACATCTTAATCCCGTATCTGATTGAAATTTTTTCTCCTCTGGATGTGTTCCCTCGATGAACTTCGGACTCATCCTTAAGCCATATGTAAACCGAAGAACTCTGGACTCGATGATCTGTGGCAGTCTGCCAAACAGTACCGCACCTTTTGCAATGGTTATTGATGCATCTTTAGGAATGATGATCTTTATCTTTCTATCATGGAAAGCCTCACGGATAACATCTTGCACAAATGGTGACTCAGAGAAACCACCTACCAAAAGAATCTGAGATACGTCCTTCACAGGGTCTTCGTCAAGTTTGCTTTTCATGTGCTCGATAATATTGTCAGTCGCTTGTCGGAACAGTTTTTCAACCAACGCCGATTTTATTGTTATGTCATCGTCATTCACATTCATTTCTTTGCTGTACTGTGACTCCCCAAGGCTTTCCATGAAACTTTTATGTAATACCTCTTGACAAGCTCTATTCAGTGTTGATGGAAGCTGAAACGGAAACTAAATAATCTTGCATCGATGGATAACAGAAAATGTAAAGATTCCTCTTTCTTTTTTCCTGAACTATTGTGGGGAAAGAAACGAGAGTTTAAAATGAGGACACTAAAATTAGCAGTTCATGAATTTGAATAGATAATGTAGGACCGAAAACAACATGAACGTATTCCTAATTACCTTTGAACTTGTAAGTTGTAAGTGTAAAGACGTTTTTATTGGAATGAAAAGTCCGACTAATATGATATGTTTCTAACATTAGCAGCATTATTACGATACAATACAATACTCAAGAAAACAAAGAAACGAATACAAAACAGTCCTAAAATTCATGCGGTGCATTTACCTTAATAATCATGTTCTTTCCCCGGTTAAAAGTTCGCTTTTCTGCCTCAAAATCGTTGAATAGATCTAAGTAGTGATGTCTATAGTTTGTCATGAATTTTTGCATCACAGGACCCCCCACAATGCTGATTAACAGATTCCTGAAAGCACTGTCCACCAATGTACCTCCCCACGGGCCTCCGCTTGGTTTTGATAATTCTTTCAGTCTTCCATCATCAAGTTTTTCATGAACAGTCATGTCAGCTGTGCCACCTGAAAAGGATATAAAGAGATATTTTACATTAGTACATATGATACGACATTATTCGAAATACTTCTTAGTTTTCTGTAGCAAGTTCTGTATATAGATACTAAAGCTTACATCAGTTTTAGATAGATTCATATCAGCAGCGTCATTAGGACGTTTGTGCCTTTTCTCGTTTGTATTATTATTTTCTGGGTCACAGCCTCTATCCCCCATGGCTTGTGCTCAACTTAGCAAGCATGTCACATACTATGAGCAACCATACATTATTAATTCACTACACAGCAGTACTGCCTCATTGGATAATCAAGCTGTATATACGATGCTGATATAGTCCAGTAGGTACAGATAACAATCAAAACGGTTTCATTTAGGGTGCATAAAACTCAGGGAGAAACGAGTTATTTGATTTAATCAAGCAATGTATTAATGCTCGGCATATCTAACTCAAAGCGAAATTAATGCAATGTGTATCTGTACCGACAAGAACTAAAATCTGTTTTGCTAATATCGCAAAATATCTCAGATATTTCTAATGGTGGTCACAAATATCTGGTAGACCTAAACATACTATTTCATGACTATATATGCTTGCACTACACTAGACCATAAATGGATATGCATAACGTAAATGAGTAATTACAAGTTGCGTATTTTTCGATATTTTCTTTTTAAGGGGAAGGTGAGCGCGTATGTTTTCCATATTTTTTGAATACTTTAAATAAGACATTGTGATCTTACTGTATTAAAACAGACAATGGGCGTGAAAGTTAAATAGTATCAAACACAAAATTGCTAGTTCAAATCCCTCTACCGAAGAAACAGTTTTACTTTAATAAGTTGGTATACTACCGAGTCTAAGATGGTCAAAAATGAAAATAAAAGTCAGATCCCTGTAACTGACATGAACTGCACTCATCAGCTAGGGCATAAGAAACTTCATATATAATAGCTTACAATTAGTGAAGTGCCGTTAATCTCAGAGAACAAATTCAAAAGCCCAGGTTGCACGGATAAATCTATTTTTCTATTGAAGTATTACCGTGGAATATAAAGCATAAAACGTCTCAGATTGACTCTGAAAATATTTATAAGGTTGTGTTAATCAATCAAATTAATGACATGCAAAAGATGTAGCAATTGTTGTTTCGGTTGAACGCATCACACAGATGTATCAAAGAGGAATAAAAAATGTTGTATGCATTGTCAGAGACATTTTGCGAATATACTTATACATTCATTAACTTAGAAATGATTGTAAAACAGATCTGAAATGTTTGCTGAAGCTTATGAGCAGAACAAGATAAAGAAAAATTCTATAATATTGTACGACAACAAAATGAAGGCCACAACGTTTAGTAAATCAACTACCACAGCTGATGCGAGCGAGGAGAGATAAACAACTCCTTGTTCTGGTGGTATTAGCAGCGAATGTTCTAGCTGTACTGATGATGATATCCAACAGCAAATTAATTAATGTTTTGGTGTATTAAAATAAGAATGGAATCAGAACTCACTAATATTCAGTATATATATTAAATGTGGTAAAATGATGCAGAAAAGGAGCAATGCAAGTACCAAAAACAATTCTCAGAAGCTGTTACTAAAAGCAGCGAAACGAAATATACTGAGGAACTTTACAAACGCTTCAAGATATTTGATTTTATTAGATACAAATGCAAAAGTTTGGTCATATTCGAGTTGTTACAGTTCTCATAGATGGGTCATTTGAATTACTTTGGGCTGATAGTAAGTTAGAATTTATTGTATCCACGTTTGCAGATGAATTTACATCTATGTTTGCAACATTTGATCAAGATTCCGAAAAGATCGAGCCTTCTAAATTGTGAAAACATGATTTTACATTTCGAATTACCATAAAATTTCATGCAGAAGAGGAGATAAAAAAGCGGCGTCTAGTATTAACATTCAACAAGATTCACAAAATGGGGGAAACTTGTAAACCCCTCTAAGCAATCGTGCCTTTCCAATAAAATAAACGTTGCAATATATATATATATATATATATATATATATATATATATATATATATATATATATATATATATATATATATATATATATAAATTCAATAATAATAGTAATGGTGTATGCCTTGGAACATTGGAACACTTTGGCGGAACATGTCATTATGAATATTGTGAAACATATGTGTTGGTGTTACATACTAGCTCCGGTGTTAAACTATGCCCTAATTGCGACATTTTAGCCAAATCAAACAACAAATTTTGCTGACTATGTTGATCAGTTCGTGAATATTATCACGCGCAACGTCAGAGATTGGCATTAACATATGTAACCGCCCAAACAACCGAAACTGATGCTGAAATAAATGAAACAGATGCAAAATTAAACGGAATAATATATAGGATTGAAGCAATTGGTGTTTCTGATTACGGCAGTGTTCAAAATTAAAACGAGTTATTGATGAACTTTATAAATCTAAGAAGGCTTTACATTATATAAGCATGACAACTGTGCATCAGCTAAAACGAATCGCACACCAGCAAGGAATGCGAATACCAATTGGTATGCAAAAAAAATAAATTATCCTTAAATTAGTATGACCCATAGTTGCACTGGATTAAGATAATAAATCAGAGGTTGCTAATGCAACAGCAACAACAACAACTGAGACAATTTGCAGCAGAGCGTAATATACGAATATCAAGAGGTACACGAAAAGCAGACATACATGCATTATTAGACGCGCTTGAAAAAAAACTGTCGTTGTAATGAGGATTAATAAAATCGTCGTCTGGAAAAACGTGCTTGCATCTGCGGTTCCGACCAAGGCTGCTGAGTAAATGTATGAAAAATCACATTAACTACCTGAAATTAAACTTCATACGGTAGTAACGAATTAGACATGATTGTTACACTCGATAACATTCGTGAGGTTTATGTTACCACTCATTGCATGACTTGTAAAAGAGCTTATAGAGCTACCTTTGAAAAGGTTCGCTACAATTGTCACATCACTATGCGTGTACAGAGGAGCTGCACACAACGCATGTAATCTACAAATGAGAATTTACTCAAACAAAACAGACGACTCTGGTGACCCAGTGGTTAAAGAGTCCTCCTCGGATGCAGGAGGTTGTGGATTCGAACCCCGGCTGAGTCATACAAAAGACTTATAAAACTGGTACTGCCTCGCTAAATGGCAATCATAACCACGCAGGTTATAAAGCACTACAGGGATGATTGTTTTCTTTGAGCGTATGCGTGTGATTTAGAGTTTTAACGTAGCTTTACCAATTTTGCAGTCATCTTGTTACGATGTATGCAGCGTGGCCGTTTATAGTGATGTCTAGCACTGGGGCATCATGCCGCAGACATGTAGCATCATGTCCTGCCAGTCACATTATCCTGACGGCAGGCCGACCAGTCCTAACACTAACCTCTTAATGCTGAGCGCCAAGTGAGGCAGCTGTTAGTACCATTTTTATAAGTCTTTGGTATGACTCTGCCGGGGATCGAGCACGACCTCCCACATCCGAGGCGGACGCTCTAACCACTAGGCCACCGGAGTGGTCAGAGCCGGCCGTAAAACTATTTTCTGAGTAAATGTGACAGTCTTGTGTCGAAATGCATTAGCTTTATGGAATCCAAATGTGCGTGTAATTGTATTATCTGATGCTGCTGTGATTAATGGAAGACGTGCTACACATTAGTGCGATCGCTCAAAAGTGCGAGCATTCCGAGATCTCATTAACATTTCCTGGGCGTACTGATGACAAATGACTGTTCCGCGATTGTGCGATTGAATCGTTCCACAATAGCTTGGTCATGATGTATATTAACATGTTCAACACGAACTCGCACAGGACGTTTTGACAACAGTGCAGCAACTGATCCGAGAAATATTGTATCAGGATCAAATTGTATCAATCGTGGCCATGTTAATTCTGAACGTGCATAAATGCGTTAGAGTGGATCAGCAAAACTTGAACATCTTGTGACGTCAATGGCTCATCTTCTTTGTATCTGCTAGCAACATCAACACATGTTACCGCGTACTTGTATCTGTGTACCATCATGTGGAAAAAGATGTAAGATCAACCTCACGAACCTCATTTAGTGCTTGGACATCAAATCAAACACGTGAAATAGTTATTGGCACTGGTAGGTAAATTTGCCACAACCCTTGTTCGGCCAACCATGCTCACCATGCTCAATCAATCAAATGAATGACATTTTCTGGACTTGCTAGCTTTTCCACGACGGTTTTATCTCTCCAATACCCAAGAAGGCTGTAAAACATATTTGATAATGCCCGGTTTTTATGTATTTTGTTTGTTTGCATCCATACAAGTTACATTTAATGAATGGACTTTGTCCACCATCCAAAATAATCTTGGCCTTCATACCTCCATGTACCAGATCCACGTCGGCGCGTTCATGTGCATTATATATCGTTTGACGCCTTATAAGCCAGGTCGTTTCGGCAATATGTGTTTCACAGGGACTTGGTTGTTAAAATCAAGCCGTTTTTCAAGCCATGTATCAGGCTCAAACTAGTTGTGTCCAGGAATATATTTTTCACCAGAATATTTGCTTCGAGGTGTTCCTGATACCTTTATTAATACAGCGATCTCAACGCCAACGTTTTTGTTTAAAATAGTCGCGGTGCTTGAGACGTGTTTGAGTCCACAATACGAAGTTACAATAAACGAACATTTCTAAGCTCCACTGTCAAGTTGAAAGGCGCTGTCGCAATGAATATGGCTGAAATCTCTGAAAATAGTGGCATCAGAGACTCTGGTGTGCCGTTTGCTTATATCAAAAAGAGTATGATGACGATAATAATGCCAAACAATTCACGGATTGACAAATAGCTGGAGCGCCCGCACATCCCCCATAGTATGTTCATTTACAGCATACTTAATCATAACCGCTGAAACAAAGATAATAGCTGATGATAATAAAATAAAATCTGGTCAAATTATTTTTGCCGATGGAAATGGTTTGATAAAACTAAATCTAGCATCTTAACAACGCTCGAGTCTGGATCATATTTATTTATTTCATTCGGTTATTATATTGGATGGAGTCAGTTAACAGTATTGATACATAATAAGCCTGGTCCACGAGTAGTAGTAATACGTATCATTGACAGCTAAGGATGAAATTCAGTTCCAAGCATTGCACATCTATACAGCTGGGTAATTAACTGTTTTTGGTGTTTTTGTTTAAGATCGGATTTATTGTATAAGTAATATAATCTGACCGTGGTGATACGGTTGGGGGGTTTACCGATTAGACAAATTGGCAGCAGATGCTAAAATGATGATACTTTTGAACCACTTGTCCACGAATATATGCGTCAGAGTGGTATTAACAAACTCTCGTTAACACTCGACTTTATTTATGTTATGTGTCAAATAGACATTAATATTTAGTTCCTAGTGTGGATTGCTCCTGATACGTTGATAATTTTCTAATATGTTATCGATCAAATCACATGCATAAAATTGAAAGACAACTACAACAAAATATAAAGAAGATTCAAATTTGGCCAGTACTAACGGATTAATAAGGTTTACATTAATAAGGTTTACATTAAACATTTTACGTTAATCATTTTACATTAATAATTTTACATTAAGAAGGTTGACATTAATAATTTTACATTATTTAGGCTTACATTAATAATTTTACATTAATAGTTGTACATTAATATTTTTTAAAGCAATAAGGTTCTTGTTAATAAGGTTTAAAATGATCTTGTTCATAAAATCATATCAAACGTTCATTGGAACACATGTAATGTTCTGGGAAGGTAAACGCTTTTAGTGCAGACTATGAATTATTTAAATACAACCATATCTGAATCATCATCATCATTCTAAGACGAGTATTTGTATTGCATGCAATGTTCTTGTTTTGTGTGTGTAATAAGAGAGAGATAGAGAGGGGGTGAGAGAGAGAGAGTGTTTATGTGTGTATTGGATTTGGGAGTGCTCCTAAGCAACCCTAATACAAATTCAACAGATCAGCTTTAATGAAGTCAGAATCATGAACATAACAATAGCTTGACAAGTCTAGCATTTCATTTATTATTTCCATTTTTCTTGCGGCAGTAAGTGTCAACAAAAAAAATAGCAGAAAAAAGATTCTTTTGATGACGCAATCATTTACTGATGACAACTGCTAATCTACTAAAAGAAACTGGTAGGGTTTATATAACACTTGAACTGTACTAAAGATTTCAAATATGGTTGGGGTGACTTCTGAAGAAACAAACGATCAAATATTATAAGGCAATTTTATACCTTTGGAACGGCAATAGCCTCTGTGTTCTATATACGTAATAACATTCACTCCATTCCGTGACACCATGTATAGCGTCACGGAAAATCTCTCTCATGAACCACACACTAAAATTTCAACAGTGTTAGTGGGATTTTTTTAAAATATTTTCATGGATGGTGTGTGCGTGATTTGGATTTCTAACGTATCTTTAACAAGTTTTCAGTCATATCACTACTATGTCAACAGGCCGAGTGGTCTAAAGCGCTCTCCGTTACGGATCACTGCCATCTCACCTCTGTCTGCGGCGGTTCGAGTCTAGGATTCAGCCAATGTGGGTATGTGAGAAAGCTTGCCAGTAGCTTCTCGTGGGTCGGTGGTTCTTTCCGGGGTTTTCCCGGGTTCTTCCTCCACCATTAATACTGGCCGCCATGTATAGCCTATCGTGTGCTGAAAAATGGCGTTAAGCCCCAAAACAACAAACAAACAAACAACAAACTATGTCAGCAGTGTGGCAGTTTGTAGTGATGACTAGCACTGAGGCATCATGCGGCAGACATGTAGCATGATGTCACACCCAGTCACATTATCCCGACACGAACAGTCCTATTACTAACCTCTTATTGCTGAGCGCGTAGTGAGGCAGCTGTTAGTATCATTGTTTTAAGTCTTTGGTATGACTCGGCCGGGGTTTTAACCCGCGACTTCCCGCATCCGATTTGGACGTTCTAACCACTACCCACCGGAGCGGTTTTTCATGGATGGAAATGCCTTATAGAAATATATTCCTGATACGTATTTTACTTTATTTTTTTAGCACAGCTGACCAGTCTAAAACTCGGAATGATTACATGCACCTCGGATAGATACAATCGGCTTCACGCTTGATTGGGGTTTTACTTTTATTTTATTTTCCAAATATTTAAGTATTTTAATCGCCTATGTACACAAATACGTCTTCACGGACTTTGTAACTGAAATTCTTAACCTGACCATGATTTATAAATGAAGAAAATAGTGTGTGTGTGTACGTGTGTGTGTGTGTGTGTTTGTGTGTGATTTGTATTTTTATCATAGCTTTAACAATGTTTCAGTCATATCGCTACGATATCTGCAGTGTTGCAGTTTATAATGATGTTTAGCACCGGGGCATCATGCCTCAGACACATAGCATGATGTCCCACCCAGTCACATTATCCTAACACTAACCTCTTAATGCTGAGGGCCAAGTGAGGCAGCTATTAGTACCATTGTTATAAGTCTTTGGTATGACTCGGCCGGGCTTCGAACCGCGACTTTCCGCATCTGAGGCGGATACAAAATACATAGGCATGAGAGCTTGTAGAAATGTTTCAGAACTCAAAATAATTTATCATAAAAGGCATAATAGCTTATTCGAATATTTTACTCGACAGGAATTTTACAAGATCACACAAGACAACAAAAACAGAGGTAAAGAACATCATAAAGAAAAAGATACATTAGCTCAGGATTACCGTGATATGAATTTATTGTTGCTGTCTTCTTGCGTTTATTGCGGCATAAACTGTTAGTTGCCTATCGGTGTTACTTCCTGTCTGATGAGTCAACTAACAATGTAAACCCTCCCAACAAACACAAACCCGAGAATAGTAAACAATATTAAAGCCTTAAAATATTAATGCCAATAATAGGTGTCAGTTATCCTTTACCTATCACTGAATTTTGCTTTTAAAGTAGTTCCCTCTCGCCTTCTTTGCATCAATAGTCGTTATGGATTCTCAAAATCCGCGATGAAATATTTCCTTTAAAGATGTTATGTAATTACCATTCAGAAACTTTCACAAAAGCTTATCCTTCTAGTTTTAATCGTATATTTGATTAAACAAATATTTAAAACATAAGATTCACAGCAAAGTAAATATCTTTATTAAAAATGATACTTCCACCCGCTGGTGACCCACCACCACCCAAATGCATTACTAACATTGAAACTATTTGTGGAATTAACCAGAAAAGTGTTGCACGATTTTTAGATGTTCACACTTACCCCCTAAATCAACCACCATGTACCGGGTTCCTACTGGTGCTGTAGAAAACGGAAGCAGCTCCTCTTTGCCCTCGTAAGTACCTACAGGAACACATTGGCAATAAAATGACGCTGCTTCGGGCTCCAGAGCGAACTCCAATTTTTCTGTCTTTATTCCTGCCTACAAAAAAGAACGATCCAGAGCAACATACACGTACTCCACTTGCTTTAAACAAGTGAACCAAACTGACCTACGATTGCTCACCTTGCTGACACATGCCGGCAAGACGAATCTTGGTGCAGATGACCCTGAAATTCGTGATATTAATGTATATATTTCTTCCAATGCTTTTGATTTTGTAATGGAAAAAGAAGATTGATGCAATGTTTTGGCTTTCTTGGATTCATTTTCTCATGGAACAGCAGCACAATCTGCGCAAAAAATACATCCATTTATGCAAAGATGCTCTCTGTCATAACTGGTCAGGTTCTGATGATCGGTTTGTTTTTACGAACTGAAGTCGTCTTCAAGATAGTAAGCTCTGTAATAAAGTATCATTCGGAGCTAATAGAGTATCATTCAGGGTGAAGAATGTCAACGGCCTTCATTTCAAACATATTACCGTCGCAAGTTATGCAACACTTTTAATCATTTCCTGAGAAGAAAATCATGTAACAGTTTTTCCTATTTAAATACAGGCGACCATCATTTATACAAAATCGAAAGCCTTTTATGCAGAGATGCTTTATTTTCAAATTTTGTCTAAATCCGTTGTGCAGTTTTGAGATGCCACTTAAATCATTTTTCTCTTCTCTTGGTAAAAAACGATGGCATCAACATCATTTGCAAACAAAATTGAAAATCTTCTGTTCAAAAAGATTTTAGTCAAATGTTGTTGAGTTGTGAGAAGTATCTTAAAAATCTTTAAAGTTTTAGTAACTGAGAGCACATTTATAGCATCTAAGTATTTTTGTATACACTTAAAAGCCTTGTTTGCCAGGATGCTTCATCTTCCCTTTGGTTAAATTATGTTGAAAGTATTTTGCAAGCTTGAAAATCCTAATACCAAAATTTTCCACGCCATATTTGTTGGTGCTTTCCTGGAACTCCTCACACATACATATTAATGAACACACAATGGACAACGCAATATGGGCGCAGGTCATACTATAAGGTTGTTTGGGCTTATTGCCTGGTGTTCTACAAATGGTGAAGTATAATTGAATTATATTAGCAATTATTTTCTGTTGTGGGTCCTTTATGACATTTTAAATGCAACATAATTATGCATTTTACAAAACTATTATACAAATATTTTTTATTCAGACTGTTCATTTTTAAATATATTGCATATAATAAAGACACCGATAAAGCTTATATTCTACTTCTATGATTTTTATGTGTCACGATAATTTCATCCACTTGATTTTAATTTTACCGACTATAGTAGTTGTTATATTGCACGTTGTATCTAGAATAGTTGCACAGACTTTTAGTATCTATGCGAGTATCAGCGTAAGAAACGTTCACTCTACGATGTATTATAGGCTGCACCGTTTCACATTCTATATAAGGGATGCCCTGCCTAATAAACACATCATTACTTTAACAGTGGACTTAGTTTGAAATTTGTAACGTATGAAGGAATTAAATAATCCTTAGCTAGACTAATTTTGCCACGTAAATCGCTAGTTCAAACAAACAAACAAGCAGGAAACAAACACAAACAACATGTTAAAATCTACCTGAATAGCGGCTTCCCTCATGAAATTCTTGGCAGCATCGTTCCAGATAGCAGGAACTGTGAGTACCCAGAAGATCTTTTCCTCCCCAACTTCTATTCCACGATCTTTCAAAAGCTTCATAAGATGGTCCTTCAAACATTCGATGGAGAGCGCAAATATATCAAGGGCTAGCATGTCCTTTCCAGTCTCATCATATATCTTCGATGATTTCGTAAGGCTCTGAAATGATTTGTGCAAATATATTAAAGTATATCACTGAATCAACTTGCTTGAAAGTGATTCTTCATGGTCCGAAGTTACTCCCACCAGTTTTTCGTGAAGAGGCCCGGTGTCATTAATTATACAATGATTTATAATGGTGTCTGCATTAAGCATACTTCGATTTGGAGATATGTATATGTTTATAATGGATTTAGCAGCACATCAACACATTCTGATTATCACGTGCCATGAATACAACAGATATTTTAAATATTAAAGTTAAAAAATTGCTACGAAGATAAAACTTTTAAAGTGAAAGAAAATAAACTTGCACTCCTATAAAAGCTGCTACAAAAGGCAAAGAGGTAAAAATTCTTCAAAAGATAAACCAGATAAAGTGAATCATCCCGGTAAAATAAATTCTTAGTTGTTCTGTTATGGTATCATCCTCGCTCTTTCAATAACATTTACAGGTATATGCCAAGGCGGCAATGTTAAAGTATAATCATTCCATATTGGATGAGAATGTCATGATTCTGCATAATTAATGGATTGTCCAATGCAATGTTCTGTTTTGCTGCTTTCGGTGTGTATAGTGGATCCGGTAAAGAAGATCGAAATTATTAATGATATGGCATTTGTCGTTGCAGAATAAAATGACAGCAGTATTTGGTAACTTTCTCAAGATGGTATTATTGTGGTGTAACAACGGCAGATTCAACCCGATCTCCATCATTAGAAACGTCTGTATTCGCGTAAATACGGCCAGGAAATGTGCCATGTTTTACACTGAATTTTATAAAAAGAAAACCCAAGCGACAACGGTAGAGGAGCGTTTGTTTTGGCAAAATATTAATATCGAAGGTTTAAATAATCAGGGTGACAACTGGAAGACTGGGACTGTTGCAGGTTTTTGCCAGGTTATTTTCTCAGCTTTCTTATTTGCGCCAAATTATATACCAAACTATGTAATTCTATTTAATATAATCTAGATTAGATAAATTAGACTATAAGCGAATACTATATTTATTTTTTATTTTGCGTTAAATGTTAATATCAATTTGTAAATTAACTATATAATATTATTTTATATGTCTTGTTTCCCGTGTTACATATATGTACACGTGTGCTAAGAATAGCATGACTTCTTAAAAAGACACTAATTTGTATTTATTAATATTGAAATATCTCGGTGTAAGAGAAATTAATATTGCAGCATTGGCAATGTGCCATCGCCACTATGGCGATATCACCTCTTCCTCTTGACTTCCCAATTTTCTACTAAAAACTATACTGGTCCTTGGAAACATTTCCATATTGGAAATTTGTTTACTCTCTCTCCCTTCCGTAAATAACACGTATAATTACTAATGAGTCACAGTTTTCGTCAGCAATCTAGGAATGTTGATAAGCCAAAAACAAAATTTCAGAAGGAGAACAAGTAGACTTAAAGCTTATCTGCTTATTCAAACAAGTACATATATATATATATATATATATATATATATATATATATATATATATATATATATATATATATATATATATATATATATATATATATATATATATATATATATGAACCATTCAAATTATTACTGCCTCGGTTTATTTAGATATCCATCCCTATTCCGCATTCATCGTCGTTCACAGCCTATGCCAAATAGGCTATCAAAATTATATCTGTACCAGTCGGAAGGGGAGAATATCTGGATGAAATATGCAATTTATTTTAAACTTTTGATTTCGGCTGATGAAAATCGTATACATAGTACATAAGAACTGAAACGTAGCCATATCCGAATTTGGCTTACGCACCCGTGGTTGGTCTTGAATATCAGGTACAAAACCCCCAAAATAGAGATTTTACGGTATTGCTGCCAAACTGGATACAACAGCCTCTAAAGGATGAACTCAAAACCATAGAAATGTCACATACATTAATTACTGTAACATATTGGATTTAATTGTGCCTTGATGGTACACCTGAAATATTTTATTACAATATCCCAACAATTGTCGTACTTCGTCTTGCAAAGATATGGCTTACACAACGAAAGTTATATATATATATATATATATATATATATATATATATATATATATATATATATATATATATATATATATAGAACACTACAAGATGAAGAAAAAAATAAAGCTGTTAAAATTCTGTACAAATTGTTTCCAAACATAAATCTAAAATTACAGTCTTTAAAGTAGAATGTGATTTGCTTTCAATATAACCTGCATTCGCTCAAAACGATTGTCTCAAGTAGGACATGGTAGCATTTTTTTTTAAATTTAGTTCAGTCAAGTTTACAATTTGTAGAAGATAAAGGAACAATGAATGTAAAATAATAATATTTTGATGCTATCATTTGTTGGGATATTTTTATTCAAGGCAAATGTCATCTTAAAATGTTCAAATTATTTTGTCAGTGATACACTGGAGTTGTACTAATTACTCTTACCAAGGCACATGGATATCACTACAGGTTTTTTATTTTAAATGATGCAAAAATGATGTGGTAGCTATACATTTGACAATTTAGTTTACTTAACTAATTTCCAGTATAGTTTTAATCTTTCGCAAATGAACTTTATACTGAATAAGGCCATTAAGGTATTAAGCACATGTATGAATGTTAGTTTAGTGGAAAGACCTTTTCATCCTGCAGCTGCATCTTGAATTTTCTGAAGAAGTAGTAAAGATGATTCCTTTTTTGAATACAAAGTTCCTTATATCTTTGCTCTGCTTCAAAGCCGAATGGATACGCATCTCGTTCTTTTTTCTCATCCAACAAAAGGCTGGTTGGAGTTTTCAAAGAGATAAGGTTCCTTCTCCCACTGTTCCATGATTGTGGTGAATCTATCTTTGTTGGGTCCTTTTTATATTTATCATACAAGTGGAAGGCGTAGCCAGAATATGACGTCCCGAAATCTATGGCAACAACAATCGAATCATCTCGTACTTGTCCCTGGTAAGCCATCCTTAAAAAATAAAGATAAACGATAAGACAAAGTCAGTATTATACAACACCAGGACCTAATGTCTTTCAATAACGATAAAATCAGATAGCATTGAGTGATACAGAATAAGGGGAAAGACATTGAATGGAATTACTTTAAAAAGAGAACGTTAAATGGTCTTTAGAACAATACGATTACTGCTGATTAAAACATAGGCTGGACTTTACCTCTTTTATAGGACAATTATGGTTAGGCAAAGCAAATACCAAAATTATATCAGATTATCAGGTCCAACAGTTTCTGCATTTTTGTTGCTTAAGATCAAAGCTGAATATTTAATACGTGTAGGATATTTTCTTTTCATTTGTAAATACAGTTAATATTTCATGGCATGGTAAAAAGTAATGTGACATTGTAGCGAGTGGAGATTTTGCGAGTCCTGCACGCTAACACCTTTACCACCTGGGCTACTAACATGTTTGGTACTACAAAATGAAATACACCCGGTTTTTACGCAGAAAAAGAAAATTTTCTTCTTATTATGTTTTATTATGTACTAAACTTCCTCCAGAATTACCGCTCCGTGGCCTAGTGGTTAGAACGTCCGCCTCGGATGCGGGAGGTCGTGGGTTCGATCCCCAGCTGAGTCATACCAAAGACTTACAAAAATGGTACTAACAGCTGCCTCGCTTTGACGCTCAGCATTAAGAGGTTAGTGTTAGGACTGGTCGGTTTGGTGTCAGGATAATGTGACTGGGTGGGACATCATGCTACATGTCTGCAGCATGATGCCCAGTGCTAGACCTCACTCTAAACTGCCACATTGCAGATATCGTAGCGATATGACTGAAAAATTGTTAAAGCTACGTTAAAAATCCAAATCACATCACATCACATGCTCCAGAATTGAGGTTAAGAAGATTAAATTCACTCCTCTGTACAACACCCCACACCTTTTTGTTAATTCAATTCGATTACGTAAGCTGATCATATAAATATAAGTAACTTAAGAGAGCGGTAGGATTTATCTGATTGATTTAAATGTTTGAAATAGTTATTTTTTATTTATGTCAGTGAGTTTCGGTACCATATTTCCAACAGATTTAATAAAGAACCGCAGGTTGAATCTAACGTGCTTTACACGTAATCTCTATAATGGTTTTACATGTTTTGGATCAGACAATCTGGCATGTATTTAGCTATTCATCTGCTGGAAGTATCAAAGGATCTTTTTTCAATCCATATTAACGTCCTGGCAAGCATCATTATTTCATGCTTTGTCAACACGTTTAGGAACTGCTAATGTTTTTGTTAATGATTTCCAGCAGCATTTAGATGTGTGTAAGTAAATATGAGTCACATATCCGATAAGTTTTCAAAACAATCATATGCCAACTTTGATCATAAAGAACATGAAATGTTTACTAATCTGACTTATTTAATTTCCATATCATCCTTGAGCCTAGGGTGCTTTATTTCTTAAGTATTCTGGGAAACGGTCACTACCTTATACGTCATCACAAACTTCCCGAGAGAAAATATCAAGTAAAAGAGATGGATAACTACATCTAAATACTAGTAGGATCGCCTTGGAGGATGTAGACATGCCTACGAATTTTTAAAACAAAGTATTATATAGTATTTCCTCTTGATGATGTCCTTGCAACCTTATAGTATATTGTGACTGTTTAAGTCGTCAATTAAAATGAAGAATGTTATATTGGCTTGTCAAAATCGCATCCTTTGATTACAGTGCCCATAGGAAGGTACTGTGAGCAAAGTGTAATGGACTTATATTTGTTCACACAAACGGCTAATGCCTGTAAATCAGCGTGGAGACTGCACTGACTGTAAGGAGGTTTGTCCCTAATAACTAGTGGCGATTCTGCAACTGCATTCTCAGTATTATTTCCCAAGAAGTTCCATATTAAGGACTTCTTTTACATTAACTCAATTGTTTTCTGTAGAGAAAATAAATCGAGGAGACACATTCTTTAATGTGAGGATTTATTTCATCAATAATTGCCTTTAAACGTCGGTACTTCAATTATACTATTGCGTCAGACATATTTATCAGAGTAGTAGAAGTACGAGAATCGTGCTTAGGTCAGAAGACTTTTTCAAAATATTCTAGACTGCAAAGCTTACTATTGTTGTAAGATCGGAAGTATTTATAGGGCCTTTAATTAAACTCTCCTTAGTTTCAGGCATGCATTTCCAGCAGTTTCTCGCTCTTAGTGGGCTGGGCCTAGCTGGTGTCTAGTTAATGATGCTGGCTTCGTGTGCTACACTATTAATTTGACCACAGGAACTAGCGGATGACTGTTATGTTTAGTAAGTTTGTTCTATTCATTGAGTTTCTTATTTGTTTGTCATTTATTACATGGTTTAGCATATTCAGCTTGTTAGTGCTACTGGACAATAGTTGGACGCGTTATTATCGCCATGTATAGGTTAATGTGATGGTATCCCTACACGAAAATATAAAAACGATTGTAATGCACTGTACCAGATCTACCGTTTTAGAAGGGCATTACTTCATCTGTAACGACCACAAAGGAACTGAATATAAAACACCATACTAACGACCCTGAAATTCTAGTTGCTGCAAAACAATATCACTCAAGCAACCTAGACTAAATGAAAAGAATCGATAACTGAATAACTGCTTGCAGATTATTCAATTAAGCAATTCCCCGACATTAAGGCTGGCTTGAGGAGATGAAAGTATACGAAAAATATACCGTTGGGTACAAAATCAGTTTCACATTGCTTTCTGAATACCCTTAGGTTGAATAAATAAAAACAAAAAAGGAGATAACAAACATAAATCTTTTTAAAAAATCTGCAAAGATAACACTTTATGAGGAAAAGAGTTTTTGTAATTGGGGTCACGGTATTGTTTTAGTGGCTATGTTGGTTGAATGGTACCAGCATTGTTAGTAATAGTAGCAGCTGTAGTAGTGTTGTCAAATTACATGCCAAAAACTACGATTTACTTTTGAATATATATTTACCAACGTGCTCTTTTACCAACGTACCAACGTGCTCTTTAGCAATAATAGATGATTTTTTTTATGAACTAGCCCTATCTACTTGTCAATGTGAAGAATGTTCTAAATGTTTATTGATGATACTCGACACACCAGATCCCACTGGCGCTGAACTTCCTGGTTCAGTATTTCAAACTGTGTCAGGCAAAATAAGATTTAAAAAGATTATGTTATATGTCATTTGAGTTCCAACGGCTATGTATGCTATTGCAATAAAAGTACGTAAAGCAGATGTTAAATATTATCTTCCTATACATAGTAAGCGATTAAAAATAATTCACTTCACTATTATGACTATGAAGGAATTATATATATAGTTGAAAGAAACTCCAGACTCATCGATCCATCCAAACATACATACATACGAATTGGATTCCATGCCTTTGAGTAGAGGGAACATATTTAATATATCCTCCATGTAATTTTATACCAAGAGCAAAGATCAAACCTTTGTATGAAAATACAGGAATAGCATAAAATATAAATTAAAGCATTATGTTGTTTTGTTTACTAACTCAGTTGTAATTAAGATTATATATAAAGGTATTACTGAAATCGTTGTTGGTTTCTTATCTCTCCAACTTCTGACGAAACGACTAAGAACATACATTATGACATTTATAATTGTATTTATACCACAGTTGTGGACCATAAAATATATAAGAAATAAATACCACAACTTAACGTTCACACCGGAACTGGACTACATGGATTAAAGGATGATTTGGTACTATACTGTAAAGCCGATTTCGTTCGTTTACGATATAGTGATGTTCCCTTTGCGTCAACATATAAGCTATGTTAAGGGAATGCTCTATATGCTCTAATACAAAGTCTAAGTCCCTGATTGTGTATCTGATCAAGAATCTATATATATTTTCAAACTGACCACGTTACACAATCGAACTTTAGTCCAGCTGAGATCGTACTAAAGATCCATAAAAACCGGAGTAAGTCCTTCTAGTTTGCTCTCGGCTCTGATTTTCACTAATCTTAACAATATATCATATTTGTACCTTATATATCTAATAAGGAAATGCTAGTTAATGTCAAAAATAATATCTACAAATTTAATATCATGCACAATAGGGATACAATAAGAAAACCTTTATGAACACACGCCTTAAGAGTGATGTAGCATCACGGACTAAAATTGTAAACCATGATTAATTAGCCTAATGGCCAGTTGGTTTAAGATTAGTTATCACGATTAAATTGGCACATATTTAGCATCCTGTATTTATAGTCTTGGTGACTACACTGCTGATAGTAACTAAATTAGCAGCAGCAGTGGTAGAATCCCAATTGTAATATTAGTAATTCTAACAGTAGTAGTAGTGGTAGCATTAATGTCACATTATATGCCATACGAATGACTGACATTCAATATGCTAATGCATATCTTTCCTCGAGAGCAGATCAGTGATAAACCAGTTGATATCTACTTGTCTCCATGCGGCATGTTTAGATGTATCAGTTTACATGAGACCCTTAGACACACAAAATATGCATAGAGGAGACAAACATCATTATCTGTATAACATTCCAACTTCTGCGGCTCGCAACTGGTATAGTATTATAAACCGAGCATTGTAGTCTATTACATTTCGGTCCGATTTCCTAAGACTGTGGTTTTTGCTATTGCTGCAGCATTACGTAAAGCAGATCTTAAATTTTGTTTTCAGATTGATACAAGCGAATACAACTTATCCCCCTCACTATCATATTAACATAGGACAGGCAGGTATCAGGTCAAGAATCGTGCTAATACCCACTCAACCGCAGAAACGAAACGTTGATGTCAAAAAAGGAGCACATCAAGAGAACGATTGAGGTGCTTCCGATCTTCCAAGACCCTACACAATTTAGAAGTCATTCAGCACCTTCGACGGATTCCTCGCCATCTACTGATCCTGAACCATCCACTGATCCTGCACCAACAGGCACCGATGTCGCAAAAGACAAAGGGAAGAAAGGAAAGAACGCGACAACGTTAGCTGAGGCCACATTACCAGCAACAGATCCAAAGAATGAACTATATAAACTTATTGGAGCAAATTCACGGTCAATGTCGACATGGCAATGCCGACACTGGAGAACATCGACAGAGAAAACACTGCCCGGATCTTCATCCATGAATTTTAAGGACTTCACACGGATTCACAGTTGTCTGGAGTACTTACAGTTATCATTACGAGCGGTAGATATGGTTGCATCTTTCCCTGTTGTGAGACCCTCCAAGAACAAGGGCTAGTACACGTTACGTATTATTGACATGGTCGAAAAAGCCTGGACTCCTGTTAATAGATTTCCTACGTGAAAAACTATTGTGTCATTTAGCTCATGGGAGACCCAACCATTGGCAGAGGCGTGTGCACCAAACGATTCAGGTAGTTGAGGACTATCATGGGGATGCGATTTCGCATGAAGAAGGAATGCAACAGTACGATCACTACTCTGGCGACATTAATCGTTAGATGTCTTTCTTCACGCTCGGTAGCACAAAATATTACCTTGATGGGAATATTCCACGCAGTTGCCATCAACTACCTGCAGAGAAACTGAAAGATAGGATGATAAAATCTCTATAGCGGACGAGAATCTTATCCCTATGATTGTAGACCGACCCCACCTGTTACTCCAGGCTAAGTATGACATCCCCGAAGGATGCAAACTCAACTTTGTTACTGAGTGGCCAACGACCACATATCCCGCGAAGGTGACGCTAAGTCATTTCTGGTATAGTAAACGCAGCAACTTAATGCAGGTGCTTGGACATTACCTTTTTCGATAGGCGGCAATAGATATTTAGTTAACCCAGACCAACTAAATAAAACATCGAAAACAAGTTATACTGTCATAGTTTGACTTCGTTCCATATAATATAGAATATTATTATATGATCATTTTTTCTCCGTTAAGTTTACATTGTCAGAATCGTTCAATATTACCTGATACTGAACTCGCGCGCCAATGCACATATAGCATTCACGTGCATAACGGAACCACTTTCTATTGTAAAGAAACAATGGACGCAGACGCCAGCACTTTTGATTCGGAAACAAATATGTACACTCGCGTAAGAGGCGCATTACGTTGTGGTTGTTTAAATTTGTTTCTGAATGAACTAAAACAGATGTTTCGTAGACTGCCACATACCAGCTGCTTTGGCACATTCTGCGTTAAACTTGTTGGTACAATGTTTAGAAATTAGGCGAGCAACAGTATACAACAGAAGCAAGAAAGGTTCCTTACAAATAGCATACAAGTGACAATTCATATAATGTCTTCTTTAGCGGTTGATAAGAATGGCAAACAGTATGCTTATAGTTTTACATCCTGAATTTCCCCAAAAGTCCGAATTACATGAGCCATGTCATAGGTTCTCCGTTCTGATTACACATTTCGAAACTGTACTATAATTTCGATGATAAGTGCAAGTACATTCTCCTTACTGTACTCAAAATGAAATAAGCATTAAATTCCATAGCGTCTTTTTGATAATTGCAATTGAAAGACTTCATATTTTTTCCACATTATGATTTCAAACATTCTATGACAGAAACAGAAACACATTTGCAGATGTCAACACGCTTCTCACTTGCTTCTTCAATCCCATGTATTTCATGTGGAATTGTCGCATATAAATCTAGTCCATAATCACGAATTTTCGTAGAATCGAAAAAAATACCAAAATCTATTCATTCCAGATCAAATGGAAAAGCTGTTGCAATGCGCATTCATTCGCAATATGACTCCAAATTTCAATTTTAACTAGACACGCCATTTTTTCTTTTGAAAGTTATGTGGAGCGCGCGACTAAGATCAAATTTCTCTGGGCGGAGTTATGTGAGCAGTACTAATGTTGTTGTTGTGTAATGTATTTGTTGCGTGTAGTGTATTTTGTTAATATAATTAAGCATTAGGTAGAATTTTAAAAAATTAGCATATAATAAAAAGGTTCCTACATTTGTATGGGAAAATATGAACTCGTTTTGTCGGATAAATATACTTCACTCCCAAGGTCGTGCGGTATTTCCATTCGAAAATCTCGTTCATATTTTCCCATACAAATGCAGTAACCTATAAGTATTACCATTCCAGACGGTATGTTTGTCAATGCGTATTTAGGTAACATATTATGTCTGTTGCCATTTCTTGAAACTTAAAGGAAAACAATAAAAATAGTTTAAACCAAATTCTACTCTAAAATATTTAAACTGGTCAAGTGAGCTTTCACTTAGAGATTCAAATAACATTTATCTGAGAAAATCATGATCGAAGGCCTGTATAAAAATAAATCATCGATGGTACCATATTTCCATGATGTATTGTGTGTATTATCTAGGTCAACGAAAACTGTACTTCTATATTTCCCAAACCCAGTCTGAATTCTGAAGTTTTCAGTTTTCAAAACAATGTTGGATATTTTTTGCAGAAATGTCAGATCAGAGTCAGCTAGTTCTTGAAAGCACATCATCGAAATCCTGGCTATATCTAGGTAGTAAACTTGATAAAATCCACAGAAAGGCAAACTATTCCAACCAAAGTAAAGAGATATTCATGGTTGTTTAGGTAATGAACTGAAAAGCCAGTTCCGTTCGTCTGGGATAAGCATTGGTTCATTTACCTCAGCATACAGGATGTTCTAAAGCGGAAGTTCTAGATACAGTCTAAATCCCTGATTTTGCTTCAGATGAAGCATCTTACATTCCCGACTTACAAATCCACTTGTCAATGTGTGGACTTTCCTACAGTATTTGCTTACATAATATCATTCGACACTTAAAATAAGGTCAAATCAATATATGTATCAGAATGTTTGCACAATGGCTCGTAACTGGCTGAGTAGATTAAACAGTTTCGTATAAACTGTGTCAGGCTAGATAAAGTCACTAACGTGCTGTCGTGACCCTGATTTTGGCATAAGTATGTGAGTCACGAAGTCTAAGCATGATACATACTGTTGAAACATAGTAAAACCACACCCAAATTACAGTTGGAATTCTGCAACTGATGTAGAAATGACTTTTAAAACCTAACTAAAAACTATATTTTTAAGCTGAATACAGCAGTTAATGCACAGGATATTAGACTGTCAAGAAATCATTGCAAAAAATCTAAACGTTGACGACGACGACATAGTCGCCGGAACAATGACATCTATATATGTCTCACTTCAAATGCGAAACAATATAATATAATATAATATAATATAATATAATATAATATAATATAATATAATATAATATAATATAATGTAATGTAATGTAATATAATATAATATAATATAATATAATATAATATTAGTGTTATAATATAATATAATATAATATAATATAATATAATATAATATAATATAATATAATATAATGCAATGTAATATAATATAATATAATATAATATAATATAATATAGTGTAGTGTAGCGTAGCATGGCATGGCATGGCATGGCATAACATAGCATGGCATGGCATGGCATGGCATAGCATAGCATAGCATAGCATAGCATAGCATAGCATAGTATAGTATAGTATAGTATAGTATAGTATAGTATAGTATAGTATAGTACAATATAATATATTATCTCTAATCATTATGCTTTCCTTGTAAATGTTATACCTTAGTTATATATAAGCTAAGCATTCGGTAAAAGAAAAGTACAGTTACTCGCTTTTACCCGCTGTAGACAACAACACAAGATCATTTAACACTTGGTTGTACCTATGTAACGCACACACAAGATATGTACATCCACTGGGACACAAATATCGCAATAATAACATTAAATTTCATATTTGTATTTCATCTATTAGATACCTACCTTATTTCAACAATTTCTCGAATTCTAATTCCTGCTATTGACTGCCATTTTTACTGAACTCTATCGTACGTCTTCTGACGAGGATATACTAGCATGCCCTATTTATTTAGATAACAATTTTATATGTCGTAAATAGACTTCACAGTTGACACATTTTATCTCAGCCGGCGGTGTATCTTATTACTGCTCTCCGATAGTCTATACCTGAACGATCCTGTTTCGTTACAAATACTTTATATGTTATAAAGTGGGCTGCCAAATCAGCTGATCACTTGAAAATAATAAATTGAAATGGTTAAAATGAACAATCGTGTTCTTTGTTGTCATTGTGACCACCATCCAAGTGTGCTTCAAGAAAGAGATATCACAGTTTTGGTTTTAAACACAACGGTTCATAATGGAAAGAATACGATTGTAAATAAAACTATGGTATTGCATAATCCCATAACTTGACCTTACATGTTACAAATGTCTAGTTTCCTCTAATTAACAATGTAATAAATATGCGTATATAATTATGTTTTAACAAGGTTCAAAATAAATTCAAAACAAACGAAAGATGTGACCGGGAAGAGACAGAAAGAGGCCACTAATAAGTTAAGTATTGTAACATTTTACTTTATCTAAATATAAGACTAAATAAATGACCGCACTGTCATAAATAACACAAAATTACAACATGGACCATGAATAAATAATAAATATACATCATGATCGATGCATTTCCTTTAAAGTGCTCGACAGGGTATCACGCAGAGAATATTTTCTTTTCTTAAGTTAATACCAGATATATTTCATCGTTTGGTACCAAAAACGTGATAATATAACGAGTGGTGAAACCACGATTTAAACGTATCTCTTTTGGTACAACAAGATGAAACAGATCCTATATTAATGTAGGGAAAGAACATTTTCTTTTTATTACATACAAACGTGCTCCAGAATTGACGAATTAGAAGACCAAAGTCATTTTCTGGCACAACGCGCTAGCCCCCACCCCCTTTTCGTAAATTCGCCGTACATTCCCTGGCTGATCATATAAATATACGTGACTTAAGAAAACGGTAGGATTGTGTTGACCTATTATGTCACACTAAAATACATTTTTGTCGTTTTGTAAACTATTTGACCCTATCTGCAGGTACGACTTTTGTGGGCACGCACAATCAAACGTCGCATGGCATGATGGGAAATTTCATATTTTCACATGTGAAAATATAAGGATATATTTTTACATATGCAAATGTCGAAATGAAACAAAAATATGACAATTATTTCGCCAAAAAGTCTCTACATTTAATACATAAGTATATAATAAAAATCTTTAGTAGCAAAGCTATATATTTGTTAGCTTATAAGGTATAAACCTCTGACATACTCGATATAAATATAAACAATCATATCAGGTATCTTGACGCCAACAGCTTAAAAGAATCGGGCAATGATTAAGCCCATACCTGAATGAGTGTTTTAGTGGATATACAAAAATAGATATGTGGGTATCATCATATCATGGGTGTCACCACATCAACGGCAAATCATCGAGGCGTTAGGGTGCCTCCCTTACAGAATGCATCAAACTGGTTCCGAACCTACGAACGATATGCAGTTACGTAGAGAAACCTACAGTATTATCTTCGTGCAGTTGTGCGTGTGATGCGAGTGCAACAGGTATTTTAGTTTAACCAGCCGTATATACAGATGGATACTGATCTGCGCACAGAGGCCAGGAATGAGTTTGAGAAAGATGTCAATAAACTTATGAATGATGCTATATTAGGAAAAACAACGGAGAATATCCTCAGTCGTAACAGTGTCGACCTTGTCCTTGATAGTAAGACAAGCTTCGAGGAATCATCGCCGACCCAGCCTTTTAGTTAGGCAAGCTATTTGATGGCGGACTCATATCTATCTACATCAGGAAAGCTAAGCTCAAGTTGGCAAAGCGAATTTATCTTGGCGTTTCTGTGCTGAATTTGTCAAAGCTAATCATGAACGAATTTTACTATGATAAGATTAAACATTTTTAGCAGGATCGTGTCAAGATTCTCTACACAGACGCATATTCACTGAAATATTTATATCTCTCCATTTCCTGGTGTTAAGAGTCATATTAAATCTTGCTCTAACCAAAGTATTTTGCGTAAATAAATGGAAAATTATTCCATATTTTCCTTCTTCGATAATGGGGTGTAGAGTCTTGTGGGAGTGGGGTGTAGAGTCTTGTGGAAGTGGGGTGTAGTGTCTTGTGGGAGTGGGGTGTAAAGTGTTTTGAGAGTGGTGTGTAGAATGTTGTGGGAGTGGGGTGTAGAGTGTTGTGGAAGTGGAATGTAGTGTGTTGATTGTTTTAAAATTTAAAATAAGGCGGTTTGTGGGTATGTCGCTGTGGCTGTGTGTGTAGCTAGGTTATTTACTTGTGACCTGTCTTTTGAACATTACATTGTATTGTCGATTAAGTATGTTTTAAGTTCGTTATGAATTTGTGTTTTAGTAGGCAAAGCTTGTGCATATTTTATTTTAGCATGTGCCAACATTAAATAAAAATTACTTTCCTTTTATGCCTTGGGGGTCAAAACTGAAATAAGATGGATACAGACAGGCTAAGATCCATTTAATATTTTATTGACGGCTTCCTGTATATTCCTGTGCTCACGTGCTGTACAAAATGTATGGTCCAAAATGGGTGAGGTTGGCTGTGAATTTATTCATCCATCACATATCTTTGTTAAGAACATTATATTTAACATATGTATTTAGATGAACCGATTGACCAGAATATTCGTATTAATACGTTTAGCTATTACGTCATCACGGGTATTGAACTTGTTTAAAATGATCACTTACTCGGTATTAATCCCTTTATTTTCGTTTCGTTTGATAGTCATAATTTTCTTCTAGATTGCCATTCGTATTCTGGGAGTAAATCTTTAATGCAAGTAACGGTAAAGATTTTAGCCAATATTTGGCAACATTAATTTTTAAAAGTTCAACCACAAAAGCATTGTACGCTTGAAAGAAGGCTCTAAGATAAGGTATGAGCAAACTGAATGTTTTTACCAACAGATCTTACCCGTACAGTATATTGAAATAATTAATAACCGCCATTTGGCATAAACATGTATTGCGTCAAACGAAACAGAGTCCGTGTATGGGCCAACAGTTTCGTTCAATATGCCATATTTTCCTCATCATAATGAGGTTTTCATATACTCGTACCTTTTTAATTACTGGTTGTACCAATTGTTTTTCTCTTTTCTCACCAAACAGTCATACGGTACCAGAGACTAATAGCCAATGTGGGTATGTGAGAAAGCTTGCCAGTAGCTTCTCGTGGGTCCGTGGTTCTTTCAGGGGTTTTCCCGTGTTCTACTTCCACCATTTATACTGGCCGCCATCTATAGCCTATCTCGTGCTGAAAAATTGCGTTAAACCCTACAACAACAACAACCAGAAATTAATATTATGCCACAACTTGTTGAATTCTCGATAAGACGTTATGGCTGGCAAAACATTGAGTCTTTTCTTAACTTTTTTGTCTAAGGAATACAAATGTAATATGCTAAAATCTTTATAACTTTAGATTTAGCTTTTATACATCACATAATCCGAACTCCTCTCCGCTTTACAAACTCCCTATTGCAAATGTATCATACTGAATGTTGAGAAATTTACTGAAAATAAATTAAAATAGGGCATCTCTGTATCAGAAATAAGCTAGTCAGGAGTTGTTTCAAGTAATGCAAAATGTGTAGACCTATAAAACGTGGCATACAATCACCAGTTTAGGTAATGAACGCTATTAAATCTCTGATATACGTCACATAGGTTATCCGATGTGACCTGTCATGCAAGGAATTTTTGTCAATCTGGATAAGTCCTGTAGAGTCTGTTACGGATAGTTCTCAAGATCAGATTTTATTATAATCATTAGATTTCTTCCCATTCATGCACGTTGTTTCTATATTCAGTAACTTTAGTTCGCTATTTTAGATAGATAGAAAGGATGAGGGAGAGTAAGTCAAACGCTTCAGGTTAAATAAATGGACAATATATTTCATGTTCTACAAGATGATTTATAAGGCGAGATATACAATGAATAGCAGAATAGCAAATCATTTTGACACAGGTGTTTACTAAAAGCGTTACGAATTTGCATTATTAAAGGAAACACGATCTCCACGCAACAATTAAATGTAAACTTTGATAAAATGCAGATTAATAAATTGCATTAAATTTATCAACATGATCGAATCGATACTTTAATGAGAAGACTAAATAATTTAATTAATTATGTTGTTTCTCGAAACCAAATGAAATTCTTTGTCAGCTTCAATGAAGTTTACATGTTGAAAATAACGCTTTAGATGCTGCTATCACTTGTCAATCTAACTCCTTGGCTTTAAGATCTCCATCGGGTCAGATCTAGCTTTGGGATAACAGTACATGCCATGATCACAACCGGGTAATGATCTAACATTGAATTTATGAAACTCGTTGAATGATGTCCAGCTTTTGCGAGCCTTGAGTAAGCGTACCTAGTAGTACTTAGACTTTCATGCGTGGCAGATACACTTACGTGCGATCAGGTAATTAACTCTTATCTAAATGCACAGTCACTCCTGGCTTCTCTAGCAGCAATAAAGTCATTTATATAGAAATACATTAGAAAGGTACAAATGTACATTGGACTGAGTGGAAAGTGGGATTCTTTACTCACAGAGGAGATTATGTGACCTAATAGAATATAATAATCTAATACTTGGGTACTGTTATATACTAGCATACAGTTCTTTGAATTTGAATTCAATAACAAATCAGTAGTTTGATAAATATTTTATTTAAGTTTTTGTGCTTGTGAGTGTTACTTGGTTGTGCTTTCCACCATAAAAAATAAATGCAGTGTATATCGTAAGCGCCTGGTCAGTTTATCTGACCTGTTGCATATAGACACTGATGATACGACAAAAACACACATATACATAACAACACAGACACATGCATGCCAGCATGCTTGAACACGCGGACCCTATGAATACACAGAAAGTGAAAATTGAATAAACGTTACTGATTTGATTCTTCCATGAAGGTGTCTGCTGGTATGCTTATGAGCCCTTCAATATTTTCACACAAAATACTTGACAGTGAAACTTTTCGTATTGCCTCAAGCTGATCTGGAAAAAAAATGAAAACCTGAAAATAAAATTAGTAGAAATTAATATATATCTGGGGGATTCGCACCAGAAACCACTCATTTTGAGTGCTATACAATAACCAGTTTGCCATCACTAAGACAAAACATAATTTTTTTGGATAACATATCAAGATTTTAATAACACCTCTGGCAGATCTCACAGTAATTGCATCTTCCTAGCCTTCTATTAATATGAATTGAATTCAGTATTCCTCATTGTAGTTATTGTGTGCATTTGAAGACATTCATATATATATATATATATATATATATATATATATATATATATATATATATATATATATATATATATATATGCACAATAACTACGTCCGAACATGATCGGTATTAAGACACACTTAAGGATTCTTGACAAAATAAATGTGCACACTACTTTCATTTAACTCAGCCTTACCTACCTTGAAGCCCTCTTGTGGTTTCCGTTCGTACCAATAGCGGTCAGAAAATTTAAACTTTTGGAACTATTTTGGAATAATAATAATAATAACAATAAATAATAGCTTAAAGGAGACGAATAATAGTTGTACTTTATTTTTCGAAATTGTGACTAATATAAAACAAAATCTCTCTCAAGTCGAAAGCAAGCAGCATAAACAGTCTATTTTTGGACTTACTTATCTTTGCTAAATCTTCCATTCTTAATGAAACGTCTTGCTTATCAGTACCTGAAAAATAACTTTCATGTACTATGACAATTGTGCAATAATTACTCTCAGACTGACTCTGGTGTAGCATGTAGCCTACTCAAAAGTATTTTCCAGAAGATTGCTCACTTGAGGCGGATGGTCTACGAGTCTATTCCACGATTTCCGTGAGAGGCGAAAGGGCGCAGAACTTCCGGTACTCCCCTTAAGGTGGCAGATCATGATCTCTTCCTCTGTTGATATTTAGAACAACGAGATCCATGTTTTTTTATTTGCGCTCATGAACAGTTTATCCCTCGGACCAGGCTCCACCAATCTGTAAAAGTATTATTCGCGTGGACGAAAAATGTATGTTTAATTAATATAACAATACTAAAGTAAGTGAACCCATGACTAAGTGATAAACATTTTAAGACCCGAGGGAACGATTCATTTATGACTATTTAAATGGTTTATATTCAGATTGTCAAGTTCCTGCAATGTTTGCTTGAAATTGAAAGACATGAACTCGTCTACAGTGAGCAATGCATGTTTTCTAAACAACTGGTTATTATTATATTTTCCTGGAGTTTGTATGATTATGATAACTGTAAACTTTTCCATTACACATTTAATTTCGGATGATGCTTGTACTTCAACATCGAAATGAGATCATTTTCAAGAAACTAAAAGAAATAAAAACATATCGCGCATTTGGTTTATTGCCAGATTATAGAGAATAAATTGTCTTAGACGAAAGTGCTTTTACAAGATGGCGAATAAAACACACCCCTGACCTCAAATCGCATTTCGTTATAGATGTTGTCATAACTGGATTTATCACCTACAATTGCTAGCCATATTGCTTCCTTTGTGAACGACGTAGACCTTTATTCACGAAATAAAGTGACACTGACGAAGAAGTTGTAATTTACCTGCCCGTCAGTGCACACCTCGCGCTGGACAGCCATTTGATCATTCCATGTTTCCCCTCAAGATTTTCGGAGAAGACAAGATGCGGATTAAAGAAGGTATCCTCAACAGCAAAGCTGTGCAGGACACCATCATTTCCCACAAGGGATTGATCATTTCTGATCCATGTTTGTCCAACTCGGTAATAATAATAATAATAATAACAATGTTAGCAGATGCATAACATGTAGTGCCAGAATTGCAATGAACAAAGTACATTATTGTTTAATGTTGATATTACATAAGAGTTGCAACTCCCCAGATATAAAGGTATCCAACCTAAGATACTGATGAGTGGTTTAATAATGTTATTAACTGCATCAGTAGTAACAGTAGAAGTAGTAATTGTTGTTACTATGGTACTTTAGGTATAATAGTAACAACACACACACACACACACACACATGCTCCTTTAAAGAAATTATTTTATGGAACTTCTTTAAAAATAGTACCAGTTGTGGATAATTATTTACGAAAACCACACGTGTTTTATGTCTTGTGGATAAAAGACCAACATTCTATCGCTAAGAACTGTAAGCATGACCAATACTGAGTCGGCTCAGTCAAATCATACGATTTTAATTAGTAAGTCTAAATTTCCTCTAGTCAGATTTTTTTTAAAATGTTTTGACTAATAGTATTCTGAATTTGTTGTTTGTTTTTTTACCTAGGGTTTTCTTGTGACATTTTAAATATTTTCTGTCTGCTTACAATAATTACCAGCCGATCCACGACATTCTGAGGCAAATTCAGTTTGTTTCTGATACGTCTTTCTAGCTAATTTACATTGTGTTCCTTAATATTGTTTACTTTGTGCTTTATTACGAGATATTTGTTTATTGCTGCTGTTTGTAAATGAATATTTAGAGATAGAATGCTAACAGTTTGGTCAGAAATCACTATTGCTTTTTTCCATATTTGTGATACTTCTGAAATGGTGTATTTTGTAATTTAAAGCATCAACTGAGTCTTTGATGGTGCCTGCTGAGAACATGTTTCTAATCCGATTTCAACAACCATTTTTGATAGAATTTGCCTTTGGTTAGATTGTAGAGACCGCATTGGAAAAAGTATTATGAACAAAATATTATTTGGTACAAAGAAACGTTTCTGCAGTGGAAAGAACAATGTCGACCATTTTCTTACACTCTTAAAGGAGGATTACCGCCATAATTATATGCGTGTATTTCGTAATCTTCCTTGACGCATTATTGTAAATGGCTGCTTGCAAGTGCTACTTTCATAATTATATCAATATATATTGTATTTTCATTGATGCAAATTGGACGTGGCAGTTTGCAAGTGCTACTTTCCTTCTGTATTATTGTAAATGACTGCTTGCAAGTGTTACATCCATAATTCTAGTCATGACGTTTTTTATTTTTCATTGATCCAAGCTGTAAATGGCTGCTTGCAAGTTTTTCGATCTACTTTCCTTCTGCGTCATATATATATATATATATTATTAGTGGCTCCTAAAACGCTTTTAAAATCTACAATTCCAGGCCACAATTAACGAATCCCGACCATATCTGACCGCAATACATGAATGAGAATGAAAAGACAATACGTTTCATAAAATGAAACAAATCAATCAGTTATAGTATCGTTTGAGCTCGACAACATTGGTGATAATACTATTTTTTCAAAACGGAACGAAGAACAACAACAGCAATAAGCAACAATAGCAATAAGCAACAATAGCAATAAGCAACAACATAGCAATAAGCAACAATAGCAATAAGCAGCAACATTACAGAAGCACTAAGATAACTTATATGCTTATACTGGTTTTGTATTGACCTGTAACTGACTAGAACCGGTTACCATCTTGCTGACGTCTACATCGTCATCTGACTGTCACAATTAGGGTGAGTAAGTAAAAGTCATGCAATCAAATGAATTGATTTAAGGTCCATTTTCTCCTTTCTATTATATATTTGAGAGAGAGAAAAAAAATAAAGAGATAGTGAGATCTGAGTTTTAAATTACTGCAAGATTTAAAAATCATTGAGTATCTAAGTGGTATGACGAGTTCACTATGATAACGTTTTTCTTCCTGGAACAAATAGAAAGAACAACACACACATCAAGTACAGCGTATTATAAATTAATGCAATTTTGATGAGATAACATTATAGCAATATTTAAAACTTTTTTTTTCTTCCCATAAACCAACTCTCCAATGCCCTACCGAAAGCTTAAGGAAACCTGTACAAAAGTACCAAAGAAAAAAATTGAATTGCTCCTATAAAGAAATTATTTTATGGAACTTCTTTAAAAATAGTACCAGTTGTGGATAATTATTTACGAAAACTACACGTGTTTTATGTCTTGTGGATAAAAGACCAACATTCTATCGCTAAGAACTGTAAGCATGACCAATACTGAGTCGGCTCAGTCAAATCATACGATTTTAATTAGTAAGTCTAAATTTCCTCTAGTCAGATTTTTAAAAAAATGTTTTGACTAATAGTATTCTGAATTTGTTGTTTGTTTTTTACCTAGGGTTTTCTTGTGACATTTTAAATATTTTCTGTCTGCTTACAATAATTACTAGCCGATCCACGACATTCTGAGGCAAATTCAGTTTGTTTCTGATACGTCTTTCTAGCTAATTTACATTGTGCTCCTTAATATTGTTTACTTTGTGCTTTATTACGAGATATTTGTTTATTGCTACTGTTTGTAAATGAATATTTAGAGATAGAATGCTAACAGTTTGGTCAGAAATCACTATTGCTTTTTTTCCATATTTGTGGTACTTCTGAAATGGTGTATTTTGTAATTTAATGCATCAACTGAGTCTTTGATGGTGCCTGCTGAGAACATGTTTCTAATCCGATTTCAACAACCATTCGTTATTGGCTGGAAAATCTTAGAGCGGGAAATTCTAAGTACAGAAAGCTTCAAAAGGAAGCTTTGAGGGACAGACCAGTTAAAGTTGGTCCCGTAGTCTCGGATAGAGAGACGGAGGAAAGGAGAAGAAAGGAGAAGAAGGTGAAGTTGAAGTCTGGGAGCGAAATTGGAGGAGGAGATAATAGAGAGGGAAGGGAGAAGAAAGGAGAAGTTGAAGTCTGGGAGCGAAGTTGGAGGAGGAGATAGTAGAGAGGGAAACAGAGACAAAGGAGGAGTTAGAGGAACGGAAAGAAGGAAGAATCAGCGGGAAGAAATAGATCAGTAGATGCAAGGACAGGGGGAAAATCGAACTCACACTGTAAATCACGGGATGAATTAGGCTGTCACTTGGTCGAGGGAAAGACGAGTGATTGGAAGTTATCGTTTTTAAATTATCACATTTATTAAATTGTTATTGATTGAATTTCATCTTCGTGTTCTCTATAATTTAACCGTCGGCATTGCTGACTGGGGGCTCAGAGCTGTAAAACTATATTGTCACTAATTTAACTTTCTAACCTAACGAGCCAGGGTGGAACTTTCATCATAATTTAATTAAATTATATTGGAAGAAGCCCGCCCCAATACATCAAAACGCCACAGATATATTCTTTCGCAATCCTCTTAACGAGCTTTCATCAGATGAACACTGGTTGTAAGGATTGTATTGTACATCACCCATTTTGACGCACCTCAAAGACATTTATCTTTTCCTGTGATACTATTGTACATAAGCTCCCTCAAAAATAAAATATTTCAGAGCAACATCAATACCACATAAAGAAACGTTTATAGGTAAAATGACATTAAAAAGTTAAGCATTCCTTAAAGGTGTTCTTATTCTTATCACGATCTTCATTTTGAAACATATCTTCCCGCAAAAACCGAAATAATCAAACTGTGGAAAATCATGATCGTATCATGATAAAAATGTTTACTTGCGATTAGAAAGATTGGATTTAGTGTACAATTGTTTTCCAATACTTAATTTGCATTGTTAATGTACAGAAACTCAACCTTTGAATGTATTTATTTTTTTTTTTTAAAAAAACAGCTTTAAAACTGGTTTGCATCCTATAAAACTTTTGTCTCTGAAAGTGGAAATAATCAGAGACAAAATATGTTACAGGAGATTTTACTTTTATTTATTGTAATTCTTACCATTATCAAACCAATTAAAATTAATAATTTGGTTCAAGAATTTTAAAATATAAATATAGCACCCTTGAGTTCTAATTATTCAGCTGCTCTTTGTCACAGTAAAGAATGAAATAAAGCTTTAAAGAATTGCTGAAATATTTGTGAAATATGAATGTAATGACGCATGATTCTGACTTGTTAGTTGTGCTGCTCTTTGCAAGATGAAAGTAGTTTAGTAAACAATATATGATCAAAGAAAGAGGGAGAAAGAAAGAGAGAGAGAATGCACCAAAACTGCATATTTCATTAAGTCATTGTACTTGTATACATGTATCCTGGGTTGATAAGTGTGTTTTGTGACAGTCTTCAGCAAGTATCGACAAAAGAATAAACTATGCTGATCTTACTTGATAATTATACAGGGTAGAATTTTACAGATCACTGTCTTTATATTTGGTTTTATTCTGTTTAATTGCCTACATGTATACTGGGTAGTTGAGGGTGTTTTGGGACAGCTTTTTGTTGTTTTAGGGTAGTCATGGGGTCTTTCATTTGGTGATAAATACCAATATGGGGGTAAATAACTCCTGATCTTACTCGATAATTATACAATGCAGGATTTTACTGATCACTAAGGTTTGATTCAATATAATGGTATACATGTATCCTGGGTAGGTGAAAATGTTTTCAGACAGTCTTGAGTTAGCCCCATTACGTTTAGGGTGACAGATAGAAAAATTAAACTGTTGGATATCTAATTCACGCATAAGTTGTTGGAAATAGTCAAACATAACTTGCTGGACAGATTTGGGGAGGCAAACAAGTGTTAAAAAAACATTGCCTAAACTTTTAGAACAGTTTTTGCTTTAATATTCTTCAAAGAAATAGACTATGGAAATCTTGAGGACGCACAGATTATGTCAACCGACAGTCAGTCAACCATTTTTCTTTTAAATGGCTTGTCAAATGGTCAAATGCAGGAATAGGTTGCAGATGTGCCTTAGCAATCTTCTGATTGGGATTTCCTGCCATTTGAGAAGTGTGACAAGATACATGGTACTTATAAACATCACATTTAATTTTCGGCAAATAAAAATGATTCAGGATCTTGTGATAAGTCTTACTGACACCAAAATGACCAGCTTAAGGAGTTTTATGGGCTAGACTTTGCATTTCCTGTCTATATGACTTAAGGAACAGCAATATGATTGTTCACTCACCACTCATCACCAGCAGATACATCAGGTGTCTCCATTTTCTCATAACGACCCCATTTTGCACAAAGTAACAAACTGGTATTTGTGTGGCTTTAATTTCTGAAACCCTGTCTTGTGTATTTTCTGAGGAATAGAACTTGGGGGGCCTATAATTCACATTAAGATGACTTGCATGCTTATACACTAGCTGTTACTTTCTGCTCTGATGTCTTGCAACTGCAGTCAGAAATTGGCTAGTGGTTTCTATTATACTGTGAAGAAACTAACTTACTTATATCTCTCTCTCTCTCTCTCTCTCTCTCTCTCTCCAGGCCAAATTTACAATATCATCTCAGGTTCATAAATATAATAGTTTATATAATAGTTTTGTGAAGGTCAGAGTATCAGAAATAACAAATTAGCAGATAAAATATAATCCTTTTCATTGTTTTTGCTGATAGCAAGTGCACACAACTTACTTGTATTGCCCACAAAATAAATTCATCAAAAAGTGAGCATTTTTGTACAGTATATATACTGAATACAGATCCAGTAATGGAATGCTTTTGGGGATTAATTCTTGAAACAGACACTAGGGAATATAACCTGACTGTTCTTGAGTCATAATTTACAAATGTATGTGGTTCACAAAAGGTAATGTGTCTTGGCCAATCCAGAATTTACAGTTTTAATTCCTCAGAATTTGCAATTATGAGTCTATGTCCAATCCAAAAGCCAGATTGTGTGAAAAGCTTGTCTTCATTCATGTTTTATTCATGTGAAAGTGAAAAACAAAAGGGATTGGTAAATAAATATATAAGAACAATGTAACAAGACAATCCAGATATGTGTTCCTTGTAATTGCCTACCTGTATGATCATTTTTGTTTCAGACTAATTCATCTAACAATATTGTTCTTATGAATGCCGGTTTAAATTAAACTTTTTTCTGTATTGGTTTTATTTATTTATTTTGCTTTATTACATAGTTGTATTGGGCTGATATTTATTGTGTCAAGACAATATTAGCTTATATTGTAAACAGGATAAAATAATGATAAAATCGCAGACAAATGAAGATGTTTATGTGGGGTAATGGATGCTGCAACAGCCTGAGCTGTGACTAGCTTTAAAAACTTTACAAGTTTTTTAGAAAATTATTTGGTGGGGGGGGGTCTTATTCTTCTAACAAAAAGCAATCACATCTGTTGAAGATACATGTTAAAAAAATATTAATCTTTTTAACTACTACATTAACTTCATATCCAAATGTATCAATCACTTTTAGTACTGTACTGTAGCAGTAATAATACAAACAAATTGAGCTGGTTACTGTAGCGGCAGCAATGTTATTTATATTTTTGTAATTGCTACCAAAGGAGTCTGATGTTTTATCAGTGAGGTACCATACAATCAGTTATTTTATCTGCACTATAAATATCGCTTCATATATGGATTAATACGGTTTTAAATAATAAAAAATGTTGTTTCCAGTTTGATATCTGTCGAAATAAAGTATCTCATAATTGTATGGGAGTGTTCTTTATGTTTGCATACAGAAAATATATTTCATACTCAGATTTTTTAGCATATATATAATGAAATAATTTCATATTTTTGTAGCGTGTATGCTTTGTATTTGATGTCTTTGTTTCAAGTCATTTGCTTCTTGCTATTGTATTGAAATTGGAGATTTAAAATGAAATTGGAGATGTGACATACTTGTCACAGACAAGTAGTGACAATACTTGCTGGCAATTGTATAATCATCCATGCCATACATATATAAGAATTCTGTATAATATGATTATTTACCTTACTTCTTGATATATATATATATATATATATATATATATATATATATATATATATATATATATATATATATATATATATATATATATATATATATATATATATATATATATATATATATATATAATTAAAATGCCACTGTTATATATTATAACAATTATCTGCACTTTGCTCAAACCTTATGAGGTCTTTACTGCTACAAAAAGCAGAATTTGCACTGCACTCTAAAATAATAAATATTCTTTAAACTGATAACATTGTGAATGAGAATATATTTTTAAAAAAAACTAGGGCCTTAAATCCTGCTTGTAAGCGGCTATCCTAGTCTGCCACCGGCACCGTGCGGCAGCGGTAAATTAAACAGACAAAATGTTCAAATAAAATGGGGTGGGAAGGGTTAGCGGAAATATAACGATGTGTAGATACATCTAATTGTATTCAATCTGATACATTTAATTTGTGTTGTGCTACTTGCAGGCCACCTCTCTTCCGAATGTTAATACTCTGAGACATCAGCTGCTGTAATTTAATTCGAATGATAATTTAAATAAGACGGCCAAACATGCCGTAAAGTGGTATAACCTCTTGTTGCTAGGGTCAGGGGAGTAGTCGTATTGTAAGAAAATTACATGTTACAGCGCCATCTGTTGTCATAATGAGGCATTAGTTTATGTTAACTTCCTTGATTCTAACTTGCAACGTGCTTGATGTTATATTATAGTCATGATTTTGGAAGGTGCAGTTTGTGTAACTTATGATATAGCAAGTTTATAAATGAAATGTTAAAACTTGCAATAATTGACATGGCATTTGCCATACGACAAACTACAGAATCAATTCAGTAGTTGGCAAATTGCAAGATACGAGGACGCAGAAGGAAAGTAGATCCAGGAACTTTCAAGCAGCCATTTACGGCTTGCATCAATGAAGAACAGAAAATTCATGAATAGAATTATGAATGTAGCACTTGCAAGCAGCCATTGACAATAATGCAGAAGGAAAGTAGCACTTGCAAACTGCCACGTACAATCTGCATCAATGAAGAATACAATATACATTGACATAATTATGAAAGTTGCACTTGCAAGCAGCTATTTACAATGGATCATCATGGAAGATTATAAAATACATGTATAGAATTATGGCGGTAATCCCCCTCCATGCTTGTCATCTCTGGTTCTTGAGCTGGTTATACACTGATATATATGCGATATCCATAGGTATTTGGCCGCCATTTATCTTTTCATTTGGATGTCATTATTAACGAAACGCCGTATTTTGTTAAGTCATTCAAATGTAATTTTATCAAAGTTAGCACCGTTTTAAATATTGGTTGATAATGTAACAAAATCGTTAATACCAGAAGTCCAGTTACTCTAGTCGTCTAACAAGAACCCATGTTTGGTTGCCGTAAATCTAACCAGTAGCTCATCAGCAGTTTCTTCAAATATTGATGTGCAGTGTAGCAGATTCATCAAATATTGATGAGCAGTGTAGCAGATTCATCAAATATTGATGTGCAGTGTAGCAGATTCATCAAATATTGATGAGCAGTGTATCAGATTCATTAAATATTGATGAGCAGTGTAGCAGATTCATCAAATATTGATGTGCAGTGTAGCAGATTCATCAAATATTGATGAGCAGTGTAGCAGATTCATCATATGACGCACATAATAGTAGCCACGGTTCAGACAAATTACTATCCATTTGTATTCATAAAGGTATTCTATTGAGTCCATCTATGCCAGGAGACAAAAACTATATTTTAATCGTCAGAACTTAAATTAATTAACAAGATGAAAGTTTTGCTTAAAAAGGACAACATTTCTAATTATAGTATCACGATATCAATGTCAAATTCAACATCCAGTTTTATCTTAAGAACTCACAAACCCACCAGAATTTAATCGCAACATGTATTTAGCAGATAATGAGAAACTGAATGAATTGTGACTGCTAGTAACTGTACCATACCTAATTTTATCTGCTTTTAAGACGTTTTATATCTTAAAACTCTTTCAAAGACAATATTTTTAACGAAGGATGACCCATGAAATGGTTTGCTACATTAAAGGGAAGCAACTGTCAAAGCAAATGGCGTAAACGACAATGAAACAAAACCAAAGATACATACCTCGATCTCTTAACTGAGCAAGTTGTTTATCTGTTGTCCCATACACCATCGATCCATCAATAAAAGGAGGTGAGCCTGTTAATCTGCTGACGAATGTCTGAAATATATATTAGTACCAATATGTTTGGCCCTTTCCGACAGGGCTCTGTAAAAACACTCATACTTTTTCGATTCGGATATATAGTCAAGAAAGCATGATAAAGTTATGATTTATTACTGAGCATGAGTTTCATGGTATATCCGGTACTTGAACGAGTTTGTTTTAAATGTTGTTAAATATATCCAGGATGTAGGTGCAGAACAAGTTAAGACGCATGAATGAGACAAAAAGTATTAAAATCTAACACTTGCGACATGAATACAAAAACATTAAACGTTTGTTGTATATATATATACATTATGTATAGTATGTACGCTGTATCAATGTTATACCACGAGATGTATAAATGTTTCATTAAAAGGAAACGAGGCTTGCCTAGTTGCCTAGTTGCTTTTTAATGAAAAATGTATACGAGTGGTATAACATTGATACAGCGTACATACTATGCATATATTTTATTTATATCACATACAAATACACATATTTGCCCTTTGAACGGAATTAAGATATGCTCCGGCAACTCTGCACTGCCCGAGTGAATGAACTCCTCACATCCCTGCGGGTGTGTCCGCTAAAAATGTAGTTCTATGCCTTTCCTTGTTGTTCACAATCACATTTGCAAATTGAAAAAATGTTTGTTTTCTTTTAAGTTTCTGTTTTATTCACATTGATTAAAGCAATATAAGACATACTTATTATGCAATCATGAAAGATTGTTTTTATGAAGAAAGTAAAGTTTTACTATCAAGATGGGAACGGAAAAAATAAACGATTGCGATGAAAATTGTGTACCATGTCAAAGTCATTTAGAAAACGGGAACTATTACTACTTTTTATTATTATTTTCATACGTCATTAATGATTAATGAGTGTAAATTCATCATTGATATATAGGCCTGCAGTCGAAAGAATGTTTATATAATTGTATTATTGAGCCAAAGGCGGATCACAATTTGATATACCAATAGTATTGGTATATCAATTAACTTTATACCAACAATTTAAATGCCATGATTTTGTAATGTATGCTATATATATATATATATATATATATATATATATATATATATATATATATATATATATATATATATATATATATATATATATATATATATATATAATGCTGTCAGGTTTTTCTGCGCACTTAAGGTTTCCGTCACCATTAATGCAGCAAAATGCATACCGAATTTGACCGATTGACGAAAATAAAATACTACAATGCTTACCATTTGAAAATGGTCACCAGAATATTCTGTCACCAGAATATTCTGTTCAAAATAATATTAAGTTTGGACACACGGGATATCACCTCTGTGTTTTAATGACTCGCGATATATCGGCATATTCTGCGAATAGCTTTGAAAAGATGTCATGTTTGTCCATTTGGCTATGGAAATGAAGTACATTACACATGACTATTTCTGTCAGCATTTCAGTTGAATAATTAGGTCAGGTTTAAAGCTGATGTTACAAAATTCAACGTAGCAATGTCAATAAATGTCAAGAGATATTAAGCAAACTAAACAGATCTCGTCAAAAAATTAGTAAAGTTCAATATTTTATTAAAAAAAATAAGCTTTTATGTTGAAGAGAAACAATGATGAATAGGTTGTAATAAGTTTACAACGTCTTTTTGATGGGAAAAGAATACCAAAGAATTTAGAAACAGACAATAAGCCGGGAAATTTCTTCAGAATCCCGTTCTAGCGGCAAGTTGACATTTTGGATTGCAGACGATTTTGTACGTGTAGGACAACTGCTTGCAAATTTGGGAACTTGGATTAAAATGCAGTGTCGTTTTAGGGTATATATTTCCGTCTTTATTATAATGTATTTATTTGTATGATTCTAAAAGATACATAGTAAATATGATCTTCTGGGTTACGAGTTCAAAAAAGCCAGGGAGTTGGTCTTCATGTTGACGTTTAGCAATCCCATTTTCATATGCATTTAGGGAAGAAATGTGGGATAATTTTGGACACTTTATGAATATTATTTTCCTTAATTAAATGACGATCGTTCTTTCTTGATGCAAATTGGATTTTCGACCAAAATCAACAAGTGATCCAATGTTTAGAGGAAAGTCATATCGTTGCACAGAATTACTCGAGGCGCAGAATTGGCTGACATGGTGGTATATACACACACATACATACAGGCATGCATGCATGCATACATGCATGCATGCATGCATGCATGCATACATACATACATACATACATACATACATACATACATACATACAGTGAACTTCTTTAATCTATCATAACGACATGTAACTTAATTGTGCGCCTAAATTATACGCGATATTTTTCCAAAAATATCCATCGTCTGTCTGTCATTATTGGTATAGCATAGATTTGAATCGACGTATCAATATTATTAAATCACATTTGTCGGGGTATAATAAAGTTTATGGTCTGCTTCTCTTTATTTGGTTTGATTCAATTCAAAAATGTCTCAGAATCCTGGTTTTGTTTGTTTTGTAGTTCAGTCTATCGGTTCATTATATCATTATATGTTGCCTCCAGTGAATGAACTTTGTTTAACACCTAGAGGCCACCAGGAGCAACTTAGCCTTCATACCGCCTTTAATGAGCCAACTAAAAAACAATTCTCTGAGAGTAGGATTAATAACGTTCAAGTCACTAACGATGATGATAATTATATATATATATATATATATATATATATATATATATATATATATATATATATATATATATATATATATATATATGCAAGTAGGCATGCACGGATAACGCTTATGCCTTGTAAGCAATAGCATGTCGGTAACATGCAGCGTCGATGCGGTTAATAGAATAGGCTTTGGTTGATTATTGGAATCAAGTTCTATGTCTAGATGTGTCCCATGCCCGCAATAATTGTATTCATGAATGTACTGTTCACCAGAGTAACATCTCACGTTCTGGACGCCTCGTAAATTCAGCAGCTACATCACCGCCAGCGATTTATTAGACCTTATGCCTCACAAGGTCTCACAAACGTGAGCTTCTTTGCTGCACACCGCGCATAAGTTCCAGTGATCACATATCTACGATTAGGTGTTTTAACCCGCATTGGATTTGCAGTACGAGACTTAATGCGGCATCTCAAACAATATGAAGATATGACTGTGTCATACAAGTCGCTTTCAACATGTCGGCACAAAAGAGAAACCCTCTGCATCTACCGTCATTGACGTTTCTGTCCAGGAAAAGCCCTAATTGCCCAAGCACGGTGATATGTTTCCAAACTCAGGTTGGACGTTAATCACTAGTCTGGTCGAAACAGGAAAAACCCAATTATTTTTAATATGATTTTGTGATGGTTAATGTGGGATTAGTTGTACACACATGCGATATCAGCAAACCATCAAACGTGTTATGATGTACCATAGAGATTCAGTCGTCAGCAAGAAACAAATCATCCAACGTTGATTTCTTGTCCACAGTCGATGAAGATGCTACCATTGACGACCTTGATCCGAGTGAGGATAATTTTGTCTTGTACGACGGTGTGATGTTTAAACACAAAGTCAACCCCATGAAAATATTTTCCCGTGGTTGAATAAAACCTCAGACGTGATCTATGAAATACAACGATAAGCTAGCGCGTATAAAGCAATCTGATACAAATGTAACATTCTTTTGATATTTCCTGGTATTGCAGCGCATTGTCAAGAAAACGTTCACTGGACCTGGTATTCTGTCAACCACTAGCGGGATTAGTATCGGAATATGTTGCGGATGTCTCCCGTATCGAGCCAGTATGGATACGAATGTGCTTTATACAATCAATTTAACAATTGCAATAAACATATAAAATGTCAATCCTTGCTATAATCATAGTACAGTGTGGGGAGCAACGCCGCAAAGCTGGCCGCAACAACCTGAACTAATTCCTAATGTTATAACCGACCGCACACATGTCAGTCGAGACAAACTGCGTGGATAGATGGTACGGAGGGCTTCGAACAAACGTTTCGACCCGCTGATTAAACCAATAAAACCAATCAAAGTGAGTATAGCCCAGACAAACAAAGTTGCGGAAACCACTGCCGTGATGATGCCAGAAAACGCCAGAACAATTAACACAAATTCAGAATGGGTTAGAGGACATGCAATAAGATGTTGGAGAGGAAATTGCGAATCTTCTTAAAAACAATCAATTCAAGCATGAGACAAACCAACTGAAACATTTAATGAAGAAACACGAAATAAATTCTTCGTACATTCCGTAGAATTTGTGGCTAAAATGTCTGATTGAAAGCAATTACATGATTATAAGTTGACGTCTAAACTATCCGTCGATACGCGCCCGAGTTATATAGAATGGGATCGGGACGCATGGGCAATCAAAGAGTAGACTGGTTATAGAAGACTATACGGTAATAATCGTATGTGGGTCGATTTTAGTTAACACAATAACCTCTCGTTAAAAAAAAATGTCCAGAAAAGGTTAAACTAGGCTCTGAGAATTCTCTACGTAAACACAAAACCTACTTGCAGAAACACGTCTGTGTGGTTCCGTGAGATTATACAAATTTTGTTTTGTTTTCCGAGGAAGAATCATATCTTACCCCATTAGAGTAGAGAGATCTCCTTCTGGTGGGAAAAGGTCTTGGTGATCTTACACGCAAACGTGAGACAGAGTGACAAAGAAAGCGTTCAAACCCAAGTTTAAATGCGTTTCTGTGGACAAACAACAGACAGATGAACTCATGGATTGGTTGGAAACAGTGGGGTCAGTTCGCATGGCGCAGCAATGGACCAGAAATCAAGGCCTCCTCGATTTATCAGTGGTTGATCATCAATGACATCATGTTGATGCATGAACTTTTTGAAGACATCGATAATGTATATTACGATAATCGTGATGAATTCTGATGGGATTCTTCGCGAAATCAATCCTGCGATGCAGCGTCTGCTATAAACACAACTCGGAACGCTACCTCGATAATCACGATCTTATGAACAAAACAAGAAATTCACGTGATGTTTTCTACACCAATCATCGCGTCGGAAGGCTCGCATACTCGAGATCCCACTACCACATGAAAATGCCCAGTTGTTCACAACACCAGCAGTTGTAAACGTGCCAGGGGATTGTTTCTACAACTAGAAAGTGGAATTAATAGACAAATCCACCCCGGTTGCATTCCACAATGATGACATTCAACCAACGTTGACTAAAGCAAGAAGAGAGAATCACGACTTGTATTCAACAGATACGCACTTTTTCGTATAACAATTCTTGGGTGAAGACGAGAACGATCATTTTATACATTACTCTTTGGCGTAATTTGTGTGTTTCTATATGGACTTGATTCAAGTTCCCCAGCAAGCACAATCGCTGGAGATTTAAATATTCCTCTAGCAGATATTTTCTATGATTGTATGATAATCGTATCAGTAAAATAAAATAAATCTTTATGAGTGCATGTGATTGTTACACTTGAAGTCCAGATTGTCGAACAGTTTTACTCTGTGATCATATTCTTAAGTACTATGGTAGACTCCTAATGTTACGCGAGAAATAATTGAAGCGGAGCAACAACTGCAAAATAGTATCACTCAGAGAACATCTGTGCTTATGAAACATAAACGCATGTGCTCGGAGGTTGATGCGAGGTTGATGTTCCACTTCCACTTGTATCATATTCGTTGCTGAAAGTGTGACCACCGAAACCATTATAGGTACATCAGTCGAATTTTGCTGTCGTGGCTGTATTGAGAGTACCCGGGGAAGCTGGCAATTCTGGTAAAATAATTTCATTGTGGCTGCATTTACGAACACATGTTTATTCGGAACTTCTCATGGCAGCTCAAAGTATTATAAGTACGATTAATAAACTCGACTCAATAGCTAGTGAAGATAAAACAATTAGCATGCGTGAGTTCAAAAAGCTACTGTTGGAAATAGAAAACCACCGGCGTCACCACGCACTGATACCGAGGCTTTAGTTATCAAAAACAGGTAATTGATTTACATACGGTGAATAACTGAGTACGTTTTAATTAATCCTTATCGATCCATCCACCCGCATGTTTGCCATTGTATTGGCATGACTGCCAGTATATTTTAATTTGCAAACATTCTTCACGCCACAATGGAAAAACTCAGCTACTCTATACATATTTCCTGCAACAATAAACAGTCGCACATGCTAACAGTATCCAGGATGTTTGTAAAGGGTATCTGTGTATACGCGTAAATGAGAACAATAAAGACACTGTATATCTAACGACGGGATTGTCTACATCGCCATTGGCATAGTTTTGACTATGTTGTGGTTGTTGTCATTTATATTTCCAAATGGTTTAGTAAATATATTTTTGAAAATGTATAGTTGTAATTCCAAAAATGAATAACAGCTACATAGTTCGACACTAGCCAGTTTTAATACGAAAAACCGATTACTCTATCGTTATCGCATAAACTCGCGTGTGTTGATCGAAGTTACAGTGGTAGATTCATGGGATATAGATTCAGCTCAGCTACCTAAATATAAAGGCCTCATTGATATACTACTACCATTAGGGAGTTTCTTATGTATAGCGGCACAGGAGACTAAATGGAGGGTTTAAATTCCCTCTTCTATGATAACGTAGATGGGAACAAATGGTCTGATGGATTATCCAAAATACAATTATTGTCTGTCTGAGCTAGTAGCAATCTTAAATATGACCAGTACGAAGGATATGGAACGAGTTCTTTCTCGCCATGCAAGTTGTTTGTTAAGATTAAGATAACTAGTTATTTAGAGAGAGAAAAGGAAGACTAAAATCGTTGCCACTAATGTTCCAATTATCTATCATTAAAGTATATTAGTTGACAAGTTTCCTCTAAGCGTTCATTCATGAAGAGATAACAAATTTTCCTGGAGGTCTATACCCATGAAAGGGAAATAATTAAAGTTGAACCTCTCAGAGAAAATGATATTACTTCCCTTATACGTGTGCTGGGGAGATTAAATTAAAGTAATTGTAACTTATTCTTCACATAAACAAATCAATTGGAAACACTCTTGGGCACACTAAATATTATGTCTAGCTATGTAGCAATTGACGCCTATTTATCCATCACGGCAGAAGATGTGAGCGTTTGCCGCTCAGTGAAAAAACGTCTTCATGTACATAATTTGCTGACCTGTTCTAACCCGTGACTAGTATTACATCTAGATCTAGATAGAGAGATAGATAACGTTAAATAAGGGTCTATAATATTTGTACCCGAGTCATATACTTAACGCAAGCCTCAGAGTGCGTAAAATATTTATTCACTGTGGTGAATTCTTACCAACCATATTATGCATAGCAGCGCAAATGAATATACTTCCTTGGTACCGATTAGAATCATACTGTGTTGACACTCAACTCACTTAAAAGTCTTAATGGTTCAAATTGTTATTTAAACAATAAAATTAATGTATAAATTAATGTATTTATTTGTTAAGCCTTTTTCACCTTTCAGCCTATCAAATATGTATGTGTACATGGATGTTCAGGTTGAGTGTTACACTGTAGAGTGGCGAGGTACAATCTCGCGCACGATAATAGGACTAGAAATTACTCGATATTGATTCATTCATTTCAAAATCGATTTTAGCATTCAAATATCAAGATTTTCGTCACTAAAAAATTAGTTAATATGCCTATGATATAAATTTACTTCTTACCTTTTCGTTCATTGTTTAATTCATTGATAACAGCAACAATACTATCTCTGAAATGAGCATGCCTGAATAATTTGCGGTGACGATCGATTACTTGGACAATCTTCTCTCCAGTTATCGTATCATGGTTGGAAATATAGCTTCAAGCATAAGAATACCTCCGCCTTATTTCCGTAACTGTCCATGGTACTACTCAACTAAATGTATAGGAATAGTATTCGTGCATTTAGTATATATACACGTTTTAGTCTTTACGGCATATTTTCGTGCTTTCTTTGTTTTAGGGGTGTTTGTTTTAATTGCATGGAGGATCTTAAATAATGATCAAAACTTGAAAAAGCGCGGGCGGTAATGTACCTTTTAATGGTATGTACTTGAACTATAACATGTTATTCAAATCCAATATTACAAATTTGGCAGAACTAAAGTGATGACATATATATAATATTACGAATATTTCAATTGCAATATTCCACTTGGATTAAGATCCGTGCCGAATCTTTAATAAGTACTAAACAGGAACTTTAAAAATGAAAACAATCTTACCTTCAAAGTTTCTGAAAGAGTTGGAAGATTTATACTTTGTTACACTCTTCAGTTTCCGTTTATACTTGTTATAACAACATATATGACAACTCCTATCCAATTAAAAGTCGGCAGAGTATATTAAACGATCCCAGATATGAGATTGCAGCTCTCTAGAACTTGATTTCTAAGTACATTTGTATGTAGCTTAGTGCGTGATTCTTCTGTGTGATAAAATATCCTATTTTCACACAAAAAAACATTCGCCATCCTGAAGATTTGATATAAAAGTGAAACTAAAGTAACTTTATTTTCCTTATTTAAGAAATCATTAAAAATACAAAATAAATTATGCAGTAAAATAATTAGTCTTTTATACTGTAAGCCAGCATTAAATACACTGATTAAAATTGTTAGCGTAGATTATTCATAAATAGCTGAAATTATTAATGTTGTCCCTTTTGAAAGGCTTTACAATATAAAATGTAGTCCAGTGCCTTTTCTTGCTGTTCAAAATCACATTTGCAGATTTATAAGTTAATTGTTTTATTTTTGAGTTTCTATTTTTATTCATACTGATTAAATCGATATAAGACACACTTAATGATTCAAACAAGAAATATTGTTTTTATGAAGAAAGTAGAGTACTACAAACACGCATTCGCGTACTGGCATATGGAAATTAGCGTGGAACAGAAACTAAGCGAAATGACGAACCAGCAAGAGGTAATTAAAATATTTTAATATATTTACAGTTGACCTAAGTCATTATTCTGCTTTAATTAACCTTACTATCTACCATACAAAATCTCTCTCTCTCTCTCTCTCATTCTCCTTTGGAAGGCTTGACTTAAATTTACCATCATTCATAGGTCCAGAGACATCGTCGAATGACAAAAGCGAAAGTCCCCAACGCTAGTATTTTCATCGATTTTCGCCCTTATTTTACTACGATGGTCCACAGATAGAGAAGGGGGGGGGGGCGGAGAGAGGTGCCGCCGTTTGGACATTTTCGTACCTGATTTTCAATAATCGATTTTTAAAACATTATAATAGGTTAACAAAACAACAACAAAGCATTTAATATGCTGAAGTATGTGTGCCTCATAACGGACAAATTTAACTTATTGTGTCGACTGGCTATTGCAACTATATATCATTGATATTATGAACACTATAGATTGATCCCAAGGAAAGTGTAAACGTACCGTTACGACGAACCACATTCTTGTACGTTACTTGGTGCAAGTTCAGTTTTAAGGTTTTCATCCACCCCAAATTCATTATCCCTCTCACTCCATTGTTCTGCGTATGTTGCCCCTTATGTTTGATAGGGGAAGGGTACAGGGAAAAAAAGATTGCGATCACATCGTGTACCGTGTTAAATTGATTTAGAAAACGGGGACTGTTATTATGTTGTATCGTTCTTTAAATGCTTCATTAATGATTAATGAAGGGAAATTTATCATTGATATATAGGCCTGCAGTTGAAAGGATGTTTATATAATCATATTTTTGCACCTTGGGCGGATATTGATATATCAAATTGCTTTATAACAACACTTTAAAAGCTATGTTATTTTTAACGTATGTGGTATAAACAATAAATAATTAAATCAATAAACACACACACATACATACATACATACATACATACATACATACATACATACATATATTCACGATGTTCATAAATTAGTATTACAAGAAATTTGATTCGGCTGATAATATCTACCCATTGTAAAGTTAAATGTATTGTGGATAGTGGCCTGAATTAAGTTACAAGGTTTCGGTATTTCATATATAACCATAAAAATGACATCAAACTTAGTTAACATTTTATTCCACTGAACATTGCGTATCAATTATTTCAAACTTATTATTTGGACAAACATCTCCTAGAATGAAAATAATTTCCAAACATATCGCAAAAGTCCGATTAGCATACTTAACATCGTTAGTACAGTTCCAACTGGAACATTTTCTCTTTGTGAGAAAAATTGTATATTTCGAGTCTCAGTATGTATAAAATGCGATAAAGTAGTAAATGAAGAAGAAAACAGCTCTGCATTGTTAAGAAGAAGAAAACAAGTGAGCAAGAAATATAAGCATTGACCAGGGGCTATTATAGTTAAAGTTTGAATTGTGTCGGGTAATAAGATATTTTCTTTTTCATTTCCGAATTATAAAGAATTAAAATGCCATAAACACACTGTTTCTATATAGACCGTACAAAAGAACATGTACCAGTCATACAAGCACGTTTCTAATTATTATGTAATTATGTCCCAGAGATTGCAAATCTTTCACTGTCCCAACTTTGTATTAATGGACTCATAGATTGTACATACATTTGTAACAGAAGCATACAAAGGATAAAAGGATAAATTCTAAACACAGTAGACGCTTTTATCAAATTTTAAAGTCTAAACTTGCAATGGAAAGAAGGTGGTCGGAGGGGTTGGAATTCCAAACTTCTCCCCAGTGCATGTTACTATTTCATCGTTAGTGCTGAGCAAAAGTTAAAATCCAGAGGTAAATTACATATAGCAACCTTGATACGATTTATGATCCTATTTTATACATAATCTTATCAACTGCACTATATATATATATATATATATATATATATATATATATATATATATATATATATATATACCTGTCAATTAATTACAAGTCTATAGATCAAAACATTCCTGTTGAAAATATTCTGCACACATGAGCACAAGAAAGCAAATATGTACACTAGTTTTTCAAAAATGTTAAGCTTGATTACACTAATAAAGAAAATTGAATGACTGAACAAAATTATTTAAGACAACTATAGTACGATCCTGAAAGTACAGTTTCTTCCAACGGTATCAATTAATTGCGGGAAAACGCAAAATGAAGAGAATAAAATTTAAACTTTGGCTAACGGAGCAATATTCAGATGCATTAAACTAGCGAAGCAATTAAACCATTTGCATACGAAGGGGTCTACGTCAATCACGTGAATGACCAATGGAAAACAGATATAGTCTATATGTAATATGAATAAAAAATAAATGCAACAACGGATACAAAAGCATCCTGAATGTCATAGATATTTTCTCGAAATATGTTTTTGGACAAAACAAATTAAAATTACACTGTTATGACCTCCACGATAAATTACAGATTGAAAGCCAGAAAGATACTACAGGGGAACGAACTGTACTACTGAATTACTAGCGAAAGAAAACAAGCAATGCTTTTCCACTTTCTCATTTCAAAATGATGATAATTACTCCCCTCAAATGAAAGATTTGTCAACCTTGATGTCGTCTGAAATAATCAGAAACATGAAACGCAATTTTGTTAGAAGTGTCAAGTGTCATTTCATTCGGACTTTTTTTTTTTAAAAGAGCACATCAACAAGACTTCTTGGGATGTATGGGGTGTCCGGGGAGGGGTAGCACCTCTGGCTGGGGGAAATAGTCGTACTCCTTTGGGGGGGGGGGGGGGGCAGTTCGTCCATCTTTGGTCCCCACTTGGCACTCAGCTCTCACCTGTGGCACCAAGAAGCTGTAGTATGCGCAGCGGCCACATCCAGGAAAATGGCATCGATTGGCCAGCTAAACCAGGCTGAGGGTAGACGACGGGTCTTAAACCCTAGGTGAGTTAGACTTTATCTACACAGCATTGTAAAGACTGGAGGCCCGCTTCATTAAAGTGCGTAAGCTGTGCGTAACGTACGTCTGGCTTAGGTTACGCAAACGACCGTTCTTAATCAGTATCTAGCCGTTTCACTAACGTTCCTTAAACTACGCATTAACGTAAATACTCGCGTAACTTAAGGCAGGCACCTAGCTGGCGTATGTTTTGCGCAAGGAATAAATGGACTCTTTTAAAATCTTCGGACTGAATCAAAATAAAAATATATGACGAAGTTTGCGACGCCAAATTGTGTATTCCGGGACAGAATACAGGTCATGAATACTTTGTACGATTGCAGTTTAACATCAAGACATCGCTTTCCAAGAGACATTTTTCTGCAACTGACAGATTTGGTGTGAGATGATACACAGACCAACACTGAGATCTCATCTTGTACCCGCACATATTCAGGTTTGCATGTTGCCTCATAAATTTAAATTTAAATATGCCACTCGCAAATACCCAGCTAAAAATAGCATTTACTTGCCCAATGAGAATCGGGTAGCTGGCAGGGGGTTATACGTGGGGTATTATTTTGGTGTTGAAAGAATGCTCATTATGCATCGTGTGTGTGTGTGTGTGTGTGTGTGTGTGTGTGTGAAATAAGAATAAGAACCTAAAACTATTTAAACGACACATTAGTAGTATGCATAAAGCATGTCAGATTGTTTTTTAATTAGCTTTTCATTTAACGTTGTATAAAATTAAGTCTTTACAACGTTGCGTCTTGTTACTGGCAGTGTATTGTCTCCCCTACCAATATTCTTTTTTCAATGCACTGATTTAATTGTACAACAAAGGACCACATACATCTTTCCCTGCATTGGAAAAACAAAACCATATGTCACAACGATGCATACTGATGTATCATAACATTTTCAAAGTAATAACTAGCAAGTTGAAGACCGATGACAGTTTATTATCTCAAACGAGTCTGACGTTTTATTATCAATTTTTTTTAAAGAAAATTACATAAATAAATACAAAAACAACTACTAAAATTTGCGACAACACCAAATATGTACTAAAATTATTAATTATGCTATAGATAAGGTTATTTCGTGTTGTCACACATTGAAGTATAGCTAATATTTTTTTGTTACTTTTTTTATTGATAAACGTCAGACTCCTGTGCTTACAACCAAATTACTAACCTTACAACAAAACGCCCAAATTATTTTTTTCGGGGGGTTTGGGGTTGGTTGGTTTGCCAGCATTTAATAAACATTTCAAAATGTTCATTAAGACACTGGCAAATGTGGGTTGTAACCCAATTCTAGCTACCGATAAGGTATCACGGTACCAATTGTTTTTCCATAGACCTTAATGCTAATGTTTGGAGAAATAAATATATTTTCTATCCTACTTTAGCGTGCGTGTCATACACTTTTCTAGAGAGCAGTGTTAGATTGTCAATTTGACAAGGACAAAACCAGGCACTCCATTGCATTTAAGAGAGATAACTCTGGTGGAACTAGACAGGGGTAAGAGTTATCTAGTCACAACAGACAGTTTCAGACATTTTAAAAAAATCTTAAAAAATACAAAATATCATCTAGATAGGAATTAACATAATCTCACATGTTGCCAGGAGGACAACTTTTTTTAAAGCCTAACAGAAAGTACAACTCTTATATAATGCACCTATCAAAGCTAGTTTTGTTGTTTATTTCGAAATACAATGTTCACTACACCGTTATACCATAAGTAAACCTCTTAAAGTGTTTTTTGGCTGGAGTAGGAGGCAGTATAAACATGTGACTCATATACATTAGTATTTATTGTTTTATACCAACTTAATTATATTAATTCAGCGATATATTTTTTCCACTTTGATTATCATACAAATAAATGTTTGTATCCAATAAAAGGTTATTGTTAATAGTTTACACTGTTGACAGTTTTTACAATTTCCCATGTCTCTGTATGTCTTGATTCCATTTAGGAATGCTTCTAACCGAACTGGAAAGACGTTAATCTTATGATGAGAGGGTTTTTTGATTGACCCATCTTAGCCTCAATTTCTGTTGAATTACGATAGTACGATATTTGACTGACGTGTGTGAGAATACTGTTCGCTCCAAGAAGTAAGAAAACCTGAAAAATATTTAGGTTGCATATTTATTTATTTATATAAAGGGAAAAACGCCGTGGAAAGACAGCAGTCAGCCAAGTTACGGTTGATGAAACTGAAGTGACTACAAAGACAGAGAGAAAAGATGTTGAGAAATGCGGCTCTGTTGCATGGAATACAAGGCTATGAGCGGAAGACAATTAGCAGTGAGTGTTGTGAAATATTATAATGCCAAATTCGGAGTCGAAGAGGGAATGTATAATCGGGTCCGGGGGTGAGAAACGATCAAAGGATTACACCGCATTTATTTAATTTTTAAAAGACAAATAGCTTCCACGTCTGAACACATGAGTGGACGACCAGTAACAGGTTGGTTGACAGAGAGGTAACTAAACGCAGCGACGCAAGAGCAGGCCAGAGGGAACAAGGTGTTCCTGTGCAAGTCGATTCCAGTCGACAAGCTGTGTTGATTCTGGAGAATGACCGGGAACCAGTATCAGGTTATGAAGACATGCTGAACAATTACAGTTCGAAACGCTCACTCGATTTCGTGCTAAAATGTACCGTATCTATAGAAACGAAACTTGCATTTTAGAACTGTGTTAATTTTTTTCTGGTAGAAGTGCATCCTACAAATGATCTTGTACAATTTCATTTTTGTTTATCTAATTAATTAAATTGTTATATGCAGTATACGGGGCGCGTGTTGTTTTATTATATATCTCTGCTCAGATCTCCATTAATCCAACCATTAATTTTATATTTTAATATTAGCTCAATTGGGGCTATGAAAACCATGGTCGATTATACTCTAGACATCGATAACCACCATTAAAAAAGAATAATCCACCACAAGTAATAATTCAACGTGGATGGATTTTTTTGTTTCCACGTATTCCGCGTATTCCACGTATTAATGTGTTTCCACGTATCTGGTTCCTTGTTTCTTGTTCAAGAAAACTAAAAGAAACGTTTACAAAATGCAGGTGATTCTTTTAGTTTGACACATTTTTAATGATGAAATTGCTCGAAAAGTAATGGAAACTAGAATGAATTCTTTATATTTCCATCTGTACCCTTCACAATTCAAGAATTATCACCTACACACAAGAGTCCGTTTTAAGACAACTTGATTCTACCAGAACATTTAACGGATCTACTTGAATTTTCCATGTGTACCTCAAACGAAACTTTTCAGACTCGTGATATCACCCTGCAATCGTACTAAAAACTGTGATTTCCATACAGTTTCCGTTGCATTTCACACGGTTCCTTGCTACGGAAACCTGCTAGAAAGCTTTTGACCCTAAAAACTTCTGTGGTAAGGAAACTGTTTGAAAAACACTGGACACTCGCGTTGATTTAAGATCTTTCCGTTACTTTCATATCAAAAAACCAGAAGACACATGCTTGTTTCAAAATGACATATATAAGAGTCATGTCAGAACTTAATGAAATCCAAAGTGAGGTCGCGAAGATCCGTTTAAGACAACTCGATCCTGGCAAGAAATATAACGGATTTTATCGGGTTTGTGGGCAAAGATTGAGATTATGTTTGTATTTCAAACAATAATTTCCGGACTGCCCTGAAACCATGATTTTTATTAAGTTCCATTGTCAAGAAGCTCACTGTTTCATGTAGTGCAATTGGTACATGAAACAGTACGTTTTATGTAGAGCAATTGGTACCGAAATCGTAGATAATTTCAGTTATACCTTATTCCTATACCTTATATCATAATCGAGCATTCCAAGTTATGCCACAGGCTATAAATCTTATAGCCATCTCTTCATGGAACCCTCAACTACAGCATTATATGTGTCTAAGATTTGAGTCACATTTGAGTCTTTAAGACTGAAATAAGATCGATGATTAGATATAATTTAAAATTCTCGGAGTTTATTATATATATATTCTGTTTCGTTTGTTTTCAAATACATATTCATGGCAACTACTTACAGAAGTTGCTGTATAGTAGTTTGGATCATGTGAACTACCTTTTGCCTTGCGGAATTGCGAAATCGAAAGGGAGGGGGTCACGTGATCGTATTTATGTCACGTACACCAAAAATGACCCTGACGAAGTGAATCATTTTAAAATAAAATAGAACTTGTTTACGAAGGTTGCTACAAATTCTGAAACGAGGTCAGGAATTAGATCAACACCTGGTGTTTACAAAAAAAAGTGATTCAGGTCTGCAGGTTTTCTGGACAAATATCATCTCCAGTGAATAAATAGAATAAAAAATTGAAAACTGACAAACAATTAAATGAAAATAAATATGAATTAAATCAGATATATGTAACAGTTACATTAACTGTTTTCCAGTTTCTTGGGAAATAACAGCACTGAATTCACTTGTGAAACTCAAGTGTTCAAGGATGAACGAACGAGTCGCCAAGTAATTATAAGTAGAATTTTTTTTAATCTGATCACGTCCGGCAGGTTTATTACTATTTGAGTTTAATTTCAACAAGGTCATAATGGGCTAGTATTTCAATAAGTGACATGACATTAATGGCCCTGGAGTGTGTGGAGGCAAATTGGGTTTCCAGTCCATAGCTGAAACACCAGAAAAGTGGTTGCGAAATACTCTAGCTTTACATAAAATGGGAAAGTAGAACTGATTATTTAGTGCAGTGGATGGAAGGGGTCAATCATTGCTTTTAAATTTAGCAATGTTTTTATCTATCCGCCTTCATTTGCTAGGGAGGTATTAATTTCTCTGAAAAAGTGCAATGAGTGGGGGAAGGGGCTCTTTTTTAAGTTAACGTGAATTAGCGTCACGGGATTATGTTGATGATAATTGTTGGACTTTCTGAAGTTGCTCTTGTGTACTTCTGAGTTGGTTATTTAAGTATTTTGATGTAAACGGTCTGGTTGACACATTACTAGTCTGAGTATTTATCCATGGTTTTTTCATTAGGTCTAATTGTAAGTATTTTATTCGGTACGAATATGCAGCAAGTTCTAGCAAGTTCTAGCAAGACCGGAAGTTAAGGGTACACAATCTGGACCAGTATTATTCCCATAAAATATCTTAATGAAAAATAAAACGCGTCTTCATTGGTATTCTTTATTCACAAAATGTTTCTTATTAATTGCACATTTATAAATTCGAAACGCTAACTCCGTTCGTATTGTGAAGTAATCGCTCTGGGCGGGTCATTAACTCAGAGTGCGGTGATAAGAGAGAATCTTAATGACCAAAAAAGCCCAAATTTGTGAACTTATTTTCAGTTAATTGAATTCAATGGCGGATACTGAAATCAACACAGGGTGTCGTTATTTATAGTGTAAAATATACGAAGTGAAAAAAACAAGGTACGAACTTACATAGGCAAGCAGATGCCGATCAATGTCAAACAAATAAGGAGATTAATTCGCAAGAATCTCCATGGAGAGAGAGATATTAACATTTTTTTAGGTGTTATGTATATTTGATTTAATTTATGCTTGATTTAATTTAACTGTTAACAGTACGTTTTAAAATATTTTTATTTTATTTTCATTACATGTCAAAGTAATGTAATTCTGTTTACTAGGAATTTGATATTTTTCAGAAATCAGTTTGACCTGACTGTTCAGTTGAAAATACCTAAAAATGGAACTTTGTATAATTTTGCTGACCTAGTTCCTGGCCTTGATTGAGAATCGAGTAAACAACTTCTTTTTTTAATTCATTTTTAAAATGTGAATGATAATAGTGAAACCGAGGCTGTACTGGTATACGTGACCTTAGACACGTAAATAGCTTCTAAACTGTTCTGGAATGTGATCACGTAACCCTCATCCGGGCATCTGTTTTGCGCAGTATTCAGGTTTTATACCAGTGTCTATAGAGAATTTAGTTAGTTGGGCCTTTACACTGGAAAATGTTTGTTTGTGACCAGTTTGGAGTTACATCTAAATTTTTATTAAAATTATTTAGATTCTAAAAGATTAATTCGTTTTCCTGGAAATATTTGAGTACTCATACAGAATTCTCGCCAAAGACATTGCTTGAAATTTTATTCGGAAATTCAAACATCGGAAAATTGTTTGTGAATAAGCAAAGAACTGTAGACACAACACAATACTAGCTACATTATACATCATCGCCTTCCATTTTTTAATTTTCGTTTGGACTCGAACTTGATATCATTAGAACATTTCATTACTAGGACTTCTAAAATTTAATTCGTAGATTATTCTTGGATAATTTTTGGATTTGATTCTTAAAACCGTAAGTTCTTATTTTTTCATTTATACATCGTTTTTCCAGGGAAATAAATTATTTGTTAGATTTTTCAAAGCTTGTTGTTTTCACTCTTTTTTTGTTACTGTTTTACAAGTAGTATAGGGTAATAATATGAACATGAAACCAGATGCTATTTACTTCAAATTCGCCTTAAAGAATGGTCCGTCAAAAAACATTTATAAGATAACTGAAGTTCGAGCGCAGTTTATGTCCTTAAAAGCTTTAAAAATATAAGTACAGAAATTATTCAACATTCTAGTAGTCCTAGCATGCCTAACTTAGAGACATTTAAAAATATTTGGTCTCATTCTGAAATATTTATGTATATATTTGGTCCTCAGATCAATACAAAAGAAGAATGATATTCGTCTTCAAGGAGGTAAATACTAGAACAATGTCTATCATGAATTCGTTTATACGGTCTCGCCCATCTACCGGCTTCACCTTCAAGTCTTGAAACGGATACTTTAAATTTATCAATTCGATTTCTACATGTCAGAGAGTATATGCTGTCAACGATAAAGTTTTCTTCCGAATTTTACAGTTCTTGCACAATAATAATAATCGACTATTGTTCTTAAGAGGATCAGGAAAGTCCTGCATAAAAATCTCCGTTAGCCTTAAATTAAAATTATTAATATCGCCAACCCCTTGATTAACCCAGATTTCAAAACCAACAGATGTCATAACGAGTCCCAGATAAGTAAATGTATTTACAATTGTGAATTTTATCATATCAAAGTAAGTAATTTTTTTATTTCAAGGTACAGTACCAATTTTTCTTCAAACATTATTTAAATAATCTTGCCCGGCCTGAAGGCATTTGGGCAGGGACGTCATTTCAACTTTTTTCGGGGGGGGGGGGGGGAGGGGACTTCATTGGGGTAGGGGCAAAACTTGATTCATGCAAATATCAATGCGCTGGCTTAGGCTGAATACTAGGTTAGTGAGATAGTAATAACATGGACGTCATTTCAATTTTTTCGGGGGGGAGGGGCAAAACATGACGGGCTTGTTAATTTTCGTATGTAAGCTAAAGTAATTTTACAGCACATGCCCCAAATGACGTACCTGGTGAACTTTAAATGAGTATAATGTTATCCGCACATAAAAGGTGTAACATGCCAATATTAATATATTCAATATACTGTATGACAAACTCTTCCTGGACATTACTTACAAACATTGAAGCAAGATAGTGTGACAGTCATTCTGCTGGACGCCAAGAATACAAGATAATTCATCATCTACCATGTTATCATATTTAACTTTTGACTATACGTTACTTACATCGATTTAATTATATCTAAAATATTTCCGCTTCAAGCAAACATTTTTCAATTCATACCATACGTTATCCTGTATTTTTCAAACAAAATCTTTAATGAAACCAAATAAAAACACAAAATATTGTTTATCCTGATTAATGATATTTGAGATGTAATATAAACCGATTAAACTTTGTGTGTTTTTTTATGTACATAATGATTTGTACTGATGCGTTATAAACATATGAAAATGATTATTTTACAAAACCAAATGACACTTTACCATAGGTTTTGCAAACACTATATTTTCTTTACACTCTTTGATCTTGTGGCTTTCTTCCATCAGTCAAAACTTCGATCAAAATTAGAATGCCCCGTTGATTTGCTATACTAAAATATTCATCTATGATTTCCTTTCGAACAATTCTCCACACTCCTTCATCATCCAATTTTTGAACCATTGTTTCCATTTCCATGTCTACTGCATCATAGTTGCTGAGAATTACTAAGACTCCACCTGAAAATACGTTACGCAATCATTAATTTATTTTAACATCATCAATAACAATAGATTTAGTAATGTCTGAGTCCTCAATGTCAACCTTTGATCTTTTCTTTAGAACACTTGTCATCTGCATGCCTGTAGAAGTTTCAGAATCGTTAAAATAAAATACACCACTAAGAGGTGATACAGCTAAATTATCGAAACAAATTATCTAGTTCCCCACGGTCATGATTTTGTGCTTGACTTTTAGCAACTGAATAAAAGGCAAATAATGCTTCGTAATTACTCTAGCCGGATTTTGTTTCGCATATCTCGCAGTGATTTGATGGTTTCACTAGGGCAGCAATAACATCCACCCAGCCTCAATTTCTTTTAGCGTGAATGTAATAAAGCAGATTTGATGACTTGTGTATCTTTTCAATGGATCGTAATCTAAGAACTCTGTCGAGTGGGAAACTTACCGATCTGATCGATCTGGAATTCCGTGGACTTTTGTAAAATAATGGACCTTATTAGTTATGTAATGCGTCAAGAAAAGCACAAGGTCAAAGGTCGGTAAAGGAAGATATTCTCGTATATCAACGGATGATTTACTAGGAATTAAGTTTTATAGCAACGCTAATTTCACGGACAAAACAAAAGCTGCAATAAAGCCGTTTTATTTACTTTCGAGAATGTGTTGAATGAAAAGCAAACAACTAGCATGTTTTCCCCAATTTTATGAACTTTATTAATGGTATTTGAAAATGGCTGAGGCTGGCAATTTCACACAATATCATGGCTACCGCCTGAGTACACTGAACCTTTTCATCTAACGGGAAACAGGGTCGTAGCCAAATGGTAAGGTCATGGATAGATATACCTTTTCAGTAAAATCACTACAAGAGATGTACCAGATGACAGTTGATCTCATATAAGTAAAATCGGCAATATTTTTATTTAGGATCAAATAGACGCCCCAGGAAGTCTTATGTCGACAAATCCATCTCAATATGACTTTCCTTTCAGGATGGATAGCGCTAACAAGAGTCTCAAGCTGGCTTCTGTAGCGGCCATATTGAATGTGAAATCATGATCATTTTCATAAAGGACCAACTAGGCATCATAAGAAGTCTGCAACTGAAAACCACGTATAACAATGACTTCAAACAGGGCCAAATACATGCCATAAGAAGTCTTCTAGTTTAAAGCGCACGTTCTTAGGACCATCTATTCAAGAGAAGATTGGCACCACTTCAAACAGAACCAAATAGACAGCATAAAATGTCTTTTTGTGAAAGCCTTATGTTGATATGACAATTCATATATGAGGAATACCAATAACAACAGTCTCAAGATGGCCGCTATAGTGGACATATTAGACATAAGATCGGCACTATTTTCATTTAGGATCAACTAAACATCATAAGAAGTCTTGTGGTGAACACTCATTGTCAATATGACTTTCAGTTCAGGAGGAGTGGCGATAATAAGACTTTCAAGATGGCTGCCGTAGGGACAATCTAGGATGTCAGATCGGTGCCATTTTCATTCAGGATCATTAGAAACAAACTTCAATATCCGACCCAAATGTTCACATGACCATCAGTTCAAGTGGTATAGCGATAACAAGTTTCAAGGTGACCGCTGTAGCGGCCACATTAGACATTAGATCGGCACCATATTTAAATAGAACTATCAAGACATGTTTTCTAGTGCAATCCACGTGTTCATATGACCATCCATTGAGGAGAAAAGTTTTCAAGAATAGCGACAAGACTTCTTAGGTGGCTACTGTGACGGCCATATTGGAAATGACATTAGTACCACTTTTTTCTGACCAACTAGATATCATAAAACGTCTTTGAGTGAAAACGCCATATTGATTTCACCATCCATTCAGGAGGAGTAGCGATGACAGGATATCCAAGATGTCCGTTATGGAGGTCATATTGCATATCTCAGCGGCACCAGTTTCATTTAGGAACGCTGTTTACATTTATGTACATACTGAACTGGTTCAAATGAATCGATGTATTACAAATACATTATCAGATTCAAATTACTCTCTTTGCCTATCTCTTGTGGAAGCCGTTGTGGCTAAGTAATGATTTTGAGTGACGGGTCCAATCCTTCATCGGTCAGCTGTTCATTTTGTGCATATAGGCAAGCCACTTACTGCCATTACCTCGTCAGTAAATGGAGTTTCATGTGATTTTGTTCCGTTAGTCACCCCTCAACAAACGAATCAATCAATCTCAATTACTAGTACATTTCAGTAAATAGATTTAGGGCATGTGTAACGTTTGGCAGCAAATGTTTATTTTCAGTCATAATCCTTGAAAATTCCCTCGTTACCGTCCGCACAGAGGGTTACGAAAATAATATACCATTCACAATAAAACAGGCCCCGCGATTATTGGCCTATCACAAAGCCATATGGTCGAAAAAGACGCTTTCTAAGTCAGAATATAAGGTCCTGACAAAACGACACTGAACAAGCACAAATGCAGCTAGCTTCTTGGGAAGAAAATCAACACTAACAAGCGCAACGGATCGAGTCCATATCCCAAAAAAAGCAGAGAAAGAAGGTGGTTATAAACAAACCAATTTTAAACATTAAACTTGCAATTTGTAAACAAAGAAACAGAAGTAACCTCAGATAATTAACGAGAATGTTAACACCACCGAAGAGCAGTTACCGACACGTATATAGAGGCATCTGGAGTGCTAGAGCAGGTACGGACACGTGTAGAGAGGTATCTGGAGTGCTAGAGCAGTTATGGACACGTGTAGTGAGGTAAGAGTAGTGATAGAACAGTTACTGACACGTGCATAGAGGTATCTCGAGTGATAGTGGAGTTACTAAAACATGTGAAGAGGTATCTCAAGTTCAGGAACAGTTACTGACACGTGATACGAGGTATCTCAAGTGACAGAGCAGTTACCGACACGTGTTGTATCTCGAGTGATAGAGTAGTTACCGACACGTGTTGTGATACATCTCAAGTAACACAGCCATATAATTAATTATTCCTTACTTATTTGTAACTCAGAACCAAAATCATATAAAATGTTGTCCTAAATTTGGTAATATAATATTGTTTAATTAATAACCAGGGTCAGATTCAAACATATATTCGTGGGGAAGTGTAAAAATTTAGATGAGGGGTGTGCGGGACAGACATCCCCGCTCTCCCCATCTCTCGTGGATGCCTAGGGGAGAATACTCTAGATGCTCCTACATCTTAAGCGTTTGCAATGCATACGTTTAACCATATGACTGAAAAGAAGGCTTAATGTTCGGTTGTTTCATGATCATTTATGGATAGATTGGGGGTCTCTACCTGTATTGTTTTACAATTTTTCGTTCAAATAATTTCTCCCCAACAGTTGTTATGACAGATTCAAGCAGGAGAAAATAGAGGACAGTGATTTCAAAGCTTTATAATTATGTAAGCCCGTATGTATATGAATGATGTTATCTACATATACATGCATGTCAATGTGAAATTGGAAACATCAGGATTTACCTGGCCTCACAATCCGGGCTATTTCAGGGAAGCCATCAGGAAAATGCCTGGCACAGCTGCAAGCAGTCACAACATCGTAGAAATCTGAAATATAAAGGCTTGAGTTTTTTTCCACGACACATCAACACAAGTAGGCTAGTTATTTAGTGAAACAGAATAGAATAGAGTAAAATAAAATAGAAGCTAATAAACAAAATAAAATTGAATAGAATACAATAGGCTCGAATTGAAAATAAACATAACAGGTGTCCATATTTAAAGAAATGAAACATTATTCAAAATAATGGAATCTTGAATCTTGAACCTTTCACTCACCCTCACCCCCACCTTCACCCCCACCCCTACCCTCACCTCCACCCCCACCCTCACCCTCACCCGCAAACAATATGGGGAAAATTATCAATATAATAGTTCTAAATTGTCGGTTATGGAGATGGAGATGAAGATATTTCGTCTCCGATCTATTTACTTTTACAACAACAAAAAATTAGTATTACTGTTATATGGATATCAAAGCTTAGAAAATGTATTCTGAGACACAGGGAGACAAAGAGAGAATCACAAAATAAAACCAGTCAACACGTGCGTTGGAACAAGATATTTACTGTTTTAATGATGAATTTAGAGGAACTAGTGTTTTTATCGTTATTACCTTGCCAAGGATATAATGGTGCAAGAAAAAATATATAAAATATAAAAGTCACAATGTAGTTTCTTCGACTGTCTGGCTAGTCGTAATAATTGTTGATGTCATTTTTAAATAATGCTGTCACTTCTAGGCCCTATAGTGTTACCCCACACTACGCGTAAGCTTGAACAAAAGAAACATTTCAAACAGACAATGAACCAAAGCTCTTGGTGAATGTGATTTTTATCTTTAGTCCAAGAGCTGAGACTTTTAAAATGGGTAAAAACGGTTACATCTGACTCAAACTAAATGCAAACGCTATAAAATATCAATAAAACAGTAATTATCCGTACGCATCCATTTGATTAATATCGGCTAAAAGTAATATTTACGCACGTCATTAGTACAATGGTTGGCAACTAACAACATTTCCCTAGTATGTATGTATGTATGTATGTATGTACACACACACACACACACACACACACACACACATATATATATATATATATATATATATATATATATATATATATATATATATATATATATATATATATATATATATATATATATATATACAGAGAGCGACGCACACACATACAGACAGAGACACAGGCAGATAGATAGATAGACAAATAGACAGACAGACAGATAGATAGATAGATAGATAGATAGATAGATAGATAGATAGATAGATAGATAGATAGATAGATACATTATATTGGAAGTAGTGTGACCCATAGTGGCAGACAAGCACAATGATCAATCAGAGTCAGAAAGAGCTTGCAATGTATTGATTTCCATCTTCTATACTATAGCGGGTATAGCTCAGTCGAATTTACTACATTAATACCATTATTGTACAATAGTTTTCATAATGAATAAGAAAGACAAACGTGCAACTTGATCGACAAAGTGCTTGAATTCACAACTCACACATTATTACCTGAGATTATATGTACAAAGAATAAAAGCACTTTAAAATTCCAAAAACATTGTATTCCTTATAGTCCAAATGTTAAGTTTTAAGGGCAATTACGTGCCCACCCTCCCCTTTTGATGGGGGGGGGGAGTAGCCACAGATGAAAAGAGTGCTGGTATACATTTTTAGTATATATTTCTAGTCAGTTTTTTACTTACTATCCGGAATGCTGAGCCTCGCTTCGGTGATGAACTCTATAATGTATCTGTCATATACATCCTTTTTCATCGCCTCTGTCATCATTTTCTCTGATGGTTCGAGCCCGTCTATGTTTCTGAATCCAAGCTTTCGAAGCTACGGCCAGTAAAATAGTATAAATTCAAGTTCATGTATGTATGTATGTATGTATGTATGTATGTGTCTATGTATGTATGTATGTATGTATGTATGTATGTATGTATGTATGTATGTATGTATGTATGTATGTATGTATGTATTTATATATGGCTACAATAATACACGTCAGTAAACAAATCTATTTCTACACATTAGCTACAGAAATATGAAAGGGATACTCTCAACTGCCTTAGAGCAAATGACGCTTTCAAACTGCATACATTAATTGCACATTAAAACTCAGAGGTGTGACAAAATAGAAACAATTGAAACCTTACAGTTGTAGTTGATATTTGCTGAGACTGTCCGATAGGTACAGATACAGTAACCATGTGTAACCGAGTACTGAATAATTAATCCAAAGTACTGTAATAGTAACTGTAATAATTTAATAAAAAATATCGTTTAATCATGATTACTACCTGATTAAAACATTTTCAAGAACATATGCACACCACATTAAGCGATATTGGATTATTTCTCAAAAATGAATAACAATCAGGAGTATAGGATTAGAGATTTTGTATAAAACTTTTATGACCATTGCATTATCCTCTTTTTCTTGTTTTCGTTTCTGAATATATCACCCTTGGACAACCAACAATCAGGAAATTATGACGGGTAGGCCCCACAACGACACTAAGCAAGGTTAGTGTAAGGTTAGTGTCTTCATTGTTTTTAACTTCTCTTTATTTCTTGCATCACAATTTTGTTGATTCTAATCAGCTTCACGTAGAATTTAGATTATACTTGCAAGTGTTATTAGGGAAAATTATATTTGAAATTATCTTTTAGCAACATCCTTTTTGCATTTATAACTTTATTTTCTTATCATTGGCATAATATATACATGGTCTGCTGTTATACCTTAGAAATACGATATATCTCCGACAAATGTGCCAAATTGGAGGCATCGAATACCTGTAGATGTATGAATGGTTCGAATGTTCTATCCAAATATTTGTTATCGAGAACGCCAGGAAAATCGAAAGCGACACTTCATATCTTTACGCTTTAAAAAATAATTGAAACTGCATTTTGAAGTTGCAAAGTACAATATCACCTATTTGTTTTGATTGAATCCTAGACATGCACGTATTATATATTGTACATCATTAAATTTATTATATTTGAAATCAGTGATATAAACATGAAATGAAAATCCATTTAGTTCCTAATTTAAACAATTAAACAACAAAGTCCAATAATGTGTGATATTACTTTAATTGGTTTTAACAACATTTTAATATAGTACTGGCCATATCATGCCGAGAAAATGTGAGCTAAGTGCCTTTCCCAAGGACACCAAGGCAGCCGACCCAGGCAGGCTTTCCCAATGACACCAAGGCAGCCGACCCAGGCAGGCATTGGTTGGTACTGAACCAGCGACCCTTGGATAACGAGTCCGAAGCTCTGCCAAATTAGTTGCCGCGACTTCCAAGTTTCATATTAACAAATATTTCAATGGGTGTTGGAATAAAAACGAATGTCTAGACTAAAGTATCTTATTTAGTTTCTCTTCGAAATGTTAACATTTTAAATTACGATGATATAATAGAGACTATATGAATAGAAACATACTTGTGATTTTATACAAAAATATTAAAATGTCATCAGAATATAATTGCCTGCTTTGTAAAATAAATAATGTAATGTAATCCGTTACGCTGATCAATAATAATAAGATCTAACTAATTATAATCTGAATTTTAAAAAATATTTGTAATTTTAATAATTATAGTTGATACTAATTGACCTTGTTTCCGCTAAGGTTGAAAATCTGGGTGACAATTGTACTACCAAGTGAAAAATCCCGAAAACTGATTTGAATTTGAAACATTTAGCTTTAATAATAATAATAATAATAATAATAATAATAATAATTAAATATTGACGTCAGTTTTTATTAGTAAATTGGACGTAACTTTTATATTCGTAAAGTGGACACAACATTTTCTGATATGCAAATAGTACATTTTTATTTAATTATAAGATGCCATTTTTAGCACTTTCTTCCAAATTCCTGCATCTGCTGCTTCTTTTTCACATTTAAAACATATCTGATGATTTCAAATCATTGCATGCAGAGGCATGAACAACAAATATAACTGCAATGGTAAGGACTGGTACAGGTACGTGCGTTATGGTGTGCTCTTTCTACCGAGTTCCCTTACTGATTCTTTTAAATGCAGACTTTCTACACTTAATGTGGACGCAAATAAGACTTTTCCCCAAAATTAAGTCTTTCCAACTTTGCGTAATAGGTGCTTAAATAATCTGACCTATAGACTACATAATCTCATTATACGCAATAGGTGTCAAAATAATCTGACCTACAGACTACATGATCTCATTATACGCAATAAGTGCCTAAACGATCTGACCTACAGAATACATAATCTCATTATACGTAATAGGTACCTAAATAATCTGACCTATATTCTACATAATCTCATTATACGCAACAGGTGCCCAAATAATCTGACCTATAGACTACATTATCTCATTATACGCAATAGGTACCTAAATAATCTGACCTATATTCTACATAATCTCATTATACGCAATAGGTGCCTAAATAATCTGACCTATAGACTGCATAATTTCATTATACGCAACAGGTGCCTAAATAATCCTACTCAGTCAAAATAAAACCTGATCTCGACAGTCCTACGTGGAGATCTGATAAGAGGTCATGTTCTGTTGACCTTGAAGTTCACCATTCGAATAACAACTTTCAAATTTTTGATAGCGATACGCGTCACTCAGAACATATCGTTGATAACGATAACTCTCTCTAACATGAATTTGTAACGCATTATTTTATAGGCTAATATAAGTCCAAGGTCACCAAAACGTGAACCTTTATCGATGTATCTCAGATCTCCACGTAGGATTGTGGAGATCTGACTTTAATCTGACCTATAGACTACCTATTCTCTTTCACTCTTATTCTCTTCGGAGGGTTAAATAGCTGGCTTGTTAGATGGATGCAATTTTTTCGACTATGCCTGAATCTGCCTGGTTCTCTCTCTCTCTCTCTCTCTCTCTCTCTCTCTCTCTCTCATTTGAAACAAAAACATAGCAACCCTACAAAAATAAAATTAAAACAATCAATAATACCTCGACTCCGCACAGACCAGTGCCAGCTCCAATGTCTAAGATCTTGACCCCTTTTTTATCGATTTCAAGGGGATACAAGTCTTCCAAGACTTCAGCCGTTTTCCTAGGGGCGTAAAACACGTCACTGCTGTATACCTGTAAAAATTAAGGGGCTTTGACTGTACATGTATAATGATGCATAGAACAGTCAATTATTTACTTCTGTAACCAAAGACCACATATTTCTTATTAAGTGTTATATACGGTAAATAATTTGATTCACTGATTCGTAAGTTATGCTTTAGAGAGTTATGCGTATTCCGTATGTTATGGATTCACGGTTTAAATGAGAAGAAAACTTAATTCTTTTATCAGTTTCATTTAAATGATAGGCAACAAGTTGAGAATGAACTAAATATATATCTGAAATGTTTGGCGTAGCAAAAGTATCGAAAACGATAAAAAGCAAGAAAAATAAAAGAGGATGAATTAAGTACTAACTACCTTGTCATAACCGATCTCAGCCCAGTTGTTGTAAGCTTCAAGGACATCACTTCGGTCTGTGTAATTGAGACTGAGACTGCTGAACAGTGCACACATCTCCTTAAGCATCTCTGACTTGATTTTGGTATTCATTCCTAGCGTACAGAATAATATCCAGTATAAGCATTATTTTACCAAACACCTTGATCTTGCTATTCATCCAAAGCACACATAATAATCCAGTATAAGTATTGTCCCACCAAGCACCCTCGGTTTTGGTATTCATCCCTAGCGTACAGAATAATATCTAGTATAAGCATTGTCCCACCAAGCACCTTAGTTTTGGTATTCATCCATAGCGTACAGAATAATATCTAGTATAAGCATTGTCCCACAAAACACCCTCGGTTTTGGTATTCATCACTAGCGTACAGAATACTATCTAGTATAAGCTTTGTCCCACCAAACACCCTCGGGTTTGGTATTCATCCCTAGCGTACAGAATAATATCTAGTATAAGCTTTGTCCCACCAAACACCCTCGGTTTTGGTATTCATCACTAGCGTACAGAATACTATCTAGTATAAGCTTTGTCCCACCAAACACCCTCGGGTTTGGTATTCATCCCTAGCGTACAGAATAATATCTAGTATAAGCTTTGTCCCACCAAACACCCTCGGTTTTGGTATTCATAACTAGCGTACAGAATACTATCTAGTATAAGCTTTGTCCCACCAAACACCCTCGGGTTTGGTATTCATCCCTAGCGTACAGAATACTATCTAGTATAAGCTTTGTCCCACCAAACACCCTCGGTTTTGGTATTCATCACTAGCGTACAGAATACTATCTAGTATAAGCTTTGTCCCACCAAACACCCTCGGTTTTGGTATTCATCCTTAGCGTACAGAATACTATCTAGCATACACATTATCCCACCAAACACCCTCGGGTTTGGTATTCGTCCCTAGCGTACAGAATACTATCTAGTATAAGCATTGTCCCACCAAACACCCTTGGTCTTGGTATTCATCTCTAGCGTACAGAATAGTATCTAGTATACACATTATCCCACCAAACACCCTCGGTTTTGGTATGCATCCCTAGCGTACAGAATAATATCTAGTATACAAATTATCCCAAAAAAACACCCTCGGTCTTGGTATTCATCTCTAGCGTACAGAATAATATGCAGTTTTAGCATTATCCAACCAAACACTTTTTTAACTCATTTAAACATAAAACTAAAAACTTAAAACTAAAAACGTGGTCACACGAAGTTGTTCATGTAATATATTTAAAGCAGGGATAAAAACAAGTAGGTTATGTGTAAGGTTATTAAAGGCAGGGATATATTTTGCAATTAATAAGCAGGTGTGGTATTCCGCTTTCGTAATACTACTTATTTATAGGAATATTAATGGTGATCCAATAATAATGCTATAGCGACCATAGGTGCATGAATCACACCCAGATGAATTGCTTGTCTCAACAAATTATTATTAATCAACTGGTTGTAATACATTACAAACGGACCAAGCCATATAATGGCAAAGCAGACCCTCTTTTAATGTTGTAAAGCGCTTAGAGCTTCTATCGATTAGGCGCTATACAAAGTCCTCATTATTATTATCATTATTATTATTATTATTATTATTATTAGAGGTTTTAAATTAGTCCTTTATGACCGTTAATAAAACTAATACTAGATAAAGGTTTTTCATAAGGCCCCGTATAAAAGACTAGCATTAAGTACTTTGTAACGAATGCCTTGCCAAACGTAGCTGTTTTTCGATTCACTCTACAAGTCACACATTACCTAGACAGCCAGTTAAATACAATAAACATTAATCTGGCATTTGCAATATTGCACTAAGATGAGAAATCAAACTGCAATATGTATATCATTATATTTAGCATCGATCCTGGCATCCTTAAGTGTTCCATTTACAAAGCATTCTAACTCAGATATGAGGATTCAATATGGATAAAAAAATACAGATGTCTACCTCATTAAACACAGTAATGTACGCTAAAAAACTTCAATATTTAACACTCATTTTTCTAACATGTCGAAACAAATCTAAGCAGTTCATTTTGATTCAATAATTACAAGAAATAAGGATGAAGGCTTCAGCACAGTATATATTATGAAATCGGCGTTTGCTCACTGACCGTGTCTTACGTCGTCTGTCAGTCATATTTGCTCAACCCTAGCCTAACATAACCGACATTTGACCGGTAACAGGACATATTTGTAAACGCCCATTTAATTACATAACAGTACCCGTTTATACATGCCTAATGCATTTCCAAAATCCCACTCAACGTTATGCTATAGCAGACTTCAATAATCTCTGGATGCAACCGATCACGATTCCCAGCCCCTAAACCCCTTCTAGATTCTCATGACATTTTCCCCAGTGGTAACTTTTTGCATACACATACATCCGCTATTGATACTCGTTTGAGCCCCAGAAAACACGCTCTGAGACCACGCTTAGGTATCAAGGTTCACATCCCCAGCACATGACTGCCATCAAAGGTCATTGGGGGCTTCCGCGACAGGTTTGCTCGTTGACCTTTACTGCATGCAAATCAGTTGCCTCTTTCAGTTCCGTTCAGCGGTTCCGTATCTGCGCAAGGAATCGTTAAGAGTTTTCCGTTTCGGCCAGCATCCTCTCGAACTCATCCGTGGTAATAGTTTTAACTCGGACGACCAACGAGAATAGCTTGGCAACTGTGCTGAGAACGTTTTGTGCTGCTGCGAGAAGTCTAAATAGGAACTTATTCCTTTATGCAAAAGAAAATTATTTTTCAACGACGTAAACCACACCGGTTATTACCGATATGGTTCCGACAACAATTCCTATTGCCGTGCCGTTGACTGATGCTGTCATTGAAATTTCAGTAACGCCTAGTCCAACGGTTGTTTCCGCGGAGAATCCACAAATCACTTCTACGACAATACACGCGCGTTTATATTTGCGAGTACAACCGCTTTCTCGATGGTGTCATCTCGCAGCTTTGTCCTCAATCAATTATTGAACGGATATGACAAAGTACACGGTTGGGGTGGGGTGCTCCCGATATTTTAATTAAAATATTATGGAAGTCCCACCCTGGCTCTGTTTTGTTGGAAGAAAGATAGATGTAAAGCTAAGAGCCCCCAGTCAGCAATACCGACGATTAGATGGTCAAATATACAAAAAGATTGAAATTCAATGAATAACAATTCAATAATCAAATGACTCAAATTTCCAATTACACTCCTTCCGCTCGACCCTTTAACAGCCTATTGCATTACTTGATTAGCAGTGAGACTGGTGTCCACCTGTCCTTGTATTTCTACTCATCTGTTGTATCCTTCTCTCTCTCTTATTTCTCCCAATTCCTTCTTCTCTTCCTCCCCGATATTTCTCCAAATTCCTTCTCCTCCTCTTCCTCGATTTTCTCTAGACTCCATCCTCTCCTCTTCCACTTTCTCCTCCACGCCTGCACTTCTGTCGACTTGAAGACTTGGGACTCAATGGAACCGGAAGTTCTCTGTCCCCTAAATTGCTTCCTGTGAAAGCGAAATGACGGTACAATATTTTTCCCTAACCCTCTCATCTCACACTACACACAGCCTATCATCAGATAACGGGTATCAAATTGCTTAAGTCATGCATTCGTTCACATAGAGATACCCATACGTTCTTGTACGGTAAAACAAAAGTCATAATGCAGCACGATATCAATTACTTCTTATACATGCATCAATATATTCCGTCACATCAGAATATATTCCTAATTCCGTTATACTAAACAATATCAGACGCATTTCTTTTGCCTTACACTCATACAAAGTACGCAGATATTAAAATATCCATGCTCTGACGTAAGCATACGTCCCTATTAACTAATCTTACATACTTTAACCATTTTCCAAATTCAAAATTAAAGCATGTGTAAATTCTAAAATAACGCATTAATAAATGCACTGGTTTACTACGAAGTAACCTAATAGCGAATTACAAAATTAATTCTGACCACAAGCTAACAATCTACATAATTCTCTATGTAATGCTCAAGCCCATTTCTCAAATACGCATGTAAATGAAACACTACAAAGATAATTCTACATACTGAACGATCCGAGTAATTAAGTGTACATACTACCAATAATTGCAATTACGATGCCGTAATATTCTGCAAAATCGAGCGAATAAGTTACTGACCTTTTCGAAGCTTTGTCTTTCCTTAGAATTTATCTCTAAGTTCTATCGCCAAATTACGAGTCGCTTCGTTTCTCGGAGTAAACTCTATTGATCTGCAATCCTTTCAGGCGAATAATAAATTGATCTTACGAGTTCGGAAGATATCATTCGGGTCTGAATTGTAATCACGCCCTCTATCTAAATTTTGTATTGATATCGTTGTGGACCGATCCAACCAAACTTAGCTGACAACGTCCCTCTCGCTGTCTGTCAATGTGGGGTCGGACAAGAACACGTATCGTTCACCCAGCGGACTTCGTTTTGATCCTTGAACAAACTTTTAACATATAGATTAGAGAAAAGAGCCGAGAGAACGGAAACGATGGTACCGGAAGTACCGACATGGAGGACCGAGAGAACGGAAATGAGGGTACCAGAAGTACCGACAAGGAGAGCCGGGAAATGAATACAAGGCGGAAGTTACAGATGAGTAACATAGAAGGGACACGGGAAGGAAACACTCTCATCTTTAAGTTTCGCGGGATGAAATAATTGGCAATTGGGATAGATCGTGGATTGAATGGAAGCAATTGCATTGACAATTGTCCTGTAATTAAGAAATACCGTGACATAGTTTATTAAATTGTTATACCTTTCACCGTATTAATTTTATATTTGAACACCTAGACCGTCGGCTCTGCTGACTGGAGGCTCGGAGCTATTTAACCTTTAAATTGTCCGTCTTTCTCCGGGGTTAGTAATAATTCCGCAGGGGGCACGTGACACAGTGAACGTCTAATACGCATGTCTTCGATGACATCGGCACCCTCATTGTCCCCGACAGCAATACAGGCAAAGGGAGAACGCTAACAGTGTCAAGCTCAATGAAAACGGCAGCAACATAACAACACCAGCAATACCAAAGACATTACCAATACAGCTAAATTTGTATTTCTTTACGAAGTCAGGTTGTTTCATCGCATAATACGTATAACAATCCCAGATCAATCACAGGAAAAGCGTCATAGCACGTTCAAAAAACATGAAAGACTGATATACACAACGCTTACATTAAAGACTTGCGAGATAAATACTATAAAAATTATACCAAAAATATACAGGAACGTTATAATAATAATAATAATAATAATAATAAGGACTTTGTATAGCGTCTAATCTTTAGAAGCTCTAAGCGCTTTACAACATTAGACAACACCTATAAGAAAAAAAACATATAATAATATTACAAAAACAAACACCATGAAATTAGAAAAACATTTGAAAGTAAAAAAACATGCTGAGAATTATATGTGTAGTTATACAGACTATATTACACACTAAGTTGCAAATGAGCATAATAAATTAATATAAAAATAAGAAAACAGTAAGTTGATCCACCATGGAAGACAGAAATTAGATATGTTACTGCTGCTGCTTGTACTAAAAATAATTCTGATTAAAGAGTTCTATATAAAAAGGAGTTCTGACAAAAATTCATGCTACCATTCCTGTATATAAGTCGAAAAGTTAACAAAAGTTCCAAAACGAATCTTAATGTATGATACTTGTTTCCATTGCTTTTTAATCATTTTGCCTACCGATGTCTATCTCTCATGTTAAATAGTCCGTGAATTATTGCAGCACTAATCGCATTCAGTTTGGATTCCCCATATTTATTACCAATATCCAAAAGCATATTAATTCCCTCCGGCTCTGTGGCTTCACGTGAGTAAACACCGCTGTTTTCATTCACAATAAAGTCACTTCACTCATACGTGCCGATAGTCAGTGGTGAATAAAGGGTTGATTCGACGACCGTCCTTGTACGTGTTTGAGCTGCGAAATTTAAGCTCATCCACCAAAGCGGTTATGAGCATTTTCTCTATACACTCCAAATCGATAAAAAAAAATTAAAAAAATTAGTCATTAGACTGGTTTGCTGGTGTATTATCTTTTTATTCCTCTATCCTGTCCTTGTTCGTATTGTTCATGATCTCAATAAAAGTTCATCGGAGCAACAAAACGATTTACTAAGCCATCTTACATACACAAACATATATCCATTTTAAACAAGATTTATGGGTATTGGACGCGGACACGGGATTCAAGGATTTAACACGCCCGCGCGCGCACGTAAACACTACACAAACCAATTCGGACCATCGTTAACGAGAGAGCAATATTCATTTATATTCATCCTTAATTCATACACGTATGAAGATGAGAGAGAGTGCGAACAATATCACGTGTGGGATACGGTAAAGGCGAATGACCTTTAGTCGATGAAATTCCTGGCTTTGACCTGCAACAGTGAGACTATGTTTAAAATATCCATTCCAAGCACGCGGTGCCTTTTGTGTCTCTTCTAGCTATGGGATGTGTTTTGGTGCTGTAATCAGAAAGTACGCGCTACTTTAATTTTGTGAGTGTGTTCGTGACCTAAGTTAAGACAAAAAAAAAACTATGTCAGGTTTACAATTCAGCTGAAACATGGTAACTAAACAACTGCGTGGTAAGTCCGAAGAGGCGACTAATGGATGCAGGAGCATAATGGTTAGTAAGCCGGGCTCTTCACCTAAAAGTTACGGGATCGAATCATATCATCCGATCACCCAGGCTCTATCACATTGATGTAACCCTTTATGGCGTGTATGCCCAAACATACGTAACCCCTCCCCCAATTTATTGTTTGTATGTGCTTAATTACTCTTGTTATATCTCATTAAATATTTTCATTAAATATTTTTTCTTCGTGTCTTTAAGTTATATTATTTGTTACTGGGTCTCCCTAAAGATTGCGTACGTAAACATGCATGCCTGCATAGAAGCCTTATAAATGTGTAGACAAAAATACCTAGGTACCAATTTCAATCCGCACTGGTCTGTAACTGTAACTAAAACGGCTACATGTCTGCGGCATAATGCCCCAGTGCCATACATTACTATAAACTGCCAAACTGCAGACATCGTCGCAATAGGACTAAAATTGTTAAAGTTAATTCACACACACACACACACACACACACACACACGTGTCTCTATGGACTTACTATAAGGACTGAGCTATTATCTTGTGCCCTGTAAGGTCGATGCATTTAGAGCCTATCTGATTAATCGCGGATGATGGGAGCATGCAATGAATGTCCATGACGCGCCCTCGTCGTCCCAGACAATGTCAAACCCAACGAAAACGGCAGCAACAAAACAAAGTCAACAACAGCAATACTACCAATAGTTATATTTATATTTAGGAAGGATCAACGTCATACCAAGAACATAACACACAACTAAATATACATTAAAGACTTAATAAATGAATACTATATCAACTATACAAGCAAATACTGATAGCATAATATTATATGTATCACACTACGTCGTACTATGAGCCTACAAAATAAACATACAAATAAAAACTAAGCTAATCCACCAAGGATGACCAAAGCCAGAATTGGTACTGCTGCTGCTTCCGCTTGAAGTAATTACGATGATTAATGAATTCTATATCGAGAACGAGTTGTGACAAAAAATGCTAACGCTTTTTTCGTACATTAGTCCAAAAGTAAACAGAACTTCCAAATCTAATCTAAATTTATGATACTAGTTTCAAACGCTAATTAATTATTTGACCTACCTTTCTTCTCTCGTATTAAATAATCCTCTACCTTTCTTCTCTCGTATTAAACAATCCATGGACTATTGCACTTTTATATGCATTCTATTTTGGATTTCCTATATTTATCCCCTACATCCACGCGTATAATTATACCCTCTGGCCTTGTGACCTGCTGAGAGTAAACACCGCTGTTTTCATTTACATTAGGGTAACTTGACTGGTGCATGCCGATGCTCAGTAGTGACTAAAGTACTGATAACCCGTCCGGGTTCAGTGACTGTCCTTGGACTTGTTTGCCTTACGGTTTACGGGGTCCTCCACCACAGCGGTTACACATATTTTCTCTATACACTCCAAATGGATACAAAATTAGTCACTACTCTAGTTTTAGCGCGATACTCTCTTTAAATTCCGCTACACTGTCCTTGTACGTATTGTACATGATCGTAAAACAAGTTCATTCTTGGATCAATAAACCGATTTACCAACCCATCCTACATATATGGCCACTTTGCCATTTTAAACAGGATTTATGTGTATTTTACGAGCATACGTGCTTCAAAGGAAGAGGGTACAATGAAGCCGTTATACTAAAATTTAGATTGGACACACACACACACAAGAAACAATACGAATTTGACCTTCGTTAAGAGAGCAATATTCTACTATACTTTTTCTTGATTCATGTACATTCGAAGATGAGAGTGCGCGAGAACAGTACAATATCAACGGTGGGATACGGTCAAGGTGAATGAACTAAAGGTTAATGATATTTCTGGCCATGACCTGCATCAGTGAGAATATTTACTGGACTTCCATCATAAACACGCAGTGCCGTTGTGGTTCTTTGGGCTCTGGGATGTGTTTTGGTGCTGCTTTCAGAACATCCAAGCAACCTTAATTTTGTAGGGTGTTTGTGGCATTTATTATGATGACAAGAAATGGATTCAGATTCACTATTCACCTGAAACAATGCTATTAAACAGCTTCGTGGGTATTATGTACGAACAGCATTTCTCTCCGTAAGCGCCAAGACAACACATAGCAATGGCAGCCGCACAGGTGCATCATTTTCGATGATCATGTAATACAGAGCAAGCATTAGGAGGACGCTTAACTTTTATCACTTTTAACTTTTATCACCCTAGCAGTTCATACTCGTCTTGAACTAAAGTCGGTTAGAGCGAGAATTGTGATGTTATTAAACATGAAAAGGACGCATAGAAACACTACGTAATGCACAATAGTTTCGTTTGTATTGGCGGAGTTATTTCTGGTTATTTCGTTGTATTACTTCTTTTCTTTCTATCTTATATTATAATCATTTATAATCTTGTTGCGATTTGTTTTTCAAATGCATGGGCCACGTGAATAAAAATTTAATTAAAAAACAAATTGGGTACGTTTTCCTAAAAGCGCATATGATATTGGATGAAATATGAAACAACTCCTGGCATGGTAATATTCACATTTGTATTACCTGAAAATAATAATAATAATAATAATAATAATAATAATAATAATATAGTAAGAATGCATATGGAAGAGTTGCTGTGTTTATAACTTTATTCAAAATACGCTTCTCTGAGAAGATATATATTAAATTAATAATGATAACTGAACTCATTACTAAAGTACAGTACTTTTTTTGTCGTTTTTTATGAACGCTTTTTAATAGTCTCTTAGGTTAGAGTGTTCTTGGACGGTTTTCATGAACGTAAAGTCATTTCTGATCCCATTAGTTAACAGCTTTCTATAACAATGACAAAATTGGGACGTTCTACATTCTACAATCAGTGTTTCAACAATAGGCCAGCAGGTTTTAGTTGATGATAGAAACGCGACAACCCCAGTCGATACTGACCTGTTAAGGTTCATTTTCCACTTCAAGGCATTTATGGCGGAAATGTTGAGATTGCCTTTGCAAATGCAAATAAGATTCACAAAAATGTATGCTTCTTTGTATTTGTACTACGTAGTGCAATTCTCTCATCAACTCTATGTCGGTCTTGCCGTGGGCCCGGGAATGAGGTATAGGCTTCCTGAGATTTCCTAAAAGGCGACTAATGAAGGCTGGAGCCATGGTCACATAATGGTGAGCACGCCGAACTTGCCACCTAAACACGTACTGGATCGAATCCTATCATCGGATCAACCTGGCTCTGCCACCGTGGTGTGTTCCTTTATGGCATGTATGCCCCCTCCTCCGCCGAAATAAAACTCTCCAGCCCTTACTTATTTCATGTGCTTAATAAATCTTATAAAATATTTTGTTCTTCGTCGTATTCTTTCTAGATGATTTGTTACTGAGGCTCTTTAAAGTTTGCCTATGAAAATATGCGTGCATGCATAGAAGCAATATAAACGTGTAGATAAAAAATACCTTTGTAGCAATTTCATTCTGCACTGGTCTGTAACGGAAACGGATTAAACAAGATTTACCTCATTGGTAGTGTAAATAATTCGTTATATTGGACGCATATGAAACGAAACAAATTCAAAGATGTCTCTGGTGACACAGTGGTATGACTGTGTTTTCCATCCATAAAATTAGTCCAGATTAAATATTGATCTTCTACTTTGACGCTTTCATTGATAAATATTTGAAGAAAACACTGTAGAATGTCACGTCTCGTCTGCTTGTGCGGTACATAATCGAAATCTCATAATTGACACCTAAACAAGAAAAGAGATCATTATGACAATTTCCTTTTTCATTGGTGCAAACATGTATGAGAATTTCTTGTTAAACTTAGTTCTGAATCTTACGATTCCGTTGACTTTGGAATGTAGTTGTACATTAATTAACATATGCCCTAAGGAATTTTCCAAAAATAATATATTCCATTTAAATGTAATATTACTTATATATATATATATATATATATATATATATATATATATATATATATATATATATATATATATATATATATATATATATATATATATATATATATATATATATATATATGAAGAGAGACAGACAGACAGAGACAGAGACAGACTTACACGGAGAGAGAGTCATACAGAGACAGATAGAGGGAGTATGCTACCATACAGGTTAAAAATATTTTCATTCGTTCGATAAGGAGACTCGAGCCCAGGTTCGTATCACGACAGACAACGGTGGAACATGACCACTGGTATACATACATATATATATATATATATATATATATATATATATATATATATATATATATATATATATATATATATATATATATATATATATATATATATATATATTGTGTGTGTGAATTCCTAAAGGTTCTGAGGTTTGTTATCGTAGCTGCTTAACCTTACATAAGAAATGAGAGTTGTACCATAATGAAGATCCAGCATTTCATCTGCGCATTTGTGGGCACGACTGGATAGTCATCAAACTTATAATGTAAAAAACAAAATATTGTTTATAAACAGAATATACCGACTTCATGAGAAGAAGTTAGAAAGGACAATACATGAAAACAATTTGATTCCAACTGCCTTCTTGCAGACATCTTCTGCCTTCTTCTTGTAAGCTTTAGAGACTTTGTGCGGGATGGACATTGTTTCGACATCATTATTATCATTCTCGATGAAGTTATTCTCATCACCAGTAATAGAAGCTAGGAAAAACCGACAACAATCATAACCACAAAGACGATAGCAACAACAAAACAGCAACAAAAAAAAACAGCAGCATCAATAGCAATAATACCGTTTCATATTTTTTATTATGGCTTTGGAGAAAAATATAACAAGTAATACATTAAACAGATCTAAAAACATGTAAGTAGTATCATAATGGGAGGTTATGACCTCTGTTACCTATCACTGCACTGACCCCTAATAGATTCCCCATGACTTTTCACCAATGGGAGTTTTCTGCCCACACCTGCATACCTGATTCTAGCCCACCTGAGATTTCCTGAGACCGCGCCACGGGTTTAGGGGTTTGATAGGTATATGCGGTTTCAAAACACCCATTATGACAATACAGTTCGAAGGTTTCACCTTGGTCTCCTCTCGCGAAAGCCTCGCTGCTATATTGGTATCGGCTGTGCTTGGCAAACAAGAATCTTATTCATACTATATTTCTTCCCGTATTTCATTTACCATATCATTAGTCATCCGTTTGCCTCCTTCTTCAAGTGGCTTTTAAGTAACGTTCTTTTTCACAGCGCAAAATCACCTGAGTGATTCAGCGACGAGATGTCCAAATATTGGGCCATCCATTTCCGTTTGCAACGACATCGTCGAATAAAACAGCAATGGCAAAACTTTTCATCCCGGGTTTTCCAGAATATCTTCTCCAGGGAAAGTTTCAAATGGTCTATGGTGTGTTTTCTCTTAGCGGCTGAGGTCTTTTCAAGTTGACCTCATTTGAACCTGATAAGTGTTTGCTTCTGAGACATTTTATTTTGACCGTTACAGGTCTAATTACCAACTGTTACTTGAGAAAACACTATGAGCTTTTGGGGGATTTTATAGGTTGTCTACAGTCGCGTCAATGACCATCATTCGGTCACATGAGCTCTCCACGAGTCTTGTCAGAAAATATAACAGCAATGCATCTATATTCTACGTCCTGACATTCGCGTGCTTTGATGTACACATCCATCACAAACTGCTTAACCTAGTCAAGATGCTCGAGAAAAAAAGAAATAGATCGTGTAAAACCTAATAAAGTCTTTCTGGGAAATAGTTATGTTTACTTAAGTTGTATTGTGTGATAGACCTTTGTCCATAACTGAGGGTAGAAGTTTGGGCCTACCTGAATAATGTCATGTTTAAAAACATATTTACTTGGATTTGAGTTCAAGACATTAGTTTTAAAATGCCTGCTCAACTTGATATTTGTCATGTCCTTTATTAAAACTTAAGTAAAAGACGTGACCTTGACCTCGTAATAACAAACGTTTACAATCAGATGAAAGAGAAGACAGAGAAATGTAAGTGAAGGAGATACAAATGCAGAGAGATGAAAGGAGGGGAAATCATATATATATATATATATATATATATATATATATATATATATATATATATATATATATATATATATATATATATATATATATATATATATATATATATATATATCTTACTATGATTAATACAAAATAGCTTTGCCACGAGGAGTTGTAAGAATGCAAATGCAAAAGGTGCAAAGAATTATACTAATTAATCACTTTATCTTCATTAATCTAAAGGGTACTGAACTTCCAAAAGCGAATCTAAATGTATGTTACTTGTTTGCCAATTAATCATTTAACTAAAATTATTTTCCTCCCCTCGTATTAAATAATTTATTAATATAGCATTCTATTAAGATTTCCGATCTTTGACTCATATATCCTGAAGATATATTTATATCATATGCTTTGAGATTCCACGAGACTAAACGTACTGGTGCATGGAAATACTCACTGATTACTATTCCATGTTCGTCAGGCTTAGTTGAACTACTTTACTAAATTTAGCTTCATCCAGCACATTGTCGATATCCTCTCAATATATATATACATTAGTCACGATACACTGGGTTTGTCATGATATATATTTGTATTACACAGCACTGTGTTTAAAAAAAATCTAAATAATGGTTTGTCTGAGCAACACACACATTGATTAACTCAGACATCATAAAATCTCGACACTGGGGTTTGCAAGTAAGATCGGGCTTCAGAGAAAGCATGTATGTCAAAAGTTTTATCCATTTAAAAATATAATTGTGGCCTTCGTTACAACAGATAGCTATATTCAACTATTGATACTGTGTTATTGATTATTGTACGTTGTTGTAATTCCACGTCAGGTTGCACTTTTTCTTCGATGATGATAACGAAGACAATGATGATGAGAGAAGAGTAGTAATGGTAATGGTAATATTTCATCATTCATTCGTGTACAATGTAGTAATTCCACGTTACGTACCATTCATTTCGCTGTTGTTGGTGATGATGATAATGATGATGATGATGATGATGGTAATGATGATGATGATGAGAAAGATAAGTAGTAATAGTAGTAGTAGTAGTAGTAGTAGTAGTAGAATAATTTGAATGTCGGATACGGTAAAGGTTAGAAACCTTAAGTTTGATGGCATTTCAGGGCATGGACTGAAATAGCGAGACTATGTATTCGACTTCCTTCGGCCACTGTCGAACAATATTTTGTGCATCATGCAAATGTTATACTACTGTTTCAAAACCTCTACCGCGCAGACCTACCGGTACAAGGTCCTTGTGGCCCAGGTCAATGCTGGAGTACAGGGCGTTTACCTCCTGGCAATTGCGATGGAAGAAAGACCTAGCAAGATAGTGATGTATCAGCAGCTCTCGTAGCAAGTGGTATAATGGCGGATCACATACTGGCTTCAAGCAACAGTAAGCGGGAATTTTAAAACACACCCCAAGCGTGAAAACCTCACTCTTACCCAACGACTACTTAACGGTTAAGGAGAAAACGGCACAGATCGTCCAATTATCAAACGAGAAATAACAGTGCAATTTGCTGAGATAGAAATTCCTCAGGTGTGTCAGCAGAGGGATTAATCAATAAGGTGCACGCCTCCAAGACGAAAATATACAGTGAGACCGAATGAACATACAGCCCAGGCAGGAACTGGAGTAAAAAGAAAGGAAATATTATCGAAAAAGAGAATACAAGAAGTAACGAACTGGGGAAAAAACGGGTTGCCCAAATAAGAAAAAGTTGGTACGAGAAAGGCATGGAAAGAATCAAAACGGAGATATTCAAATCTAGGGCGGAATATAAACAAGCAACCGCTTATGTTCGTACTAAATGCATTTTTGAATCAGTACATGTGGGAACCTCACCAGGAGCAGATCATAGAGAAGTTGAGAGCCATTAGACTATATTCCGAGTAGCCTAAGATGTGTACTCGTTAAAAGACTTGAAGGAAATTCTGATGAAGTTTTAGTTTTGGATTAGGAACAATTGCTTCTAGAGGTAACATATCTTCGCCCAAATTTGTCTTACTTCCATAAATAGGTGTTGTAATATTCATACATTATTACGTACAGTTAGTTTATTAGAATTAAATCTTCCGCGTATAGTTGTGTTATCGACGCATCGCAACCTAGCGTACAGCGAATTGTTATTATGCCAGATTAACGTATAGTAGATTGTTGGAATAGAATCGAAGTGGATTGTGAAATTTACTGCTATGTTGCATCGTAATGCCTAACTGAATTTATTAGATAATTGTGTTGGAACTTGTACTTGCTTTATCAGTATATGAATATATAGACTGAATTATGCCAAGTTAGTCACTGTTGGACTTAAGCACACATAATTAGGTATTTGTATGTTTGTATGTGTCTTTCATAATTCGTAGGGTGGGGAATGCGTACGATCGCTATTGATGATGATAGTTTACTATATCGAGAAGTTAACAGTTAGGGATGTGTATGCATGAATTAAAAATCGTTAATAATAATATTATTCTAGCACAATTTTAATAGAACAAAGCGTGTGTGGAGTGCGTGAGTTGACCTGTTAATTTATTCGCTATTATTCTGATGACAGGTATGTGAGAAAGTCGTGACTTTTCTTGAGATTAGAGCAAGGAGACAAGAATACTCGTCCCTTCTAATTCTACAAAAAGCTTTCCGGGTGGGTGTTAGAGTTCGACGCCCAAGGATTGGAAATGACATATATATATATATATATATATATATATATATATATATATATATATATATATATATATATATATATATATATATCGATTAGTGATGTTGAATTTTACTCTAATGTGTTTCATTGAGAATAACTGAGCTAGAATTCACATGGTAACTGAATGCAATAAGGGAATAAATTAAGTTCATATGCTGTTCAATGAGGATGAATGTGCACAGATTACTCCGGCATGCAAAGGTGTGCCCTGAGAACCTTATCAGTAGTTAGTGTTCGTTTGATTTACGATGTGACGATACCTGACGTAACAAGAGAGCATATGATTTTCTATGCGAGTAGTAAGTACCTTAGAAACTAATTAGCTTGCCTATTGGTATATTTTAAAAAGGAAATTGTGATTGTTGTTGAGACCAGTTGGAAGCATCGAATGATAAGTCAGAGGGACAAATCAACCCGAACTGACAACCAGTGTTGAATCTAGAGTGATCCACAAACAGCACGTTATGCAGTCATGCTAGACGATTGAGTCCGAACACACCTACTGCATTTTATGATGTAATTGGACATATCTGTGTACAGGGAACTGCTAATTGCATTTTGTAATAACGTCTTAGCTATTATTGTCAAATAGAAGTGCATCCTTCAAGCGCCTTATATCATTTTATTTTTGTTTATACAACTGATCAGATTGTTATATTTTATATACGAGGGCTCGTGTTCTATTGCTCAGATCTCTCTTCCATCTACTGATTTCATATTTTTATCAACTCGATCCGTTCAATAACACCGTGGTCAATCATCCTTAGATCACGCCAATCACCACCACCACCTGCACCACACAACAAACAAAAGAAAAGTGTCACAGACTAATAAACACTTTACAAATTAAGAAACACACTAAAACCAAATTAAAATAATGTGCTAAAATAATACGTAGTAACACATGCAAGATTCTGTCATAACTTATTGCATAACACTTCCACTTGCGTGATGCTCTGAACTCACATGCTATTGTCTGGGTGTATGGATATCTGAAACAAGTAAACATTTAACTTAAAAAATGACAACAAAAGTGAGGGCAAGGGAACGAAAGAAACGAGTCAGTCGCAATACACAATAAAACAACAGAATATCAAAATTTGGGAGGGATAAGGAATAACATATATAAAGCCTTCGAAATTAGGTCATCTCTAAAGCTAAAAACCAAGTCTATATGCTGGAACGGGGTTGCGAGATGTCCACAAATGACGCTTTTTAATAGTCTCAAATTTCTCTTTCGTTAGACCAATGGTAATCATTGACCAGAACAATTTTCCTGAACGGTCTTGAAAGCCTGCTTTCATTTCATTAGTGCCCCGCTTTCTATAACCAACAGCTACGAAACAGTTAAATTCTACACATGTCAGTCAAAAACGTATACTTGGCTAGATTTGTAGGTTATTTACAGAAGTCAGTAGGTCATAGTTATCATTAGATCAAGAGTTTTCACAGGCCGAAAAAGGGATGATGCCAGTGGACGTACTATATATTTTGACCTCACTGGAGAGTCAATGACCATTAACGGTCATTAACACATCAGATCTTTTGTGGCGCAAATGGCATACTTTGGTCGGTTGGTTGATTGTGGATTTTACGGCGCAGCCGCACACTGAGGCTATACAGCGTCAGTAAAAGGTTATATGATAAAACATAATCAAAACATATTTATTATAAAAGAGCGATACAGGTACCAAAACAACAACGACGACGGTATGGTGAGAATATATGAGAGCTCCCGATCAACGGGGAATTTAAGTGCATTTTGTAAAGGGTAATAACATAACAAAAATAAAATAGGGTAGTAGTAGTAGTAGTAATAATAATAATAATAACGACAACAACGTTAATAATAATAATAAAAATAATAATAATAATAATAATTAGTAGTAGTAGTACTGGTGGTGGTGGGAGAATGCTACATTACATTATAGCTGTCTCTTTAAGAATATCATTCTTGCTTGTGAAATGGTACAGTACCTGAATGACATTGAAGGGAGATAACTGGAGAGATGTGCAGAGTATTACACGGAGATATAACGGTACCAATTGCGTAAGTCCAGATGGGCGGAGCTTAAGGTGGACATAGTACACAATTAATTTTACTATATGTTCTCTACATTTCTTTCTCAGTACTGACCTTTCCACTGTGTGACAATCAATGCAAATCATATCTTAATCTAAAATACCTTCAAAGATGACTTCACGGTGAAGTTCTTGTCAAAGGTTGACCTGCTCTTTTTTTAGATTATTGACTGTCAACATAACAGCATGTAACCAGAACACGAATTTCACTTCCGGATCATCACCAAGGCCTTATTACTCACTGTGCACTGTCGCCAAAATACATACAGACAACAACACCCTGAGCTCATATTATCAAGAATAAACAGTTACCTTTAAATCCCTACCAAAAATGCATAAATAAAACTCTTCTATCACCACCAAAATGAGAGAGGAAAAAATGTTCTAAAAATACACTAGAACTACATTCGTGGGTACTGAACTGGAAGTATTAATTGTGATGTAATTCCTGACGTAGGGAACATTGGATTCAGAATTAAAGAACACTAGCTGTGATTGGTGCATTATGTAAGAGTTGTACTTTTCTGTTAGGCTTTAAAAAAAGTTGAGCCTCTTGGCAACATGTGAGTTTATGTTAATTTCTATCTAGATCATATTTTGTATTTTTGATGATTTTTCTAAAAATATGGTACACATGGCTGGAAATGTGCTTGTTGTGACTAGTTAACCCTTACCCCTGTCTAGTTCCAGTAGAGTTATCTCTCTTAAATGCAATGGAATACCTGGTTATGTCACTGTCAAATTGACAATCTAGCATTGTTCTCTATGACAGTGTGTGACATGCATGCTGCGGTAGGATAGAAAGTATATTTATTTCACAAAACATTAGCATTGAGATATATGGAAAAACAATTGGTACCGTAATACCTGGAAGAAAGGTACGAGACTTTGGTAACCTAACAGTAGGTAGCCGTACAAAGAAATAAAACTTGTAGACGTACGTTCTACCCACAGGTCTGGAATCGATCACAAAAAAGCACGTAATTTGCATCCATGTATAACCTAAGGGCTTAAGTGAATGTAAGGAAGACTGGATGCATCTTTAGAGTTGGTTTCAAGGTTTCAACAACAACCGGACGATCTTCAGACGAATAAAATCGAAACCAATCTTTGTTTGGGATAATGTAAACGAAGGTGAAAATGGCAAACTAAAGCTTGGATAATTTCCATAAAGTCCTAAAAAGGCTGAGGTAAATCTTACATCTCAAATATCTCGCGATTAAATGAATTGCCAGACATCCATTGACAATATCTTGCTTAATATAAGATTTCCTGAAAATTCTGGACGCAACCCAGTTTGAAATTTCATGGGCTTGTACGTATGGCTTGCCACATATAATCCTTACTGGTATCTGCGCACAAACAAATGCACATGTAGCAATTCGATTCCGCATTGGTCTGCAATTGGCATCGTCTTAACCAACTGAAAGTGCTTCTATAGAAAGAATGACACTAGCAAAATACAAAATTATCAAGAAAGGACACGAGCGAAATAGTATGTAACCGGATAGATGTAAGTATGTGTCTGATAAAATAGAGTATTACTGTGTTTTCTTCCATATAATCAATAAAAATTAATATTGTACTATCTACTTCCACGTTTATTACTGATACAAAATTGGACAGTAAACCCAGTTTAATGCTCTCGTTTGCTTCCACACTGCATAGTCCAAAACTCAGGATAGCCACTTTAGCAAGTTACAGGTACTCGTATGTTACCTTTGTGGAAAGTACCCATTTACACTTCTATGAAAAATACACGTGTGTCAGCTCAATGAAAAGAACAAGTTTGTTGCTTCTATGACAAGTACACGTATGCCACTCCTATGGAAAGTACAATTATTCCACTTTTATTAAAAAAAAGTACACGTATGACACTTCTGTGGAAGAACACGTATGCCATTTCTAAAAAAGTACGCGTATGTTACATCTATGAAACGTATACTTGTGTCAATTCTATGCAAAGTAAACGTGTGTCACTTCTATGAAATTTACACGTTTGGCACTTTTATGACAAGCACACTTTCTAAGAAAAATATGCCACTTCTATGAAAAGCACACGTGTGACACATCACATGACAGGTACACCAATGCCAATTCTTTGGAAAGAACAAGTATGAAACTTTTATGAAAAGAACATGTATGACACTTCTGTGAAAAGTATACGTGTGTCACTTCTATGACAGGTGCACATATGCGATTTCGATAAAAAGAACACTTATTACACTTCTAAGTAAAGTACACGTATCCCACTTATATCAAAAGTATACGTATACCATTTCTTTGAAAAGTGCATGAATGTTTCTTCTAGGAAAAGTACACGTGTCTCACTTCCATGAAAATACACGTGTCACTTCTATGACAGGTACACATATGCCACTTCCATGGAAAGTACACGTATATCACTTCTAAGAAAAGTACACGTACGACACTTCTATGAAAATACAAGTATGACACTTCTATCAAAGGAGGCATGAACGGAACACGTATGCCACTTCTATGAGAAATACACATATGACACTTCTACGTAAAGGAGCATTAAAAGTACACGTAGGACACTTCTATGGAAAGTACACACGTGTCACTTCGATGAAAAGAACACGTGTGTCTCTTCTATGAAATGTACACGCATATCACTTCCATCTACTTGTACTATCTGTCTATGATGATTTCAAACGCGAATACATCCATCAACATTTCATGTCTGTTTATAAAGAGTATACGTGTTTACTATGACATATCTTTGCCTATTGTTAGTAGTATCATCCAACTTGAAGGAATCATCAACGGTCACTTGTAATCTCAAAACATGCGATATACTCCAGCCCGGTGTGCCTGCCCACCTTATATTTTATGGCGCACACTGTCAAATTAAGCATCATCCCTGAATAAATAACTATAATATTTCTGAAAATTCTCCTTTTGCTGGCGTATTGTCCCTAGTTGTAGTTGCTATTACTTGTTTTGTTTCCTGTTATTAATTTCCCGTGAATCGGCATTTGAGTGGACCAGTCAAACTTACTTCAAGTTCGATGTATTTATGCGTACGCAGTGTAAAATCCGCATATGTCTTGAGATGGGTTCACGATTCTCAAGTTAGTGTCAACAGTTCTTCTATGAAGGTGAAGAAACAGTTGAATATGGAAATACTCGTTCACTTCACAATTCCCCAGAATACGCAAAATACCATGATATAATAAAGAGAGCATTGGCGTTTAAAGATCGGATATATTGCCTTCAAAGATATGGAACAGTAACTTCGTATTGCGCTGGTTGGTCCATTTGGTCAGTTGGACGCTTCGGTCAGTCACTGGTCCTATTTCATGTGCGGTTTGGGCACACAGTGTTATGCCGTTTGTTTGTCGTATTCCTTCATGCCGACGGCTCAATCAGGCTATCATCAATAATACAGGCGTTTGTGAGCATGCTATTTATGGCTTTGGTTCCTAATTTACTATTTCACGGATCAACTTGTTGTTCCCTTGGCCTAAAAATGTAGTTAATTAAAACTAATATTCAATAACAAAAACATGAATTTGAAGCTTATCGGGGGTGACATATCGCCCTTAAAATAGTAGTTCCTTTTATCATAACCTGAACAATGTAGAACAAATATTTATAAAATAAACTATTGAGAAACAAACCAATTAACTGACCACATAAATAGAAACTTTTCATTTCATCACAGAGAATGTTTCGTGTTAGAAATTACAATGTTTCTCGTTAACTCAGAAGCAATGTCCTTGACGATATCAATGACAACAATGAAACAAATATACAGAGTTAAATACTGCAATGGAGGAATATACATGGACATAACTAACGCTTGAATTGCTTGAAATGGTAACGATTTACACAGAACAAACAATTACACTGCGTACATAATCAGACATTACCTCAAACTTGCTAAGCTTGAAAATAGCTACAGATGAATACAAGAACCTTCTGCATTTGATACAGTCTTTGGGGCTTTCAAACATATTTTTTTCGGTCATAATAATAAACACCAAAAATTACTCTAACGACTGTCATTCGTGTTTACAACAGACTTTGTCTGTCAAAAATATTTGGACGGAGATTTTGTGTAATGCATTGTTGATGCCCATTGCAAAATTTATAAGGATTCAAACTATTTCATTGAATATCAACATCATAGATGAAGATAGAAATATAATTTTTCACAGTACGCCTTTAGCACTATCTTTTTCCCGCGTAGGTATCAAACGTCTCGTGAGCCATAGATAGGCGCGCATAATTTAAGTTATTGATTTTTACATTAAATAAATACTTGTGACGTGATATATATATATATATATATATATATATATATATATATATATATATATATATATATATATATATATATATATATATATATATATATATATTAGAGGTTCTAGAGTATTTGGTTTACCTTTGAATACTGAAAGAAAATAAATGCGAAATAGGTAAAACTGGGACATATAACAGAAACTGATTTAAGCCTCAGTGATAGTAAATTAAATTCATTTGTCTTGAATATTACATGAATCATTTATTCTCAGAATTTTGCTGATCCAGAACATAACGTTGATGCAATGAATATAAATTTAGTAAAAGACGCGTTTATAGACAGATACGTTAATTTTAGAAGATAACAATGTGAACGATTTAAAACCTGGAGATAAAACGTAGAAAATAAATTAACTCAAATCGAAAATAGTTGCCATGAAATAGCTAACAAAAATAGAAGACTTACAATGTCAGATTGGTGATAAGATAAAGAGCTTCCCGATGAACACCAATGGCTAGAAATATAATCAATAATTCACATATTGCTATTTAAGTATTACTAGCAGCAAGAGAAAGAGCAAGTGAGGGATCAATACTAAACTTCCAAAAGTATTTGCGTACAACGAACAAAGGGGAACTAATGACATTGATGCATAGATTTTTTGGATTGTGCCATCCCGAAAATTTAAATAAAAATCACTGGAACATTTTAACACTTTGCAATCAATACTAGAATTTTAATAAAGAGATTTTAAAAATGAGATCAAAGGAAACATTTTACAAATAATGCACGATATTAGCCAAATATTTACCTAGCTAAATAACAAGAACGATGCTAACAATTATACACCGTTAAATTCTGAACACAGAATGATTTAGAGAATAGGTGACATTAAAATGGCGTTGATGCAAATGTCAACTTGAATAAATATGATACGAATCCCCGATTTCCCTATTACATATCTTCGCAAGAAGATCAAAACTATCACGTCTGTTGCATTTACTTTAAATTATATACTGAGGTTGAACAATTTTAAACAGATTTTTAAAGAATATATAAATCTTTTGTTGATTGCGAAAAGACAACGACATACGTGTAATACAATATAGTATTGACCAAATAAACGATGAAACGATTGAGTATAGAGCTAAAAAAAACAAAAATGTAATTATTAGTGAATAGAAAAAAATGAAATGGCAGACAAAGAGTTACAAGTCTAAAATTACAGCAAACATTCGATTAAAATTTACATTTTATTGATTACAGACATACAATATATAAAGCACGGCAATATGCAATTACGATGAAAGCAATCGAGCTTATATGCCAATGTTATTAGCTTGAAATTCCTTTTCTTTCAGTATTCATATTTACACTGGATCTGAGGTAAATAACCAAAATTTGGCTTACCTTTTAGATATGGAACAAGACTGTCTGATAATTAATGTGCAAACAAAACGCACGAGAACTCTGTTTAAAAGATTAATAACTGCATTTGGATTATCAAATGTGTGCAAAATGTGTGCTAAATGTATTGCTTATAACTACAACAAATATAAATAGATAAATAAATGCTCATAGCACTTGCAACGCATGACCAGCAATAGCTAATGGTCTAGCATTGACAAAAAATTGACCATTTGTTTAATTTGTATTTGGTCCAGATGGTAGTTTCCCAGAGAAGAACAGAATCAAGACACCAACCTACCTAAATTGAAAATTTAGAAAATAAAGGTTGATGAGTTAGTACATGAGCAATCTGTGGGATATTTTTAAGTGTTATTATTCGCTCGTTTAACGACGTGATGATGATCATATAAAATGTGAATTTATCTAATATGCTTTTAATGGGTGTAAATGTGTCATTTGCTCACAAGGTTGTATAAAGAAATGATCATTGGTCGTTGCTTCAGCACAGTATGAGACAAGCCTTGTTGCCGAGATAACAGCATATATTTAGCACAGACTTTAATTACGTGTACAGAACAAACAATAAAAGGGCATTGCAGGGTAAATCAACATTTCTTTCAAGCAGAAGAAGATACGACAATGAGTTTAATGTACCATTCCTATGCATCGTCAAGTCATACACATTACTAGAAGCATTAACCCTGAACCACCTGCACAAGTTTGCGAACCGACGCTAACCATAAGTATATTAACTGTACCGTGAGAGCTATGAAGTTAAAAGAGGAAGCTAATAATTTAGTGGAAACCAAGCCTTGAAGACTGCTTGCAAAACGAAAGTTGTATGCCTACATTATGTGTGGTTAGATGTTTAGGTTGGAAAAATACAATGAAACACGACATCAAGAACTATAAATGGTAGACGTGACGATTAGGAACAGGTACTGTGCACAACACATGTAGTATATTTGTAATGTCTGTTGTGTGCGGAGAGAAGTTTAGAATTCCACTTGGCTTTTAAATTTTGTGTTATTCCTTAGGATTTTGATATATAAATATACACTTTAAAAGCGTCTGAAATAATTCAAGGTGGAACCAAAGTCTATAAGCAGGAAACGTTTGCTTTCTGCATGATACGATTACCTTGAATAAGGTGCACCAACGTTTGATAATAAGTACTTAAATTGGTTTCTTCTACAAATATATTACTATGGAGTGAACCAGCGACAATGCAGCCGAGACAAAATGTAACTAACCTCACACTTAACTCTACCAGGATGGGTTTTAAACTGGGGCCTCAAACTCAGTTCACCACGATGGCCACATGCGAACTAATACACTGGTCCAAGGGCCGCATCACTAAAAACGTTTCATACAGTAAAAGCGGCTAGTTGAAGTGTTGGAAACAAGATGTAAACTATATAACTGTGAAGCGATCATTGCATTATTAATTATTTTACAGTTTCCGGGGATAACTCTAGCGTTTACAGTTGTTGCAAAGAGAGTTCTCTCTCTGAATATGTCACATATTTATGTTAGAAGTACAACAGTGCGATCTCCTGACAGTTTTAACCTTTGCCGAGGACAGTAATAGTTGTCACCTGATATAAGCATCATTTGACATAATTTCAAAATCCGATAGTGTTGAAGCCAAATCATTACCAATATCAAATTCATTACTGCAGAAGATGTCATTGAAATATAGTGCAGTTTTATTAAGAGAAACAATAATAGTAATTGAATGGGATTTTGATGAAGATAGAAAATCTTTCAGCTGCTTCCGCATTTATTTTGGCTTGTTTAACGACTGTTGAACAGCTTAAACGTTTACAGGAAACTAATTTCTAACGCAAACTATACATCATTTATATCATCATCGTAATAATATGTCGAAGGGAAGTGCCTTAAGCTTGGTTTTTAAATCGCCATTTGTATATTTACATGAGTGATGTGGTAAATTTTATTCCCTTTCTTGCCTCAACATACCATTCATAATGACAAACTTAAGATCAGTCAATCATTTGTGAATAAGGTAAGGTAAAATATATATTAAATTTAACACTATACTGCAGTCATACCTTTCAAGCCGTGGAAAAAATGTTAAATATTTTTAACCAATGAAAATAGAAACCACTGTTTTTCTTTCAGTCACAGTGATTTTGACCTTTTCACCCACACGTCAACAGGGTTCTTAATTACGCCAAGTACAAGACATCCACAAATCAAGCATGCAGCTATGAAAATAAATGCTTGTGATTTTCATATCTTCTAAGCACGTATGGAATAATTATGTTTTATGAAAAAGGTAACCACATAAATGTATGAAAATGAACTATTCATTATAAACGTACAATCATTTTCAAACTATTGATAGGGGAGTATGATAATGCGGTATATGCGGCGCCTATTATTAAGCGCAATTATAAATCTGTATTTGATAATTGTTTGACTCTTTAATAAACAATACAATAGCCATAATGTTTAACGTTTTTGTATCACGACATAAGGTATTGACAATTCTAACGCATGCATAATAATTGTTTATGGCCAATGTTTATTTTGCTGAGATCTATATAGTTAAAAGAAGTTACAAACATAATATAGTCAACAATAAACTAAACACCATACCATACATGCAAAATCCTTACGACATTATTGATACGACGGAACTAACAATGAAAATAAAGCCACACATAAATGAAACGTAAATCACAAATAATAATATGTGAAACTGTTATTATTAAACATTACAAACCATGGCTTTAAAACTTGAAGAAAGAAGTATTTAGACAAGAAAACACCCGTAGAAAAGAGACATCTGTTATCTGGAACAACCTTTTGCACTCTATCATTGAATTTGTTACCCAATCATACATAATTGTGTCGTGCAAGGAATTTTGCTTGATTTTTCACGTGCACTAAGCCTCAGTTCGGTCATTCCAAACTGGAAAGTAACATCCACTTCATGCTTATCCTTGCTCGGGTTTGGAATTTCTACTTTCAGTCCCCCCAGTAATATGCACCCTGGATCAGTGGTAAAACTGGGATTCTTTTCCGTGGTGTAGTATACATCCAAGTGTAATTCCTTTTGGAAATATTCTCCAGTTAGGTATGTTTTTTCAACAGAGTATCCATTCTTAACTTCTGAGTCTGCTGACAAAATAATATCGAAAACATCACTACATCTTAATCCCGTATCAGAGCTAAACTTTTTCTCCTCTGGATGGGTTCCCTCTATGAAAATCGGGGTGGTTCTTAAGCCATATGTAAAGCGAATAACTCTGGATTCGATGATCTGAGGTAGTCTACCATACAGAACCGCTCCTTTTGCAATGGTTATTCCAGCATCCTTTGGAATGATAACCTTTATTCCATTTTTCCCATCAAAAGCTTCACGGATAACATTTTGTACAAATGGGGACTCAGAAAAACCGCCTACCATAAGAATATAAGATATGCCCCTCACTGGACCTTTGTCAAGTATGAGTTTCATGTGGTCGACAATTTGATCTGTTGCTTGTCGAAAGAGTTTCTCAACCAGGTTTGCGTTTATCACCAATTTGCTTTCAAGCATAGATATTTCTTCGCTGTGGACTGAATCCTCCAGACACTTCATGAAGCTGTGTTTTAATTCTTTCTCACACTTTTTATCCAGCGTTGGTGGAAGCTGCAATAGAAAACAAATAATTTTACTATCGTTCGAACACATCATACGCAAGGTTTAATGATGCCTTTTAATTCTAATCCAGATTATTTATAAAGCAATTGATAGTTTAAGATTCTAACATTTTCCAGTTCTTTCCCCTCAATAAATACGCAAGAACCGTAAACAGCGTGCATTCCTTTCAAAGAACATTTCACATTCTCCGGCACAAATGCAAAGACGTTGCCCTTATTCGTACTTGATATGACCATTCTCGTACTTTTCTGTCCTGTGCGCCAGTATTGCAATTGAAAACAAAGACTCAAACAAGGAGAAAGGCAGTCCTAAAGACCATGCGACGTATGTACCTTAATGATCATATCCTTTCTTTTGTTGTCAAAATTGCGTTTGGCTCCCTCAAATTCATTGAATAGCTCTAAGTAGTCATATGTATTGTCTGTCCTAAATTTACTAATCACAGGACCTCCCACAATGCTAATTAATGTCTGCCGGAAAGCGCTGTCCACCATGGTTCCTCCCCATGGGCCTCCACTGGCTTTAAATAACTCCTTTAGTCTTCCGTCGTCAAGTTTTTCATGAACTGTCATGTCAGCTGTGCCACCTGAAAATATATTTAGATGTATTTAACATTATTAGTTTACATGATATGCCTTTATTCTCACTAGATTTGCTAATACCTTTTACAGAATGTTCTAAAGAGGGTTTGTAAAAGTTACAACGGTTTCCCGGAGACGTTATGATATTACTCGCACTGGTTATTCACTTGAATCCTTGACATGACGAATTGTACACCATCGTCATTATCATGTAAAACAATTGTACGTATTAAAACGTCTTACCAACGGCTCCTACAGAGAGAGCGATGCACGTCCTTTTACTGTTCGTATTGATTTTATCCGTGTGTGTTTATGTAATGAGATTAGTGGCATGTCATTAAAATACCCGGCTATATAACGTCGAGTTAAATGCTGAGTAATGAGAGTGATAGCGGTAACAGTGACACATATAAAATAAAACAAAACTCCTTCCAAGAAATATAACTGTGAACTCACATAAGATAAAAGACAAAACGCAAAAGTATTGTAGAATTTGATTGAAAGAAGATGTATTCATAGGATTTTACGGCACATCAGCATGATACCGTAAAACTAATCCAAATAAGCGTACTACAAAATAAAATTAAAAATAATGTTTATAGCTCAAACGGTATAAAACCCGTTTTAACAGAAATGTTTAGCAGAAACATATTGCCTCAAAATGCCATCCAGTTGTACATCATCAAACTCCATCTTCAATGAGTGCACATAGCGAACCTTCCGACACACATGGTGGAATTCGATAATTTCAGAAGAAAGGGACACTGATAGGTAATGCACTGAGATTAAGGCTCCTTTTCATGTGGTATCTGTGAGTAAGGTATGTTTATCCCAACTGACACTACCACCTCATCTCAAACATTCGTTCACTGTGATCCATGCAATGATTGGTTTGATATTCGGAGGCTTATTTGTAGACAGTTCAGTCCACACATTTTGTCAAGTGCATACACCCAACCTGTCATAATGTAATTTGCTAAATGGACATTTTTATTCCGAAAGGGGTGACGGGAGCGCACCATTGGCCGCGTTAAAGGTTTATATACACCGATTTAACAACAGCAAAATGGTAGCATTTATGGAAAACGATGTCCTATTTAAAATAACACACGGTGGTTTTATACACTCAGTAGCTGGTTTTAAATCCATACTTTTTGAAGGACTGAATAGATTTGCATATTGCTGGAAATCAAAGTATCAGAGATAGATTGATGTTCCATTTGCTTGTTGATAACTTTGAAGCACAATATGTCAGGTGCAAGGTATTTTATGGATGTTTAAATTCGATTAAAATGGCTGCGATAGATAGTTAAGACATCCATACTCAAACCACAGTTGCTAACAGAAATAAAAATCACTTATGATAATAAATGAAAGGGGGTAGAACAAGAATGGAATGTGCTGAATTATAGAATTTGATTGACAATACAAATCTCCCTATATCTTAAGCTAGCAAGGAAGAGAATGAATTCCAACACAAAAGAGTATGTTACTCGCGTGGACGACCTTTTTGACATCCATGCATTTGAAAAATACACTGATTTATATAAATACATCATGAGAGCGAAATATGTCTTTTCAAAATATTCCATGGCTCTTATTGTAGAGTCAAAATAGAGCGAGGCTTTTACAAATATTCAAAGCAAAACTTGAAATGAGACATGATACTGAGAGGAAGGAGTCTTACAAACGGACATTCAGTGAGTTTTGAACACATAACAAACTGAGTATTTTCCACACACGTTCACGAAAAAGCTGCTCTCTAAATGTAAACTATTCCCGCATGTTCAAGTGTCGAGATCAGGAATAGTTAACGCGTTAAACAACACTGTGAAGTTTAGATTAGAAGAATCAATCATATAATAACCATATCTTTATCATTTCAATAATAAACACTAAACTGGTCTACTGTTCCCTATATTCTAATACATTGCTTCAGATACTGAGACTAAACAATCTGCAACAAAATCTGAGTAACTGATATTTATAATTGTATGACAAATCTCACCCAACAAGGTCACAAGCCTTAATACTTTTATGGTAAATCTGGGTCAATGATCTTCATGTATATCTTCAAGAATGTGTGGGCGGCTGATTCCCCCACATGCTCCACTAGTCGTTAACTAAATTATGAAGACATAAAACCCCAAAGCACTGGACTGGTGGTCACCAAAATTTATGAAAAACAAAACGTAAGCCACTGGCTTTCAAAATCCTTAGTGAAAAAATGCAGGGTCAGTGGTCTTCAAAATTCTATGACAAATCTAGGCAAGAGGTTTTCAATAGTTTATGAAATAACAGAACGGAAAATCCCCAGCCGTTAGTTGTCAAAAAGTTACGAAATTCTGAGCCACTTGCCCTCAACAAAACATAGCCAATGTGTGCAATAGGAACATAAAAACTCGACAAACGGGATCTTCTTTTCCTTATATCCTTGGTTCTTGACAATATCTTTCTGCAGTGAAGACTCCACCATTTCCTAACGAAAAACATTACCGAGTGGAACCGTCCATTGTTAACAGACACGGGCCTATGATTTATATGAATAGTTAGTCCACTAAGATAGCTAGGTGGTAAGGCTTATATTGCACTTGAAGTGTACTAGGGATCTAATATGTGTTCACTGGTAGCACCAATCCTTAAGGCTAATATATACAATATCAACGGTTCATACTTATCATGTTTCTTTTCTTTTGCTGAATGAAACATTTTATTGCCTATAGCCAGTTTTATCGCCTTTGCACAAAAATATTTCTTTATTTTCTGTCAAACTGTTAACGTGATTGAATTTTCCTTTAGGAAAATTGGTGGACATGAGAGCTTCTGGAAAAGATTCAGTGATAAAATAATAAATTCATGAAATAAAGAATACTTGACTCAGAAAACAGAGAACATATAGAAAGACGAAAAGAATCAAAGACAAACTTGAATGAGCTGAGGATTGCAGTAATGGGAGTTTAATTTTGATTTATTTTCTGTGTCATAGATAAAAGCTGTCCGTTACCGATGGAGGTTATTCGCTGTTTGACTCGGCAACTAATAATGTATGCCACAATAAGAGAAAAATAATTACCCCACAACAAACTCATATAAAACAAGCATAACTGATATGTATTATTTTTCTTTATTCACCACTGAGTTTTGATTTATATTCAAAATAGTTCCAACCCACCTGATTGCTGTAATTGACGTTGTGAGGTGGTATAAACGAACTTAGTGATACAACGTTTCTTTCCCTGAAAGAGGTTATATTTTTGCAGCGTTCACAAAAACCTTACCAAATAGTTTGAATCGTCAATAACATTATAGAAAACAAAGAAAGTTAAGACTCACTGCACATAAACTCTTTCACTTCAGAAGCATACTTCCACCGCTGTTGACCTAACAACAACTAATGTATTACGAACAATGACAGCATTTGAGGAATTAACCTGAAATATAACATACGATTTTGATTTCAGACTTACCCCCTAAATCTACAACCATGTATTTGGTTCCTGTTGGTGCTACAGCAAACTGAACCAACTTATCTCGACCACTCCAAGTGCTTACAGGAACGTACTGACAAAAATATGACGCAGCTTCCGGCTCAAGGGCAATCTCCAAATTGTCTGATTTTATATCTGCCTATAAGGAAAGAAGCAGAAACGTAAACTCCACTCGTTTATAAATAAAAAAAATCGCTCAACTTGCTGCTATTTGCCTAATAACCGAATGCAAGAGCAAGCGACCCTGAAATCTTGATAAGTCGGATGCTTTCTGTAGACCTTTCGTGCAATGTTTGTGGTTGTATGTGTAATGAAAACCATTGTTTCAATGTTTGAGCCATTTCCACAACAGCAATGGGTATTTATGTGAAGATGTTGTCTCTCAAAGCTGGACATAATATGTCTCTCAAAGCTGGACATAATATGATAAGTTACTGTTGTTTTAAAATAATATTGCTTTGTTTAGTTTTAGGTTTATCTTTGTAGATACCATTTAAGAATGTAAGCATCGTTTCCATCATCATTTATCTTATAGTACTATATGTCTATGTTTATTCTTTGAAGTACCAGCCATATTTGATTGCCAATTGGAGTCAGTTTTATCAGTTGGAAAGACATTCAAGCTAGGAAGCTTTTGCGAGAAACCAATTCTTTTGAGCGATTTTAAGGAGATAGTTCTTAAAGTTTGTCATATTCATAAACCTGCAGCTATATTTGATGAAAGACTTTTTAAGCTTTCATGTCAATTTTCTGTGGTGTGATCTTTAAAGAGTTATTCATAGGTCTAACTGATTTTCGTAACGGCAGCCATTTTAACAACGGCTTTAGGTATTATTCATACATATTTGAAAGACTTTGCCAGAAAGATTTTCATCAAATGTTTTGGAGAAAAAAGCGACATAACGGATTTCTATTTCAAACGATGCAGCTATCACTTATGCGAAGAAAGCCATTTATCCTACAATGTTTTCTTTGAAATTGAGTCAAATTTCGTTAAGCGGGTTTTGAAAAGCCGCCAAAGCGTTTTTCATCTTCGATATAATTTCTTAACATTTGAAATTTTTCTTTCCATAACGGTTCCTGTAAATTTTGGTACAACTCTGCCTATGAGGGGTCCCGAGTGGCCGAGTGGTTTAAAGCGCTCTCCGTTACGGATCACTGCCATCTCACCTCTGTCTGCGTGGGTTCGAGTCTCGAATTCAGCCAATGTGGGTATGTGAGAAAGCTTGCCAGTAGCTTCTCATGGGTCGGTGTTTCTTTCCGGGGTTTTCTCGGGTTCTTCCTCCACCATTAATACTGGCCGCCATGTATAGCCTATCTTGTGCTGAAAAATGGCGTTAAACCCTACAACAACAACAACAACAACAAGCCTATGACGTTTTAAAAAGACATTGCTTAAAGACCATTCTATATTTAGAAACGGCGACCAAATTTATGTAGCTGGGAATGCTTGCTATGCCATCATGCCTTTTCATAAATCTGGATACGTTCTTTTTAGAGCATTTTTACAAGTTGCTTTAAACATGTACATGTTTCATTATTAGCTGTCATATCTAATGGCGGGCCGGCAGCATTAATGCCCTTTACGTCAAGATGCCTTCTGTTAAACTGTGAAATTCTGCTCAGGGTTTTGAGAAGAAATCAATTTAAATCTTGTTGTCCTATATTTAGTATTATCTGTCCTATTTAAACGCGGATCGGAACATATTGTCCTTACTAGAAAGGTTGTTATGCCAGGATGTTATGTGCTAAATGTTAAAGAAAGAACAGTCAATGAACGCAGACAGACGGCTTACACTTTATGCAGGGCCATACTATGAAGCTTACTGAACCTAACCGCAAGGTAATTGGCAGCATATTTGCAACTAATATTATTATTATTTAACTGAAGGAAACCGACAACAAAAAAAGCATTAAAATCTACCTTAATAGCAGCCTCCCTCATAAATTGTTTGGCTGCATCGTTCCAGACGGCAGGAACAGTGAGAACCCAAAATATATTTTCCTCCACAACGTTTCTATCTCGTCCTTTCAAAAGATTTATAAGATGGATCTTCAAACATTTAATGGACAGAGCAAAAATGTCAAGGGCTAACATTTCCTTTCCTGTCTCATCTTGTAGCATGGATGATTTAGTTAGGCCCTGAAGAAAAGATTTCATGCAAAATTTTAAATCGATGAATTAATTATTGAAGATAACACTGGTCAACAGTGAAATCATTACTGACTTGAAAAGGCCCTAATCTGTAGTATTTTGGTGTGCCGAACACGAATATAACCATGAAAAATTTGTATTGGCTCTCGTTTTGAAGATATTCATATACCTCATTTTCTATGTTTCACTGTGTAAATTTCTCCAGTAGGACTGCAGCAACATCCGGAATAATGATGTAACATTGCATAATACCATCATGCTCACATCATCCACAGTTGATTGCATCATTTTCTGATGCAATGCAATACTAATGCCACGCGGCTGCTGAAGTAAGTTGACGTCAGCAGTGTACTATACATGTGTAGGCCTATTATACTAATGCCAGGCGGCTGCTGAAGCTGACGTAAGCAGTGTACTATATAAAGCCCAATCAGATAGGTTCAGCATTTAAAATATTTTAGACGTTGTGCGAGACAGTTCAAGCTACTGTTACATGAAACTTATTATTTTATCCATTTACGTACAATAAAGAACAGTAATGCCTCGAAAGTGTGTTAATACCGCGGACAATTTTTGCTATATTTGTGGGGAAGTGACATTTGCCAACCAGAAGAAAAGTATCAATTCTCAAGTGAAGAAGGCATATCATCTTTACTTCGGATGCAAGGTTGGTGACCAAGACAAGCCTTGGGCTCCGCATATATGCTGTGCTACATGTACAACACAGCTTTCACAGTGGTTGAATTGCAAAAGGTCATCAATGCCGTTTGCAGTCCCAATGGTGTGGAGAGAGCCAAGCAACCACCTAAATGACTGTTACTTCTGCTTGGTTCCTCCTCTTTCCGGCGGAATAACGCAGTGAAAGAAGTCAAGAATAGTCTACCCAAACATTCCGTCTGCATTGAGACCAGTTCCACATGGTGAGGGACTTCCTATTCCAGAACCTCCAGCAGAATATTCTCTTGATTCATCTGACGAAGACAAAGGTGAGTCGACCTGTTCTTCTCCTGGTCCATCAGCATGCAGTGATCCAGATTTTCACTGTGGTGCATCATCAACCCCACACAGAATAACACAGGAAGAACTAAATGACCTGATTCGTGATTTGGACTTATCAAAGAACAAGGCAGAATTGCTAGGATCAAGACTCCAACAATGGAATCTTCTAGAAGAAGATGTCACAATTACTGCATATCGAAAGCGCCACCAGCAATTGGAGCCTTTCTTCAGAAAGGAAAGTAATCTGATATTCTGTTCCGATATTGAGGGCCTCATGAATGCTTTAAAAATCACTCATGACCCACAAGAATGGAGACTATTTGTGGACTCTTCGAAACTGAGTCTCAAGGCTGTGCTTTTGCACAATGGAAACATTCTTCCATCTATTCCAGTAGCGTATGCTGTCCACATGAAAGAGACATACGATAACTTAAGGCAGCTACTGAATTCCATTGAGTATAACAAGTACAGCTGGCACCTCTGTGGTGATTTGAAGGTAGTTGCCCTTTTAATGGGACTGCAGCAAGGATATACAAAATACATGTGTTTCTTATGCGAGTGGGATAGCCGAGCAAGGGAAATGCACTACATGAGGAAGGAATGGACTCACAGGCAGAATGTAGCCATTGGAGAGAAGAATATCCAACACCCAGCTCTGGTTGAGGCTCAGAAAATCTTGCTACCACCCCTTCACATCAAACTAGGTTTGATGAAGAACTTCGTGAAAGCCATTGACCGGACTTTGCCAGCATTCCGATACCTGCATGAAAAATTCCCTCGACTCAGCGAAGCAAAGATTATAGAGGGAGTTTTTGTGGGTCCTCAGATTCGAGAGCTTTTCAAAGATGACCGGTTCAACAACTTGCTGGAAGGTGACGCGAAACAAGCATGGAATGCTTTTCGCCTAGTTTCTACAAACTTCCTCGGAAATGTTAGGGCAGAAAACTATAAGGAACTAGTAGAAGACATGTTGATGAAGTATAAGAAACTTGGCTGCAATATGTCTCTAAAGATTCACTTCCTTCATTCCCATTTGGATTTCTTTCCTAGCAACTGTGGTATTGTTAGTGATGAACACGGCGAACGTTTTCATCAAGATATCGCAACAATGGAACAAAGATACCAGGGAAAATGGTCCACTACAATGCTGGCTGACTACTGCTGGACACTCCTCAGAGATGCTCCCGAACAGCTGTACAAGAGACAGGCGAAGAAATCTAAGATGTAGTCAATGACTTGATTTTTTATAGGTAGGCTATTACAGTTGACCTTTTACTATTGGAATGCATTTCGTTATGTAAACATTAATTTCTTGCAGATTACAAAAAAACTAGAGCCAATTTTGCAATTTGACTGTCATATTCGTGTTCAGCACATAAAAATTGATAAGAATTGACTAATTTTATTTCAGTAACATGACTTTTGTAAAAATTTGTTGTCCAGTGTAACCACTGCGATAACTGGACGACTGTGCCTTTTGTTTTAGTATTTACCCTATTGGTTTTCGTAATTTCTTTTAGAGAATGATTTCGTTTACATAAAGATAAAATTAAACTTGTTATATGCTGAATTCGATGGATCAGTGAAAATACGTTTCATTTCTAATTTCTCAGAAACGAATTATATCAAATATCAGTTTTATAAGATTTGTTGTCATAGTTTTAACATCGTACAAGTTTCCTACAAATACCGGCATGATGTCTTCTATTTTGTACTTAATAATACTTTTAAAAAATCAGTATAATTGAAATTGATAACGAAACACGAGCGAAGTGGCATCAATGCCTTAGAAATATCAACTCTTGAATTCTAATTTTACCACTAATAAACAAAATCAGAAATATTTCCATGTTAATTTTTTCTCCTAAATCCCCCTTCTGTTACTAACATATGCAAGTAATAACGAAATCCAATTTGTATTTAGACATCAAGGAATATTAGAAACAATAATGCCAAACATTAAGTTCTGAATCAAAACAAGTAGATTTCAAATGTATTCAGAACAACAAAAAAGAACCTCTACATTAATCATGCAAATAATTTTACGGACTTGACTCATTTTTATACCTGTTCCTATTACCTATTCAGCATCGTTTGCTTCCTACTCCTCAATTCTAACAGAACAGAGATATTGGTCATGGATAAATGAAGGTTTGAACTGAAATGTACCTATATCTGGCTTGACAACATGACAACATGTATATATATATATATATATATATATATATATATATATATATATATATATATATATATATATATATATATATATATATATATATATATATATATATATATATATATATATATATATATATATTTCTGATTATATTATGTTCGGTTATATTGTGCACCGATTGCATGCCCTAAACATGTTATTACAATATCTTTATTTGCGACGTTTATTCTGCATCTAGCAGTATGGCTCACTAGACGAAAATACAATACTGGCTATATGGTGTTGTGTGAAAGCGCTAATGCATACAAAACTCAAGGAAGATGATGCCTACTGAGCAAGCGTAGAAATATAGTGTCATAAGATAAATTATAGAGAACACAATTCTTTAGATGTATAAAAAGATCAATATAAAGTATACAATCCTTAAAAATCGGTGTCAATTGTTTTAATATAAACCACATTCACTGAAAAAGCCCAACATTTTATATGGTGGTACATCAAAATATTATTCTAAACAACGGCACACGGAAACCGCTGCAGTTGTTTTTTATATCATGACCAGGTGATATGGCATTTATGTTATGATAATTTAGCTTAATTAATCATTTTCTAGTCGAAATTAAGAACCCGCTTCTTTTCAAACATTATTATCTTTTGTGAATGGTGTTACATGAAGTAGGATTGCAACTGCATAAAACAGAGCACGACTGCTCATTTAGTGGAAAATAGACCTGTCCATCCTGAAGTTGCATCTTGAATCTTCGGAAGAAGTAGTACTTATGATTCTTTTTTTTAAAACAAAGTTCCATATATCTTTCTTCAGCCTCAAAGCCGAAAGCACATTCATCTGGTTCTCTCTTTTCGTCCAACAAAAGGCAGGTTGGCGTTTTCGAAGAGATGAGATTCTTTCTGCCACTGTTCCAAGCTTGTGGTGAATCTATCTTTATTCGATCCTTTTTAAAGTCTTCGTAGAACTGGAAGGCATAGCCAGAATATGATGTTCCGAAATCTATGGCAACAATAAGTTCATTCTTTCGCACTTTTTCCTCGTAAGCCATCCTTAAAGAATCAAGGAATATTTATTAATAGCTCATTGGTTTTAATCTATAATACAAAGAATGTTTAGGTTTAAAGAAACATCTGACACACTAAATGTTATAATTCGTTTATATATCTCAGAGCATCGTATTGTACCGTAACTTACTGATAGACGAACTGCGTTACTGAAGTTTATCGACTTCCGTTGTCCTCAGTAATGATCACGTCATTGCCACCAAGAAGTTCATGATTATGAATCTAGTAACGAATGTACAAGTTAGATTAACAAGCTGAAGCCTACACAATCGAACCAATGTCTAGCACAGATCCTGTAACTGGAGTATTTCCTTTCAGCGTGCTATCAAATCTTTGATTGGCACCAATCGCATTCAGGAAAGGGCTCTTCACAGTTGTTCCTGATGTATCTGATAATAACCTCTAGAGCAATTCTAACATAAGAGCTACAGATTTGGTCATCTCAATAAAATATATATAAGAGAACCAATAATTGTGAAAGAACTACTTACAACGGATATTGCAATGACAGGTAGCATTAGTAGAATGGTAGCAGTAATATATGGTGTTATTAAAACATCAAAAGCAGTAGAAAAAGTAGTAGTGAGTAGTAGAGTGAGACGAGATAGATCCAAACGGAACTGCCATATTAAACATGGTTATACGAACATAGAGCAAAACTAGTTTTAATTATGGGATTGGCACTCGGGACCCAAATATGGAGTTAGCACAGGAATGGTAGTCTGGACCAAAACGAGAGTTTAATATGAGAAAGTTACTATGGACCCAAAAAACAACTTAGCATGGGAATGACAATCTGGACCTGCACATGGATTTAACATGGGAATGCAACTTGCGCCTCAATATGAAATCCCATTTTGAACAGGGTAAATATTTGATGGACCCAAACAGATATTTAACAAGAGAATGAGTGTCTAGACCCAAGCTGGAATGTAACATGGAGAACAACATTCTTGTGCATCAGACATATTAAAATGAAAAGGGGCACAACTTCAATTTTATTTTCACAGGATAGTCTGTAACAGACTAACATGTTGCGTATGTTACGCTGGGAAGTGAGTTTGCACATCTACCTCTATCTGTAATGTCCCTACCATCCCCTACCTTCCTAGTTTAAACTAAACTAACATCCTATTTAAACAGGGTAAGATATTAAATAAAGGGAACAAAATCGAATTTAAATCCCTTATTATGAAAATTCTCCCCAGTCCCATTAGCACTCTAGGATCCCATTTTAAATTAAGTAGAAGCGCTACCCCTTTCAATAATGTATCCATCCTCCTTTTCAAAGAACAACTACGGTAACCTTTGATCTTCTAATATTCCAGAGAATCATGCCAGTGGAGTGAAAGAAACAATGAAAGATAGTCGACGTTTGTTTTATAATATTTACGGCGTTAGCGGACGTGGGGAAAGTAACATTAGATTACACTTGTTAGGAGTTTCTGATGACAAGGGTGAATCGTGTATTAGAATATTCATACGTTGTATCTCTTACCATGGATGGGGAGGGATTTTCAGACATTTTAGCAATCCTAAATTATATAATTCTTACCGGCAGCTAGTTATATTTTTCTCATTTTGCAAAAGATGGCATATTTTTATTTATCAATTTCTAAAACTTTGTGTTATATCGAAACATTGTCGAATGATCGCAGTTATTCTGTGAATCTGCATTGACCATATCTCTGGCTGGCAAAGGCGTGTTCCAGAATACTGCAATTGTACAACCACTGATGGCCTCTACATTTTGGTTTTTCGCAAGGCTTTGAGTGAACATTTGTCACGTTTATTGCCGCCGCCGTCTGAACGCAGATAAATCAAAATCAGGTCATAAATTGTTACATTGTTTAATAACTAATTGGGAATGCGTAATTCTAACTTTCTCCCACAAGTTACGTCATTTTTTACAAAACCTGTGCATTGAAGATACACGGTAAAAATCATTACGGATCATGCCCCATTTGTTTTGCCTTTGATTTAAAATACTCTCTCTCTCTCTCTCTCTCTCTCTCTCTCTCTCATGGTCTGTTCCCAAGCTAAGACTGCTGACTTTCACAGACCAAAAATAAACTCTAGATTTCACATAATTGGAGCAAAAGTACCCTATGAAGTGTCATACAGACTGAAAAATAAAAATTAAAAGCAAAAAAACATATGCAACGATTTCCATAACCAGAGAAGTGAGCGACCTAGATTTAAGAAACAAAATAGTATGCACAAGACTTTCAAAAAGAAAGTTAAATGGTAGAAAGTCCATGTTGTCTTACACTGAAGAACAATTTCATATTTCAGAAGAAAAAAAGTTTAGTTTTACTGTTGCAGTAGCATAGGTCTAGTGAAGAACCGACATTTACTGTTTCCTTGTCACACTTATTAGTGGAAAGAGCTGACTTTTACTTTTGCGGTAGATAAAGTTTAGTGAACAACTGACTTTGACTGTCACAGTAGCCCAACGTTAGTTAAACAACTGACTACAATATAGTGCCACAAGAAGAGTAATATGGTAAAATAAAGTATACCAAAAAGGTTTATTACCAATGAGCGATAAAGTACAAAAGAAAACATCGATAATATGGTTTAAATATCTGAAGGTTCCCGATCAACAGGCGATGTAAACGGTGGCTATTAAGGGTAGTTAGATAATTAAACATACATTTACGTGATTAACAGTACATATGTTTGTTATAAATACTCGAAGGATTGCACACAAGCTATACTTTGGAACAAATGTTCAATTCATTCATGAAATCTAAAATCCAAGTCACATTTACTGTATCAGAAAGTTCCGTCATTTGATGAACAATGTAGTAGCGATCGGTATGGCAGTGAGCTTTCCAGCTTCATATTGTGTAGTAACTGAAGTACTTATATTGAATCGGGGAAGATGATAGAGTTTGAAATACGCTTGGTTTCGAGATAGTTCAGGGCAATGTCTATTGCCCTATTTTCGGCTGCAAATATCGATGCACCGTCTGGCAAGCGAATAGGTGTAGTGTACTGTCCACTAATGAAGCCTTTTTCTCATCCTTTGAGCCGTCAGTGTAAATTCTTGTGTAGTTCTTGAATTTAGAGAGAATGTCCTCATAAGAGTTAAAAAGCTGTAAGGATTTATTTCGGATTTTTTTTCCTTCAAGCAGCGTAAAAAGTACATTGGGTTGTCTAAGTAATCAAGGGGGATGTTAAGGAAGCAGAAGACTTCTGGATTTTTGAAAGGTCAATGTTTGTAAAATGAACGCTGAACGATATTCTAATGCCAAAGGCATGTATGGCATTTGATTTGTTTTATTGTCAGCTTTGTCTCTTGGTTGGACAAAAGACGCAAACGTAGGCTTCACAGGGTAGGATCTTAATTTGAGTGCATATTGTACGGATAATGTTTGTGTGCGGTGTGATGGACCAAAGATTTTAACATGGCGATGGTCCTAAATGATTTCAGATTTATATCGCTTGGTATTGAATTGCGTGAAGCATCTTTAACTATGACTTTGTGGCTGAACCATAAATGACACAACTATAATCCAACTGGGATCGAATAAAAGTTAAGAACGACTTTTCTACAAGCACACCGGTCAATGTGCGCCACTACTTTGAGTAAACCGATAGTTTTCAAGCCTTTAGGTTTCATGTTCTTTATGTGTGGAATGAAGGTGAGTTTTCCGTCGAAGACAATACCTAAAAACTGTGCTTCCTCAACAATTGGTATAGGTGTTCCGTCCAGGGTGAGTTTAGAATCATTATATTGTCTTCGTAGCTGGCAGAAATGCATGCATACCATTTTTGATCTGTGAATATGAGACTATTGACAGTGGCACAAGTATGAATCTTGTGTATATTATGTTGCAATTGTCTTCAATTGTATGTATGTGTTTCGCTCAAAAGCATATTAGGACATTCTCGACATATGGGAGAATCCACGCCAATACCCAAACATTTAGTAATGATATCAGTTTTGATGTTGGAAGGTGTAAGTGATAAAACACTGCCCTGGGGCACACCCATCTCTAGTTCGTACGTGTCAGAGAGCGTAGAACCTACTAGTACCTTTAATGCTCTTTTTGAGTGAAAATTCGATATAAAAGTGGGTAGACAGCCTTTTAGATCTAGATCGTACAGGTCATTCATTATCCATACTTCCATGTTGTATGATAGGCCTCTTTCGAGTCGAAGATTACAGCGAATAAATTTCCTTTCTTGATAAATGCAATGCGAATAAACGTTTCAAGTGTATTCAGCCTAGCGTTGGTACTATGGCAATATCGGAAGTCACATTGGAAAGGAGATATTAAATTTTTAGTTTTCAAACACCACACTAGTCTTGCATTGATCATTCGTTCTATCGTTATACACACACATCTCATCAAAGCAATGGAATCGTTATTCGTAAGATCTGTTCTATCCTGGTTTAGAACAGGTATTACCGTAGCCTCTTTCCAAAGTTTTGGTATTATCAGTGGTCCGTAAGTCAGTGAAAATTTCCAAAAGAGAGCTTAATTATGGCTCTAGTAGGTGTTTCAAAAACTGGTAAAGTACTTCGTCAGGCCCAGCGGATGTATCACATGCCTTTTTCAAACCTTAAAATTACAGATATGACAACGGTTGATGATAACTTTCTGAATTATTTATGTGAATTTTAAATATCTTCTCTTTTGACTTCACAGCCTTCACATTATTAGATGATGATGTTTTTTTAGACAAATTAGCAGGAAGTATATTTACTATATTATATTTGGAGTTGAAACCTTTACTGTTAATTTGAGATATCGGAAAGAGTCTAACTTTCCCTTACCATTTATTTTACGGATCATAACCCCTACTTTCTTCATAGCAGAGTGAGAGTTTAAAACTGAAACCTTTATTCCGTAATGCTTTCTAACATTCTTTAATCGTGTGGTGGACTTTAGCTCGGACTTACTTAAATTTTCGAGCGGCTGCAGAGGCAAACCCTGTCGAGTGTTTGTCTTTGATGCAGTATAGTTTTCCAATATAAAAAGTTCTAGGTTATGAATATTATCTAAAGTACAGATGTTCACCGAGAAAGACAAATCCCACACAGTAGAGTATGTTCACCGAGAAAGACAAATCCCACACAGAACAAATATGATATACCCTCCAAATGTTAAAGTATTACGAATGTGACTTCATCAGCAATTGATGTGCCACCAAATTACACTTTATAAATTTACAGTTTAGAAGATCACATTCAGCATCTACTACTGCAATTGTATGAACACTTTGTACAGATTCTAGTGAAAGGCAGAATAAAGAAATTCATCAGAAATGGCTTTTAATTTTCAATGAATGGGATCTGAATGCTGTAAAAATATTGATTACTTTGAATATGTTCGAATATTCAGAGCGTGATAACTACGAATAAGTTATAAGACTCCACTAGGCACGATTTGCATCATCAGTGTTAGACCAAATTCCATGGGAGGAAATCAATGTCAGCATTCAAAAGTTGGATTTCCATAACAAAGGTGATTCCACCAGATGATACTCTACCTTTGAATTTTGGACGACCTTCATGTGAATGTAAGATTCTTCATTTCTTGGATTCTGCAGTTTTGTTGTGACATATGTATTAACAGTACATGGAAAAACACATATGACAAGGAAAGAAAGAAAATGTGAACTTTGTTTCTTTAGAGACATAAATATATTACACAGCGAAAGGAAAACACGAAGAATACCTCTAGTATATAGTGACCCCTACTTAAACGAACATATCTAGGCGGTTTCAATCTGTGAAGCTGTAGAAGCGACAACAGAGGTCACTTCTTGTCATGGATTTAATAGGAGTCATTCAAAAATACACTTTAAGAAGCATTCTTGGGAAACTCCAGGCCAATCCTCTTGAGGTAAAAGTCAAAATACTTTGTTATGACTATCAAGACATACGATTTTCGGTTCCAAAATGTTCACAAAGTCAACGAAAAGGAACCTATCATACAAGATAAAAGATTCACAAATATACAGATACCTGTACCATTGTCAATAAAAAATACATTGGTCAAGAAAGTGTCCCACACAGTGACAAATCCGGAAAGCAGAAGAAATGAAGAAGAAACAGGAGAGGAACGATTGCACCAAGCAATTTAAATTCATACAAACAGAAGAGCCCATTATCATGAAAAATTCGAGAAAAGAAAGAAAATAAAAACGAACAGATGACGAAGAGTTTTGAATATACCACAAAGTAAGTGTTCCTTTGTTCTGATTTGTCTGTTTAATTTGGATAAGATATGTAAACACACACAGACGCGTATTTCTTAATATATATCTCTCTCATTCATAATGACTTTTGTCATAACATGTTTTTGTGAACTTGTTCTTCTAATCTAATAAAATATTTAGCTAACTTCAAGCTGATTGAAGAAACAAACATAACATTTTACTTTCTTTTTCACTCTTTGGCTTGGCACACACAAAAATGTTATCCAATGAATTAAAAAACGAATTTACATTACATGTGACGCTTCCAGTCGCTAGTTATCCATGCCATTAGACATACGGATTCAAGGCGTAATGTTAACGTCACGTTAGATTTTGCACCTACATATAAATGCTGAACCTAAAGCGTAATGCTTTACATGTATTTATGATCCATCACACTCAGTACACACATGCCCTACTCACAACCCAGAGACATGATTCAAATGAAAAACAAAGTATTATGTCGTTATTTAGTATGGAACGTAATTAAGAACGAAAGGTATACTCAAGCTCTTAAACGACAGAGACTCAACAAACCAAAGATTATACCTACGCAGCAGCATTGGGGACGTAAGTGGGTTTAGACCACTTTCATCGTCTTATTACACTGGTCTACAGTCGTCTGCTTCAGAGATAAAATGTGCTATTTATTATAGATTTTGATGTAGTGAATACAAATATGACAATTAAAACAAATGATTGGCTACTGTTTCCAAGATATGTAAGTTTTTACATTTTACGTCAATGTATATTGTGTAGATACTAGTTTTATTATAAATTGTAAACTTATGTCTTTTCATGTGTTTATGGTTGCTTTACATGATAATATTTCAAATGTCTTGTTTATGTAACATTTAAACAACAGCAAAAGGGTTATATAAATAAAATGTATTATGAAGCAAAAGGCAAAAAATAATATGTAGATACAAGTACATAGTTTAGTCCTTATTCAATGTCTGCTCTGCACTTCTTGCCTAGTCTCTTGTATTCATTAAATAGAGTATCTCTTGTCACCATCCAGCAATAGTCTGCAAGCATTGATAGGCTCGATTTTCCCTGATAGAGTTTCTCCATTGTTGCAATGTCCTGGTGAAATCGCTCGCCGTGCTCTTCTTTCACTGTTCCACAGTTCGGTGGAAAAGTTCGAGATGAGAGTGAAAAACATGTATCTTCAGTGACATGTTGCAAGAAAGGCCTTTGTATTCCTTGAGGAGGTTTTCCACCAACTCCCTGTAGTTACCTGCCTTGTTGTCTCCGAGAAAAAGTTTTGCCACTAACTTGAATACTTTCCATGCCGTCTTTTCTTTGCCACGCAGTGCGCGGTCAAATGCATCATCTCGAAGAAGTTCAAGAATCTGTATACCAACAAAGACACGTTCCTTTACCTTAGCTTCACTTACCCTTGGAAAATTTCCAAGGAGATACTTGAAAGCTGTTTTTGTTATGTACATGGCCTTGACAACGTTCTTCATCAGACCCAGCATGATGTGCAAGGGTTATAACATAATATTTTCCTCCCAGGCTCCAATGACTGTCGAAGTGGCAATCTCTCATGATTTAGTAGTAATCTCTTGCACGACTATCCCATTCGCAGAGAAAAAAAGCATTATTTTATGTATCCAGACTGCAGACCAAGAAAGAGAGCAAGAACCTTTAAATCGCCACAAAGCTGCCACTGATTTTGGTAACAGTTTATGCACCTAAAACGTTGTTAATTTTTTCATATATTTCCTTGATATGGACTGCATGACCAACTGGAATTGATGGCAAAACTTTGCCATTATGCAGTAAATGATTTAAGCCTCGTTTTCGATGAATCATTGAACAGTTTCCACTCATCTGGATCTATCATGAACGACGTTGAGGGCTGCCATAACACTATCGATGTTGTTACAGGCTACACGATCACCTTCGATGAAGAAGAATGGAACAAGATCTTTTTGACAGTCAAGGAACATGGAACAGTTAACATCACCTACCAGACGTTTCCAATGTTGTAGTCTGGAGCCCACGAACTCTGCCTTACTCTTGGATATTTCAAACTTCCTGACAAGATCATAGAGTTTACCATGTATTATGAGGTGTGGTTCAGAGGAGGAGGATGGGGAAAATATGGGTCATGTGACATTGATGATTCAAGACTAGAAGTTTCATCTTTTCCCTCTTATTCGTCTGATGCAAGTGAGAATGATTCTGGTGCATCAGGAACCGGCAGTCCTTCTCCATGCGGTACTCGGCGTATAGCTAATGGAATGTTTGGATAATGCACAGTCCACTTTTTCTTCTCTGACACACCTTGTTCATTAGAGTGATGTAAGCATAGTTATGATTTCATCATCAATGACGTATAGGAATAAAATGATGCAATTCATATCATCTATGACCCAATACCAGCTTCATATTACATCATTCATTGTTTTGCCTAAAAAGCAATTACTATCCAAACCCAGTCATAAATTTATTCATATATCCAGTCAACGATTTATTTTAGTCTTTTCTGGTTTAAATTGAGATCCCTTCCCTTTATAACTCACGTATCCTCCGCCATTCCCATGCCAAGGGTCTTATTTAATGACCCAGTATCATATCTTTAAAACTAAACCCAAACAACAATTGTAAGCATCATTTTCTTTCTCAGTGACCCAGAATTAATAAAGTTTGACTGCATTTATTTCAGAAGCATTTCGGCTGTAAACCAGTGTTATAAAAAAACATTCACATTAGAAAATATAGAAATAAAAAAGTTACCATGCAATTAAATAAATGAGCGTGTTTTAATCATGTGGGATTTGGAAAATCACGTACCCCTAAATTTATAAAAATGAAAAGAGGCTATTAGAGTAATTAATGATTGAAAAGACCTGGGCTTAGATGTCAATCGTTTAGTCACAAATCCGCAGATTTTATTTTCAGGGAAAAATCTTTTCATGAATGGATTGGTAGCATAATGTAATCTTGAACGACACATTCAACTTTTTCTTAGTGGCCCGTAACGAAGCATTGGGTTCCTCTTACTCGTACGTGGAAAGTGAATGCTAGTTATGTTTGATATGTACAAAGAAATGTATCAAAAATGACAAAGATTGAATATTTGTTATTCTTATGGATTACCTCCCTTTGAACACGATATCGTCGGCTTTATGATCAAAAACACGTGCGATTACAAGAATAATACAGCCTTGGACTCCTATTAGAACATATACCGACGCAAAAAATAACCCACTCCCGGATCACAACCAACTATGACCTTAAACAAAAACATATGATCTCCAGCTATCGACAGAGAAAGTTGTAATTACTGCCTGCGTTAACTATGGTTTCGTCTTTAATTAACTAACTACTGATGTATCTTACATTTCAATGAATTAAAACTATGCTAGCATGTTATTTTTGTGCGAACTTAATATGCTTAGCAAACCAGGATTTTAAAATGGACCCAATTTAATCCTCAGGGATTTTTTAAAAATATCAAATTTCCTATTGATGTGATTTAAGGGGGCCCGTATTCTTGAATTTTCATTTTAATTTATGGGGAAATATACCCAAAATGAAAATATCCTGGTTTTATTTTTCAAAGTATGAAAAAAATATTCACAAATATTCTAACGTCACAAAATTTTGTAATGAAATCTCTCGGTCACGCACACACATACAGCACACAGACGCCCACCAGTTCCATGTTAAATTTTCTGTACTTTGACATATCAACATTTTATAATTCCCTAGAATCACGCAAGATTAAAAATAACGATAGTTATAATAATACTAATACTAATAATACTAATTATAATAATAGGTTACTGCATTTGCACGGGAAAATATGAACGAGTTTTTCGGATGTAAATACTGCACGACCTTGAGAGTGAAGTATATCCATCCGACAAAACGAGTTCATATTTTCCCATGCAAATACAGTAACCTTTTTATTATATGCTCATTTTCTTATTCTACCTAATGATTAACTATATTAACAAAATACACTACAAGAAACAAAGTAACTGAATGCATGGCCTATTCCAAACTAAATACAGAAGCGCAGATTCACCATTACACAACAACAACATTATTACTGCGCACATAACTCCGCCCAGATAAATTTGAACTTAGTCGCGCGCTCGACATAACTTTCGAAAGAAAATGGCGTGTCTTGTTTAAATCGAAATTTGGAGTCATATTGTGAATGAATGCGCATTGCAACAACTTTTCCATTTGATCGGGAATGAATAGATTTTGGTATTTGTTTCGATTCTACGAAATTTCGTGATTATGCACTGGATTTATATGTCACTATTCGACATGAAATATATAGGATAGAAGAAGCGAAGGAGAAGCGTGTTGACATCTGCAAATGTGTTTCTGTTTCTGTCATTGAATATTGAAATTATAATGTGGGGAAAATATTAAGTCTTTCAATTGTAATTATCAAAAAGACGCTATGGAATTTAATGCTTATTTCATTTTGAGTGCAGTAAGGAGGATTTAATTGCACTTATATTCGAAATTACAGTACAGTTTCGAAATGTGTAATCAAGATTGAGAACTTTTGACATGGCTCGTGTAATTCGGATTTGCAGAACTAAGAAAGTACATTTTGAGGAAATTCACGATATTAGACTGTAAGTATACTTTTTTGCCATTCTTATTAACAGCTGAAGAAGACAGTTTATGCCTTGTCACTTGTATGTTATTTGTAAGGACCCTTTCTGACGTCTACTATATAGCTAGCCTAAATCCGAAACATTCTATCAGCAAGTTAACGCAGAATGTGCCAAAGCAGCTGGTATGTGGCAGTCCACGAAATATCTGCTTTACTTCATTCAGAAACAAATTTAGTCAACCAAAACGTAAAGCGCCTACTGCGCGAGTGTACCTGATGTGCTTACAAATCAAAATTGCTGGCGTCTGCGTCCATTGTTTGTTTACAAAAGAAAGTAGTTTCTTTATGCACATGAATGCAGTATGAAGGTGTGCAATATCGTAAAATGCTGAACGATTCTGACAATGTAAAGTTAACCGAGAAACAAATGAGCATATAAAAATAATAATAATAATAATAATAACAATAACGATGACGATGATGGCGACTTTTTTTCTGTTAAGTAAGCCTCTCTCTCTCTCTCTCTCTCTCTCTCTCTCGTGAGTATGCTAGATAGAAGGCTATAATACTTTTGTTTCTTGTTTTTCAAACAAACTTGACCTCCCAAAACGTAATACATTTGTATGTTTCTTAATGGCGTACATTTCACTGATAACATGGAACTGAGTTCGGCTATGGTTTGTGTATGTAAAAACTTTTAGCCCATTATATTTTCCATTGCGTGTCTTTCAAATCTAAGGCAAAACAAAATCGACATAAGCGTCATATTTTGTCTTCAATGCTCAGGTTTTGTAACAATTTACCTAACTTGGGGAAAAAACGTCAGACCATGGGTTCTAAATACATGTCAACATTTTCTGACTTGATTTGATTCATTTGCTTCTACACGGCGACAGAAATATACGTGGTAACCGTCTATTTCAAGCGTTGGGAAAATCCAGAATTTAGAGCCCCTGCCAGAGATTGTAATGTTGTAATATTTCGGGCCAACGCCTTTGCAGGACAAAGTTATAAGCAATACAGACTCACAAAACAATATAGCATCGTTACAACGCTAGCTTTTAGAAACTGATAAATGAAACGCTGTATCATCATGGATAAATAAATAACACAACTGTCTGCCAGAATGATCAATACTATTTAGGACTGCTAAAATTTCATGTACCCCCACCTCCTTGAGCGTCCTATGAGGTTTATAAAAAATAAAACCCAATGAACATTCGTACATATGATTTACTCATACAAAGGGTAACCTAATGCGAATTTCTTCTTGTCAAAATAGTATGGTGGCCTACCTTTATTTCTTCTTCTTTCTCTCCACTGGTAACGTAGGGATTGTGAGAATAGCAAAAGGAATGGTAGTTTTGCTTTACAAGAAAAGGCAGCGTGGGTGGGGACAACATACAAGAGGTAGAGATCTTACTTGGGGACTATGGAAGTTATTTTTTTAAAGAAGTGGAATTCTAACTCTTATGCGATTTTACATTCTACCCTGTATGAGTGGATGTTGTTTTATTTTGTTGTTATTTTTGGGGGGATGTTTTGTTTTCGTTTTTGCTTTTTTAAATAGGATTGTCGGAGAAGGTAGGAATGATGATAGAGGCGGGGGCAGAGACTTTTTACTTTATTTATAAGGGGAATAACATAGTGGTTATGTCCTTGGGAGTTAGTTTTATTTGAAAGGGGTTTAAAATGTATTTGTATACTCTTTGTTTTACATCCTACCTGAAATAGGAGAGGTGGGCAGGCATAGGTGATTTTACTGTACTTATAAGGTGGATCATATGGTCATAGGGGACTTAGAAATTAGCTTGATCGATAAAGGATTTAAATTATATTTTATATACCGTCTTTAACATCCTGCGCTGTCCAGAGGTGATGAGTGGGTGCTGGTCCTCCGAACACATGTTGGGAAGTTAGAGGGGAGAGTAGTTGTACTTTATTTATACGGGCATCTTAGTGTGGCTTGAGAGATATGGAAGTTAGTTTTGCATATAAGGGATTTTAATTATTTTTCCTAACTCTTCTTTTATATCACTTGTTTAAACTAACTAATTACCTTTGTCTATCTTGTCTATTCTTGTTACAATTTACAAAGACTGTTAACATCCCCCGTTGATCGGGAATCCTCATATATCTCCACCATATCGTCATTGTGTTTCGCTTTTTCAATACTTTTATCCTTCTTTTATTAGTAAACCTTTTCAATAATTATTTTCCTTTCATACACTTCCTTTGTGGTGCTGTATAGACTTACAGTACTGGTGCGCCGTAAACTTCACAAACACCATCACAACCATCCTAACGGAGATATGGAAGTTATACGGGAATGGGAGTTTTACTTCTTATTTAATGGGGATAAATGGGTGGGAGTAGTTAGATTTTAATGGGGATCAGAGGGTGGGTGTCGCTAAGGTAGTTTTACGATAATAGATTTAAATTCTCTTTTATACCTCTTCGTTAGTTTCCTATGATATGGTATCAGTAAAAAAAACTGAATTTCTGTCATTCCAAAAGGCATTTTAAATAGGTGTAATTTTATCATTACATTTCGTGTTATAGACAAGCGAACTCGCATGTGATACATTTATAATAGTTTCACGTCTAACATGTTACACTATTACAGACTAGTCATCATGTGGAGGGGAAAACAATGCATTGTTTGTCTATATACATTTTAACATGTCATATGCCACACTGCCATTCCCATGTTAAATTCCCATTTGGGTCCAGAATACCATTCCCAAGATCCAATTGCGTTTCGGTCCAAAGTGCCATTTCTATGCTAAATTCCCCGTTTGAGGCTATATAGGTTTTGCCTGCTGAACATGCAAATCCCATTGGAGCCTCAAGTATCATTCCTATGCTAAATTCTGCTGGGTCCAGAGAGTCATTCGCATACAAACTTATCCTTTCGGTCAATAAACGTTTTACCATATTTAACACGGAAGTCTCGTGCGGGTCTATTTCACCACACTCTACGTTTGACGTGTCAAATTACATAGGAGAACAATAATTTACATTGAATATCTATTTGCCTCTTTACTTCTTCACAATAGTGAATAATTCATAAACTAGTTTCTACCTACCTCGTCAATGTGTGGAATGCTCTACAGGTATCTGTTTATGTGATAATATTCATAGTTCCAACCTATACATAGAAATGAAAAAAAAATCACTATCTACGCAAAATTCCACATGATCTGTATCAATAAATTTTAAAGACTGTCATATATATGCATACATGTTCTGACCTAAATAGATATGGCAGCAAAGAAAAAGACTTTGTACCGCATTTGTATACAATGTGACAAATCATTTTACATCAATCTGAATTAGTTGTATACCAACAGCAAAGATACGGTGGGGAGGGGGTATGTGTATGCAATCAAAACTGAAATGAATGACATACTTGAAAATATAATCTTTATTGAAGGTACGACAATTGCATATATATATATATATATATATATATATATATATATATATATATATATATATATATATATATATATATATATATATATATATAATGCACTCAATGTATATCAGTGTGGGATGAAGAATGGCACTTCATGTCCTAATAATAAAATAATAAAGAAGAGTCCCAAAGAAAGAGGTTTCTCGCCTATAGACAGCGTTATGAGGACAGCTTTTGCTTATGCAGATGAAATAGGAAGGCCTGCTATACCAGGGTGCCAGCTCTTGGGGGTTAGTAACAGTACACCACCGCTTCAGGTGGAATTCAGCAACTGATGTGACATTCAAAACCTAAATACAAAATCAAAATGTTGTAGCCACAGATCCCTAGATTACAGAAGACAGAAAAACACGGTATATTATGAAGCACACTTCAGGCATACAATATTAACATTCCCCAGTTTCAGTTGAACGATGCAACTGATGCTGAGGATATATGTAACGAATCTCAAATAGAAAATGTCAATGTTCGCGCCGTTTGCATCACCATTGGAAAGATAAAGATACGTTTATCTCTTCCTTCTCGGGCGAAACAATACAATACAATATAATATAATATAATATAATATAATATAATATAATATAATATAATATAATATAATATAATATATCATATCATATCATACAATAGTTTGTAAAATAAACAAAACGGTTTATAACAGAACACAAGTAAATATAGTGTCACCTATGTTCCTTGTAAATTTGATCCTTTCCATTCATTTATCATCTACACATTATACGCACACGGTTACCGTCTAGATCCTTTACATATCTATGATCGATAGGACTCGTACAGCCACAGTACATTAAGAAGTACAATAGTCACACCAATATATTAAAGACACCTACCTTCTTCCAGCAATATCTTTAATTCCAATTCCTGGATCTGACTACCATTTTTCAAAAAATTATATCGTACGTCTCCTGGCGAAACGACTGTGTGTGTGTGTGTGTGTGTGTGTGTGTGTGTGTGTGTGTGTGATTTGGATTTGTAACGCTCTAACCATTTGTCCACTCGGGCGAAATAATATAATATAATATAATATAATATAATATAATATAATATAATATAATATAATATAATATAATATAATATAATAATATTACATAACATAACATAATAATATAATATAATATAATATAATATAATATAATATAATATAATATAATATAAGACTATAGCTTGTAAACTATAATATTGTTGTAGGGTTTAAAGCCAGTTTTCAGCACACGATAGGCTATACATGGCAGCCTGTATTAATTGTGGAGGACGAACCCGGGAAAACCCCAGAAAGAACCATCGACCCACGAGAAGATACTGGCAAGCTGTCTCACATACCCACATTGGCCGAATCCGAGACTCGAACCCACCTAGACAGATGTTAGATGGCAGTGATCCGTAATGCAGAGCGCTTTAGATTACTCGACAACTCGAGGCCCCTGTAAAATATAAAAAAGTGATTAATAACAGAACCCATGTAAATATCTTGTCACCTAGGTTCCTTATAAGTTTGATTCTTTCCATTGACTATACTCTACAAAAATGAATACACAACGGTTACCCGTCTAGACAAGTTTTACACAACAAAGAAAACACACCTCCACACTTGATGTGATCTATACATATATATGATAGGTATGACTCGTACAGCCATTAGACATTAAAAAGTACAATAGTCACATCTTTATATTAAAGACACCTACCTTCTTCCAGCAATATCATTAATTCTAATTCCTGGATCTGACTACCATTTTCACTGAATTCGATCGTACAAGCAGCAGGGGGGGTGAACAGACCGAAACTAAAATAGTACTGAATAGACAAAAACAGTTTCGGTTTACTTATTTCGACGATAAACCTTTCCATGTAGACCATAAAATAAAAAAAAATATCCCTGAACGTCGAATAATTTCTCTCGGAGAGACTCTTCGACGACCCGGGAAATGCAATAACATCCTCCCGCTGACGTTCTTGGTTTACTTCAATAAATCTGAAACTATTTCCGTGCGGGGTCGTCATTGACACGGTCGGTCCAGCCCCCCCCCCCCCCCCTCTGCTGCTGGGAAATGAGTTTCCATGGTCGGGCCAGCCCGCGAGAAAACATTTTTATGTTAACGGAATTAAATCATTGATAAATAAATAATGGCAAATATCGGAGAAGCACTTACAACTAGATTGGCACGACAACGACTAGCCGCGATTAAAAAATTTCTTCCGGTTCGTGATTCCGTCAAAGAAAAATTAAAAGCAAGACAAGAAGCGCGAGTTGAGTTTGCAACATCTGCGGAGGAATTATTTAAGCCTATTACAGCAGCTACTGGTGAAGTTAAAACTGCAATTGTAGGAAAACCTGATCCTGCTGACCCTACCAAAACAAAACGAGGGTTACTTCAAGCAATAGAAGAACTTAAACAGCAACAGGCTGATCCAGGTGCCGCCGGAGTAGTGACAGTTGCTAAGGAAACATTTATTAATAAATTTACCGAAGATGGTATTACTGAAATAAAAAATATTCCGCTTACTAACATAGATGAGCTTAGGGAGTTTTCTGCTTGGATTGTCTTAAATTATCCTAACCGGCAAGAATTTCTAAAACCAGGAGCTGGCTCGGGTATGACTCAGGGTGAGTGGCGGGATTATGTTTATAAAGTAAACCGAGGCATTTCTCGAATAGCTAGCATTGATGATACCTATAATTTTATAAAAACTGGCGTAATTTGGGTTAATAAGGAACTAAGAGACCAACGAATGAAGGCAAAGGAAAAGGAAAGGCAGGCAAAAATACAGGAAAAGGAAAAGGAAAGGCAGGCAAAAATACCGGCGAAGAAAACACAAGCTCTAAAACAGACCCTGCAAATGACACTGCCCGATCCAGTGCCTGAATTTTTATCGCGTAAACCCGTGGGCGCTAGTGCTCCCGATGATGATGATGATTTTACCACTCCTGTTTCGTCGCCCATTTCGTCGCCCACTCCGCCGCCCGAACCAACACTAAAAAAATTACGCGATAAGAGAGCTAAACTGTCGATGGAGCTATCCGATCTTTACAAAAATGTAGGAGAAAAATGGAAACAGGACCAAAGAAATAAGAAAAATAAGGATGCATACCAAGCCGCAGTTGCTCAACACAAAAAAAAGGAAGAAGAAATTAACGCAATAGAAGAAAAAATTGCTGAATTAGAACAACAAGAAAAAAAGAAAACAGGCAGCGGATATAATAACCACATCTGTCCTGATAGCGTCGTCAACGATGTGTCCAGACTAGAAGTTCTCATCGGAGGAAAACGCGCCGGAAACAACTGCCCAGAAATTATAAATGAGGCCGCAGGTATCTGTCAGAGACTATTTCAGCGTGGCATCATGGATATAAGTACATACCGGGGGCTCATTGATGAACTCGCGGATGGTTACTACAGCGACTAGCAAATTTAGTTAGAGAAACAATAATTAAATAAAATGATCGTGCACAATTCTCAACCTAGACACGCTAGTGTGTTACCAGTCCGCGTAGTGAACTCGCGATTACCAGTCTACAGAGCAACCTACGGAGATGGTCTCGGCGATACAGTTACTGGTTTGTTTTCAAGAATAGCCCCTAAGGTGTTACCGATTGCAAAACAATTGTCGATGAAAGCTATTGATGTTGTCAAGGATAAAGCCCTTGGATCTGTTGGTGATCTCGCCGGGAAGGCATTTGCGTCAATCAAGGATAGACTATCACGGTTAACTCGTAGATTAAAAAAACCACCACCGGTGAAACTGGCCAGTACTGAACTTATGCCCGCGGACGTCAGTAAAGTAATAAATCAGGCTGCCAATCAAAAACTTGCAGAGCTTGTAACCCAAACACCCGAACAAATAAATACAAGCCTGATATCAGGAAGCGGATTTCGTTTTAGAAGACGATAATTTTATATAAAATGTTTAAACATATATCTGATCCAGCGTTCGACATGGATGCACCAACACTAAAAGATGAGTCCGTGCGCGATTATCAGTATTATTCTTATGAGGCAACAGTACCTAATCAACGCGGACGAATTGAATTACGAGTCCAGGATACAAGTAGATATTTCCTGCCCGCTGAAGCATTTCTTGAAGTCACGGGTGAACTTGTAACAGATGTTGTCGCTAATACAGCATACGGAGCTAATGTTCGAGTTGGTTTTGTTAACAACGGTATCATGGCGCTGTTCAAAAGTGCTTCATACAACATTGACGGAAGAGAAATTGAAATAATTCAGGATAATGTTGACGTTGCTACAACAATCCTGGGATTAGCGAGATACTCAGATGATTACACTAGATCAGCTGGTCCGACTATGATGTTCGCTAAGGATAATTCTGATCATCCGGATCATAGATCTAGCATTATGAGACAACCAACCAACCGTGCTGTTCCTCCTGTTGCTGATGCTGATTTTAACGACGTAGAACATTTTTCATTTCCCAACCCTAATTACAATCTTGGTTTTGCTACGCGTAAATTAATGTTATCAGGTGACCGTAGGAGATTTTCATGCGCAATTCCACTGTCTCACATCTTTGGATTTTGCAGAAATGTCAGAAAGGTTATTTTTGGAGCCAATCATACAGTTGTACTTAACCGAAAAAGTGATGACGTTGACGCTATCTGGCGAGACGATGATGCTGGTGTCGCTGCCGGTAAAGTAATATTATTCAAGCTTGCGTTGTGGATGCCAGTGATGTCCCCATCAATCACTGAAGAGCAACGGTTACTCTCCTTCATGGACACAGGTGGTAAATCATTGATATCGTGGCTGACAACATCTACAGATTCCATTCAGGGTGCCGGTGCTGGGCAATTCACGTGGCACATAGCATCACAGCAGGGTGTGTCAGCACCACGACATATTTTCGTGGCACTCCAGACTAACGCAAGAGTAAATAGTCAAACACGATCGCATATGATATTTGACAAACTTGCTGTCTCTGAAGTTTCGCTGCGAATAAACGGGCATCAAGAACCATCCGAGGATATAACGATAGATTTTGAAAATAATCAAGTTGCGCGTGCGTATCATCGTCTGATGACATTTATGGGACGTGATCAAAATATTGATACCGGCTTGCAGATATCACAGTTGGATTTCACAACGTTGTATCCGATTTATTACTTTTCGCTGGAACATTTGGATCTAACCAAACAATCTGTCGTTGATATACACTTCAAAGCTCATGTAGGTGAGTTTCCCGCCGGCCCGCCTGCTGGTTTTAGAGCTGTCGCGGTTATACTCTCCGATAAAGCAATGCTGCTTGAAGGTGTTGGCGGACGAATGAGAGTTATTGACGCTCCAGTAGAAAACATGTAACAATTAGATTAGTTTCTGAAATATAATGTCATACAGTCACGTTAATGTCACCTTGACTTCCGGTCAGACAAAGAAATTGCAATCGAAGAACGCAAGCACGTGCGGGACATCAATAACACTAAAACGAGATCAGATTACTGGTGGTCCAAACAAGCTGTCGTTGACTAATACTCAGATTAAACATTTTAATAAGGCACTAACAGCAAAAACCGGTGTCCGACTTGATTTCTCTGCTGCAGCTATCAAGGACATGACTAAAACCGGTGGAATATTTCCTCTTCTCGCAGCAATACCGGCGTTGATTGGCGCGGCAGCACCAGCCGTAGCAAAGGCAGCAGCACTTGGTGCAGTTGGAACCGCAGCTGGAATGGCACTAAAGAAAGCAACCGGAAAAGGGTACAAAAAAAGGGACGCGGTCTAAGACTACCGGGAACTCCCGCATCATGGTATCCAAAAAATTTCTAACGCTGAAACACAAAGTGTTTCCAATGAGCAATTTTGATTTACTCGATGCTGTTAAAAAATTGCGTGTAAAACATTTCAGAGGTGTATTTATGCGAGATCAATTACCGACGCGGCCGAATAATCCAGAAACTGGCATTATCAATCTCGACAACAAAGACGGTCCTGGAACTCACTGGGTTGCTTACGCGATCGATCCACGCGGAATTATTTATTTCGATTCGTACGGTTTAGCACCGCCAACTGAGTTTCTCAGGTATGTCAGCAGATTTTTTAATGTTCCAGTGTGGCAGTCGACGTTACCAACACAAACATTAGTTGATCCGCCCATTTGTGGAAGGGAGGTTTTAAATGTTCTTGATGCAATCTCAAGAAATCCAGCAACTCCTCCTCATAAAGTAATGTATGAATATACCGCATCCAATGCTAGCATTTGAAAAACAGCAATAAGAATAATGGTGGATATTTACGGAAGACCTTTCACACGAAGAGGTAAACCAAGCACAGATGTTGATCTCTCAAAATATGCGACCCGAGATGAAATCGATAATCTTTTGAATCTAGCCGGAGTTGACCCAGATGAAGTTGCTATTTTCCAAGACAGGCAAGGAAAACTAAGAACGAGCAACATTAAGTGGAATGATATAATTCGCAGAGTTCTTGGAGCTACCAAGGATAACTTCGTTGCATTTAGTGATGGCGGCCGGATCAAGGACTCGAATATATCAATCGCAAGCATCAAAGACAGTATTGATAAAGGTGTTGATAAATGTGTGAAAAAAGCCGGCGACGTAATGACCGGAGAACTCAGCATGAACGGCAACAAAATAACCGTTCTAAAAAATCCGGAAGGTCTCGAAGATGCCGCAAATAAACAATACGTCGACGCGCAGTACAAACACGTTGCTGGCCTAGTCAGCGATAAAGTAATAAAATCCGGCGACACGATGACAGGCGAACTCAGCATGAGCGGCAACAAAATAACCGCGTTAGCGAATCCCGAATCCGACCAGGATGCGTCAAACAAACAATATGTGGACATCGCCAACGGTAAACTAAATACGCTGCGGTCAGAGTATGATGTTCACGTGAACGGGTTTAAAAGACTCCAAAGAAACTTCGCAAAAACTGATGAGTCCGTGGGTAAGTTCTTTGGGGTTCCTCCAGTCGTCGATGTAAAACTCGCTGATATCAAGACCGACATTAACACGATCAAACAAACACAGCAGGATATCGTATCGGGTATTCCTGATATCGTTAACAAAACCAGTTTGATTAAAGTTCCCACTGGAGTTACTCCCGGGCATATCACCAACATCGTATTCACGGTATCATCGGGATTCGCAACATGGTCACGACAAAATAACACTATCAAATATACAGCAACAGCCACCGGTGTTTACAGGTTGTCTGTGTTTTCAGCCGCTAAATTTGAAATCTTCACAACATATCCTTGGAGACATTCCACCGATAAGTATTCGGGGGTTTGCACTGTAATACTAAACAGCGGAACCGAGGAAACATTTATGCTTGAAGTCGACGACGATAATTTAACAGCAACATCTTACTGGTTTTGTTTGGAATTCGTCGCTGCAACGCCTCAATTGGTTACCGTGTAATTGAATAATGTCAACGTTGAAATCCGAAGGATTTCCAGATGCTCAACAATATCGGTATAATCAAGTCCGTGAGTGGCAATCTGAGTTAAAAACTGTCATCGAAGTAACCAGTCAAAAGGTAAAAAAATACCGCAGACGCATAACAGTGTTAGACATTATGGTTTATTCAGTATCTGCCGTTGTTGCATCCGCGGGAGTAATACTATCAGCGGTCACTCCGGTAACTGCAGCAGTCGCCGCCACGATCTGTGTTTCCGCGGCCACAAGAACAGCTGGAGTTTTTGGCATCATAGCAAAAAAAATATCCTCGTGTGCTAACACAAAATTACACGATTACACGACAAAATTAAATACAGCCACGACCGCATATCAGAAATTATCATCGCTGATATCATCATCGTTAGACGTGCAAGGTAGCGACGCCGCGTCGATATCAGATTCTGAATTCAAACTAATGTCAGATGCGTACAATGACTATTTGAAAACTAAACAAATAAATAATGTCAATAGAACTGCTTCAACAAATAGTCACAAACACAACACCGGTAAGGACCACAATGATCTCAGTGTCCTCGACTAAACCAGAATTTGGTATTAATTTTCGAACTCCAATTCCAGTGAGTGAAATCGCGTTGGCAAAGCTCAGTGTGTATCACAGCTGGCCCAATATCAGGTCGGCATCATTTGGTGATCTGCAGCCGAATAATTCGTTCGTGTTCTCGTACAAAAACAAATCCAATGACACTCCAGAATGGGATACAATTATACTTCCCACTGGGAGTTATCAGATCGAAGAAATCAACAATGAGATACAACGCCAAATAAAACGAATCACCGGCAAGGAAGCCAAAATATCTGTGACCGCGCACGAACCAACGCTGTCTGCGGTCATTGAAATCTCAACACCGGGATACGCCGTGTATATTTATAACAGCTCAATTCGGACCGTATTAGGATGGCCACGATCCCGACCCGAACCTGAACCGGGCCCACCACCACCCCAAAAATCAGATTTCGAGACCGTTAAGCAAGACCCACACGACCTCGTCGGGGATTATTTATTATTTGCAGATAAATTAATATCCGGAGAAACCTGGTTTACAAAATCAGATAGACACCCCTTGGAAATAATAGAGGCAGCTTTCAAAGGCGGGGAATACCATCTTTACCTTCCAGAAGATATAGAAACTCGTTATTTTATTCCAATCAAACAAGCACATAAACAACAGCTAGAACTGTTGCGAGTATATTTTCAAGATTATATTTCTGATTTAACAAGTTCGCGCGATAAAATTATCACAGCCATAGAAAAACTAAACAAACTCGCATCCGCGATGGAAATTATAAATCAAAAAATAATTCAGAATCTACTGGATTACAAAGATGATTATGGAAACCAAAAAAGATCGGAGTTTGCAACCCGATTTGGTATTCCGGTGAAGGATATTCCAGATTTTAAACTTCCTGGATATAACGCGCACACGCTGAGAAAATCAGTCTCTGATCTCATCGATCAATCTTTCGAAGATATTTCTGCCACGTACGAACGAATAAAACCACAACCTGTTATTCTCAAGCACGACAACAGTACAGCATCCGATGGCAGACACATCTCACCGGGGATCGTAAATATCACAGATGTTATCGCGGTCAATCTTGTATGTGACGTCATCGACGGTAGCTACAGCGCATCAGATACTACGACGGCACAACAGGGGTTTATCCTGTATACGTTCACACCAAGAGACCCCCCTGGTTTTCTGATTGTGCAAGAACCAATCAATCCGGTCTATCTACGGTGTCATACCGTGTGGTTGTCAACGATAAATTTCAAACTCACCGACCAACGGGGAAATTTGTTGGACCTGCGTGGCGAGACAATCTCGGTGAACTTACTGGTGAAATCCTGAAAATGTAAAGCATTTTGGAACCGTTAACGGTTCTCACGCATTTAAAAAAAACAGTTGTGTATAATGTGTGAATACATTCACGCACGAGTTCATATTCATGATAAGCAAATTCTTCACGAGGCAATAAAAACCGCATTTGGAAACTCAAGGAGTTTCTCGGGACAGACACACGAACAGTATTTCCCCGTTCGAATAATCGTTGACGTGTACGGCGACGAAGACTTCTTGTTGACGCGGTCACAATTGGCGCAGTTACAGCAAAATCATATGATCACAGCTTGGTGTCAACGAGAACAGATTATGAACTATTCTCATTGTTGTATTGATGCGCCCGCGCTCGAGCAAATCCTGAAAATGTAAAACATTTCTGAAAATGTAAAACATTTCTGAAATGTGAAAACGCAAGGCAAAAAAAATAATACATTTTTTTTTGGCGTGGTATTTATACTTCTTCGGCGTCGCTAGTATTTTCAGGCATGGGAACCGTTAGCGGTTCCAGAGAAATGCTCGGCATTTCCACGTCGATGAGAGGTTACTGTTCTTTGGGGCATCCTCAGTTATATAACAGAATGAAATTTTTTGTTTGAGCTTCTTGGAAAATGCTGTTTTGTAGATCCCGGTTGCGACATGCTGTACAGCAGGTGGACAAATACCGAAATACCTACCGGCGGCGTTTATTGACTGGAATACAATTTCTTCACCTGTAATTGCGTTTATAGATTTAATAGCTCTTCTTGCAACTGTTTTACAACGCCCTGTGTTACCCAGTAGGCAGTTCTTGCTCTGAGTGACCACGCGAAGATTGTTTATGGAGTTATCAAGTATGTTACCGTTAATGTGATCAATGACAAAACCCTTAGGGATCACTCCAAAGAAACATTCATAGACGAAACGATGACATAAATACCTCTTTCCGCGCGTGGCAGTAAATCTTGAATAACCACCATTATCAACTCCACCAACTGGTCGTCTTCGCGTGCAGTGTCGTACTATGCCATCTCGGTTTGCCTCATAATTTGGAATAGTTGGATGTGGGACGAATTCTTGATTCATTATACTATAGCAAAATCATTTGTCTAATTCATAATTTGTCTGAAAACTTATTTATATAATCACGCTCCGAGAGAGTGTTATCACAGTATTTTTTATTATAATACCGTTTTAGTTCTCGATAGCGTTTTCCACCACACGCTGAACATAATTGCGTTTTTCCTCGTACTCCAACACCGCATCTGATACACGGCATCGGTCCTAGACTCCCCCCGCGAACCTGTTGAGCATGTTGTCCACAGTATTCGTGTCTGCATGGTTTGCTACACGGCGCTGATGAATTTAGTTTAATCCACTTGCATTGGTTCATTATATATAATATTTTTGTCTATTTAAATACTTGTCTTAATTATAATAATGGAGGAATTTGAAAGACTATCCAGAATAAAACCCGCAGGTTCTCGATTCGATCTTGACCGGTTAACCGCTGATCCACGACGAAGAGAGTTAGCAACGGTAATTGGTGTTATCAAGAACGCCAAGGAAGAGTTTCGTCGTGATGGTGCCGCACACACGTGGTCTTCGTATAAAATTATCCCCGGCGATGCTAGCATCGCTCATCGAAGAGTTTCTGTGGAACCGCTAACGGTTCCCATCATTGATGCTACCATGAACGATACAATCGCGCGTAACATAATTGGGTATCTCGACGATAGAAGATATTTCATACAGATAAAATTTATTGTTGGCGACGACGGAAAGTGGATTATCAGAGACAAACTAGACCCTGTTCTTGATGCCAGGCGGGGGGGGGGGGGGGGGAAACCGTTCTGTTAAGTAAAGACTCAAAACCGGGAGTACTTGTTGGGATTGATATACCATATTATGCCAGAGCGTATCCTGTGACCGCAGTCATTTATGGAATTTATCCGATGAAGAAACCAAGCGTTGATAAACTCAAACCGATGAAGGTGTCAGAGTCAAGGATGAATTGTGTAGCTGAGCGAGTAATGGAACATTTTAAAAATGCAATGCGAGGAAACGGCCTAACACCGCTAAGACAAACTAAAATAACAGCGTGGGCGACACAAGTAGCGGATAAGGGAGCGTCAATAAATGATGTTGCTGAGCTAGAGCGATTACTAAAATTTCCTATAACGGTTTCATCGTTAACCGGTGAGGTATTGTATGAGTGTAAATACAATTCCCGTGGAGCACCAATAACTATTATCGATCATAACGGACACGCATGGACTAACTCGGTTAGGATATTCCCGCGAGACCGTGTTGTAAAGTATTATCCGGAAATGCAAACCGGTAACGGTTCCACAACCGTTAGTTCCATGTTTGATTTTATTTATCAGATAAGTAAAACCAATCCAGTGTCTGTGTGGTTATTCAGAAGTACCGAAGATGGAGAATATGATCAGTTTGTGAGACCCGACGGGGAAATATACAGAACAGCGGCGTTACAGCAGGAAATGAAAAAACTCGCAAAAAAATGTCTAGGAAATGCTAGCGTGGGAACCGTTAGCGGTTCCGCGGGCAACATTGATACGTTACTGACACACTGTTTTACTGTCCCGGGTGTTGCCGCACATGTAGCCCGGGAACGAAATTCATGGAGACCAACTCCGAAAAGTTTTCTTGCGGATATCCAACAGAGCTGTGTTGAATACGGACACGGCGGTTTGTGGAATACTCGATATGATCACCGCGGTATGATATCCGTGGACATGACGGCGTGTTATCCAGGAAGTTTCCTTGGGCGTGGAGAATGCAGCGAATATTTTAAACGGTTTGGCCACGTTACAAACTCGATGACAAGAGTTGCTGTAAACGGACCATTGCCTGATTTTGACCTGACGGGATTTGCTTGTGTGTCGTCGTTTAAATTCGCTAAGGATTTACATCCTGTGTGTTATGTTTGGTTTGGCAGACATTTCGTTGAGAAGCGATGGGCACCGATAGTGTTATTGCGATACATGCTTGACAGTCGAATACTGTTGTCGCTGACCGTCAGCGAAGCGATTATATGTTATTGTCGTCAAACCGAAGTTTGGTTGCCAACTCCGGGTACGTTAGAAGAAGTCATCGAAGATTGGTCACGAGAACATCCAGAAACTTCTATCGACGATATCATCAAGAAAGCTCCTAAAATACTTGAAAATAAACTTAAAAATGACGAAAGCACAGCAAAAGATCTAGGACGAAGAATAATAGGGAAATTCACTCAAGGTGGAGCGTATGATCATAAACAACATCACAGTCGATTAATCATGGACAAGGCTGAATTGGATCTTGTTGTCGCTGATGCAGCCACGAACAACATACTCTGTAACCGCGAAGATGTGTTTCTGTCAAACGGGGAAAAGCTAGGGACTGTTTTTAGTTATATCGACGGAGAATCATCTCAGTACACACATTTGAGATCTTCGATGCTAGCTTATGTATCCATAAATTTGTTGTCGATGATTAATAGATTCCCTGTTGTCGCAGTGAGAGTTGCAACGGATTCATTTTATATTAGTAAAAAACACTTAGCGCTGTTGGATAATGTTATATCGGATGATACATCGTGGGGCTCGTGGAGAATAAAGGATGAAATGTTACAAGGATATTGTGAATCAGCTGACGTTGTAATCGAGGATGAGTATCGCAGCGCAGAAATATCTTCGACGGTTTCGTTGTTGCCGTCGGTGCACGATCCTGTTACAAGACACAAAACAGTTTATCTGAACGGACCTGGTGGTTCTGGTAAGACAACTCGGGCGATTGAATTATTTCGCGGTTCTGACTTGGTCGTGCTGACTCCCACACATAGACTTGCCAGGGAGATGAGACAACGGGATGTTAACGCGTGCACGTATCACAGTTTTTTCAAATACAGCGGCGGCACGTGGACACCTGAACGAATGGGAACGAAATATATTCCCGAGAAAATCATCTGGGATGAGATAGACACTGTGCCGTTGGATACATTAAAACAGTTTCTGGATTGGTTGCTAAAGAAAAATACCGCAGTAGTGATGTGCGGCGATCATGGTCAACCACCCCCATTTACAGGTGAATCTCCACACACGTGGCTGAAAACTTTTGTAGATTATTATGAGGAAATAACTAACGATCACAGATCACTCGATGAAACGCTGAAAGAGTTTAAGGCGTTGATCAGGCTACAAACCAATAAAGTCCAGTGTACGATAATGCGTGAAATAATTCCAGAGACTTCGCTGAGCGACTTTTGGGAAACGTGGAAACCAGGTGATTTAATTGTGGCAAGTAGAAAGATAGTCAGGGACACACTTCAGCAGCAGTTATTTCAGTTACATCAGAAGAAATTTCCCATGTTGGGAGTGCCGTTGTGTTATAGACCAGCTGATACGCGATTGCAGAATATTGAGGTTGATATTCCAGGAAAATCGGAAAAACAAAATTTAGTATTGAATGATATTGTTATCGTTGATGTTGATGCTGTCGAACAGGCACTGAAAATGAGCAAATCCCCGTGGACACTAGGATACGCTATGACCATTCACAGTTCGCAGGGACTAACTATTTCAGATACAACAGTTTGGATTGTTGATGATCGCATCGAGTGGTCAAATTTGGTTTATTTAGCCGTGTCAAGAGTAAGAAGGATAGCTCAGTTACAAAGAATTGTATTAGATGATGTTATCAACGACAGCATCAACAGATCAATCGCTGATGATACAATAAAAAAGAAATTAGCCGGTTACAAACAGAGCGACAAAAAAAATGGTAGAGAGTTTGATCCCCAACAAAGTTTGGATGCTGAATTTATAATACAATTACGACAACAGCAGAATAATCACTGTGCGAGTTGTAATTGTTTATTGCTGTGGCAGTATTCGAAAAACGACCCAAGACAATTTACCGTAGATAGAATAGATAGCAGTCGCGGTCATACACGTGAAAATGTGATGTTGACCTGTCTTGAGTGTAACCGACGCAGGGGGGTTGCTGAATCATTGAAGTGATCGGGGTGGTAATTGTGTATCCGTGGGAATCACCTGAAGTTGCTCGCGTGTAAATCCACGCTGAGGAGCAGTTGAATCTAATCTGTAGATTGTGGGTCTCCCAGTTGATCTGGTTATGCTGGATATCTTATGTGTAGTAACACTCCATGTGGGATCGGTTGCTCTTTTTTTTCCTCCTTCGAGTTCGCCTGGTTCGTATAAATACCTAACGGTGACATTACCCAGCAGTGGGGACGCTCCTGGCTGCGTTGAAACATATCTGCGTGTACTGACGCGGGATATATATTTTTTTGTGATTGCATTTACAGGTCTCATGTTTGTTGTTCTGGTAATTTCATTATTTAGCGCGGCTATCACGTTTGGCAGTCTTGCAACCCATTCACGAGATCTCGTATCGTAAATGAATTCCCTCGCGTACTGGTATCCGAATAATCTCTCAGCGAGTGTTCTATTAAATCGCTCAACAATTGCCTGATCCCGATGAATTTCAGTATGTCCTCGTCGTATAACAACGTTATGCTGCTTTGTCAGTGATGATACCGCGCCCTGAAATTCTTTACCAGGATCAACTTGTAATAATCGGGGCCAGCTTAGAGGTCCTCGCTGATAAATTCGTTTAAACGCAGAGGCAACTTCAGCGGCTGTTTTAGTCGCTAACGGTTCTGCTTCTTTGTATCTACTGGCAACATCAACTACTGTTAGCGCGTATTTGTATATTTTTCTACGGACAGTATCATGAGGCAGGAATAGTATGTCAGCCTGATGAACTTCATTGGGGGTACTAACATCAAAATGTGCAAAGTTGATTTGTCGAGGTGGTGGTAGGTAGATTTGCCATATTGCTTGTTTTGATAGCCAATTTTTGGCAACCTTGCGTGTTACTTTTGCTGCGCTGGCGAGTTTATTAATTGCTGCATTACCTCTCCAGTATCCGGCCGGGGAATAATAAATCGCTTGCATTGAAAATGCTTCCATTGTTATTAATTATCCAGCGCCTAATGCTAATTTAGATTTCATCGCTGATCTTACTAACCAATTAGCGAGTGACTCCTTAAGTGATTTATTTTTTATGGCGCTTAGTGCATGAATTAATTTCACATCCGCGATATGCCTGTCTTGTAGATCTTTACTTCGATAAGCAACATCATGTATGTGACACGCTGCGTCGATAGCGTTTATCGGATACTCTCCCGGTTTTGGTTTAGATTGTTCATCAAGTCTGATATCTAGTCGTGTCCCTGGACCGCAGTAATTGTATCCTGGGAGATGCTTTTCTCCGGGATACTTTGCCCAGGGAGTTCCGGGGAGCTTTCCAAGTTTGGCTGCAATGTCACCTCCGCTAAATTCTCGTTTTTTTTTTGAAATCTAAATTTTTTTGTGCCACATCGCGCACACTTACCAGAAAGTGCTTGTCTGTTATTTTTTGTTGTAATGGTTGTTATGTCGTTTGTAGGGGTTCGTGCCCGGCACTTCACACAATATAAATCCATAATTATTATTCTTTATATACAAATGGAAATTACAGATTTTTCTGCGACGCGAAGAAAGGAGCCAGTTAAGCATAATTCAGTGCTACCAAACTCTATCAGAATGATCATCATAGGACCGTCAGGATCGGGTAAAACGCAACTGCTGTTGAACATGATAATGAAGTGGATGAAGTGGGATAAGCTGTATTTGGTAGCACCATCTGTAGATGATCAGCGATGCTATAATGTTATAAAAGATTTTAATGAGAGTGCAAAAGCGCTGAGTGAAGACGGCGAGGAAGTAGTTGAATTTATCACTGATATCGAAGAAGCTCCCAGCGTTGAAGACCTTAACGGGGAAATAAATAACCTAGTAGTGTATGATGATGTGATGCTGGACAAGCAAAAAAATCCTGCAAGAATATTTTCCCGGGGTCGTCATAAAAACACCGATGTCATTTATGTTACTCAACGTTACACACAAATACCAAAAGTAATCAGGGATAACTGTAATCTTCTTGCTGTGTTTAATGGAGTTGATGTTCATACGCTGAGAAATATTCATCAAACCTGGTGTAGCGGCGATATGGATATTAATAAGTTTAAGAATTTCTTTAGTCGCGCTCAAAGAACCCCGCACGGATTTGTGACAATAAATTTACACGACCCGCGGACACGATACCGTATCGGACTTGATACATTGTATGGTTAACATAAAAATGTTTTCTCGCGGGCTGGCCCGACCATGGAAACTCATTTCCCAGCAGCAGAGGGGGGGGGGCTGGACCGACCGTGTCAATGACGACCCCGCACGGAAATAGTTTCAGATTTATTGAAGTAAACCAAGAACGTCAGCGGGAGGATGTTATTGCATTTCCCGGGTCGTCGAAGAGTCTCTCCGAGAGAAATTATTCGACGTTCAGGGATATTTTTTTTTATTTTATGGTCTACATGGAAAGGTTTATCGTCGAAATAAGTAAACCGAAACTGTTTTTGTCTATTCAGTACTATTTTAGTTTCGGTCTGTTCACCCCCCCTGCTGCTGTACATCTCCGGATTAACTAATAGGTCTTATCGCATGGAAAGGTAAAACAACAATCTCCGTCGTGAATAGGGGACCCACTCTTTGCACTTATATCAGCTGTTAAGATCCTTATTTACTGTTCTTCGATAACCGAGACATACATACCACTATTTTGTTATAAAATACCTTATATGTCTTAATGTGAGAACCAATCAATAAATAAATTAATTAGTTAATAAATAGATGATCTGGTCACCCCAAAACTGCGCATTTCTTTTTATTTCGCCAATTTTTAACAAAATAACAAAACGCATTCAGTTTATATAAAGAAATAGATAACACAGTTTCGGTTGTAAACAAGGGCAACTGCTGTAAAGAGGCACTTTGAATGTAATCCAAATACGTATACATAACTACGTCTTCCGCAAATAGTACTGACGGATCAAAAAGGCTCAAGGGACTTAACAACAGACTGATTAGTGTGTATGTGTGTGCCTGCGTGCGTGCGTGTATGTATATGTGAGTGTGTGTGTGTGTGTGAGAGAGAGAGAGAGAAAGAGAGAGAGAGAGAGAACTGATGTTACGGATCGAAGCACATACGTATGATTGAATTACAACTACAACAAAATATAAACCAGATTCAAAATTGGGCCAATACCAACGGTTTCAAATTTTCAAAATCAAAAGCAGTCTGCATGCATTTCTGTCAATTACGAAGACACCATGACGAACCTAAACTCACGCTGGACGGAACACCTATGCCATTTGTTGAAGAAACAAACTTTCAAGGTATTATCTTCGACAAAAAACTGACTTATCCACACATAAAGAACTTAAAGGCTAAATGCTTGAAACCTCTAGATTTACTTAAAGTTTATATGGAACGTTTATTCGCTCCAAAATGCTTTGTTTATGGTTCAGCCAGAACGTCATATTTGAAGATGCTTGACCCAATTTATCATCAAGGAATATGACTCGCTCAGGGAACATTTAGGACATCCCCGTGTGAAAGCCATCTCGCCGGAGCGAACGAACCACCTTTATCACATCGTAGAGAAATGCTTTCCGCAGAGTGTGCTCTCAAATTAAGATCAAACCCTCTGTACCCTGCTTTTTCGGCAGTTTTTCAACCCAAATACAAAACCTTATACGAAAATGAAGCAAACGTCATACCCTCTTTTGGCATTAGAATAACATCCAGCCTTGACAGTGATCTTTCTAAAATTCAGAAAATATTCTTCTCCGAAACACCTCCCTGGCTACTTAAGCAACCAACAGTACTTTTTACGCTACACGATGTAAAAAAAAATCCAAGACTAACCCTTCCATCTTCCACAACTCTCATCATGAACTCCTAAAGAAATTTACCAACTATGCAAGAATTTATACTGATGGATCAAAGGACGAAGAAAAGGCTGATGCAGCTTCGTTAGTGGAAAACACACAACAAAAGTTTGCTTACTAAATGGTACAACGATCTTTTCAGCCGAAATCAGAGCAATAGACCTTGCTCTGCAATATAACGAAAGCAAACGTATTTTACACATCATCATCATCTCACTATCAGTACTTCAGACGATACACAATAGAAAACTGGAAAATCCATTAGTAACCAATATCCTCGTCATTCATACTGAGCTGAGTACCTCCCACAATATAATATATTGTTGGTTACACAGCCATTTCGGCATTAAAGGTAATGAAAAAGCAGATCGCGCTGCTAAAATCGCCCTATCCCTTGAACCATCTGATTTTAAACCTAGCATCAAAGAGTCTTTAGGTCAGAAGTGGCAGGTATCATGGAATGTGCACAACTTGAAGGGACTTTTTGATTCAATACACGTCTTTTGTATTTTGGAATTCCTGAAAGAAGTAAACATCTATTCTAAGATATAACTTTTATGGTATCGCCATCTAAATCTTCATTAACACGCACCATTTATTGGGATGCTTTATATATTATCCTTACCATCTTATCGTTTTGCTTTTAACTGTTTGTATCGCTGGTCGATAAGAAACCTTTTATCTCTATTAAATAATCCTACATATTACCTTTTGTATGGCGCTAAATAGCCTAACAGTGCTGATGCGTCGTAAAGTACAGTCAATCAATCAATCAATCAGTCTTATTCAAACAACACTGACGGACTGACGGATCAAAACGGTTCAAAAGGAATTAACAACAGACTGAATAGTGTGTGTGTGTGAGAGAGAGAGAGAGAGAGAGAGAGAGAGAGAGAAAGAGAGAGAGAGAGAAAATGTGTGTTTGTGTGTGCTTATTTCTGTCAGTTTGCTCGCAATTTCTGCTTTTGGATTATAGTTGCAAGGATAATGATGACCTTCACGGCAGCGAACATTTTTCAGCCTCTCTAAAGGATATTCACTCTACCATCGATGAATCAATTTCGCACTTGAAATTATAAAGAGAACTGACCCGACCAAATTTGACCCTCGTTGCAAAAATAGACTTAACAAAGATGCTTTTATAAACATCAATCATACTGTACAACATTTACATCCATTTTACTTGAGATTGCAGAAGAATCAATCCCTAAGTCTTCGTCTAAGTCTACAAATATATAAAAAAGTCAGGATTTACTTATAAGTGTAAAGAAGTAATTAGACAAAGCCGATAAGCATTGAGAGAATTTAATAATCGTCCGACGTTTTTAAATTTAAACAGCTATCGCATATTCCTGCTAAAGCACGCTGCAAAAATAAAGTATGCAAGTGAACATCTTGAAAAACTATGTTTCTATTTTAAAAGTTTCGTTCCTCGATGATGAAAGTGTGGAATATAATCCCAAAAATAAATTGTAATGGAAACAACGACTCTCACTGACATCAAAAACTAAACAATTTCAATTACTAAAGCGACATAGCAAATGCACTCGCTTAGAGTTTCTCTAAATTAACGGGCCTGATGAGAAACAATTGAAACACCTTAAAGAACTCTCATAAATTAATCCTTTTGGAGATCTTTAATAATTTACGGATACTTGTAATGTACCAAAATCTTGGAAAGAGGCCACGGTAATACCTGTTTCCAATCCAAGCAAGGATAGCGTAGATTATATGAACTAACTTCCCATTGCTCTGACGAGCTGTGTTTGTAAAGGAAGGAACGAATGATCAATGCATGCCTTGAGTGGTATTTGGGGAGTAACGATTTAATATCTCCTTTCCAAAAGGGCTTCCGGTATGATCATAGTACCAACGATCATCTTTTTAGACTGGACTCATTCATCCACGATGCTATTATCAGGAACAAACATTTGGTGGTCATTTCCTTCGACTTGGAAAAGGCCATTGATACAACATGGAATTACGGATTAATGAACGACCCGGACGATCTAGGTCTAAAAGTACGTCTACCCATTTTATATCGAATTAATTCCAGATTGCGACTTCAAAGTAGGAGTCGGCTCCACCCTCTCTGATACGTACGAGCAAGAGATGGGTATTCTTCTCGGCAGTATTATCTCAGATACGCTTTTATGCATCAAAACATTAATAAAATCGCAAAGAATCTGGCACCTTGGTGCGAATTGCTCGTAATACATAGATGACTTCTTAATATGCTATTGATCCAAAAATATGCAAACAATTAAAAAACAAAAATACATGAACAAGATTCAAAATTGGACAACTGAAAAGGGTTTTAAATTCTCAAAATAACGAAACCAGTATGTATGCATTTCTGTCGTCTACGAAGACAACATGATGATCCGAAAGTCAGGTTGGACAGAAAAACCAATACCGGTCTTGAGGAAGGATAGTTTTTATATATTGTCTTCGACAGAAAATTAACCTTCATTCGACACATTAAGCAATGTTTAAAATCCATCGACCTACTCAAAATAAAAGTGCACTCTGACTCGGGTGCCTATGGAAGATTAGTTATTATCCTGTATGGAACCCTTATTGGATCCAAACTGGACTATGGTTGTGTTGTTTATGGTTCAGCAAGAAAATCCTATTTAAAAACGAAATCGGAGCCCAATCTTTCTATTTTTCATAACTCTTTTGACCTCACCGAATTTAAGAATCACACGAGAATTTATACTGATGGGTGAAAGGATTAGGAAAAGGCTGCTGCAGCCATTATTAGTGGAAATAACGCTACAAACGTTCGCTTGCCATATGGTGCATTGATATTTTAGCAGAAACTCGATACTAGTCACTGATTCACTATCAGTACTTCAGTCACTACTCGATAGTAAGCTGGAAAACTCATTAATGCCTATTATTCTCATCAAACATGTTGAGCTGTGTTCCTCTCGCAATAATATATACTGTTTGTCACCCAGCCACGTCAATACTGGAAAAATGCAAAAGCAGACTGCTCTCCTAAAACGGCCCTACTCTACAACCATTTAATTTTAATATACCACACACTGATCTTATACCTAGTATAAAAAAGCCTTTATTTAGTAAGTGACTGGCATCATGGAATGATGCAGTGAATAACAAGCTACATGCGTCTGAACCAACCCTAGGCGACTGGCCCCCTTCCTACAGATCCATCCGCACTGACGAGGTAGTCCATGCAAGAATTAAAATAGATCATACTTACATAACCCACTTCTACATATTAAAACGCGAGGACCTATCAGAGTGCGTTTCTTGTAATGAACCCTTCACTTGAAGCGCTTTATGACAGAATGTTTAGATCTCCAAACCACACGCTATCGTTGCTACAATGTTCCACACTTTAGGAAACTTTTTTATACGATAAATGTAACTTCTGTTTTAAACGTTTTGAAGGAAGTTAACATTTATTCACAAATCTATCTGGTGTGTAACTATTTATTTTGAGTATTTTGAACGATCGCTCGCACTGTTAATCACCCTTTATATTTGTTATTTTTTATACGATTTACAAGAAACATTTATATCGCCGTTGATCAGAATTCCTCATACATTATCCTTATGTTTTTATATCTGTATGATTCCTTATAATAAGCCTTCTGACTGTTCTTTTTCCTTATAAAAGTTTATTTTTGTGATATATATAGCCTCGCAGTCCTCGTGCGCCGTAACAGTCACAGTCTCAATCAATCAGCTATAAATTGACGGATTGATCGTTACTTCATCGCGCACCAGTACTATTATGCGTTTTAGTACCACGGACAAGGTTAGATGTGAAAGGTTAATTATTGACCAGCTATCATGAGACCAAACACTTAAAAGCTAAACGATGAGATTTTTAGGGTAATATATGTAGGTTCCCAATCAACAGGGAATATAAATCGTGCATGTCAATTTATAGTTAGATAAATAACGCTATTAAGGACGACTGCCAGTACATATGTTGGGTACAATTACTCAAAGACAGCATTCTTACACGATTCATGTCCATTACTAAAGAAGAATGATTGATTCCAGGTTTAAAATCAGCGTATGGTATTTTAAAATCTGATGAATTCAGATATATGTTTAATTTGGTAGCCAGGTCTGCTCTTTCATTATCTTTCATGACCGGGCAACCAAAAGTAGATTATATTGAGAGAAGCACACAATCAGGGCATTGTTCAGTAATGGGTTACCCAGCTTCCTATTCTGGAGTAACAGAAGTACTGATATTGAATCGGAGAAACTGATAGAGTTTCAAATACACATGGTTTCGATATATTTCAGAGTAAGGTCTATTGCCTTGACTTCTGTTGAAAATATCGATACACCATCTGATAAACTATGTCTTTTCACTAATAAAACTACATCGTCATTTGACCCATCAGAGTAAATTCTCGTGTTGATCTTAATATCGATGGTGAGATCCTTATAATAGTTATGAAAATTAGAAATTAGAAGGATGAGTCTATGGTTTTGTTTTTCCATCGAAAACTTAAAAAGTACTGTGGGCTGTTTAGTTAGCTAGGACGGTGTTTCGAAAACGGACGTGTTTTGGATGTTGAAAGGTCAATTTTTCCATTGTCAAAGCTAGGAGATATTCTAATACCAAAGGTAGGTATGGTATTCCGTTTGTTTTGGTATAATGTTTTGTATCTGGGTTTGAATGCAGTCGTAAAAGCAGGGTACAAAAGGCTGGATCTTAATTTGATAACATTTCTCTACGATGTGATAGAGATGGTTCGTTCACTTCAGATAAAAGGCTTTCAAATGGGGATGTCCTAAATGCTGCCAGAGCGAGTTGTATTGCTTGGTGGCGAATTGGGTCAGGCTTCTTTAAGTACGACTTTCTATCTGAGCCATAAATAAAATATCCATAATCCAGTTTGAATCTAACAAAGTAGGTTAACAATGACCTTTCCATCAGCACCCCCGGTAATTTCATATTATTAATGATCTGTTTCCATCATTTATCCCTCAGATTTCAATATTTATGATTAATAAACAATATTGAAAAAGGTATTAGTGAGCAAATGCATTATTTTGATATTATGTTTAGGTTTAAAAAATAATTTTAAACGAAAAACAGTCAGCATAATTGTGCCGTATTCGTCTGTATTCCGAAACCATGTCAGGAAATTCACAACGTGTGGAAATGTGATGTGCATGTGATCAACCTGTTGATTTAATTGATTGATTGATTGAATGATTAATTGTATTTTAATGGCGCACCAGCACTGTTAAGCTATTTAGCGCCATAAAAATTTTATATGTACCATCGCTTAAAAATTTTAAAAAGTTTCATATCGACCAGCGATATCACAAACCAAATAGTTGAAATTAAAAAGATAAGATGGTAACGGTAAAAAAAAAAAAGCTTCTCGATCAACGGGTGATGTAAATGGTGTATGTCAATGAAGACATATGAAAAGGTATTGAAACAAAGGGACGGTATATTCATTACATAAAAATGATCTTGGTTATGGCATACAGGTTATAGCTTAGAATAAATGTTTACTTCTTTCAGTAATTTCACAATAGAACTGATGTTTATTGTATCAAAAAGTTACTTCATGTCATATACATTGCAATACTGATAGAGTGTAGGTTGCAGGTCGAAACACTTTATCATCAAGTGCTTAACAGTGAATGGTTCATTGCAAAAAAACGCACTCTGGTGGGTCTTCACCTTTTAATATGTGGGAGTGGGTTATATGCATATGACCAGTTCGAATTCTTGCAATGACTACCTCCTCCCTACGGATGGTTCTCTAGGAAGGAGTCCATTCTCCTAGGGTTGGCTTGATGACGTGAAGTTTATTATTCACTACATCAGTCCATGATGCCTGCCACTTGTGAAGTAGAGTCTCTTTGATACTAGGTTTAAAATGAGTATACGGTATTTTAAAATCTAATAGTTCTTGAGTTAGGGCCATTTTAGCAGCGTGAGCTGCTTTTTCATTACCTTTAATACCAACATGGGTAGGAAACGAACAGTATACGATATTGTGGGAGGTACTCAGCTTAGTATTTTTGACAAGAACATTGGTCAACATTGGGTTCTTTAGTTTTCTATTGTGCAGTGACTGAAGTACTGATAGGGAGTCAGAAAAGATGATGCTGTTTAAAATACGTTTGTTTTCGATATATTGCAGAGCAAGATCTATTGCTCTGATTTCGGCTGAAAAAATTGATCTGCCATTTTGTAAGCGAACTTGCGTTGTGATTTCCACTAACAAAGGCAGCAACAACCTTTTCTTCATCCTTTGATCCGTCGGTATAAATTCTTTTGTAGTTTTTAAACTCATTGAGGAGTTCATGATAGAAGTTGTGGAAGATGGAAGGGTTTTTGTTGGATTTTTTCCCTCGTGTAGCGGAAAAAGTACTTTTGGTTGTTTAAGTAGCCAGGGAGGTGTTTCTGAGACGGAGGTGTTTCGGAGATGGAGGTTTTCTGGATTTTAGAAAATTAATTTTTGTACTGTCGAGGCTGGATGATATATTGATGCTAAAGAAATGTATGGCGTTTGATTTATTTTTGTTTAAGGTTTTATATTTGGGTTGAAAAACAGCTGAAAAGGCGGAGTTCAGAGAGTTTGATCCCAATTTGAGAGCAAGCTGTGTGGTTTTTCTATCAGCACCCCAGTCAGTGTGCGCTACTACATTGAGTAGATCCAGAGATTTCAAGCATTTAGCTTTCAAGTTCCTTAGGTGTGGAATAAAATTCAGTTTTTTTGTCAAAGATAATACCTAAAAGCTTTGTTTACACATATATATGGATAGATAGATATGACCATTGTTTAGTTTTTCTTCTGGTATGGAATGAACAATTGCACTGTATGTTCCAATAACAGAATAGAAAAGAAGGGTCCCATGAAAAGTGGTTTCTCGCATGCAAATATCGTTATGAACACAGCTTTCTGCTTATGCAGATGAAACAGGAAGACGTACTATACCAGTGTGCAAACTTTCGGGGTATAGTAATAGTACACACACGTTTTAGTTGGAATTCAGCGACTGATGTAGAAATGAATTTCAAAACTTATATACAAAAGCATAATGTTGACGCAACCGATCCATACTTTGAAGAAAAGAAAAGAAACTAGAGTATATTAGGATGCACACTATACCATTCCCCAGCATATAACAGTAACATTCCCCAGCTTATAACATTAACATTCCCCAGCATATAACATTACATTCCCCAGCATAAAACATTAACATTCCCCAGCATAAAACATTAACATTCCCCGTCATAGAATATTACATTCCGCAGCATATAACTTAACATTCCTCTGCATATAACATTACATTCCCCATCATATAATATCAACATTCCCCAGCATGTAACATTAACATTCCCCAGCATATAACATTAACATTCCCCAGATTATAACATTACATTCCCCAGCATAAAACATTAACATTCCCCATCATAGAATATTACATTCCCCAGCATATAACATAACATTCCCCAACATATAACATTAGCATTCCCCAGATTATAACATTAGCATTCCCCAGATTATAACATTAAGCTTCCCCAGCATATAACATTACATTCTCCTGCATATAACATTAACATTCCCCAGCATATAACATAGCATACCCCTGCATATAACATTAACATTCCCCAGCATATAATATTATATTCCCCAGCATATAATATTACATTCCCTAGCATATAACATTAACATTCCCTAGCATATAACATTAACATTCCCCAGCAAATAACATTATATTCCTAATCATATAATATTACATTCCCTTTGCATATAACATTAAGATTCCCCAGCATATAACATTACATTCCCCAGCATATAACATTAACATTCCCCATCATATAACATTAACATCCCCCAGCATATAGCATTACATTCCCCAGCATATAACATTATATTCCTAATCATATAATATTACATTCCCTTTGCATATAACATTAAGATTCCCCAGCATATAACATTACATTCCCCAGCATATAACATTAACATTCCCCATCATATAATATTACATTCCCCACCATATAACATTGACATTCCCCATCATATAATATTAAATTCTCTAGCATATAACATTAACATTCTCCAGCATATAACATTAACATTCCCCAGCATATAACATTAACATTTCCCAGCATATAACATTAACATTTTCCAGCATATAACATTAACATTCCTCAGTTACATTTTAAGTAAGCAACTAATGCTAATGATATCTGTCACGAAACTCTAACAGAAAATACTAATGTTCGCGCCGGTTTCACACTACTGGAAAAATAAAAATATGAATATCTCTTCTTTCTCGGATGATATAATATAATATAATATAATATAATATAATATAATATAATATAATATAATATAATATAATATCAGACCATAGTTTGTAAAATATAATGTTGTTGTAGGGTTTAAAGCCATTTTTCAGCACACGATAGGCTCTGTATGGCGGCCAGTATCAATGGTGGAGGAAGAACCCGGGAAAACCCCGGATAGAACCATCGAACCAAGAGAAGCTACTGGCAAGCTGTCTCACATACCCACAATGGCCGAATCCGAGACTCGAACCCACACAGACAGATATGGCAGTGATCCCTAACGGAGAGCGCTTTAGATCACTTACCCACTCGGGACCCATGTAGAAGATAAAAAAGTGGTTCATAACAGAACCCATGTAAATATCTTGTCACCTAAGTTCCTTGTAAGTTTGATTATTTCCATTGACTATAATCTACAAAATGTATACACAACGGTTACCCGTCTAGACCCGTTTTATACAACAAAGAAAACACACCTCCACACTTGATGTTACCTATACATATATATAATAGATATGACTCGCACAATCATCAGACATTAAGAAGTACAATTGTCACATCTTTATATTAAAGACACCTACCTTCTTCCAGCAATACCTCTAATCCTAATTCCTGGATCTGACTAACATTTTCACTGAATTTGATCGTACGTTTCCTGACGAAGGGATAAAATAATAGGTCTTATCGCATGGGAAGGAAAAACAACCATCTCTGCCGTTAATAGGCGGCACACTGTTTGCACTTATATCAACCGTTACTGTCCTTATTTACTTTTAATCTAGACTTAGGTGTCATTATTTTGTTAAAAAATACCTTATATGTCGTAATGTGCGATGCTACTCATTTTGTAAGATTGCAAATAAATAAATAAATAAAATGGTCGCCAAATATTTGTTCTTTTTATTTTGCTAATTTATGTTAATATAACCAAACGCATTCAAGTGACACCCAAAGTTTATATAAAGAAACAGATAACACAATTTCGGTTTTAAACAAGGGCATCTAATGTAAAGAGTCAATTTTAATGTAATCAATATGTGTATATAATTGCGTTTTACTTAGATAACACTGACGGACTAACGCATCAAAAAGGCCCAAACAGAATTGATTGATTTGTTATTTTCACGGCGCACCAGCACTGTTAGGCTATTTAGCGCCATACAAATGGTTATATGTAGGGACGTGTTTCGGCGATGGATGTTTCCTGAATTTTAGAAAGATCAATGTTTATACAGTCAAGTCTGGATGATCTTCTAATGTCAAAGGAAGGGATGGCATATGGTTTATTTTCGTACAAGGTTTTGTATTTGGATTGAAAAACAGCCGAACAAGCAGGGTTCAGTGGGTTTGATCTTGTCCCAAACTTTCTATATAGAGGAACGAGAATTTAAAGTTGAAGCATATTTTTTCCATGATGCTCTCTTATTTTCTTTAATCGTTCGGCCCCTTTGACCAGTACAATACGGTACTTAGTTAAATGTTCGGGCGTTGGACGATTGTTCAATTTATTAAGTGCTTCTCAGCGTTGTCTAATGGCTTCCTTACACTCTTTGGTGAACCACGATGTTTGGTTTCATTTACAGTTCGGTGAGGACCTGGAAATGGATTGTTCTGCTATCTCGATTGAGACAGAAGTAAAATAATGAACAGGGTCATTGTCGTATAAAACGGTATCATTGTTAAGCCTGTCTGCTCAAAGTGTTTCAAACATTGCGCAGTCGGCCTTCTTTAAATTCCATTGTACAATTGCTTCATCGATTGTAACGTTGGAGTTCTTAAGAGAGATTGGAAAGTAGTCACTGCTGTGAAGGTCATCCGCGACCTCCCAATTATAATCCAAAAGTAGGGAAGGAGAACAAATTGTCAAGTCGATAAACGTGCATTCCTGGGTATACACATGTCGGTGATTTGGTGCTATATAGACACACATCATGTCTAGAAATGAAGTCTTCTACTTTGTGGCCTCTGTAACGTATGTGGTTTGATCCCCATAAAATGTTATGGGCATTAAAATCCCCGAGTAAAACAAAGGGCTCAGGCAGTTGTTAAACTAGGTTGTCTAATTCGTGTGGTAGTAGGTTGGTGTTTGGTGGTATGTAAATAGAACAAAAGGTAATCACTCGATGTAGAGTGACGCTTACAGCAATGGCATGAAAATTTGTGTTTAAAGGGATGACGCTATGAGGGGCTCTATTGTTCACAACAACAGAAACTCCTCCTGAGTCCCTGTCAACATTTTGAAAGTAGGTTTTAAAGAGGGAGTAGTTTTTAAGTGTGATGTTATCCGTATCTTTTAAGAACGTTTCCTGAAGGCATAGTACTACAGGGTTATGTTTGTTTAAAAGCAGAAGAATATCATTGTAGTTAGCTTTAAGTCATCGACAGTTCCATTGTATGATAGTGTTCTTCATTATGTTGTTGTTGTTGATGTTGTTCTAGGCTATACATGGCGGCCAGTATAACTGGTGGATGAAGAACCCTGGAAAACCCAGGGAAGAACCACCGACCCACGTATGTATATCTCAACCTTCACTTGCAAAACGCCAACCTTGACCACTCTGGGTACTATTGGCTTGTTAAAGGTGAGTACAATGGTGTTGGTGTCCTGCAGTTTGTTGTTACGTTTAATATGTATTCTACGGACCGCAGTGACACCTTCGTTTTCCATCCCTTTCGAGATATCTGTGTCGCTGACTCCAGGCAAGTCACGACAGCGAATCACGCTTTTGGACGTATTGAGTGTTGTGTGAGCGAATGAGGTTATTGGAATATCGAGGAAAGGTTTCATTTTCTGAATATTTTCTGTTTATCCTCGCCCACACTCTACAAGAAGGCAACCCGATTTCAACGCTTTTACACTGTTTGGTGCGCCAATCGATCCCGTAATTGTCTTTTCAATAAGAAAGGGAAAGAGTGCGGAAAGCGGTTTTGAGGCATATTTAGATTGTATAACGATGAAGCGTGGAAATGATTCCGCACTAAATGGTTCGTCATTTGACTCAGATCCGGTTTTGGTACGTTTATTTTGATTTTTGTTTTAAATTTCCATGTTGGTTTCTTTAGGATTCAGCTCCCGCTCTCCCCGCCAACCATGGAGTCGAACAAGGGGACATTTTTCAAATGCCAGGGATACACAGATGATATACTCAGTCAATAAAATTACCTATGACTGACCCGTGAAGCCACCGCCTTCTAGTGTCGGTAAAATTACCTCCTGATTGACCCGTTAATCCACCGCCTTCTAGGAAGTCTTCTAAGGCTTGGGCAAAAGAAACCTAAAGGGATAGAATGTATGGGCAACGGTGATATCAAGAGAGATACAAAGAGAAAGATAAGGAAAGTGAGTGAGATAATAAAGACTTCCTAGGGCTCGGCGTGACCAGCCGCTTTGTCGAGACCGGGCCCATCCCAACCACCCGTCTAGAAGAAATGGAGGTCAAAGCAAGCAGTGTATTGCATCGGAAAGCCTCTGCTCAGCTACCAGGATCCTTTCCTCCCACGGCACGGGATGCAACCCACGGCAAATAGGTTGTCTCTACTTAGTCGCCTCTTACGACACGTAGTGAAGACACGTCGGGCCAGTTCTACAACCCCGGTCCCGCAGGGAGTCCCCAAAATATTTAACAAAAAATTAGTAAGCAAATGCATAATTTGAATGACCAAATTTCGTAAATTCATAAAGCAATTGCAGCGAAAAACAACATAACTGTGCTTTATTCGTCCATATTTAACAACTATGTCGGAAAACACCCAATGTGCATGTCATGAGGCTGCTTATTTATGGAACAGAGCTGGCACGATAACTGCAGTAAATTTGATTAACGTTTGCACATTGTATTAGCATGCTTATAGATAAGATATAAGGATGGTTTAAATTCCAATTTATTATCAATCATTCTCGACTCGCAGTGTAAAAGTCTTATCATGTGGGCAAGTTTGAAATCCATCGATGTCCAAATTTGCTATCGCTGGAAAATATCTATTATTTGTCGGAATTAATGATACTATTTCAATACTGTGGATGCTTCAATAATTGCTAAAAGTGAATGGAAATAATAGTTAAATTGGTGATCGAGGTTAATTAACGCGATTGGTGATATCAACACGTACCACATCGATATTTTGATTATGATCCTTTTTCGGGTCTAAAATATTATGTTGCGTTGCCTACAACTTGATTTTGATGATGTGGTGAACTTGATTTAATTAACATCAAGACTATTTATGACTGATACGGAGATATTTTTGGTTTATTGTGGATCAACCGAGATCATGATATAGTAATCGAATGGTCCCACGTGACAATAAAATTCGTGGACGTGTCACGTTAGTGCTATTTATTACGAAAATAACTACAAGAGATTGAGAGAGAGAGAGAGAGAGAGAGAGAGAGATTACATCTCATTTATTTGTATTACTTCCATCTAGTCGGGTAAACTGAAAAGCTTAAAGCAGGTTTCAGTTTTCCATTGCAAAGTTTGGTGTTTTTATTAAATTTCCACCGTGCGGTTTAAGAGAAGTTTTATAACCATGGACAGACAGACGGACGGCCATGTATGATATTTATGCCATGCTGCATGGTGTTATCCTCATCATAATATTTCGGACATATATGAAGTCCATGATATCAAGGACATCTAATTACTGATAGTTGTGGTGTGTCCTAGGTCGTGACCGGCGCAGTAATACATTTTGCAAGAATCTCTAATATCTGGTACGAAGAGTGAATTGAAAAGATTGATTGCTTGATTAACTGACTGATTGATTGATTGACTGTATTTTTACGGCGCACCAGTACTGGTAGGCTATTTAGCGCCGTACAAAATGTTATATGTAAGATCATTTAAAAGTGGTAAAAGGTTTCGTATTGACCAGCGATATAAACCAAAACAGTTGAACGTAAAACGATCAGATGGTAACAGTAATATATAAAGTTCCCGATAAACCGGGAATGTAAATGGTGTATGTTAATGAAGACAGATGAAAAGGTATTGAAAATAAGGGACGGTATATACACTACATAAAACTCCTCAAGGTGATAGCATAAAGGTTATAGCCTAGAATAAATGTTTACTTCTTTCAGGAATTCTATCATACAAGGGACGTTTATTGTATCAAATTGTTCATTCGTGTCATGCACGTTGTAATACTGATCACACGTAGGTTGGAGGGCAAATCACTCCATCAAAAAGTGATTAACAGTGAATGGTACATTGCTATAAATGCACTCTGGTGGGTCGTCGCCTTTTAACACGTGAAAGTGGGTTATATAAATATGACCAATTCGAATTATTGCAATGATTATCCCCTCCCTACGGATCGTTCTGTCGGAAGGAGTCCATTTTCCTAGGGTTGGCTTGATGGCATGAAGTCTGTTAATCGCTGCATCATTTCACGATGGCTGCCACTTCTGACGTAAGGATCCTTTGATACTAAGTTTAAAATCAGTGTGCAGTATTTGAAAATCATATGGTTCTAGGGAAAGGCCATTTTAGCCGTTGATCTGCTTTTACATTAGCTTTAATACCAATATGGCTGTGTAACTAACATTATATTATATTGTGAGAGGTACTCATCTCAGTATTGTTGACAAGGATATCGGTTCTCAAGTTTTCTTTTGTGTCGTGGCTGAAGTACTGATAGTGTGTCGGAGATAATGCTGATTAAAATACGTTTGTTTTCGATATACTGCAGATCAAGGTCTATTGCAATGACTTCGGCTGCAAAGATCGATGTACCATTTCGTAAACGAAATTTTGGTGTGTGTTTTCTAATAACGAAGGCTGCAGCAGCCGTTTCCTCATCCTTTGATCTATCAGTATAAACTATTGTGTAGTTGTTAAATACGGTGAGGAATTCATGATAAAAATTGTGGAAGATGTAAGGGTTTGACTCAGATATATTTCCATCGTGTAGCGTGAAGAGTGCTTTTGGTTATTTAAGTAGCCAGGGAGGTGTTTCGGAGATAAACGTTTTCTGAATTTTAGAAAGATCACTTTTTGTCAAGGCTGGAAGATATTCTAACGCAAAGGAAGGTATTGCGTTTGGTTTATTTTCGCACAAGGTTTTGCATTTGGGTTGAAAAGGAGCCAAAAAATCAGGGTTCAGAATATTTCATCTTAAATTGAGAGCGTACTGTATGGAAAGCATTTCGCTATGATGTGATAAAGGTGGTTCGTTCGCTTCAGCGAGACGGCTTTTAGATGGGGATGTCTTAAATTCTCCTAGAGCGAGTCATATTCGTTGAGGATGAATAGGGTCAAGCATCTCCAAATATGACTTCCTAGCTGAACCATAAACAACGCAACCATAGTCCAATTTGGAGCGAATGAACGTTCTTTATAAATTGAGGATGACTTTTATATAAGTACCCCATTCATTGTGCTCTACTACTTTGTGTAGATCTAGAGCTTTCAAGCATTTAGCTTTCAAGTTCTTTAGGTGTGGAATAAAAGTCAGTTTTCTGTCGAAGATAATACCCAAAAATATTGTTTCCTCAACAACTGGAATGGGTGTTCCGTCCAGCGTCAGTTTAGGTTCATCATGATGTCTTCACAACTGACAGAAATGCATACATAACTTTATAGATTTCGAGAATTTGAAACCGTTAGTACTGGCCTAATTTTGAATCTTGTTGATATTTTGTTGTCTCCCAATGGTATGCATGTGCTTTGATCGATAACATATTATAAAATCATCAACGTATAAGAAGGAACAATCATCACCAGGAGTCAAACGCTTGGTGATGCTACTGATTTTAATGTTGAAAAGCACACAGATAAAATACTGCCCTGGTGTACACCCATCTCTTGCTTGTGAATATCAGAGATGAAGGAGCCCATTCGTACCTTGAATTCTCTGAGAGAAAGTTTGATATGAAAGAGGGCAGACGACCTTTTAGACCCATACCGTGCAGGTCATTTAGTATCCCGTACTTCCATGTCGTGTCATAGGCCTTTTCTAAATCAAAGAAAACGACTACTTAATGTTCCTTCTTGATAAATGCGTTGCGAATATATTTTTCCAGTCTAACCAAATGATCACTGGTGCTCCGTCCACATCGATAGCCACTTTGGAAAGGAGATATTAAATTGTTAGTTTCCAAGTACCAAACAAGCCGAGAATTGATCATTCGTTCCATTGTTTTGAACACACAGCTCGTCAGAGCAATGGGTCGATAGCTGTTAGGATCTGCGCTATCTTTACATGGTTTGGGAACTGGTATTACTGTTGCTTCTTTCCAAACGTTTGGTACATACTGAGTAATCCATAAATCATTGAAGATTTCCAGAAGAACTTTTAATGATGGTTCTGGAAGGTGATTCAAAAATTGGTAATGTATTTCGTCAGGCCCAGCGCATGTATCATGGACCTTATTCAAAGATTCCATAAGCTCAAACAATGAAAACAGTTGATTATAACTTTCTGAGTTTTTCGATGTGAATTTCAACCGTGTCTTTTCTATTTGAGGTTTTGCTCTTCGGAAGGCTTCTGAATAAGACGACGAGGAATTTTTAGAAAAACTATCAGCAAGTATATTAACTATGTCATGTTTGGTATTGAAATTCTTGTTGATTATTTTCAGATGTTGGAAAGAATAGTTCTTTCCCTTTCCATTTATTTTGTGGAACGTGTCCCAAACTTTCTTTATAGAGGAACGAGAATTTAAAATTAAAACATATATTTCCATGATGCTCTTTTATTTTCTTTAATCGTGCTGCGGGTTTTCACCCAGACAATACGGTACTTAGTTAAATTTTCGGGCGTTGGAGGATTAATACATTTTTCCAGTGCTTCTCGGCGTTGTCTAATGGTCTCCTTATAGTCTTTGGTGAAACACGGTTTTGGAGTTCTTTTACTGTTCGGTGAGGACTTGGGAATGGATTCTCGATTAGGATAGAAGCAAAATACTGAAAAGGGTCATTGACGTTTAAAACAGTATAAGCCTAGCTGTGCAAAGTGTTTCAAAGTGTTTCAAATTTGGCCCAGTCGGCCTTCTTTAAATTCCATTGTGGAATTGCGTCAACAATTGCAACGTTGGTGTTCTTAAGAGAGATTGGTTGATTGATTGATTGTTATTTTTAGGGTGCACTAGCAGTTTTAGGCTATTTATTTTACAAATGGTTATGTGAAAGATCATTTAGAAATGGTCAAAAGTTTTATATCGACCAGCGAAATCAAAAACCATACATTTGAAAGCAAAACGATTGATTGATTGATTGTATTTTAACGGCGCACCTGCACTGTTAGGCTATTTAGCACCATATAAAAGGTTATATGTATCACCGTTTAAAAATTGTAAAAGGTGTGATATCGACCAGCGATATCAAAACGAAATAGTTGAAATTAAAACGATAAAAGAGTAACGGTAAAAACAAAGCTTCCCGATCAACGGGGGATGTACATGGTGTATGTTAATGAATACAGAAGAAAAGATATTGAAAAGAAAGGGACGGTACATATATTACATAAAAATGCTATAGGTTTTGGCATAAAAGTTATAGCTCAGAATAAATGTTTACTTCTTTCAGGAATTTCACAATGCAAGTGATGTTTATTATGTCAGAACAGTTCCTTCATGTCATACACATAGTAATACTGATCGCGCGTAGGTTGCAGGTCAAAATACTCTATCATAAAATACTTAAGTGAATGGTTCATTGCAAGAAACGCACTCTGGTCGATCTTTGCCATTTAGTATGTGGGAGTGGGTTATGTGCGTATAACTAATTCGAATTCTTGCAATGACTACCCCCTCCCTACGAATGGTTCTGTAGGAAGGAGTCCAGTCTTCTAGGGTTGGTTTGATGGCGTGAAGTTTATTATTCACTGCTTCATTCCATGATTCCTGCCACTTCTGACCTTAAGCCAGTTTGATACTAGGTTTCAAATCAGTATACGGTATTTTAAAATTAGATGGTTCTTGAGTTAGGGTCATTTTAGCAGCGCGATCTGCTTTTTCGTTTGCTTTAATACCAATATGGCTAGGTAACCAACAGTATACAATATTGTGGGAGGTACTCAGCTTAGTATTTTTGACGAGAACATTGGTCAACAATGGATTCTCCAGTTTTCTATTGTTTAGTGACTGATGTACAGATAGCGAGTCGGAGAAGATGATGCTGTTTAAAATAGTTTGTTCTCGATATATTGCAGAGCACGATCTATTTCTCTAATTTCGGCAGAAAAGATTTATGTGCCACTTGGTAAACGAACTTGTGTTGTGTGATCCACCACCGAAGGCTGTAACAGCCTTTTCGACATCCTTTGATCCGTCGGTATAACTCCTTTTGTATTTTTTAAATTCGGTGAGGAGTTTATGATAAGAGTTGTATACCAAGGTTCCTGATCCACGATGGATTTAAAATGGTGCCTATAAAGGATAAGTAGCGAATAAAAGATAAATTAGGTCGATTAACAGTACACATACTGGTTCAAAGTACTCAAACGAAAGACTGAAAACTGGAATATCTTTGAATAAATGTTAACTTCCTTTAATAAATTTAAAATACAAGACATTTGCTGTATGAAACAGTTCGTCTGCTGAACAGTTTAGTGACAATCACGTTTAGGTTGGAGATCGAAACAATCTATCATACTTCACTGGTGAAGGATTTGTTGCAAGAAAAACACTGAGGTGTGTCTTCATCCGTTAATATGTGACAGTGGGTTATGTAACTACGACCTATTTTAATTCTGGTAGTCACTACCTCCTGACGGTTCTGTAAGAAGGAGGCCAGATACCTAATTTTGGGTTGACTACATGAAGCTTGTTATTGACAGGATCATTCTATGTCTGCAACTTACTAAATAAACTTTCTGCAACCACGTTTCGAATCAATGTACGGTATTTTTAAACCAGATTGTTCAATAAGTATAACTATTTTATCAGCGCGATCTGCATTTTCGTTGACATTATTACCCACATGACCGGCTAACCAACAATGTACTATATAATGATAGTTACATATCTCGGTATGTTTAATGAGAACACTTCTCTATAATGGGTTTCCCAATTCGTATTGTGTGGTCATCGAAGTGAATCGTTGATGATTGGGTTTAAAATATGTTTGGATTCGACATATTTTAGGGCAAGGTCTATGGCCATAATTTTGGATGCAAGCGATGATGAACCCTAAAAGGCGAACACGAAGAATTAAAATACAATATTTCAATGAGAAGACAGATGGAAAAAGTACTGATTATTTTAGGTCCAATGCAATAATTTATATTAAAAAGGCGGACAATTCGCTCACAAATTCCCACGGAGTTTTTCCCAAACTCTGAGATCATTAACAATACTTACAACCAAGGTTACTTTCACATTCAGGTTTTTTTTTTTTTTTTTTCAGGCAAACTATTTAACGATACGCACTGTTTGAATTATCTCCCCTTTAACATCTGTGAAGTTCAAAAGTAGGCATTCTTCATTTAATTATTTTTTACATACATACGTGTCGGATATGTTCACGACACACTGCCACCTCAACTCTGATCCGCTCTGTATACTGGCCATCGTCACGTACAGGAAAACGACAATGCACGGACATTACATCCTTTTTCTATTCATTGAAGGCAATCCTGTTTCAGAAAAAGATGTATGGTTGAGATTGAAAACAGTCCTCATTGGCCTGATGTGGTAAGCAAGTGAAACAGACCGTCATTTATCAGCATCTCTACCCGTTATACGAGTGTACACTTTGCAGAATCTGAAATTAGGCATTTTCTATTAATTCAGACAAGTCTACAGAACGCAAATAAAGAACTTCGTCAACTCCAAAACAAAGGCAAAAACTACCATAATGTTAAGATACACAGATCTGAACAAATATTCATTTTAAAGTTAACATCCACCTTAGATTGAAATTTCATACGCTTCAAACGTGTTAGAGTCAAATGTCGTTTAGCCAGGAAGTTGCTAGCAGTACATTATCACTCTAAAATTAGGTCACGTGTGGAATGCCACTGTAAAGGCACACGTATGTTCCGTTTCAGTACTCTTCTTAGTTCATCTAGTCGCAACGCCATGTGCGCTTGTGGTGCGGTGTTGAGTCTTTCAACACTGCTGTACATAATTTAGATGGAAAAACATAGAAAAGCAGGATTTGACAGGTAGTGCAGCTGAGTTTGCTAACGGTAATGTGGTCGCGGAAGAATTGCTATTCTAAACCCCTCAGAAAAAATTCCTGATCAATGATACCAATCCACTAGACCGCTCCGGTGACCTAGTAGTTACAGCGTCCGCCTCGGATGCGGGAGGTCGTGGGTTCGATTCCCCGGCCGAGTGATACCAAAGACTTACAAAAATGGTACTAACAGCTTGGCGCTCAGCATTAAGAGGTTAGTGTTAGGACTGGTCGGCCTGGCGTCAGGATAATGTGACTGGGTGGGACATCATGCTACATGTTTGCGGCACGATGCCCCATTGCTAGACATCACTGTAAACTGCCACATTGCATTGTTTCGATGAAAGTCCTTTTAAATAAAGATGGGGAAGTGTTCACTGAAACTTAAAAGAAATCAAACTACAGCTGATTATGTAATGGAGTCAAAATAATGCTTTAGACGTTTGTAAAACTTACACCAATCAACAGTTATTATAGTGGGATGAAAGAAATTCTAAAGATCCTTGAATACCATCCATTTGAAGCATGATCAACTTTTTCTCGAATTTGATATATCGCTCATGTTTGTATTTCTTTCTAGCACGATACATTGACAAGAATATTAATGGCAATTTGTTCATACAGAAAATACTGATTAAGGAAACCTTTCTGAGTGTGTTTTATGAAGCAATTTCCCTATAAAAACTAAAAGACTCGATCGATATATATATATATATATATATATATATATATATATATATATATATATATATATATAGCAGAGGATAATGGACACACTGACAATCAACGTCCTTTCTCCAGACAAAGATAAGCATCTTTTACTTTGTCCCTCTTTTTCCTGTCTTTCCTTTTTTCTTTGGCTTGGTGAATGTTCTGGAACCCAATGTATTTTCACTTGGCAGATATAGCAAGTATCTTGCCTTAATCACGAGTGCATCAGTCTGGAGTCTTATTGGAAGTTTATTTTCGAATGATTCTTCATTATTGTGTTTCGTTTCGGTAACATTATCACTTGGTTTTCAGCGTGGACTATTCGTCGTCATCGTCATCATCATCGTCTTCATTTTATTCCATTAAAATATCCTGCTCTAAGTTCTTTTTTTAGTTTTCTTTAACTTCGAAAACTTACCTGCATTAACGTTTCAGAGCAAGTATTTAACTTTATTTTATTATAATTTGTCATCATGATTATATTATCTTGTAAACATTAATAATATTATTATTACCAAACTTACTATTATTATTAGTGTCGTCTTTGTTTTATAGGTAGTAGTAGTAGTAGTAGCAGTAGCAGCAGCAGTAGTAATACTTGAAGTATCGAGAATATGTAGTATATGCCATTAAATAAACAGTAATATTTTCACGTAATATTAATGTTGATAAATGTTGCCTGGTGGTTCTAACAGTACTAAGTTATATAGTTAATGGTGTATTATCAATATTTTGCTTTGCACGTTATTATTATTATTATTATTATAGAAAGACTGGTCATCTTTGATAAAGCAAGCCGATTAAACTACCAAACCCTAAAATTAAAACCTTGAGTTCACGTCACTACAAAGAAAATTACTGTTTTCGTGACTGAGGAATCATTGATTAGTTAAACCCCATAAATCAAGGACTTTAACCTGAATGTTATCATGCCTGATCAATCATTGATTAGTTAAAACACATAACTCAAGAACTACACCCTTAATGTTTCCGTTTTTAACCTGATGTAATTAATGAGCATAGGGTATACACACATTTAATAGTTTATTTTAAAATCTGTAAGAAAAAACATATAAAGAAAACAAGCAGAATATACAAATATTAATGAAGCGGAATTGTCGTCTCTAAACGAGGTAAGAGGCTAATTAATTTTTAACATAGTATATTGAATAATTTTGAAATGTAAAGCACACTCTGTATTTTACGCGTATGGACATGGAAAGATACAAAAATTGGATAATAATTTATCAATTCAGTGATTCTTCAACTTAAATACATGCCTTAAGATCAACGTAACGGGTCAAGGCAAACCCATACGTAATATTTCACGGTGTTTTCTCCTCTTATACGCGCTGATAATTAAATTATACAACTATCATCAACAGATTGAAAGAAATTACGTCAGACTATGTACTGCATATGTTTTCTCTGATATACTGTCTTTTCCTGCGGTGCGTGAATCAAGCAGGCATGGCTATCAGTATCTAAATGTGCATGTCATCAGAAAATGTATACCAGTTGCCTGACAGTCAAGAACAAGTTGCCCCTTGCTATTTGATGCACCACGATTACAGCCTCTTTCTTGCAATAAATTCACATAAAACATACTAAAATAAATTCCATGGTAGATAAATACGCAACTTCAACCAAAGATAGTGAAAAAGACTACCAGCTCTTCTAGTCTAATGTGAAGGAGTAAAATAATAGAAAAGAATAGAAAACGCTCAGCTAGAAGTTGGTGTGTGTGTGTGTGTGTGTGTGTGTGTGTGACCTAGAGAGAGTGAGAGATTCAAGAAGACATGATAAAGATGCTGAAATAGAGAATAAATGACTCATTATAGTAATAAGTTCAGAGAGAATAGAATCCCAGCTCAGAGCAACAGAGAACGAGAGAGAGGGATTGAAGATGGAATTCCCTTATCATCACTTCAAAACGTCTTCGCTCATTTTGTTTCTCTGTTTGACACATCTGATAAGTATTTCCCAATTCTGTCAGATTATTCATGCATGCCTTATTGACACGTGAGTGTTTCCATGGCATGGAAAGGGGCACCAGGCCCAGAGCCTGTCCTCATTTTCTCGGCCTCTAGAAAGGGCATTTAGAAACTCTGGCCAATCTTCTTCTCTTCCGCTTGAAAAGGGCATTTCCTAATCATTGTGGACATCTGAAAATGGACGAGACTAAAGTAATTCTAACATCCTGTAACTGGCACGAAATGGAAAAGAGACGATAACAATTTAAAATTTAATTTAAAAAATAATATTAAAAAATTTAATTTAAAAAATAAATAACATAAGATATACTATAAAAAAAATAAAAAATAAACTAATGTAAAAGTTGAAATAGTAAATGTTAAAAAATAAAAGCAGATTTGTTTTAAAAACATAAAGAATTTTTAAACAATAAGACAAAAGACATTTGAACGTTTGTTGCAAACTGACAACATACGAAACGACATGGTAATAATTATAGGTTACTGCATTTGTATGGGAAAATATGAACGAGTTTTGGGATGGAATACTGCACGACCTTGGGAGTGCAGTATATCCTTCCGACAATATATGCTCATTTTTTTATTCTACCTAAGGTTTAATTATATAAACAAAATACACTACAAGAAACAACGTAAATGAATGTATGCCGCATTCCAAACTAAATACACAAGCGCAGATTTATCATTACACAACGACATATTTATTTATGCGCACATAACTCCGCCCATATAAATTTGAACTTAGTCCCGCGCTCGACATAACTTTCGAAAGAAAATGGCGTGTCTAGTTTAAATTAGGGTTTCTGGTAACTGTTTAACAGTAACAGTAAAACAGCTGTTTTTCGTCCAAAATCAAAAAACAGTAAACAGCTGGGTTTTTTTTCTACCTGTTTTACTGTTTCTAACGGACATTGAGACATTGGATTCTGACGTTCTCAAAACTCTTCTGAAGGCAATGGAACCTGTGAAACTTGCTGTTGAGAATCTAAATCGAGAAGACGCGACGTTGATGAGTGCTGATACAATTTTAGAATTCATGTTCAACAAGCTCTCTAACCTGAATAATGACATTAGTACCAAGCTCATGGAAAATTTGAAGTGTCGCGTTGAAGAGCGATTGAACAATGATGTCATGAACCTCCTGCGCAGTCTCAAAAATCCATCTGTCGCCCCGTCAAAAACTACGCTAAATGTCGCAGGAAATCTAGCGTCTCGTCTATTTGAAGTCAACGATGTAGAAGATGTTGTCGAACAGTCGTCAAATGATGCTGAAAGTGTGAACTTGTCTATTCAAGATGAATTGAATTTGTTGCTTCAAAAAGATCGATCATCAACTGCTGTCGGAGGGCAAGACAGTTTCAAATGGCTCAAGTCCGAATTCACGCTCTTCAGGAACTCTGACCAGCGCACTGAAAATCTCCAGAAATTGTACAACGCAATTCTATCCATTAAACCGACATCAACAGACGTTGAAAGAGTTTTTTCGGTATGTACGAATTTCTGTACAAAATTAAGAAATATTATTATAAGAAGTAAAAATGTATTGATTTAGAACTTATCACGAAAGATATATAATAAAATGGTGTTCATCACAAAAATAAGCTATTGACTGTAAAATTAGTGAAAATATGGAAAAAAACAGTAAAAACAGCTGTTAACAGCTGTTTTTTGAAAATTGAAAACAGTAAACAGCTGTTTTTCAAAAATGACTGTTTTTCAGAAACCCTAGTTTAAATTGAAATTTGCAGTCATATTGTGAATGAATGCGTACTGCAACAACTTTTCCATTTGATCTGGAATGAATAGATTTTGGTATTTTGTTTCGATTCGACGAAAGTTTGTGATTTTGGACTGGATTCATCTGTGCAAATTGTACATGAAATACATCGGATCGAAGCGGCGCGGGAGAAGCGTGTTTACATCTGCAAGTGTGTTTGTTCTGTCATTGACTATTTGAAATCATTAATTCCACTTGATCTGGAATGAATAGATTTTGGTATTTTGTTCCGATTCGACGAAAGTTTGTGATTTTGGACTGGATTCGTCTGTGCAAATTGTACATGAAATACATCGGATTGAAGCGGCGCGGGAGAAGCGTGTTTACATATGCAAGTGTGTTTGTTCTATCATTGACTATTTGAAATCATTATGTGGGGAAAATATGAAGTGTTTCAATTGCAATTATCAAAAAGACGCTATTGAATTTAATGTTTATTTCATTTTGAGTGCAGTAAGGAAGATGTAATTGCATTTGGAATATAGTCGAAATTACAGTACAATTTCGAAATGTGTAATCGATTTGATTATCAAGCTTGAGAACGCATGACATGGCTCATGTAATTCGGATTTGCAGAACTAAAAAAGTACATTTTGAGGAAATTTTGGATGTAAAACTGTAAGAATATTTTTTTGCCATTCTTATTACCAGCTAAAGGAGACAGTTTATGCTTTTATAGCTTGCATGTTATTTGTAGGTACCAAGTAATTTTATGAAATCTGATGTATATCGCAAAATCTGAAACAATGTATCAAAACAGTTGTTATGTTGCAGTCCACGAAACATCTGCTTTTGTTCATTCACAAACAAATTTAATCAACCAAAACGTATTGCGTCTACTATGCGAATGTATATGATTTCTTTACAAAGTAGTTCCTAATACACTATTGGGCACACGTGTCCAGCGCGTGGGTGCAATATGAAGGTGTTCAATATCGTAAAATACTGAACGATTCTGATAATGTAAAGTTAACGGAGAAACAAATGTGCATATAATAATATATGTTATTTATAACTATAGAACGCTTTTAGCTCTGAAAGTGCCTGAGAAGGGATGGTGTTAGTTGCCATTCTTTCTTTAGTTACTGCACCTCACAGGCCGAGCTCTACAAGCTCAGAATTTGTTGCTAGAGTGGTCTTTAACCCAAAAGGTTTATAGATACGACGAAACTATAGAAAGGCTACCCCCACGCCCCCAATCCCATACCCACGGTAATAGGCTTCTGGTTCTAATTCTACGAGTGATGACTTTTACGGTGGCTGATATTTGTTCCATCCAAATTAATGCTGTAACATAATCGTTTGTTCTTGCCGAATCCGATGTTCTTTCTGCTGTTATTCCAGCTGCAGCATCCTCTGTTCCTCTCAGACCTGTTTTTTGGTTGTTGCCAGTAGTCAGTATTGAGTACACACAAACACCAAGGCCTTCAGGTTTTCGATAAGGACGTTTATCTTTAGCACAGTGTACTGGGTCCCAGGATCTGGTATACGAACTACACCTCAGAGGATGATGAAGTTCCAGGATATTAACTTGTCACTTTTAGTTCAATCCAAAATTCTTCACAGGTAATAATGAGCACTGATTTCACACTTGTTTCTTTTTTAAATTTCTATCTAAAGTGATGAGAACGAAGATAGTATATTATTGGAAACTAAGAAGACTTTAATGTGTTTCTACTTCAAGTCAGTAAAACGGAGTATATAATGTTATAGCTAGTCCTCCTATACTACTGAAGTTTTATTTATGGTTCGTCATGAAACACTGGTCGTATTATACTTGAATGTCACGATATGACATCCGTATTAAATTATATGGCCAGATGCGTGATTTGTTTAGCCAAATGTTCAGCAGAGCTTTTCACTGAAGATTTATTTTGTCTTGACTAAAGTGCCACCGCCTATTCTTTTCCTACTCCATTTCTTTTATCCTTTATTATCACATGAAGCAGCAGGGGGGGGGGGGGCGAATCGGACATTTTGTCCAATCGTCATTTGGTTTAATTAATACTTTCTGCACTCAGCGGATCCGGTGTCGTCAGCGCCCGGTAAAAAAAAAACGACGTCGTCGTCGTTGTCATCGTCGAGGGGGCCAAATCGACAATTGTCCGGACGTCATTTGGTTTAATTAATACCTTCTGCGCGCCGATCCCAGCGTCGTCAGCGTCCGGTAAAAAAGCGCGACGACCGCGTCAATGTCATCGCCCCCCCCCCCCCCCGCTGCTAAGAGTTACAATGATCTTACAAACAGAGTGATCACTAACTCCTCCTCTTGTAGATCAATTAGGTTATTTGACTGATCGGTAAGTCTAAAATTAATTCTCGTTAAAAACCGATTATGGCATCGCATATAGACCGGATTAATCGGACTCTCAACGATTAAAAACCCCGGAGGGGCCGTTGGTGAAAACGAATAAAGGATATACCCCTGTTGAGCCTGATTTGATTGCTTGGTATCCACCTGGTAGCTTCCTTCGATAACATCACACACTAGATTGATTGCTATCACAGACGTAATATTTACGTTGTATGGAGCAATATGCCTACCATCCTCTCCGTTATCGTGTCTGAGGATAGTTGATGGGGCGAGAAAATCATTAAGAGATTTTCTTAGTTCTGGTGCGTTGTATCCTGGAAACTTGAAATCGGGTAAATTGGCTTCTGTGATATTATACTCGGTTAAAAATTTTTGTTTATTATCATCGCTGTTAGCGGATATTGTCTCAACGATTCGCTCATTAATATATTCCATGTCTGATATAAGTTGATTTAACACCTCAACGTGTTTTCGTGCTTTTGTTTTCCGTAGCTGTTCTAGTTGCAATTGGTAATTACGATTAATTTCGATAAAAGCATCAGTGATATCATTTAAACCAACTGTGACCACGGCGGATGATTCAGGAGTTTCCTTGTACGGAAAATACCATTGCATGGTATTCCTGTTTTGAAATATAAACCTACTGGGTAATAACGTGCTTTTTGTAATAGACAAATCATCTCGATACCGGGGGGTAATCTCATAATACGATTGCGCATTCGTGTGCAAGTCCTCGGGGATTCCATGAGGTGGATTCTTAGGCCATCCTAGTATGGCTCTTATTGAACTACCATAAATATCAACCATATACCCCGGTGTGCTTATTTCAATCGTCGACGATAACGTCGGTTCATGAACCGTAATAGCGATTTTTGATTCTTTTCCTGTGATCGATTTTATCCTGCGTTGAAATTCTTTATTGATTTGTTCTATTTGGTATGACCCAGTTGGTATTGTAACCTCCTTCCAGTCTGGTGTCCCATCGGGTTTATTTGTCCATGCAAAAACCAGCGAGTTATTAGGTTGTTGTCCGTTAAATGCGTCCGCTCGAATATTAGGCCAACTGTGATATATTCGCAATTTTGCCAGCGCTATTTCCTTCACTGGAACCGGTGATGGGAAGTTTACACTGAATTCGGGTTTCGTTGACGTTATTGATATCATACTTGTTTGTACAGGAGTGGTGTTCTCCGCGATCCGTTGAAGCAACTGAAACCCTTCGGGGGTTAGTGACATTATTATTATTCGTTGTTTTTAGTGTCTAATTTTGACACCGAATATTAACAACCTACTTGTTTTCAGGAGAATGTTTTAAACCATTGAAGTGGTTTTCGGCTTCCAGTTGAAAATTTTCGATTTTTGACATCGCGGAGCCATACAACTGGACCATCGTGGAGAATTCAACATCGGATATGAACGAATTATCAATCGACAACGAGATCAACCCGGATAATTTTGAGTACGCGTCGGATACTATTTGATGTTTTACTGTATACTCGTTGAGTTTTTTTTGAGAACACGATGATATCTTTCTAGTGATTGCGTTGGCGATTCCAGCAATTGTTGTCGCCGCGGAGATAGCGATTGAAACGGTGATCGGGGCTATCATGGTCGTCGTGGATAAAATGACACCGGCACCGGCTACTATACCGGACACCGAGTACACGGCCACGTCTATAGTGGTTATTCTTCGACGGTATTTTTTTATTTTTGCACGGTATTGTTCGGAAAGCGTTTTTAAGCTCGCGGAGAATTCTTTTGCGGTATCGAATCGATATTGATGTGACGTCGGTGATACCTCTGATTCAATTACCCTGGTGGTCATTTTATTTTAAAAGAACTATTGTTTTCAATTACTTACTTAGATCCACTACAAATTCCACATACCATGTGATGTTTATCCTAAATAGATTGCTATCAACGGCTCTAATTATAAACCGTTCGGTTGCATTCTTGTCAATGATTGTTGATATTGTATTGTTAAACCCAGATGAACTCGACGATGATATATTAAACTGCATCGCCGAAATCAATGTCAATCGATAAATGCCCTTAACAATTGCGGTGATATCTATTGCATTACGCGTAGGAGTCCAATCGAATGATCCGTATTGAACCGTGTATACGCTATTGCCGATGCTCCCATGAGGTGTTTTCATTTTTTCGAGTTGCTCTGTCATTCTAGGTAGTCTGTCTTTAATCGCTTCAACATCAGTTTTGATCGTTCCTATTTCCTGTGTATACGCGTCTACATTTTTTTTGTTCGCTGTAACCTTAGTAATGAGTGTATTTATTTCCTGTGTATTCTCGGTTATACTTTTTTTGTTCGCTGTAACCTTAGTAATGAGTGTATTTATTTCCTGTGTATGCGCGTCTACATTTTTTTTGTTTGCTTCAACATCAGTTTTGATTGTTCTTATTTCCCCTGTATACGCGTCTATATTCCTTTTGTTCGCTGCAACATCAGTTTTGACTGTTTCTATTCTCCGTTCATGCACGTCTATATTCCTTTTGTTCGCTGCAACATCAGTTTTGACTGTTTCTATTTCCCCTGTATGCGCGTCTATATTTCTTTTGTTCGCTGCAACATCAGTTTTGATTGTTTCTATTCTCCATCCATGCGCGTCTATATTCCTTTTGTTCGCTGCAACATCAGTTTTGACTGTTTCTATTCTCCGTTCATGCACGTCTATATTAGTTCTGATCGCTGCAACATCAGTTTTGATCGTTCCTATTTCCCCTCCATACGCGTCTATATCCCCTTTGTTCGCCGCAACATCAGTTTTGATCGTTTTTATTTCCCCTCCATACGCGTCTATACTTTTTTTGTTCGCTGCAACATCAGTTTTGATTGTTCTTATTTCCCCTGTATACGCGTCTATATTCCTTTTGTTCGCTGCAACATCAGTTTTGACTGTTTCTATTCTCCGTTCATGCACGTCTATATTCCTTTTGTTCGCTGCAACATCAGTTTTGACTGTTTCTATTTCCCCTGTATGCGCGTCTATATTTCTTTTGTTCGCTGCAACATCAGTTTTGATTGTTTCTATTCTCCATCCATGCGCGTCTATATTCCTTTTGTTCGCTGCAACATCAGTTTTGACTGTTTCTATTCTCCGTTCATGCACGTCTATATTAGTTCTGATCGCTGCAACATCAGTTTTGATCGTTCCTATTTCCCCTCCATACGCGTCTATATCCCCTTTGTTCGCCGCAACATCAGTTTTGATCGTTTTTATTTCCCCTCCATACGCGTCTATACTTTTTTTGTTCGCTGCAACATCAGTTTTGATTGTTCTTATTTCCCCTGTATGCGCGTCTACACCCACCCTTGTTCGCTGCAACATCAGTTTTGATCGTTCTTATTTCCCCTCCATACAACTGATGTTGCAGCGAACAAGGGGGGTGTAGACGCGCATACAGGGGAAATAAGAACAATCAAAACTGATGTTGCAGCGAACAAAAAAAGTATAGACGCGTATGGAGGGGAAATAAAAACGATCAAAACTGATGTTGCGGCGAACAAAGGGGATATAGACGCGTATGGAGGGGAAATAGGAACGATCAAAACTAATATTAGAGCGATCAGAACTAATATAGACGCGTATGGAGGGGAAATAGGAACGATCAAAACTGATGTTGCAGCGATCAGAACTAATATAGACGTGCATGAACGGAGAATAGAAACAGTCAAAACTGATGTTGCAGCGAACAAAAGGAATATAGACGCGCATGGATGGAGAATAGAAACAATCAAAACTGATGTTGCAGCGAACAAAAGAAATATAGACGCGCATACAGGGGAAATAGAAACAGTCAAAACTGATGTTGCAGCGAACAAAAAGAATATAGACGTGCATGAACGGAGAATAGAAACAGTCAAAACTGATGTTGCAGCGAACAAAAGGAATATAGACGCGTATACAGGGGAAATAAGAACAATCAAAACTGATGTTGAAGCAAACAAAAAAAATGTAGACGCGCATACACAGGAAATAAATACACTCATTACTAAGGTTACAGCGAACAAAAAAAGTATAACCGAGAATACACAGGAAATAAATACACTCATTACTAAGGTTACAGCGAACAAAAAAAATGTAGACGCGTATACACAGGAAATAGGAACGATCAAAACTGATGTTGAAGCGATTAAAGACAGACTACCTAGAATGACAGAGCAACTCGATAAAATGAAAACACCTCATGGGAGCATCGGCAATAGCGTATACACGGTTCAATACGGATCATTCGATTGGACTCCTACGCGTAATGCAATAGATATCACCGCAATTGTTAAGGGCATTTATCGATTGACATTGATTTCGGCGATGCAGTTTAATATATCATCGTCGAGTTCATCTGGGTTTAACAATACAATATCTATCTCCGCGGCGACAACAATTGCTGGAATCGCCAACGCAATCACTAGAAAGATATCATCGTGTTCTCAAAAAAAACTCAACGAGTATACAGTAAAACATCAAATAGTATCCGACGCGTACTCAAAATTATCCGGGTTGATCTCGTTGTCGATTGATAATTCGTTCATATCCGATGTTGAATTCTCCACGATGGTCCAGTTGTATGGCTCCGCGATGTCAAAAATCGAAAATTTTCAACTGGAAGCCGAAAACCACTTCAATGGTTTAAAACATTCTCCTGAAAACAAGTAGGTTGTTAATATTCGGTGTCAAAATTAGACACTAAAAACAACGAATAATAATAATGTCACTAACCCCCGAAGGGTTTCAGTTGCTTCAACGGATCGCGGAGAACACCACTCCTGTACAAACAAGTATGATATCAATAACGTCAACGAAACCCGAATTCAGTGTAAACTTCCCATCACCGGTTCCAGTGAAGGAAATAGCGCTGGCAAAATTGCGAATATATCACAGTTGGCCTAATATTCGAGCGGACGCATTTAACGGACAACAACCTAATAACTCGCTGGTTTTTGCATGGACAAATAAACCCGATGGGACACCAGACTGGAAGGAGGTTACAATACCAACTGGGTCATACCAAATAGAACAAATCAATAAAGAATTTCAACGCAGGATAAAATCGATCACAGGAAAAGAATCAAAAATCGCTATTACGGTTCATGAACCGACGTTATCGTCGACGATTGAAATAAGCACACCGGGGTATATGGTTGATATTTATGGTAGTTCAATAAGAGCCATACTAGGATGGCCTAAGAATCCACCTCATGGAATCCCCGAGGACTTGCACACGAATGCGCAATCGTATTATGAGATTACCCCCCGGTATCGAGATGATTTGTCTATTACAAAAAGCACGTTATTACCCAGTAGGTTTATATTTCAAAACATGAATACCATGCAATGGTATTTTCCGTACAAGGAAACTCCTGAATCATCCGCCGTGGTCACAGTTGGTTTAAATGATATCACTGATGCTTTTATCGAAATTAATCGTAATTACCAATTGCAACTAGAACAGCTACGGAAAACAAAAGCACGAAAACACGTTGAGGTGTTAAATCAACTTATATCAGACATGGAATATATTAATGAGCGAATCGTTGAGACAATATCCGCTAACAGCGATGATAATAAACAAAAATTTTTAACCGAGTATAATATCACAGAAGCCAATTTACCCGATTTCAAGTTTCCAGGATACAACGCACCAGAACTAAGAAAATCTCTTAATGATTTTCTCGCCCCATCAACTATCCTCAGACACGATAACGGAGAGGATGGTAGGCATATTGCTCCATACAACGTAAATATTACGTCTGTGATAGCAATCAATCTAGTGTGTGATGTTATCGAAGGAAGCTACCAGGTGGATACCAAGCAATCAAATCAGGCTCAACAGGGGTATATCCTTTATTCGTTTTCACCAACGGCCCCTCCGGGGTTTTTAATCGTTGAGAGTCCGATTAATCCGGTCTATATGCGATGCCATAATCGGTTTTTAACGAGAATTAATTTTAGACTTACCGATCAGTCAAATAACCTAATTGATCTACAAGAGGAGGAGTTAGTGATCACTCTGTTTGTAAGATCATTGTAACTCTTAGCAGCGGGGGGGGGGGCGATGACATTGACGCGGTCGTCGCGCTTTTTTACCGGACGCTGACGACGCTGGGATCGGCGCGCAGAAGGTATTAATTAAACCAAATGACGTCCGGACAATTGTCGATTTGGCCCCCTCGACGATGACAACGACGACGACGTCGTTTTTTTTTTACCGGGCGCTGACGACACCGGATCCGCTGAGTGCAGAAAGTATTAATTAAACCAAATGACGATTGGACAAAATGTCCGATTCCCCCCCAATGCTGCTCATGATGATTATGCTATTCTAGCAGTTGCTCTGCTTCAAGAGTCCATGAGATAATTTTCCACCAAACCGTTTTCTATGATTGAAGTTTTCTAATAGTCCAGAAATACTTCTCTGAGAATGATGATTTCAATTGTATTGTTGGTTTCTCTGAGCAAAGTCACCCTGTCCGTTTTCACAGTGCTTGTGTACAATGACGTTCCAGAAGGAGTTTTCCTGACCGTACATGGTGGAGATGACCCTCGTCGCTGCCTTGGTCTGGGTACATTAAATTCCTAAACAAAATAACCTCGTAGATATGCTTTATACGAAATGAAGGCTAATGATGTCACTCTATTTACCCATGTTTTGGAGAAAGAAAAAGTCAAATAACATTATAATACTTCTGCGCAAAGTGAAGTTCAAATGGTCTGTACACAAATGTGCTATTTCTATTCCGAGTCAGATGCACGTCCACTCCGTTCAACACAAATTGTATTGAAACCACACGTGCAAGTTTAAACTACGAATCATTTCTAAATTACGACCTTGTTATTTATTTATCTACATAAACGTTTATAATAGCTACGGATGCATTAAAAACTAAAATAAATTACAAACGGTACCGTGGAGTTTAAAACCTAACTCAACACGGAAATGGATTTAAATAATAATGCACCTATAGATTAACTAAAAGATGAACTCGATAACAAATAAATTTGATGGGAAAGTACAACTAATGTCTGGATTGATAGATTTTGTATGATATCGAGTCAGGGGATTTCCAGTGGGATTAACGTTGCTGGAGTAAGTTATTCACAACATCACTCCACTATGTCTGCCACTTACCAATAGCGATTTTTATATTATGTTAAAACTAGTGTATGGTAATTTCAAATGAGATGGTTGTAGATTATCAGGATTCTATGGTCTTAAACTAAGCAATAGAAAAGAGCGAAAACCATCAAGTTTTGTAAAATTCAACAAATAATTAATTTCCCTTGAATACAAGAGTAAACAATTTAAAAATAACTGTTAGTATTACGAATTAAGTCCCAAACTGACCAAAAAGATTATCAGAAGTCATAAAGAATAAAGTTCTAATTAAGTTCCAGTGACGTTCAGATAGATCAGCGCATAAGGCGTCGATGTACCTGCAGTCTCGAATGTGCCAAAGTGTCAGTGCCCTGAAGTGTGATGTTGTGCTAACAGTCTTCCAGTTAATCACAATAATATTCTCCAAAATGTCCTTGTCTGAATTCACTATAATTCCAAATTAATTGTCTCTGTCCAGAATATTATTGAGCACTTTGTAACTCCAACTAATAATTACTTGAATTAATAATTCTATCCCACATCAAATTCTGAATACATCAATAAGACTAATTCAGCCTACATATATTAAAGCAAGAATGAATATTTTAGATAAAACAGTTTATAAATCCCTCTACGTGACCTACGTCACCATTAGCATTTTCTGGAAATGCTGTGAGTTAAAGAGTTAAAGAAGTTTCCATTCCAGAACAATATGTTACTAAACTTACAATATAGAATGTGGTAAACAACAGACAGGATAGATGATGTATGAAGCAATTACAATAGCCACGACCCAGACCCTAATAAATGTTTGCTTCTATTAACAATGATTCTAATAGTTAATCCACACTGATTTGAAAAATGTTAGCTACGTATCATTTGTTTACCAGGGTAAAAACATCATCAATGTCTCTCGACATCAGTGATTTTGGACAATCAAGTACAGAATACAATTATCCCTAACAACTAGTGAATTCAAAATAATAATAAAGCAAATTAAATATACATAATAAGGTATAGGGGTATTCTGGCAGCGCTGTCTGCTTTTTCATTACCTTCAATACTGACATGACTGGGAAATCAACAGTATAACATCTTGTGAGAGGTACACAGCAAGCTATGTTTGACGAGAATATTGGTGTCAGTTATGGGTTTCCTAACTTTCTGTTGTTCAGTGACTTAAGTAATGATAGTGAATTGAGTACGATGAAGTTTAAAATGTCTACTTTCATTACACTTCTGGGCAAGGTCTATTGCCTTGATTTCAGCTGCAAACATCGATACACTATCTGTTAAAAGAACTTTTGTAGTGTGATTTCCACTAATGAATGCTACAGCAGCCTTTTCCTCATCCTCTGAGCTGGCAGTATAAATTCTTGTGTAGTTCTTAAATTCGGAGAGAAGCTCTTTATAAGAGTCATGACAATGATTTTTCATACAGAAAAGAAAGGGTTGTTTTGATTTTCTTCCGGCTGAATCTTTACCACAAAAGGTCTTTAGCATATATGGATTTGACACCTGCTACTACTATTTCACGTTGAATTGAATACCAATTACACATGAAAGATGGAATAAAGCATTTTGTCACATAAATTAAAAACTCATGCTTATATGAAACATTTATCATCGTCTATATTGAGCACAATATGGGACTTAAACATTAATATATGTTAAACGCCAAATATAGTTCTTCTTTTTAACACATGAACATCAAAAATCTGCCTGATTATTACGGAGTGAAAGGAACACGAATATACCATCTGAAGTAAACACTATTTGTTATTTCAATGTTTCCTCTTTTATATTTGCACTGGTGTACGATTTATCAACTGTGTTAACTTGATCTCCTCTTCAAATATCAACTAAGGAGAATCTCTTGAGTATGGGACATGTTCTGTCTGCCAATTCGCACTAGAGATTGAGCATTAACCTCCTATCCCCAGCTGGGATAGACTGGATTCCTCTTTCATCCATTTGTATGATGACCATATACATGGCAGTTGAAACACTACAAAGGATAAAGAACGAAATGGTCGACGATGCACGTAGAGTATAGCAGTTAAAGGTGTGGATGTGTGATTGTACTTGTTCGTGGGAATCATTTTGCTATTACGATGAATGTTGATTCGAGTCACTATTGTACAGATTAGCCGGATAATGTGATAAAGATATCAATTAATATCCCTACTGTTCGTCCTTCAAATTCGACGACAACCATAACATCACACACTGATTTGGTTTCTGAGATTGCGTGATCGGTGATCAGATCAAATTGTGGTCTGAACTGTCTGTCACACTGCACAGGAGATGAAGCTTTGATTTTCTTGATCAATAGAGGATGTGCTCAAGTTCTTTACTCCTCTTCCATGTCTGCACCGCTGTTCTAATTCTCCTCAGTTCAAATAATGCAGTTCTAATATTGATGAAACTGCGCTAGTAGAGCGATTCTGTGAGAGCTTTCCCTAAAACTCAAGGTCATGTTGAAATGTCAAAAATGACTTGAGGGAATCTTTGAAACGTTTCCAATGTCCACCCTGAAATTGCTTTCCATCCTTCAGCTCTTCATAGATTATCTTCTTTGTTAGTCGCTCTTCTGACAACTTGATGACGTGGTCTGCGCATTTCGTCTGTGATTTCTTCACCAGAGTATTGATGCTTGTAATGCCTGCCCGTGTGTGAAACTCAGTGTCTGGAACCCCCTCCTGTCATCATATCATCGTCAGTGTATTCTGGTAAACCACGAAAGATTTGTTTAGCTTAACAAAGACCCAGTTTAGCCGTGCATACAGCTGGACTGACAACATAATGTTTTGTAGGCCTTCTGTTCATTTTGCCAAATGATACCTCTCCGCTCGCACACATTTGCGATTAGTCTACAAAAGACTGCATAAGGATGTAGACTGCATTTAAATGTGTGCTTCCGAGAAAAATGAACCTGTCAAATGGAAGTAGGGTTTAGCTATTGACGGTGATAGTAGGCTCCATGTAAGGCTTTTCTGGTACAGCCTGATTGATGGCTTCTGTCTTCTAGATAATAATTTTGTGAGACCAATAGTATCACCAGCTGAAGAGAAATGGTCCATACTCTGTTGCACGTCACACTAAGATTTGACATTCAGGGTACAGTCGACAGCAAACAGGAAATCAGGAACACTCGCTTCTTGTAGCTTAGTCTTTTCCTCTTGTCTCCTCATATTAAAGAACTTGCCATCAGTCCGGTATTTAATGTCAATCCTAATCTTATAGTCACAGAAGGAATCAGTAAGCATGGAATAGAACATCGTCATGAAATGGAACGGGACCAACACACAGCCTTGCTCGCTTCCATTGGTGATTGGCAATGGTTCTGATGACTCACCATCATCCACGGCTCGAGTTATTAGATCATCATGTAGTTGCCGAACCATTACGATTAATTTCTCAAAATCACATTTAACCATGATTTTCCAGAGGTCCTCAAACAAACTGTCAAACATTTTGTCAGGTTGATAAATTTGTGCAGATTGGAGTTCTGTTCCTGGCATTTCTCCTGTTGGAGTTGACGATATGTACACACCATATATAAGATCCCCGGTATTTTCCGAAAGCAACAAAGACTCTCAGTCAGGACCCCGTGATCAATACAATGCACATAACGGTTTACAAGAGTTCTGATGTACAAGAAGAGAGAGTACCCTTGTATTCCTGGGATATAGTTCCTTGGGTCCACATTAAATGAAAGTATTTAGTCCGTTTTTGTGCTATGTACGAGCCTCCGTCTTTGTAAACTTCTGTTGGTATAGCATCCGATCCATGTGCAGGTCAATTTATTTTTTATTTTCAGTCTGAGCTACAGGATCTGCAACTACTGTGCTGATTTTCACTTAAGGGAGTCGCCACTTCACTGTTAGATTATTGTTGATTGAGGAAATTATTGAAATGTTAGGCCCATCTTTTATTTATCAGTGATCAGTGTAATATTACCAGCACCCATTATAAGAGATAATTATGAGGCTCAGACAGTAGATTATCTTCATAGAAGTTCTTCATGTCATTCCTGCCTGCATGGGACTCGTCTGCCTTGTTGCCTAACAATAAATGTGCAAAATCTTGATCACGATGAAGGCTGCATCTTAGATGATAAGGAGCTGTTTCTAAACAGGTCTTTTGTAGCTGATATCTCTCCGTCATTATTCTCAGTCGTTCTCTAATATTGATGGGATGCCTACGAGTGGTGTACATGAGGGTTTTATATGTAGCTGAATATACAGAGTCTATGAAGGATGTCCATATTTCTTTGACATTACCGGACTTGGCATCAATTGTTTCTAGTTCGCTTCACGCTTCTGACGAAGGTAATACTTTGTCTTCTATACCATAGCAAAGACAATGCAGGAAGGCGTCGAAAACCATTCAGATCTAATAGACAGGACACTGCCCAGTAAAAGAATAAGACAAGAAGAATAGCCGTCAGATGTACTGATTACTAAACCAAACAAATGATGCACCGTGATTTTATGCCAATACTCCAAATCAGAACCCTTTCTGTTTGCATCCCACCAATGATGATGAAGATGCAAGAATCCCAATTGGTAGAATTGGATCCGGTGTCGTCCTTGACCACTTTAACTCCTATCGAATTTGAAACAAAAGAACAAAACGGAAAATGTCAAAGTTCTCAAAGCAATCAAAAGCAATCCAATCGCTGATGCTGAAGAAGCTCCAGTCAAACATTTCATGCATTCGTGGTTTAAAGAAGTTAACTTTTACTGGAACAACTTACCTTTGCCGAGCTGACCTGAAAAATCTCTTGACATACGGAAACGAAGTCAAGAACACACCACTGGAAGTCTCCATGTTATGGAAACCTGACACACTGGATAGGTTCGACGACACAGAGTTGACTGGATGGCGATTCTCACAATCTTGATTCAATGACAGCCAAACGAAATTCAAACAACGACATAGTTTCGAAGTGATAGATCACTTACACTTACACAATTATTTGTTAAATGGTATGTATGTATGTATGTATGTATGTATGTATGTATGTATGTATGTATGTATGTATGTATGCATGTATGAATGTATGTGTGTATGCATGTATGTATGGATGGATGGATGGATGGATCGATGGATGGATAGATAGATGGATGGATGGATGTATTTGTATGTATGTAAGTATGTGTGTATGTATTTATGTATGTATTTATTTTTTATGTATGTATGTATGTATGTATGTATGTATGTATGTATGTATGTATGTCTGATGCTGAATCAAATTAGTACCGTGTACCATATGATGGCTAATTCTGACGAGTACAAAATGTGCTTTACCTTTACCTCTGGACTCCGATCCAAGGGAGACTGTCATGTTCTTCAAGATCAGCTGCCACAACGCTAGCTCATTAGCATCGTCAGCAAAGCAGTTCCCGATTAATCGAAATCCTTTCGAGATCTAACATTTCAATGTGTCCAACATAGAAGTCAACTGAGATAGCTGGAGCCACTGCACCTAACTTTGCCCAGAATAATTACTGGAGATCTTAATTTACTCTGTTTGAAGTCACTGAACAGTTATTAATCAACAACAATTATTGATCAACAAAATCTATGAATTTCGGACGACGATGCTATGTTAGGATATTCTTTGTGTGATTTGAATTCACTCCTAGCAAAGACAGCGATGAGGGACATCTCCACCCTATATAATATTGCCAACCTCGTTTGGTACTTCAGTTTGCAATAGTTCTGACTAACACAGTGAACGTCATCTTGTATGCATCTTGTATGCAGAATTCAACAATGCTTTGGAAATCCTTGAGAGAAGTAGCCCATGACTAAAAGACAATAAGGTGGAACATGAACCTATGGAGACAGGCGAAGAGGATGTTTGCTATCTGGAACAAAAACAGTCCCAAAATACACGTGAAGACGAGAAGCAAACAGTTGTCCTATCAAGACGGACATAACAAGACACATGGCTGAAACAATCAGAGACCTGACCAAAGAGCATTGTTTTGTATGTTAAATCCATCATCCTAGTGAGAAACGAAACAATAAATAGTTGGTGATGAGTCCAGAAGAGACGATTTTGAAAGTGTGTTATACAGACTTTCGCAACCATTCCTTACCTGTTTTAACTTCTCTGGAAACGAAATGATAGAAAAATAGAAAGGTGATTTTATGAACATTATGGATACATATCTTCTTCAGCACAGAAACATAGTATGCATCGATCACACTGTATTTAGAAGATCACTGGAAGTCTATTCGTACTCCACATTGTTGTCAACTTTGTAAATACACTAAGATTACATATTTTGGTATTTGCAAATAACGAGGAAGGGACGAGCCCTAATCCTCTCTCTTCATATTTGATGTTTCTGTTGGCGGGGCTTGTCAATGAAGGAATATTGACTTGCTTTTCAAAACAAATTTTTTTTGAACATGCTCTTTCATACTCTTTCAGCCCATCTTTGAATATGGGTATGTTTTCTGTCATGCCGCGTAACAAGACTGAGAGATGTTTTCATTCACGTCCATATTTCTTATATATAAAACACCAGGTGTGCCATCATTTATTGTTTGTCAACAACCATATCTACCATCGAAGGATTAAATGAAGCCCACATGCACATTTGCATGATAGTGTATGTATATTTCATCCCCCTTCTTTTAAATCTTACCGTCTTTGCTAGATAGCCTGTGTGGGGTTTTTAGTCGCTAAATACGCGTGCTTGATCATATGTCTAAGGTGTTGGAGATTAATCAAAATGTGGGTGATGGATAACAATCCAAAGTGGGTATTGGATAGTACTGTAAAGGTGGATGTTGGACTGTAATCAAAAAGTATAATCTGGATAGTACTCAAAATGTGCGTCATGTCGTATACTCAAGAAGGCTTGCAGGAACGTAATCAAAGAGTGTGTGTTGGATAGTACTAATAAGGTGTTTTAGACAGTATTAAGGGAGTAGGTGCTGAGTATTAGTCAAATAATGGGTTTTGTATAGTAATCGAAACTAGATGTGTTGGATAGTAATGGATTTGAAATCAAAACGTATCCTAGATAGCACTAAAAACTGGGTGTATGATGTACTTAAACAAAGGTTGCTAGATGATACCTAAAAAGTAAGTTTTCGATGGTAATCAAAAGGTGTGCGTTGGATCGTAATAGATAAATTGGTTGTGTATATCAATCAAAAAGTGTGTGTTGGATTGAAATAAAAAGTGGAAGTTGGATTGCAATAAAGAAAGTAATCAAAAAGTGGTGCGTTGGATAGTAATCAAAAAGTGAGTGCTGGATAGTGTCTGGATATTTTAAGATTACATTTCCCATAAGGGTCAGAATAGCTCCGTGTGTACTATTTTAATATTTCTTTTCCCAAATATACTATCTGACTTTCTGCGAATTTCTGAAACCATTAGTAGCATTTGCACAGGTGGTCCTATTTCTTAGCATTACCTGCCAGTTTTAGTTAACTTGAGGTAATAGGAATGTGTGATTGTTTATATGAAGATCTCTGCGAGATAAACTAGACTTTCGGACTTAACCCAGTATAACTGGAATTTGTTAATTTTGTTTGCCATCCTACATTGAGAGCCCTCATTCAAGGAAAATAATATTTGCGTGAACGAAATGTTGTTCGAATTGTTTCCCATGTATCACATCAAGGATCTACTATCTTTATTTGAAAAGTAACAAAAACAAAGAAGGAAAGAACTGAGGGAACGGAATTACGCGCTACGGAAGAATATCAGCAAGCATAACCCAATTTTCAAAGTCATATCTATGTATTTTGTCTTTTTAATTATCTTTTTGTTGATTTTTTATGAAACGCACACACCTACCCTCACAGACACAAACATATATAACTTTTTCAATACAATTCAAATCAAATAGGTGCATAAGGATTTTACTACTGTTGTCTCGAATCTTTCAATATATATTTTGGATTCTGTTCATCTAGTTCTTTGTTACAGACAATAAAAAGGTTTATAGTAACGAATGCTATTTTTTTTTTTTTTTTTTTTTTTTGCATAGGTTGGTAAACCAAGATTCACGGGAGTTGCCTTGGTTCTGTTTTAGCGCACCCGAATCTCAATCAGTGAATTTGCGGTTTCAAATATTATACGCAGACCATCCTGGGTCAGAAGCTGTGTTGTGTATCTGTGAAAGGCACTTCATTTCCACTGCAGTCGAAACAAAATTGTATTTCATGGGCTAATGTTCCGTTAAAACGTAATTAATTAATCAATCATCACAAGCTATGAATAGGGGCCCGAGTGGTCGAGTGGTCTAAAGTGCTCTCTGTTACGGATCACTGCCATCTCACCTCTGTCTTCGCCGGTTCGAGTCTCGAATTCAGCCAGTGTGGGTATGTGAGAAGGCTTGCCGGTAGCTTCTCGTGGGTCGGTGGTTCTTTCCAGGTTTTTCCCGGGTTCTTCCTCCACCATTAATACTGGCCGCCATGTATAGCCAATCGAGTGCTGAAAATGGCGTTAAAACCCAACAACAACAACAACAAGCTATGAATAAACCGTGGCCAGTTCACCCCAATAATGTCAATGCAGTCGTAATAGTGCGTGAAATCTGTTATCTTCTAATTGGTATTGGGCATAATAAAATCATACAATGTTAGGGTTGTTTTGACTTGTATTCAGCATCTTGTCTGTTTAATTTCAATGATATACATATATATATATATATATATATATATATATATATATATATATATATATATATATATATATATATATATATATATATATATATATATATATATATATAGAGAGAGAGAGAGAGAGAGAGAGAGAGAGAGAGAGAGAGAGACTTATAAATATACACCGGACAGAGCGGAAAGTGTTATCAATGGATTCAATACACGAAGGCTTGATAGTAGTAGGCAGAATAAATATTTTAATACAAATAATACTATCATACAGGTTAGCGGGTAAGTAAACGGTGCCCATCGCCTTGTCTGCACACACTAGTCCACATTCCATCACGACTAAGCACACCTCATCAAAACGTCATGCTACTCAGTTTGTGTTATATGCACTCGTGTGTAGCAGACACACTCGCAAAGCGACCTAGTAATTAATTATCATCTATCTACACGGTTATTTCAGATTCCTATGAAAGAAATCAATCTGCTACACACTAGTGTGTATAAATATGTATGGCTGTTTGTGAGTGTGTGTGTGTGTATCTAAAGTACCTTTGGCAATCTTTGTGAAACTATTTCTCTTCCGAATTGTATGCCAGTCATCTTGCAAATATCCACTAAGCTCTGTGATTGAAATCTGAGAACAAATATTCCAGAAATCCCGGAAACAGCTGCTATACTCAATGGCATAGATCAAGAGAACGACCGCAAAGCACCATGGCAGAAATCCAGAAAACAGCTGCTATACATAATGGCATAGATCATGAGAACAAACGCAAAGCACTCTGACAGTAAAACAGTTGCATTAATCATGAGAACAACCGCAAGGTAACATGACATAAATCCCGAAAACTTGCTATACTCAATGACATAAATCATGCAAACAATCCCAATGCACTATGGCAGAAATCCCGAAAACAGCTGCTATACTCAATGGCATAAATCATGAGAACAACCGCTAAGCTTTATGCCAAATGCTATACCGCTACGAAGTTATTCCTCAAAGGGTGGAAACTGTGGATTCCTAAAAATTGAGAGTTTAATGAGAATTCAGAATTTTCATATTTTGTGTGAATGACTATCTTCCGTTTATCTCAATGGTCACGTGCTATTAGCATTTGAAAATATTCAAATCTGGCATTTCAAACGTGTTGCATCTTTAAGAATAATGTTGCATGTGTCATTTATCCCCAACGTCAAAGCGAGATTCACGATAAAAATTTCCAATTAAAATGAGAAACTAACAACAATAAAAAATTTACACCGGCTATTTTTGGTGACAACCAGCAAACTCAGACTGCAGATTTAAAGGAAACTGAATATAACAGTAACCATAACCACTCACTGGCATATATTATCCATCGTTTATTGTAAAATGGTATTAAAATACAAAGGCAAATATATGTTGATGTATAATACTGAAGTAATGTTCCAATATGCGGATATTTAAACATCCATTTTAAGCAGTAAACAATGAGCAAAAAAGTTAATGTTTCTCCTGAATAACATGAGTGAGTACGTTTCTGTGTGTGTGTGTGTGTGTGTGTGTGTGGTTGCGTATGTATGTGTTTGCGTATGTATGTCTTTGCATATGTACGTGTTTGCGTTTCAAAATGAGCTATTGGGTAATAGAACATGTTGGTAATAAGTTATGAAGACAATTACAAACATCACTTTAACATACGTATTTTATTCAATTAGAATCATTCGAAAGTTACAATTTATTTAATGCAATTCAACATTAACACTGACGAATTCCGAACTTTTTCGCTTAATTAACTTTATCGCAAAATATCATTGATAAGATATTTCTTTCAGCAATATGTTAAATTTTTGATATTACACACGTAATATCACGTCCGGAAATCACTCAAGGAACATGCATCGCGTTCAAGATGTCACGACGCCATTATATTAATTGTGTTGTGTCACGTAACGTTGTAAAATTATATCAATCCTTCATACAAATCTCGCTGAAATCATCATCGAGTTAGGATATATATATATATATATATATATATATATATATATATATATATATATATATATATATATATATATATATATATTCGACCAAATCACGCTAGTTCATTGTACAGATTATGGGCAGACAATCCTATATTATCTTCAGTTATTACGAGGTAACGTGTTTTAACAAGTCTTAACAATTAGAACTAAAAGAAAACCTCTGTAATATTTGCGTTCACGTTCACATTGGTGGACGTGATGGAATATTCAAATAAAACATCTTAACTCCGAATAAATTAGTATCACGCTGAACAGTCATGACTAGTATTTCTCTTCAGCCTAAATGTTCTCTCTACATTGACCCAACATGATATATAACGCTGTTTGAATGAACCAATCAAAGATTCTCATCCAAGCACAGTCACTTATCGTTAGAAAAAGGGCATTGTCATTGATGTGTAGGAGACTGCTACATTGTTTTGTTGATGGCGTGTTTTTGTTCATACGTTTTCATGAAAAACGATGCAAGACCGGCACACCCAGTCTCGAGCAATAAAGGAGTGTAGCGGGTTACCGCATGTGGCTTACAACGATGGTACCCATACAAACAACACTTCTTTCTTCCAAATGTACATTCTTGTTTTACATCTATATTTCAGTCAGAAAACAATGAACTATTTATAATTATCAATGATTATATACACACGATGATTTTATCTCATTCAAACATCCTAACTATCCCAAGGACAGGCGCGTCTGTCTTTGCCACATAACAATGTAACAGAGTTCTTGGTTCAAATACGTGTTTTCCTCCAAGAAATGTCGCATCTTATCATCATTTGTGAAAAAGCTCTGTCTGATTTATATAAACCGAAAAACGTACGTCTTTATGACAATATTTAATCCAAGAAGTACACCTTGGTGTCCAAGAACTTTCTCATGTCCTTGAGCAGGATGCTTTCCCCATGAATCGAAAAAGCTATTTCATGAGGGAAAAATGTATATTGAAAAATACTTTTTACAATTGTGGTGGAGTCAAATATTTTTACCATCATGGATCATTTCTTCGCATCCGCTAAGATGTTGCGAACTTTGTAATCTTTTAATGTCAGTACAGAACAATATCAAATATTTTGTGTCGGTCTTTTCACGCTAATATGTTGTCGTGGAAAGCAAAGAGCCGCATAATGTACCTGTTGGCATCTGACCGTTTCAACTGAAATCACCACGAACCTTTTCCTTGATGGTCAAGTATTTATGAAATTTGTGTTCACGTGCCTTCATAATTTGTATTTGTGCCTACATAAACCATCGTGATACTGTTGACCGTTGAATTAATCTCAGCTAAAATTGCTAGCATCTGTCAGCAAGTTTTCGTGACTGAGTTAGCGTTCGCCTTTTGATACTGTTATGACCTAACAGCATCATCCTGTAGGCCCTTCTGAAAGTCGGGTTCGTGAGACAGTATATGATGGGGTTTAAGGTGGAGTTGATGTAATTAACCCAAAAACTAAAAGTGTAAAGACGCGGTGAAATGCAAGAAGGACAAAATGTCTTCACGGGCCACATGATTGAGAAAGGCAGCCAACAGAGCAATAGAAAAATCATCATAGTAGACAAAGTCTTTGCAGCTCTAATTTGTTGTGCAAGACGATATTTCTCCAAGTTGGTTTGCCGTTTTCTGTTCATATCATCGGCAAATTTTCTCCAGGAAAACCGCTTCCCTTCTCGTGAGGAGTTTGACTTTAGACTTCTCTCACTGTCAGTCAACTCATTACTTTTGAATATTCTCTTTTTCTCTGTGGTCCCCATTAACTTGCAAGAATAGCGGGAAGGCTGTCGATTTGGTGATTTCACACTAGTCTTCTCTCCTCGATATGAGGTTTCTTTCTTTGTACGAAAAGCTAGATAATTGTTTCGAATAATCCTCGAAAAAGGCTTTCCTACTTTTACAAAAGATTTCGAGTCAGAACTTCCGTAAACAAACACTCTCATCTCAATGTCACTTCCTGGATCCGAAACATACAGAGGTGGAGAGCCGGAACTACTTTCAGAGGACATTCTCTGCCCTCCAAAAACATTCAGACAGCAGCAAATTGTTGCGTGACTTTCAAACTCTACTTCGGCATTTGCGGTCGACGTCAACATTTCACTGTCCTCCATCGTATCAATAGAAGACATTGGAACTCCTGATGAAAGCTTCGCGTTATCATTTGCGTCATATGTTTGTGTGTCTACGTCACTAAGAATGTCTGTCTTGGAGGAACTCCGCAAATGAACGGACAGACGTTTCACATGTGACTTCAGTGAATTATAAATGAGGGCAAATAAGATAAATATAACAATAATGGGAATATATATCATTGATGTTACTGGAATTATAACCATGTAACTCGGCCTCCAACTGAGAGTGCATTCCTTAGTGGAATAATTCTCTTTGTTTTGAAATTTCAAGAATAAAAGGAATATTGCCCAGTGGACTACTGGTATTAACCATGTTATCAGCAGCATCCAAATGACTCTTCCCTTGGTCCGTGTGTGAATTGTGCGAAGCGGCCTGGAAACCGTCCAATACCTATCCATTGCGATGGTGCACACATTTGCAAGTGAGGCGGTAATTGCAACATAATCCAAAAACTGCCATACATCACACATGAATTGACCAAAGTACCATTCGCCATCGAAGGTTACATTGTAAAGCATACTGAATGGCATCACAAAACAGCCGACAATGAGATCCGCCGTTGCAAGACTGGCAATGAACCAATGACTCATCGACTTCAGATATTTCCCAGAAAGTACTGCAACCAGCGTCGCAAGATTTCCTATTGTCGTAAACAGAATAACCACTGACATAAAACAGGTTAGGATGACTTTTTCTTCTACAGACAGATATCCGAGAGATTCCGAAGAATTAGAATTGACCGGTTCACATTTTGGTAGACCTCGGATTGACATCGATTCCGACCCGTTCGAATACATTATGCTTGGCTTTCAATATCTATGTCAGAGAGTAGTTATGTCCTGAAGCTTCATACTGCAAGTAATAATAATAATAATAATAATAATAATAACAATAATAATAACAATGGCGATAAAATGTAAAAGGGGAAGAAGACATACATACATACATACATACATACATACATACATACTTTCAAGCGGCCCGGTTTTGCATACAAAGAAACCATTTGCATTAATCTTTTTAGCGGATGGCCAAAGTGATAAGGCCTTTGAAAATTAAACATGTACTGAATATAATTACCTGTCTAGCTTGCTAAGTATATCGTGTCAAAATTATAACGTATGTATATGTGTGTGCGGTGGAATTGGTGGTTACACCACTTCGTATCTCAATGTAGATGGCCGAATATGTCCACTTTGTTAAATTCACTTTCAGTTGACAACACAAAAGTGTTAAAAATAAACTTGCACTACTTAGTTGATGCTTACTGTGGTGCAGAAACGGAGAAAAGATTTTGCGCAAGGAAAATTGATTCAATTTTAATTAATGAAATATTTTATGCAAATAAATATCGAATTTACGTGTACGAGAAAAAAGATTTTTAAAAAGATACCTCCATGTTTGTTTTCCAAATAAGCTGATTGTCGCTGTACTTTTTCTAAGCCATCTCAAATTTTTCTTAAGTAATGACCTGTTCTCCAACAATTTAAGCGTTAGCATGTCTCCAAGTTACACAAACCAAACGAAACAGATCTCACTGTGTTATATATAGAATTTAAGTGTACATAAAATAATAATAATATTAATAGTATTATTATTATTATTATTATTATTATTATTATCATTATTATTATTATTAGGAACACTGTAACAAAAATAAACGGTTTCTCTCAAATATAAATCTAGACTTTGGTGATCGATGGTGAACGGGTCATGCTCAATCAGAAAATATGTAAAACCTCAAAGACAAATCTAAAGCAATCGTTGAATCTACACCTACCTAGATCTACATCTGAATCTATTCCTACTTTGATCCGCACCTAAAGTTACACCTACCTACATCTACACTAGAATCTACATCTAGCTACATTTAAATAAACTCTTGCTTTTAACAATTATTTTCCCATCGCTTTATGGTAATTTATTAATAACAACAATAATAACAGCAGCAATCGTAACAAGAAGAAGAAGAAGAAGAAGAAGAAGAAAAAGAAGAAGAACCGACATTGTCATCATCAAATTTCATGAAAAGTTTGATCTAGTGTATGTTGACATGAACAGTACACACAACTAATTACACGTTTACGTAAGCATAAAAACGAAAAGGGGTAAAATATTAATTTTAAATTTACAATTTTAATTGTGTACCATAAAGGAAATCTATCATCTGGAGACAAAAATAAACCCACACAATTCATCGCTTGATGTTATTAGATACTACTTTAATAAAACAGAGACGGCGATTCGTTGGATTACATTCCTTCATTAGTAGAAATGATGAAAGTATTTCAGTTTTTTAGGGTAGTAACAGACGACTATCTAATAATTTCAAATTTCTAGGAACTCGTGCTTCTCTAATGTTTAATGTTCATTTTCCGTGTTAAAGACGTTATTAACCCATTTACAAGCGGATAATTTGCATACGGCGCGCATATTTGCACATGTGCACATATGCAGATGTTCATTACCATATTTGCAATTGGTTCACGTTATTTTTAAGATAGGTATGCAAATATTTCTATTTCTAAGTAAACTTTTATAGCGATATGCTATGCGTGTTTAAATTGCTCCAAAGCGGAAGTCAGAACAATTTCTGATGTCATTACACGTTAGATTGTCGTAAATGTAACTATATTATTAAGATGGTGCTCTACGGTTTTATAATTTCACGAGAGGTAGAGTTTTTAAAACAAAAAGCTTTTCCAAGAATTTCCTCGCTCACTATCCTGGCTATTTAGAAAAAAAAGACGTTGTATGTGTTAGGTATTTTTAAAGGACTTTTAATTCACTTTATTTTGGTGTATGATTGATGCGTGCAATTTGGGTTATGGAATATAAGGCTTGTCTTAGTTCAGATGTGCACATATAAAACACTGCCAGCTTGGTCATTTTCACTTCCTGTACTTCCCGTACTTCCAAGGTAAATATAGTTTGTAATTCATTCATTGCACTTTAGAAGCTAATATTGTCTAGTCTGGCAACATTCAGGCTCATTTTTCAAGCACATGGAACCAGCCATTTCGGTTTGCTGTGTACACACGAAACGTACAATTTCCACCAGTACAATATCCGAGGAAATTTCAGCCTCAACACATTAAAGTAACATAGAGTTATACCAACAAATCTCTCCACTGTGCACGTCAGATGCAAACAATTTCACCTTACACCTGTCACTCTCTCAGAAGAACGTACTATCTTTTGGGCGCCATCAAAATAAAACCTAAAAAACAAGTCAACATATGCAAAATGACCGTGCAAAGTGAGGTCATTTCCAATTGATCAAAACATGAATATGCGATTTCAAAACATTGATTCGAAACAAAGTAATTAAGCAAAGAGTCGTTCTTCCACAGAACGTAACTAACATTAAGGAACATTTCCATAATGTTCCTACCTTTCAGTTCGCGAAAAATTATTTTTACAACCTACTATGGAAACATGTTTAAGCTAGAAAAGCAAGTCAGTTTTGGAAAGAAAAAGAAACCATTTATTGTTAAGTGATCGAAAGAAGCATTCCTTTGAAAGCCTAATTGCTGTATTGCAATGAAAACAATACAGCCTAATTAATCCTGACTCAGTTTATCCGGTAACCTCGGTATCAGGACATATTTCAATTGAAATGGAATTCATAACGTTAATTTGCACCGTTAATGTAGAAAAATTGCGAGAAAATTCGAAGAATTGTATTTAAAAATACAATCATTTGGATAAAAGATTCACCTACGCATATTCAAAGCTGTATCAATTTAACAATCACTGATTAGTCAAATTCTAGCGGCATGTTAAATTTATAAATTAATCACGTAATCATGTGTGTGGAAAAAACTTAATTAACGTGATCATGTTGTAACCAGTGATTGTATATCAATATATGCTTCTGCTGCTTGTCGGCGGTGGTGTTAATAATTAAAAAAAAACACACTGTGATATGATCGTCCACACTTTTGGTTAATACATTAGGTGTGTCATTAAGTCTCATTGTTGCTGACTGTTACGTGTTTAGGCTCTTACCAAACGTAACAAGAAAAAAAGTGAAGACAATCAAGCATTGTAAAATTTAACAAACATTTCCCTAGAAAAACAAGGCAAAAATGAGAAAAAGAACTTACGGTTTTACGAATCAAATCCTAAAATAATCCAAGAATTAAAAGAATAGAAGCCCTAGTAATAAAAAGTCCTAAAGAAACTGAGTTTGAGTCCCGATGAAATCATAAACGGAAACCGATGACGTATGCTGTGGTCAGCGTCGTACAGGTGCGTCAACAGTTCTTTTTTGAATGAAAGAAAATCATATTCCAGTTTTTGAACACTGTGTAAATTTCGATAATTGTTTTTGTCCAAGAATTAATTTAGAGCACAAGTGTTTCCAGGTAAAAATAATTTCTTGAAATCCATATAATTTGAAGAAAAATAAAATAATTAGCCCCAAAACTGGTCACATCAAACACTTTAACTTATCAAGTGTTAAGGCACTAATGACTATTCTTCCTCAAAACATCAACAATAAATCTAGCTACTACGCAAAACAGATGCCCGGATGTGGGTCAATCCTCTGGAGAAAAACAAAACAGAGTTTGTAACAATTGCTACATTTTATTTGTCACGTACTCACACTATGGCCTCGATTTCACTTTACGAATCTTACTCTGAGAAAGAATGAAAATATTTGTTAACTTCAACTCTTACTGGTTCTGAATCAAGGTCAGGAGCTAGGTCAGCATTAGATACAATGTCTATGAAAAGTTATTTACGTCAAAAATTTAAGAAAAAAACACTCCATCAGAACTGAACTCAATTCCAGTAAATAAAGTTACCTTACAATATCAAGTAATGGATTAAAAATATAAAAACTTACAAACAAACAGTTAAATTAAATCAAATATAAATTAAATCAAATATACATAACACTCACCAATTGTGTGTAACAATCATAGTCTGTTGATTGCTGTACAAATATATTTGATTGATTTAATCTTTGGATAATATAAAACATTTCGAGGTTATTATCTCCCTTGTAGAAGACCAGATGGTATTTCTGTGCAAATCCCTTCCGGATAATTCATTTTAAACAGATGGCAGTTGTGGATAATAATAATAATAATAATAATAATAATAATAATAATAATAATAATAATAATAATGACAATAACAATAATAATAATAATAAAAATAATAATAATAATAATGTGGATATAATATATTAGAGCGCCTGATCAATACTAGCTTTAAGCGTTTTGCAATATTAGATAACAGAAAATCATACACAACAAGATTGTAAAAACAGCAACATGAAATTTCAATAAATGCTGACAATAATTAAGGAAGTAAAAGTTATTAAGTCTTTAAGTCTCTTATTGTAGTCGAAAAAGATGTTCTAAAAGCACTCTTGAAAGAAATCACGGTGTCCATATGTTTAAGATCTATGGAAAATTCGTTCCACGTAGCTGGAACCTGGTAGGCACAAGAAAGTCGTCCGCATGGCTTCGTTTTAACAGTGGGAACAATGAGAATACAAGCGTCGGAATAGAAGCGTAAATTTCTAAATGGGATATACGCCTGGGTGATGTCAGATAGGTATATTGAACTGGAGTTAATCAATGAAAGGTAGCGTAGTGAGTGAACAGTTGTTGTGTTTGGTCCTAGAACTTTTGATATACTGTTAAACAATTAAAGAGATTTCTTAATCTAATAGTAAGTGATGTGATCTTTTGGTAAGGACACCCAGAGCAACATGCTGAGCCAAGTTGACTTGATAACGAAGGAGAGAATGTTTCCAAAGTTGAAGACCTTTTCCTTTAAAAACGTTCTAACAGAAATATTCTCGATGAAAATTGAAGGGGTTCTTCCTCTTTACACAAAATTATGAAATTAATAATTCAATAATCAAGACTGTGACTCTTAATTTAAGTTAAGAAAAGGTTAAATGTGGTATTATTCTAGTTGTTCAAAATATATTTTTTTAATCGAGTCAGTTATCTTGTCTACATTGTTAAAGACATTATTTAAAATAAACAGGTGGGTGTATTTTGCTATGTGTACAAACGCTTATGCAAGGAATATGTCTAACGATCTGATCATGAATTTGCTGTACAACAAAGTGTTTTAATAGTGAACAGTATATCAATGTATCCTCTCAATGTACTCCGTATGAATCTTTACACGCTTTCTCAACCTGATTTTCCAGCTGTTAAATGTCATGTTATATTTACCTTTTGGTAATTTTTTCGAACACGTATAAACTGTACATGCAACCGCAAATATGACTTTCAAATTGTCCGCCAGTAGTTAATGTCTTTGGCAATCCCAGTCAAAAAGGTCGTGGGAACGTTTAGCGTCAACACTTTTCAGACCCCTTGGGAACGTTTACGTCAAGGGGAATTAAACATGGGGAATATTGGGCCTGTATAAGGAAAGTTGGGTTGTTTTATAGGGACAATTGGAATGGAACAGGTGAGGTGACGTCAAGGTACTTGACATTGGTAACAATGTGGCAAGGGTTTGACCTGAATACGCGCTACTCTAGGGAGAGACAAATACGGAAGAGATATAGACATAGACATCTATAACACATCCAACACATATACATAGATTGATGAACATCAAACACATATATGGCAAAGAGAATAAATATCTTTTCGACGCATATGAATGGTTCTGAAAAGGGCCTTTGTGTTTCTTCTTCTTGTTCTTCTTGTTTCTTCTTTACCTGTTATTGCTATTGTCTTCTTTTTATTCATTTTTTCCACCTCCTGTTTTTCCTTCTCCTCTTCCTCTTTCTTCCTCTTCTCAGTCTCCTCTTCCTTTTCTATATTTTCATTCCATTCACTCATTCTTCTTCTATCCTCTTCATCCTCCTTCTCCTCTTTATCTTCTTTAATAATTTCCTTTAACCTGTCCTTTGATTTTATTAGATTATTGATTTTCATCTTGACTCGATGATGACTGTAAGAATAAAAATCGTCATCAAGTTTGACTAACATTTCTTTGATCATTCCCAAATTATCCAGAACGTGAAGAAGATTCTTCATTTCTTCAAGATAGTCAATGTTGAATGGCGCTACTGACAACGCTCAACTTTATATTTGTCAAGCACAGACGGGAATGAAAACATTCATTACACTAACTTCACATATTATCTACTATCCACATAAACGTACGCGAACGCTAACAATCATAATATCTACTATCTACACAAACGTGCGCGAACGCATTCAAACCCCAAATATACTATCCACACAAACGTACGTGAACTCATACAATCACAATATCTACTATCCACACATGGGAAAGAGAAAAACACAATATCTACTATCCACACAAACGTACGCAACGCATACAAACACATACTATATTATCCATACACGGGAAGTAGAAGAAAAAAAAACACAAACATATTATCCACAGAACGTACTCGCACGCATACAAACACATACACACACACACACACGCACACAATCACATCAGCAAAGGAGTGAGTGTTTATAGTCACACTACTCCACATTCACACCAATTGGCAACTTGAATAGTCTCTATTCTAGAGATTTGGTTAGCCCTGGGAAGGGCTGTTTTTTGAGCTTCAGATACACCTGAGTAATGCTGACATATCCCAATCCTAGCCCCACACACGCAACGTCTAGTCCAGTCCTGCTCTCAATTTACATTTGTTCTTGGGAGCGCAAAGGCGGGTTGAGTGGCCTCATCATCCCAGTTTTCACTTTGATGGATAGTGAAGACTTCTCTCTGTCTTCTATTTTGCAGTCGTGGATAATGAGTGGTGGAGGCGTCATCCCCTGCGACTTGACCTCACACAGAGGTATAACATGAGGTGAGACAGTATACCTCTTTGTTATCTTTCTCCTCTTCTTTCTCTTTCTCCTCTTCCTCCTCCTCTATTCTAGCACTTTCTGATATGGCCTCTATAGCCAGCTCATCTAAAAGCCGCCTGGCATACTTCAGGTGCATCTGAAGTTCCAATGGTTTCTCTATTCTACTACTCATTATCTCGAAGCCAGACTGACGAACGCTTTCCTTTATATTTGTGAAGAGCGGACGTGAATGAAAACATCCCTGCCATACAAACTTACAAGGCCAATATTATCACAAAAAAATCAAAGAATGCGCTGACAAAAAAGAAACGCTCACTTTTTATCTACAATCACTACAAATAAAAACACAGACTATTTGACAAGCTACGGAAACGACGTGCTTATAGACACACTTCTGTTTTTTAACTTAAAACAAAGAAGCGAAATGCCTAAGGCACACTTCTACTTTTTAACTTACAGACAGACAAAAATACACATATTTTGGGCAATTGAACTAGTATGTATTTTCTAGAGTTTTGGGGCAGCCCTGAAAAGGGCTGTTTTTTGTGGACGGGGAGATATGGCAATCATGTATCGACTAAGGTTGCGTCCCTGTCTAGCGGCAGGCTTTTCCACAGGATAGGGCCTGCTTCTTCGGAAAGAGAAGGTGAACTCTGTCGTGCCTACACTGCAGTCAATGAATTCTCTGTCTGGTTCTTGCTGTTGCTACTGATGATGCTTTCCGCTGTCTTTGCTTCTGAGGTTTATACTTCTATGTCCATTATTCTTTCTCCTTCTTTATTTCCTCTCTGAAGAGCTCTTCTATCGGGTCATCTGTCACTTTCAACATTCTGACATTCTCTATCGCTTTAGACTTCGGTATCAGGCTTTGACGTTTGCAAATTTACGTAAGCTTCTTTCAGTTAGGCTAGTCTTGAACACATCTTCATAGGAGGATGAGTCAACAATAGATGGTAAGACAGGAGACTGCCTCGCTTTATATGGTTCAAACGCGGACACGATAGAAATCATCCCTACAATTTTCGTTGGGTCGGAATAATATATAGTTCATTTTAGGGTGAGGGATAAAGAGAAGTCAAAGAGCATGTATAATGATAAAAATTTAAAATACATGACAGACAGTATTTTCAAAACAAAACATTCGTTTTCAAACAACTAACAACCAACAATTAACAATAAAACAAACTATTTTTGACAAGGTTGACAACGTTGTGGAGTAATGTGAAATTTCCACTGTTGGAAGTCATTGGGCCACTGATGTACACTAAGTTTCCTAGCTAAAGACAAAATATAGCCATAATGGTCATAAAACCATCGATCTACTTTGTCATCGTTTCTAGGAGAGTGACGATCAAAATAAGTCACTAAATGTTCTAAAGAATATCCAAGACTGCGTTGATGAAAAAATACACGCAATGTTGTGCACACAATATAAAATCTGTTCGTTGTAATTCCACATTATTGAATCGTGTCCTCTGGACATTTCTTCTCATATAGTCGATTATGTCGTCTTCCAAAGGCGGTATTCCATGCGAATCAATATAGTCCACACAACACACTTTAGGAATGTAGACGGCTACCCAGTGTGTTCCTGGGAGATGACTATCGTCCGTGCTGATGACATAAGCTTGATGGTCTTGATGTTTACGATGAGGAAGTACGTCTTAACACACACGACAGCATTCCAAGAAGAAGAGTACGAACTGTGTTTCAAAAGGTAATAAAGTTCCCATGTATCCATTTTTGTGGGGTTTTTTTTTCTGATTTTTGTTTTCACAGGTAATGATAAGTCATCAATTCAATCTGAATTTTTTGTTAAAAAATCTCTGATAAGTAACCGTTTCTTCGCTTCGTCTCTTTGAGCCAAGAGAACTTCGATGCAATGTATCTCTTGAGCAATCAACGCAGGAGAGGAATGATCACGCAAGTATTTATACAACTGATGCAACACGGCCTCAGATCAGACCCCAAGCTTAGTCCACGTACCCGTCCATTTTTTCTTCTTTACTCATCATCAGACATTTATCGTGTTGAAGCTGACTGAGATGATCGTTTTGACATAAACAGCAATCTTTCTTGATCAATTCCGTAGTTTTATCAGTCAGGTGTTTGGCAGAACAGGAGACTAAATGTTGTTCTTGTTCTGACCATCTGGACCTCATCATTATGTCCTCTTTGTCTTCCACGCCTTCCACGGTACCCTCCCACTCCATTTCCAAAAGATTCTCCACTATTCAATGAGGAATTACAGTCTTCCATAGCTTCTAATAGTCTAGAATGACTTCTTTCAAACTTTTGATTTTTATCGTATTATCAAATTCGGCATACAGGATGACGTTCGCTGTCGTTTTCAGCTCTTCTGCAAACTGAAGTTCCACAGGAATCTGGTCGGATTTTATAGGGTGGAAATGACCCTCGTCGCTGTCTTGGTCTGGAGTGAAGTCAAAAGCTCACAACGCATAGCCTCCTGCATAATCGTCGTACGTAATGCCTTGACTGGTGCTGGTCAATAATTCTCCGGTGGCTTCGTACAGGGAAAAGTACGATCTCATGTAATTCATCTTCTCAAATTCAGATTCGAATAATCTGGTACACAAGGTCTTGGCATCGCAACTGACTTCGATTTTCTTCACGTTGTAGTGTTAAACGTTGAAAGGATTTTTATTCTAAGCACCGTTGAAGGCTTCATTCTCCACGATACTTACGATCAAACGTTTGGATAACTGTCCTTGGAACAGATGATCTTCGATCATAGAATTATGGTTCCAGGAAATGGTGAAAGTTTTAATTTAAACGCGTCGTATCGGATACTTGGCAGTCGTTCTAATCAAAGTGTGATTGATGTCGTTTCCCACTTTAGGTAACACTTCCACGCGACGAATGTAAAGTTTGACGACCTCGATTTTGGTTTTAAAATATCAGCATCAGTCATGAAATGGAAAGCAGTACTGCTCAGATTCAGTCTCAGGCGGACATCCACCGTTAAGCAAATATTCCCTTTTAACCAATTGTCCAAATGCAAATGATCCATTTGTTATAAAATCTGTTTCTTTTTGGTTTTGTTTCGTCGATCTTCATATCCATCATTCTCTTTAGATAATGTGTCGAAATTGTCCACTTCATCAGGTTCCCATAGTACTCAGGCACCCAGTATACTTGGCGTCTGTTCCATACGTCAAGAGATTTTCAAGGTAGGCACGGTTAAGGTAAGTATCTATGCTCCTGACTAGTTTGTTATTCAAGTACAAGTTCACTCCACTGAACAATGAATGCATGATATTGTTGACGAGATCTACTTTCTCATCGCCGTCTATAGAACCTCCATCATTATCTTGAAGTTTGACTTTCACAAACAAGTAACTGCTATTCAGATCGATGTGATTCTTACCTTGTCATCATGAAGGGTGGCATGGCAAACAGATCCAGTTCCGAGGTAGAACAGGCGCAAGACTCTCGGTGCATCATTTTCTCTCTGTGATGTTTTGTAATAATCAAAGACGTCTAAATATCGGACGGTTCGTCTTTTCTTAGCCTTTCTAGTTCTAGGTGTGTGACGTCCTCTGGAGGGGTGTCTTCTTCGTCTCTTTCTGCCTTGTGATTGTTGTGGCGTCAGGGAAGCAGGAATGCAAGACTCGTCAGCGTCCAGTGCATTTACAGGAGTTTCTCGCCGACCCAAAATGTCTTTGCCCGTTTGAAGCAAGTCATTTTTGCCTGCCCTCAAGAAAGCTTCTTTAGGGTTTTGTTTGTCGATGATGACATTTTGGAGAATATCTTTGTCTTGCGTCAACGAGTAATCTTTCATGGCATGCAATCCTCGTGTCGCCATCGGTTTCAAAACAAGAGCCACCGAAGGAACGGCCAATTTTACCATATCTGCTAAATTATGTCCTCATTGTTGAGCGGCTCCTTCGTACACAGGATACATGACTTACGAGTCGTTACGGAATCGTTTTTGAGAATGGAGTTTCACCGTGACTTTCCCTTTGGCGAATAGAATAATTTGTCCTAGACCTCCTTTAATAGCAAGGTAGATAGTGTCGAAATACGACTTGCCGACGGGCAAATAATGAGGATGTACAAATTAGCGGTGAACGTGATAGACGTTTGTGCCTTCCTGGTCACTGGTCGTGACAGAATCGGCTTTGAAAGGAATGACACGTAGGAACGGTACGGAGGTGTGTCCCAACACATTGTACTCCACCACATCGGCATACACAAACATCAAATTCAGTAATCGGTTCAGTTTTACAAGGGATTTAAAATACTTATAAAATCGATCACTGTTGTTAATGTCTATGGAACTAGGGGCACATATGAGGTCTCCACCCAAAATGTCAAACAATTCAGAACAAAGTGTAATGGAGAACGTTTTGGCTTCCTCGGATTTCATTAGCAGGCGACGAACTACTCTGTGGTACTCATTCGTGACAGATTTATTCAGGTTCGTCAGGGCTTTGCCAAAATGAGTGTTGAAAATATTGGCAATCGAGTCCACCAAATGTTGATCGCTAAAATAATAGCCTACCGGAATTTTCATTTTATAGATGCTTAAAGGAGACCAGAAACCAATGGAAATATTGGATAATAATAAAGGTACTATAGCAGTAAACCTTATTCTGAAGTATCATCTGCGACCGAAATGCCAATATTAAAATATTGGCCTATCTTCTAGGAGCTGAATTTCCGTGACCTCGTATGCAAAATTTCCGCGCCTATTCGGTTACTTTCGGGATGTGACGTCATAGTAGCGACTCCAGCAGCCCATGTGGGAGTTGCCAGAGTAAAAGACAATACCGTTTTGCGTTGCTTACGGGTGTAATAAAACATTAAAAAAAAGCCAGTGGACAACATTTTTTTTTCTTTTCCGAAAGATAAAGGCATACTGAAAGAATGGATACATTATTACAGACGAGTCGATTTCAAAGCAACACCATACAGCCCTATGTGCTCGTTACATTTCTCAAAGAACTGTTACGACAGGGATTCAGAAAAAATGGCAGCTCAAGGATATGCAAATGCTAGGCTTAGACAAAAAGTTGGCTCTGTTCCAGATATAACGTTGAATATTTTAAATCCTGGGAAAAGTGTTGAACGTGCGAGTTACGAAAATAGGCAGAAGGCCGAGTAAGTGACCACAAAATGCAACAATCAATTCACAGATCTTTTATCTACACCAGCAGTGCTAAAAATAAATCGGATAGCCCGACACCCTGGGTCCCTCTGGTTTTAGTTCCGGCCCATCCTGTATTCAAAATGAGGTGCCCGTCAGGCTTGTCGAAACAAAAATTGTTTGCCTGAGGAAACTTTGATCGCGCTGGTGAAATTAGTAAATGTATTTTCAAGATGTTGACATGCATGCCTTAACACGGCACAATCTAAATGAAATCAATACTGACCAAGGTGAAATTTAGATTTGATTTTAATCAAATGGAGGCTTTGCCAAAAATAATATTCTAAACCTGTCGTGTTTCGAGAAAACACAATTTTCAGTAATCTTATAAAAATTAGAAATTTAAAAAAAAAATCATTGTATACATGTAGTATGTATAAACGGTAATCTGTAATGATTGGAACTGATATAAAATTATTCCTTGGGCAGTTTAAATAACAGCGATTAAAAGAAAAGAGGTCAAAGTTTCACATTAAATGGCTGACAATAGAAACTGGGGGGGGGGGACTATTGACCCAACCCCTTGCCCCAATGTGCGAGCGCCCATGGGACGTACCTTTTCTCCATGTGATACGCCTTATTATTCCCCCAGGACAAGCCCATTTTGCATATTCTGGTCAGCTCTGGCTAAATTGCAAAATAGCTAAAGTTTTGATTTAAGTACGCAAACAATAAAGCCGATGTGACCGTTCCGGTGGCCTAGTGGTTAGAGCGTCCGCCTCGGATGCGGGAGGTCGTGGGTTCAATCCCCGGCCGAGTCATACGAAAGACTTTTAAAATGGTACTAACAGCTGCCTCGCTTGGCGTTCAGCATTAAGAGGTTAGTGTTAGGACTGGTCGGCCTGGTGTCAGGATAATGTGACTGGGTGGGACATCATGCTACATGTCTGCGGCATGATGCCCCAGTGCTAGACATCACTATAAACTGCCACATTGCAGACATCGTAGCGATATGACTGAAAAATTGTTAAAGCTACGTTAAAAATCAAAATCACATCACATCACAATAAAGCCGATGTGACTGATGAACATATTCCATCCTTGCATTGATCTTGTGAAAAGGACTGCCCTTCGGACATACTTCAAGGAAACCCTGTTCGACAGTGTGTGTGTGTGTGTGTAAGCACCAGCAATTGATTGCCAAAATAAACGATGCCTATTTTGTTGTTACTTACGATGCCATGGACTTCAGGTTTAAGTCTTAATGCATGTAACACTGTTTGCTGAACAAAATATTTATTCAGAATTAGTTCTTTAGGGCCACATATACTGCATGGTATATTTTGTTTTATTCCTTTTAATTTAATTATGGTAATTAAACTTTACATATACGGTCGAGGAATGTCAGGTGTTAACTGGCCGAGTTTCTTTGGCGGAAACGGAGATGCGATTTTTGTTTGCAGAGAAAATTTCACAGTGATCATTTCTTTAAGCTAATTGGTGACAATTGTATTCTTTTAATTTTGTTATACTATAGTACTGTTGTAGTTGTTTAAAAACATCTGAACTTTACTTGAATAATGTTTAATTTTCACGTTCTATTTACTGAAAAAGAAAAAAAATGTTGTGTGATATTAATTATTTCGTCCAGTGCCGGATTTAGACGTGTGTGCGTGTGATTTGAATTTTTAACGTAGCTTTAACAATTTTTCAGTCATATCACTACGATGTCTGCAGTGTGGCAGCTTAGACTGGATTGCATACGTTATATCTATTTATAAACGGTTTGGGGTTGGTTTTTTCTTCTTCTGACAAATGAAAATTGACAGACATAATGTAATTATCGGGACTTCACTGCGAAAAATTTAGAGATATTACGAGATCGAGATGTAGATGAGGAAATACCCCCAAAATCAGGAGGTTTTTCTCCCGGCTTGAGAGTTGACAGGTATGAACTGTCCGGGCTTGTGGAATTTCAGTCAGGGCTTGAGTCGAGTTAAGTCACCTGCCCGGGGCCTGTGCCTAAAAAAATTCTTTTAACACTGACCAGTACAGTACATAAACTATTATATCAGACTGCAGATTCAAGTTTTGAATGTGCAACCCAAATGTGGTCTCCTTCCGTCTGCCTCGCTCGCCAATGTTTATGTTTGTATTCGAGGACTGGCTAGTATTGCGTCACGGTACCACGTGATCTGTCGTCTCATTAAAACTCGGAAAAACTCGGCAATTTACGGAATCGTGGTATCTTCCATGCAATAAAATCACTACCCGCTTACGATATTTAATTTATAAACATGTCAGTCGAATTAAAATCTGTAGAGAATTACATACGTAGAAGGAAAATTTTGATTTCTAGTCTCCTTTAAGGTAGTTTTGGGTAGTGATTGTTCTTTGTCTTTGTAAAGATTTTTATCTTCGGTAGTCACCTCTTGTTGCACTTGATCGTTCAGGATTTCGACGTGAAAAGTGTTTCAAGTTTTAGTGATGTTTTGGATTTGTGCTGGGTGAATCGTTTCCACCCAAGCCAGATCCCAATGGGCTTCGTGATCCAATCGGATAGCATGAGGCAATTTGGCCGTGAAACAGCATAAAGTGTGGTTGGGAAACACCTCCATGGAACTGTCATTGCGTAACGTTAAGGTAACATTGGATGTTTTATTCATGATTTCATAGTTATGCTGTCCGAGGGGTCAATCGAAGTCAGAGGAGTGTCTAAAAGAGGATTGCTGTTGTGGTTATTGCTGGAGTAGTGACAGACGTTGAACACAATTCTTCCAGTTTGAGGAGTATTTCAGATAATGATTCGGGAGAAGGTAACCGATGCAACTGCTCAGTAAAATGGTCCACAATTGTTTGTCTCTTTGTTGCAAACTCAAATTGGCAATGGCAGCACAGATGTCACAATACACCACAAAGGCTTGGCAGAAAAAGATGATTTGCGTTATAGGCACACGTTCTCCACACCACACCCACAAGGGTTGCTTTTGTAGATCTTGCAGATAAAATCTCGGTGAAGGAGTGGTCAGTGTGGTGGTAGCGGTTGAAACTGTGTTGAGAGACATGATGATCTCTTCCTTTCATAGTCGATGACTTGCGAAGCGTCGATCGAAGAATCAAAACGGAGGATATACATTCCAAAGTAGTTTGACTTCTTTGACAAGTCGTTTTCACATTTTACGTGTTCTTCGATCGAGAATGATTTCGATGTCGTATACTTCGTCTTTTTCTTTAGTTACGCATTGTAATTCTGGTAAGTACAATGTTCCTTTTAACACTTCCCCGTTCATGTCTTCCAATTTATAGACGGCAGGATGACGGTCACGCATTAGTCCAGTGACAAGAAACAATACGGTGGTGTAGTTGAGTACGTAACCTTTGTTGAAAAAGTGTTTAGTTTTGCCGATGGGCACCCAATCTCCTGTTGCCACCACTCCACTTGTCTTGGAGACTGTCACGGTCGGGGACGTACCAAATAAGCGCTCAAAAACAGTCACTTCATTGTCGGGAGTCACTTCTTCGGGGACACATCCGATGCTTCGATGATAAGATTGGTTGCACGCTTCGACAAGGTGCAGTAAGATATCGATGTACTTGAGAGTGTTTTGATTCGTAAAATATTTCCACATGCGTTCTTTCAAGGTGCGTTGAAAACGTTCCACGATAATGGCTTTGGTTTCTGGATTCTAGGTGTTGAAAAAATGAATGTCTCATTCCTTTAATTTTTTTTCTTAAGATTGGTTCGGAAATTATGTGCTTTTGTCAGTTTGCCATATAAGAGGGTGAGGTTCACTGTGTTTCAACACCAGTTGGAGGGCTCGCACTAACTCACTGCTCGATTTGGAAGTCAATGGCACGACCCATGCAAATTTAGAAAAGACGTCGATAACACAAAACAAATATTTGTAGCCACGATTGTAGGTCGCCAAATGAGAGACATCGGCTAAATCGGCTAAATCGGCATGCCATTCATGATCGATGCTCTCCACTCGGGTGCAACTTCTGGAACATGTTCCTCGAATGGGTTTGTGTAAATGTACGTGGCTGGTCCTTGTAACCATCGTTACACTTGAGGTAAACGGAGACTGTTCAAACGGATTTTGGCAGTACGATACAATTTCTGACTTCTTCCGTAACCTGCGGGTTGGGCTGGATCGTACAAAATGCTGGATAACACCTTCTCCGTTTTTTTAATAAGTCATCCGCACTTCGCTAATGCTACTTTGGATGGGGCAAATTGGTGGTTTGGAAATGGCTTTACGTGTCCGATGCTCAACGGGAGTAGAAGTCGAAGGTAGTGGTAGTGGTGGGGGAGTTAATGGAATTGCGTTGGTCTTCTTTTCTTTTTTCACGTCTGGTTTCCCTTCTTTATTTTTCATTTCTGTCAAAGAAGGAATGGACATCATCGTTAAAACCCAAGCTTTAAGTTGTTCTCGTTTGGGTGGGGGGAAGGGGTTAACAAGGATTCTGCAATCTTACTAGGAATGGGAGCTACCAACGGTGCTTGAAAGAATTCTCGTACCTCTTCTTCCTCAGGCATTCGAAGCACGACGTCGGTCTTGACCGCTGAAGGTGGTGGCGGCGTTGGTGACTTTTCATCAGGGCCTTAAAATCAGAGTCGGCAGGGCTGTTTCGTCTAAGGCTTTCTGGTGAAAGAGTTGCAGTAGTTGAAACAGCTGACCATACCTTTGAGATATTTTATGTCAAATGGGGATTGGGAGGCAAATGCGTGGTCCGTTCTTGCCAACGATGGTATTTTATACAGCGTTTGTACGGTACTAGAGCCAGTTTTCGTTATTCCATTCGATTCCAAAGGTCATATCTGAGATCTTTTTACTCCTGAGGTCTCTTTTATCTTCCTTGTCCTTTTATCATGGAACGATGGGTAAAGGCCTCCCAGGAGTCGTCCCAGCATGGCTCCCGCTATTCCTTTGACATCTTTTTCTTTTGACGAATGGATATTTTCTTTTAGACCATTTGGGGAAGAACGTGTCGATGATTGGCTAGGTATTATTTCTGGCGTGTAGACAAAGGTATAGTTCCTTTCATGACATTCAGATAACATTCGTTGACAACTTTGAGGTTGTTTGAACGAGTGTTTTTGCATGGGTGAAGGAGCTTTGGACAGACAGACAGTAGCAAACAATTCACTGAAGTATATCGCTTGATATGTGTCTTTTTATCTTATTTGTCTGAGAAGGTCTGAAAACAAGAATCCTCCCTTTTCGTTTCTTCTCTTTTTCTTTGGACGACTGCGTCTTTTCAGGGGTGACGTCGATCCTTGGCTAAGTGTTTTTTCGGATGACGAGAGTGTCCTTTTCTTTTTCCTTTTTGGACAAAAGAACGACAATGGTGACGGTGTGCTCATCTTTGAGGAGAAATCTTTGGGAGTTCAGGAGCACAAAAACACTGATTCCCATCCTTTACCGCAGGTCCTATTCTTAGTGGAATGCGTCTATACAGATTGTCTTTACGTCGTATTAATTTCATCACAGGCATTATACATCGTGGAGGGGTTCGCAACGGACTAAATCGGGACAGTTCTTCCTTGGACAAATCCTTTAAAATATGTAACATGCTCGATCTCACTTGGACTTTGATTTTGGTGGCAAGTACTTTGTGAGTAGCTCCCACAGTAGATAAAGAGAAGGAGGGTATTACTGCTGCAGGAGAAGTTCTTGGAGATGCGGGTTTCCATTGTTCGTCAAATGTGGAAGAACGGCTGTCAAACTGGGTTTGGCAAGCATCACTAGCAACTGAAAAGTAAAAGAACCTGAATCAAAAGGGGAGGCGATCACCGTCGCTGCAGGTCGTGGTTTCAAAATGTATGATTGCGTCCTGACCGATGTGCCTCTCTTGCGTGTAGACGCTGTTTTCCGTGGTCTTTTCTGAGAACTTTTCTTTTTTCTTTTCTGTGGGCTTGTCTTCTGGGGCTGGGGCCTGGTCTTGACACCACTGCACTTTTTCTTTTGGGTCCGTTTGGATTTTGAGAGTGGCGTTTTTCATGAAGAGAACTTTGGGGGCATTAGGATCCAATAGTAAGACGAGCGAATGATGACAGCTTATAGAAAACCGATACCTCTAGGTTTAAAAATCATTTGCTTTTTGGTTTGAAATAAATTTTGGGTGATGTAAATGGCACTGGCATTACGATGATTCCCTTTGCGCGTAAACCACAGTTTAATTTCTTCTTTGTCTTCTCCTAATATGTCGTCAAAGATGACCAAATGGGTTTGACTGGAGTCAGACACGATCCCATCGTCATCGCCATGAATGCCGTCAACAACCACGTTGGAATCGCCTTGACTTTCTTGCAAGAGACAGTACGCCGATTGCCACTCTTCGTAACACCACACGATCCGTTGAGATGGACGATCGATCAAATGATGTTTATGTTCGATCAAACGTTTGACAAATTCGGTTTTGCCTGAACAGCTTGGTCCGGCAATTAACATTTCAAAGGGATGCATAAGATACAAGACCCCAGAGGCAATACGTGTATTGTCTGCACAGATGATCGTACTCCAGTGGCGACTCTTAATTGTTTAGTCATTAACTTGCACATGACACACCGTTCAGAAGTTTCCTCTTGAACTAAGTTTACATTGTGTAAAAGTTTTTGGTAACCCTCTAACTCTTCTTCGGGAATTCGTTGCAGTATATCTACATTGTAGTATAAAGAATCAGTCACAACAAAACAATTCTTCTCGAATAGGAGTAGTTGATCAATGTCTGACCACTGGAACATTTCCATCAGAATCAGTCCTCTTATAGCATTCGGGTACCAGTGGCATAGACACTGGTGACGTAGCGGATGAAATTGTTCTTTGCGTTGAACCTGTATTTTGACCAGCTCTCGGTAAATGCGTTCTCTCGACTCCACAGGCAAACCACGGATGTTCTATTGTAAAGCATCCATGATCATACCAGTCTGTATTAATACCAATGTAGGGTTACTTCTAATTGTCCTTGTTTAATTTCAAATCATCTCCTTGAGCAAAAGTAATGGACATAGTGAGTAATTTCTGACCACTGCCATTCAGGGTAAACGGTCTCAAGCGAAAATATCGGATGAACGCAGACATGATGCACACAAATCAGACGAGTTTGTTGACTTTGGTCAATTTTCTCTTGTGAATTTCTCGACACAAATGTTCCACATTCACTAATTGAGTTTTTGCTCTGGCCAGTTCCATACAAACTTCCTTGTAGATCTACTCTTGCATTTCTTTTGGTAATCCTTGAATTTTATTTTTTAAATGGGGTTTGAATACTTGTCTAGATTTTGTCCAACGTTTGACTCCTAGCCAAGATGGTTTCCTAAACGACATGGTTTGCCACTTCAATGACTAGGTCCCAGTAAAGGTAGGTAGTGACAATCCAGAGACAATCGAGCATGTTCCAGGTAAAACGAATCCTTCTGCTACCACTCGTGAAGTGACAGACCGCAACTGAAGCACACGACTTTATCCCCTTCGCCCAAGTAGATAAATCCAGCTCTGGCTAATTCTTCGGTGGAAGGTCCTCGAATATATTTAGGCCATTTTCCTTTGAAGGTTTGGAATCTACTTTTAAAGTTGTAGAGGCAAACGCACAAGGAACGAATATTCGTCTTTCACAGGCTCATTGCGATGAGGAATACGTTGAAATCCGCAGGAGTTTATTTAGGGTTTCATGACATCCGTAGGGTGGTACCTGCATGGTTTTACCTAAAGGTTGAAATTGAAAACAAGTAAAGTAATAAGGTGTTCTGTAACGAGTCGCTTTCGCTTTCGCATCCGTCAGGTTTGTCACGCACAGCATCACTTTCCATGGTAGGTGTAGTAATAGTAGTAGTCATGGCAATGTTCCCATGATGTGGTACTGAATCTCTGAGGTCACAGCGTACGGTATCGCTTTCATCGCAAAGCACAGCATCGCACTCCACTTGACAATAACTGAACTTGAACTGTGCCTGTCTGAACTTCTGTTGTGCTTGTCTGAAAATAAATTCATCTTTATCGCTTGGTGTTGATAGTTACAATGAATTATCGGTCTTGGACGTTTCTCCTTTTTTATACTAGTTGTAATGAAGTCGCGTACTTGTACATCGTTCCATTTTTATGCCTAGTTTTGGAAAGTCTTCCTTTTCTTTTCCTGGACAATGGTACTACCTTCTATACGGCACCGTCATATCAGTACCGTATTGTGATGGGTGGAGGTAAAAACAGTGTGGAGAACATTGAGTATGTTCAAAAATAGCTAACCCTTTATTGATACATCAATCCATTCGCAACTTCAGACGACAACTGATACACTGTACTTCGTATCCCAATCGCGTCCCAGGTCCCAATTACACAAATCCTGTTCTAGCTCAAACATTCTCAGCAGGTAATCCTTTAAAACGTTTCAACTCGCCTGGCACAATCACAATAGCCATGGATGACAGGAATATGGTATGGTTTGAACTTGGAGTTCTCAGTGGGTCTCTCACTCAGATCTTGCTGTGTCGGAGGCATTCTTCTTGTTGGTGGCTATCCTCTTGTAACCATTATTTTCTAACGGCATATCCGTAAGGTAAAGTGAAGTGAAGAGATTGGGAACCCACAGTTTCTGGTACACAATTTGAGACACTTTTTCCAAAGATCAGTTGACAGTTTGGTGTGTGGGTGCTCTTCGACTTATGGGTCCCGATATTCGTAGTCACCAGTAAAACTTAGAAACTTGTCGTCTGGGTGCTCTTCCGTCCAGCCTCCTACACAGTCTCCTTCGATTTTAGGGTAACAGTGACCCAGGCGGTCGATGTAGATCAAACTGTCCGTGTCAAAATACAGCACACGATCTCCTAACAGTTCTAAACCTTCGAACAACTTTAAGCGAGCATGGGCTGTCACGTAAGCCACAATGCTAACATTTCCAAATTTGTAAGCTTCTACAAAGTCCAGTTCTTCTTTGTAATTGACTAAGATCAAGTCCTCACGAAGGACATCCACGTGTTTTATGTATTTGTTTTTGTCGTGGATCATCTGGAAGTAGCGGGAATGTTCCGTCAAATACTCCGTCTTGGGAAAACACGGTCGTTGTGCCATCTTCCCACACAAGAAATTTAAAATCACTTTGGCAAACGATAGCCTTCTTTTGTTTGTCTCGATGTGGTCTAAAATAATGCCTTCCTGCTCCCAGTATTTCTCTTTGAATTTCTTTTGGTCTTCGGGAAAGTGGCATCAGGAAGGATAGCCACTAGATTCTTGTTTCAGTTTTAAAAAAAACATCCACTTAGACCACGAAAATGCTTTGGTCACCATTGTGGTATTTTTCTGACGGTATATTTCGTACACTTCTAACCGTTGGTATCCCAGGACCAGAGCTTTAAACAATTCCACACTGACCCACATTCCCGTCAAGGCGTGTTCTTCCTTGGTGTGCTGACAAGGTCGGTCTCGGTTGCACGTTTCGGCACAATTACGGCACAAGGGAAACATCAGTTTTCCTTGGCAATGGTTACGTTAAACGGGATGGTACAAGTCCGTGGGAGGCAAGACTTTACATTTAATCAATCTTTCCTATTGTCGAATCATGTATAGGTCGATGTGGTCCGTCAGCTATCGTGGGTGCCCTGCGAAAAAGTGACATTATTTGCACACGTATAGATACAGCAAACTCATGTCAAAGTATTTGCTTTCTTTTCCCTTCTCCTAGTCGGTGCGGTACAGAAAACGGGAGGAATTCGTCCGTCCTTCGTACAAACTACCCCGTGAGTTCAGTGGGTCCACCAACTTGTAACTGCCCACGATGTGTTTAAACTCGCGATCTGTAACTTCAAGCGCCGCTGGCAAGTGGCCTGGTACAAGTCTTCCATGGTTCGTTGTAAAAACTGATTCTTAGTGTCACGCTGAGAGTATCAGAGGGGAAATCCGTGAAATAAGCACCCGTTAAACTCGAACAGGATCTTGGGGTTTTCTTTGTCTCAGCCATCTACCGAATACGTTCCGATGATGTTTTCGCCTCCTCAGTTGTGAGCCTGCTGAATCCATGTGTCTTCCTTCTCGCACAAGTAATGTAACAGCTTAGGGCTTTGACAGAGTATTGACGTTTGACAAAATTGGTCGTCTGAGGGTTTATGAGAGTCATGGTGTTTTCTGGCATGACTCGTTGGCGGTATACTAAGGGACACACTTTGTCAATGGTGCACGCTTCTTTCAAAGGATCGATCCCTCCGTGTTCCATGAACAGTTCTCGAAATTTTCCACAGTACCGCTATAAAATGTCCACGTCGGAACGACAATACCTTAACATTTCTTCCTAAAAGTCGAAGGGGTTCTAGGCATGAGACTGGTACCAAGCGTAAAAAGCTTCTCGTAGTTCGGTGTGCATGTTGTCGGGGTCGTAGTAATGAGCCTCAGGAAAATGGGGTAGAACGGCGTGTTGACTGGCTTCGGTATTGAAAGGTAATGATAATAGCCTTTGGTCATTTCTTTTATTCAAAACGTTTTAGGCATTCGGCTCAAAGGCACTGCCAAGTAACTCATCGAATCTTTAAAATGCACTTGTCCCATTTGCATGGAAATGATTTTGGTCTCCTTCAAAATCACTTTCGGACGTTCGGCACTTTGCTCCGTATAGTATCTCAAAAGGAACTGACCATCGTATCCCGAGAAATTGTGAGCCATTACCGTGGCATAGCAATAACAATCTCCGTAACGTTCGATGTCCTCTTATTTCCACGTCTCGTCGATGGGGTCTAAGAGCCATTGGGCAAAATCGGCTAGCGTGTTAGGTTCTCGTCATCCAAGAATCTTGCTGCAGTGAAGGCAATGACCAAAGATAAGCTCTTTGATGCACTTGTCGCATGCTCGGTGAGCCACGCAGAAATTAGGAATGTGAATGCAAGTCTCTTGCATGCATTCGAAATCCAAAAGGATTAAATTGCCTTTCTTCTGGTCATCGTCGTCCTCTGGATGTTAAGAATGGTATTTTTGAATAAAGTATTTGTGTTACAAGTCCACGATTAGGCGACAAAATTTGGCATCGTTTCTTTTCTCGACAAATGTGTACGTTGGCACTGTTGGTACGTATACCTTGTCCACAAGTGGGACACAATCTCAGCAGTTGACAAACACTTTTCGTCTGTGAACCTTGCGTCTTTATACGTTGTTGGTAACAGGCTGGGCTGACAAAAGTGCGCTAACAAGCGGGGCAATGCAACCGTTCTTGTCCTTCGTCAGGACAGGATTGAGAGGCCAAACACCCCTCACATTTCGATCCACAATGTTTGTGTTGCTCTCGATTGTTATAGCCATAGTCACATTTCTTACATTAATAACCGTATCCCAGGAATGCGGCAATGTTGGTGATGGCATCGAAATGTTCATCTTGATGATAGACGTGAAAATATTTTCTGTTTTTGAAATATTTGCCTCGAAACAATAGAGATCCGCGCACTTCTTGAGGGTGTACTTTCCAGGTGTATATAGGAGCCAAGACATCTTGCAATTTTTGCATTTCAGGAATGCCACAGGGTATGTTTTTGGATAGACCCGCTTACTGTAACAGTTCTGCGTCTCTTCGTTGTTTGGCTCAGTCCTATTGTTGAATAGTTTTCCAGGTTCTTTTCCATTCTAACGTGTCGTTCTTGTCGGCATACGTTCGGCCTACGACGACCGCACAGACTAAACACTGCTTGTCTTGAGGGTTGTTAATTCGGACGAGACTCTTTTTGGTGCTGCGAAGTTCTTCTACCAATAACACCTTTTGTCGTCCTGTCCCTTAGAGAAGAGATACGTGGGTCATGAATGGTCTTGATTTCCCATCGGTAATGTGAAGCTTGTTGTTGGATCGTTGCACGTGTTGAATCTTGTCGATGACTTTGGAAGTTGTCAATTCTACTGGACTACTTAACTCGATCCAAACGGGGGACTTCAAACTGTCGTGATGAACGGAAAGTCTCAAGCGATCGTCTACTTTAACTTCACATTGCCGTTTCATTATGGTTAAGAAAGAATCCCACGCTTCAGTGATGAACCCCTCTGCTTTCTCCAACGGTACTTTGGACTTGAAGTCTTTAAACTTCACCGTATAAGTGTAAACCGTAGTTTGAAATTTTCATGAGTAGCATTTTTCCGTCTCTCGAATGTGGTAGTACCTTTGAGGAGTTAATGGTGGACTTTGGTTGGGTGAAGACTCTCTGGGTCTAGATTCAAACTCACTCATGTCATCCTCAAAATCACGGCATAAATCTGAGCCATGTTTTCAGCTACTGTGCGAGGCGATAGGTCGCGTTTCTGCCTCTTACTTTCTTCTCCAATCTCCACGAAATGATTCGATCGTTTCATCTTGACTGCACAAATTCAAATGACAGCATTTTAAACGCCATGTTCCCCTATAGCCATGTCAGACCAGTGTCTTCCCTATATAAAGGGTCATCCCTTATAGTATTCATTTCACTCTCAAACCGACCAGAACGATGGAAGAGCCAACACAGATCGAACTTTTGATCAGAGCTTTGTGATGTATCATGCGAAAGTTTTCTTCAGACAAGCCTATGGACTAATCCCCCTCATTTTGAGATAAAAGTCAAGATACTTGTCATATCTGTAAGAAGAAAGGGCATTGGGCTACATAGTGTCCAGACCGTCAAAAAAGCAAGACAGGTGTCGGAAGAGACAAAAGTCAAGATACCTGTTATCATTGTAAAGAGAAAGGACATTGGTCTTCAGAATGCCCTAAAAAAAATAAACAGGAGGAAGAGGGAGAGAGGGGTTCAGAACAGGAAGAAGAGGTACCCTCCCAAAAGGAAGAACCCAGACACGTTCAGAAAGAGATAAAAAAAGAAGAAAAGAAGACGAGGAGAACGTGAGGAAGAAGAGGAGGTAAAAGCTGTGAAAGTGAAGAAATTAAAAAAAAACAGAGAGTGAACAAACAGAGAGAAGAAGTCTAATAACTTTTTTAAAGTGTTATGGTGTGAATTGGATCGTACAGTTTGTACCAGAATAGACCAGAGAGAAAACGTAAGTGTCTCTTGGTTTTGATTTTTGTACTCATAATAAGAACCTATACTTAGGCACTCACTCACACACGTACATCATGGGCAAAAGAAGGGATTTTGAGTTTTAATTAATTTTGGCAAAATGAATACTGTCTCTTTTTGAGAGAGGTGAATGGCCCTAAAAAGGACCGCTGGGTGTTTGTTATTTTAAAAAAAAAAAAAAACTTAGGAACGAGACGTAATGATCTTTAACTGCTTTAAGCCTTTCCCAAGGCCAATGCCTAGTTCTGGACTGGCTCGTGTCGATGATGATTTGGTAGAATTCACTAGGGTGGATACCTCAAGAGTAGTAACAGGGTTGGGCTGTTTGGCTCGGGAAGGTCTTTTTCTCTTGGGTCGTATTAAAGAACTCTGATACATTTGTTTCAGACTCCTTAACTGTGCCAAAATGTCTAAGAGTACAGTCATGTTTGCCTTGCACTGTACTCCTTCTCTCCTTAACCTTGTTTCTTCTCATCTGCCTCTTCTTCTTCCTGTCGTTTTCGTTTTCTTCCCTCTTCTTCTTGCTCTTGCTGTTAAAGCTTGTCCTGCTTCTTTCTTCTGATGTAGAAATTTCACCAGTTCTTCTATCTGTCTGTTTAAAATCCTCGAGGTGTGGTAAAGAAGGAAAGGTGGCGAAGGTGCTGGTACGGAAACAAATCCATGATTAGAAAACAGAAAATCCACTAAATTCCAATTAAAATTGGTCTCTTCTGGAAGTAGGACTGTGTTGGCTTTAGTATCCGCTGCTATGCCATCGCTTCTCGTCTCCACAGCCGGTTCACCCCAATTCATCGTCTTCTTAGTTTCCGTCATGTTTTAAAACTTTATCGCATTGATTCACTGCGCACAGACGCTAACGCGTCTATATTGAGGATGTGACGTCACAGAAAGCTCTCTTCGGATTGGAAGACAGACTCCACACTGTGACAGAATTTTGTAACGCGTATTGGGATTCGTGGAGGTAAAATAATCCGTTTCGATCCGCTCTTCTACAATAAATAACAGTGATTCACTTCATTCCCTTCACCTGCTCTCGTCACAAGATGTGGTTCACGTTGAATCATCAACACATATCGTCGATACTGTTTCGTACAGACTTACACATGTATGTCAGATCATCATGAACAATCATCCGGATCACCGATACGAGCGATTGGAAAAGAAGAATCTATGTGGAGAGACAAGGATATCGGAAGAGAGTCCTCATCTACGGTCTAGAAGCCAGAATAAGTTTGAGGAAGAGAAGAAGACCTATGCGATGTCCTCTATGTTAACAGAATAATGTTAACAAAAAGAGGCCCTTTTCAGAGCCATTCATATGTCTCGAAAAGATATTTATTCTCTTTGCCATATATGCGTTTGATGTTCATCAATCTATATCTGTGTTGTATGCGTTATATATGTCAATGTCTATTTCTATATCTTCACTGTATTTTCTCTCCCTAGAACGCGTATTCAGGTCAAACCCTTGCCACATTGTTACCAATGTCAAGTACTGTGACGCCAACTGACCTGTTCCATTCCTATTGTCCCTATACAACAACCCAACTTTCCCTTGTCGCTATACAGGCCCAATATTCCCCATGTTCAATTCCTCTTGACGTAAACGTTCCCAGGGGGTGTGAAACGTCTTGACGCTAAACGTTCCCACGACCTTTTTGACTGAGAGTTCCATTGACGCCTAGGTGTCCCCATTAACTACTTCCGCCCCTCTGCGGCTCTTTGATAACGGGATTCAGTCTCAAGTTACTTGGTACTAAATTTTCGCTGTGTGAAGGTTGTGGCAGAGTTTGATGTGCTTCCTTCAGAAAGTCTATGAAGAAGAAAGATGTATGCGCAAGTGCGCTGTCATCTAGTAGAGAAAGTAGATGGATAATTCGGGTACCAATACATGGACCATTTGTTCGGTAGTGTTACTCAACTGTTGGCAATATGTCGGAGGCACGAAAATGTTAGTTATACAAGCTGGGTCAGGCATGGGTACCTGGATAACTGGACAATTTGCACTGAAACAAAATTGGTCTAAAACTTTTGACAACTCCACCTACGTCTAAAGATATGTGGTCTCTGCACATTTTCTCCAATCCAAAACTTATTTCCTTTTTCTTCGATCGAGTTCAAAAAGAGCAAATCCATGTTTTTCATCTCTTGTAACAATGTCACTCACACTTATCTGATTACTCTTCCACTAATCTCTTCCAATGTGTATCGATCATCTTCATCTGTTGTCCCCTTCACCACAGTCACTTCCACGCACAGCTATCGCAGACAACGGTCTTCCAGACGTGTGTTATCCTCCATGGAATCGCGACCATCTTTTAAACGATGAAACCACCTGAAAATTGTAGGATATGACAGAGAATTACATCCATAAACTTTATAAAAGTCGACCTTGATATCTGTCAGAAAGTATTATTAATGTACCAGGATTTTACAGCAAGCTCTTCGCTTAGTAGCAAACTTGTTTCACCTTCTCCGACATTATGACGTCACTGTCATTTACTCTGTTAAATCACATAACTGCGGATCGATGGCGCTGTATGCGCAGCTGCAAATCCTGTTATTGAATGCTGTTTTGTCTATCCATCTATCTATCGGCATTACATTTATTTACATGTTCAAAGAAACCAAAAAGCTATAACAAAAATATTCATAGCTTTTCAAATGTCTTTTGTATTTTGCACTGGATGTAAATTTACACATATGCAAATTGTTTTATGCATCAGTACGGTGCAATTTACACACGATGCAAATGTACATGTGGTTTCAAATCCATTCACTTGCCTAAATGTATATACGTATATAAATATACTTATTATGTAACTTTTCACACGTATGTAAAGCGATGCATGTGAGCGATGTAGGGTACCGACAATATTTTGCATTGATGAAGGCAACAAGACAAGGTAATTCTAGGCAGATATGCGATATACTGCAACATTACCAGAAACAGTTACTCAGATCAAAGCATATGCAGGAAGGGAACTCAAATTTAGTAGTTCATTTAAAACTAGAAATAACTTATCTGAAAGAAAATATATATTTCGTTATCTCTCAACAGTTCTCAGATTTGTCCTTCACTGTTCTGAATGCATGGACCGTATGGAATCTTTAATGAATATAATTCTAGTAATAGGGAAACAACATTCAGGAGTTTAAAATAGATGCAAATGAATTAATTAATTAATTGCTAGCATGATCTCATTTTAATTTGATCAAAAATAATTTAAGCTTGATCGATAGATGGGATTTACCAGTTGGATAAGCGATAAATTAATTGCGGGTGGGTGGGTTGTTTTTTCTTTTGCTGTTGTTATTTTTTTGTGGGTGTCCTTTATCTTTTATTTTGATTTTATATTTTTGTTTCATCGTTTGCGTATATATGAAAGGTTAAACAAGGCAAACGTAAATGTTTATTTCGAAGACTACAATTACAACGTAACGTCTTCATCACAGGATAGGTAAAATAATTTGATTCTGACTTTGAAAAATAAACTACAAAGATTAGAGCCTCTAGAATTTCAACTGGTTCATAACAAACATCTTCACAAAATTATCAGGTGTACACTAATTCAAATGCTTATAATTATCCTGCATACCTAGTGCTCGCTATACAGAGCAAGTTGATCGCTGATGCAGTGTAAGTTTAACGCTGTCCTGAAAGTCAGGAATACACCTCGCTACGATTTATTTTCTGGTGCGTTCTGACATATAAATGCACACAAGACGTGGTTGACTGGTTTTAAGGACACTTTTAAAGGCACAACAGTGCAGAGTGTCTGTAATTTTATGAATTTTAAAGATCGTGAAACTAATGAAACGTGTCAACTTATGAGCAGAAATAATTCACAAAAACCTAGTTTGTGGAGATTCAATTAAATAACTGATAAATAAACGAGGGAAAATTAATTTTTGTTGGGATCCCGCTTTAACTGAAACTTGTAGGTCACGAATTATTACGGAAACCTCACGTGACCACAAAAACGGACACGTCATCTTCGTCTAGTTGGCGGGTTATGAGTCACGTGGTTGTAATTTAAATATCTACTATAAGCAAAAATGGCTGACGCACGAGGGAGTCAAGAACGTAAAGGTCGCCCGCGCTTGTAAGTTTCCGATAAGAAACGTCGAAAAACTGTCAGAGAAACCAAACGGGACCTATCAAGGATTCGTCTTGGGGACCAGTTTGTTCGATAGAGAGTATTGATAGCGGAGTTAGCACTGGCATCAGACACTGAAATAGCGAATTTGTTGTTGGACAGATAGGCCAATGTTCGTAGAAAGTGTTCTTCAATTGCCAATATCTTGTTCCTATACTTGAAAGCACACTGTTTTATTATTACTGTCTTTGCACAATGCGTTGATTCCCAAAATAGATATAATCGGCTGATCGATATTTCACTCGGTGATTGCATTGTGTGTATTACACATGCTGGGGTGAAATTTTTTATTTTTTTTATAAGATCATGCTCATATAGGTCATTTATAAACATGCCCATTACCTTCGTGAGACAGGTTCTTTAAATTCCGTTCAGGAACTTAGATACATATACAAGCGTTATCAATAGGTATCACCATATCATCCAATTCTGTGTAACGATACATCATTTCTGTAAACATTGGATCTCGTGTTATTTTAGGTCAAAAATCCATTTTGTGTCAAGAAAGAACGATCGTACTTTAATTAAGAAAAGTGATATTCATAAAGTGTACAAAAATATCCCACATTTCGACTCGAAATGCCTATGAAAATGTGATTTTTAAATGTCAACATGAAAGATCCACTCCATGACCTACTTGAACCTGTAACCCAGAAAGTCCTATTTACTATGTATCTTTTAGAATTATAAAAATAAATACATTATATATAAGATGGAAATGTATAACTTAAAATAAATTTGCATCTTAATCCAAGTTTCCAATTTTGCAAGAAATTGTCCCACTGTTACAAAATCGTCTGCTACCCAATGTGTCAACTTGCCGCTAGAACTGGATTCTCAAGAAATTTCTGTTTCTAAATTCTTAGTAAATTTTCTCCATCAACAAGCCGTTTTAACACACTACATCCTATTCATTGTTGTTTCTCTTCCACATAATAACATTATTACAAGATCGGATAAGTTTGCTTAATAACTCTTGCCATTTATTGGCATTGTTACGTTGCATTTTGTAAAACTAGCTATAAACCTGACCTAATTACTTGACTGAACTGCTGATAGAAACAGTCCAAAGTAAGGCATTTCATTTATATAGCCCGATGGATAAATATTACATATTTTCAATGCTGGGCGCAGAATAGGCAGACATATTACTAGTCATGAAAACACGGGGGTGGTATCTCGTGTGTCCAAAATTAAAATTTTTTTAAACAGAATATTTTGATGACAATTGCCTCTTTTCAATGGTAAGCATTGCAGCATTTTATTTTCGTCAATCGATTTCTGTATGCGTTTTGCCTCAATATTTGAGACGGAAACCGTATGTGCGCACAATACCCGACATCACTGAATACCCTCTCTGTCCCTCACACACACACACACACACACACACACACACACACACACACTTTCGGTTAATGTGACAAGCATATTAACTGTACAAAAGCTTAATAACCTTTTCATGCAAACGTGTAGACGAATAATCCATATTTAATGTTGAACTGTTCATAGGGTTTTCCATATCTGAATGTAGAACTGATCAAGTAAAATTTTGATCTCATGCTTTGATAGGCTGGATGCTAAGATTTTATTGTACATGTTCAGCTACTAATATTGTTATTATAAAGCATTGTATAAACTACAATTACAAAAGGATCTCTAGTCCTGATAGGAAAGGACTTTATGGTGCTACCAAACAATATGGCTGGCAGTTTGTTATGTCATCAGTTACAGTTTTGAGCTGCAATCAAGTTAGTTTTATTGATGTGAAAATTTGTTAGATCTATAATTATGTATTCTTGCTAAAATGAAGTATTTCAACACTAAATGCCTAACACAAAGCACAAAGAATCAGATTTGAAATATAAATTATAATACAAATGAATATTTATTACATAATGTTAGTTACGAAGTTACAAAGAATGTAGCAGAAGATGAAACCAAGCACACATAACCGATGGCCAATACATCTTCATGCCTCACATCAACACCTGGCCAAGTGCTTTTGCAACATACAGAGAGAATGGAGACACCCTCAGTATCTGAAGCATCTGCTATTGAGTCAGGTGGGTAAAAATTACAAATTTATTGGAGATTTTTTTCACCATTCTTCTGATAACAATAATGCAACAAATGCAATGTTGATAAAGGATATTTTTAAATTGTGCCAGCAGGTTGACTCCCCACTTCATACTTTCCTTAGTTTTGGTTAGAAGTAAAAAAAATAAAATAAAACCATACATTTCACGTTCTCAGACGTAGGGGGTGGGGTACCTCAACTGTGCCTCCCGATGCATGGAAAAAGGGCATAATTTTCACTGTAATTGTTTTGGTTAGGCAAAAAAGTTCCAGTATACTGTGCTGACTAACCCAATAATCACAGCTGTTGTTCTCCCCACCCTCCACTTCTCTCACTACTGGTACATCAACACTTAGAGGAACATTGTATATTTTGAAATTGTGTTTACATACTCCATATGCTTTCTCTATGCAGTTTCCTATTTCTAGCTATGTCGAACATGCAATTCTTGTTAGCGCTCTCTTTCCATCTGACAACTTTAGCTCATTTACTTGAAAGTGAGCAAGTCATCAGCTGCATGTTCCTCAAGCCTGATGTCACAGACTTGACCATTTGATTTCAGTGGCCAACTATTTTTCCATCTAAAATTTTCGAAGGAATTAGTTCTTATCACAGTCGTAATAATTTGGATGTGAGTGTGTGTGTGTGTGTGTGTGTGAGAGAGAGAGAGAGAGAGAGAGAGAGAGAGAGAGAGAGAGAGAGAGAGGAAGAAAGAAAGAAAGAAAGAAAGAAAGAAAGAAAAATATTTCAACAATGAAATTTAATTTTGAGATGCAGATTTCCAAGTATGTTATATATAGCAGTGTTTCCCAAAGTGGGTGGTACGGTTCCCTGGGGTGGGGGTGGGATTACCGAGGGGGGTGCTGATGCTGAATGATGCATTTTATGGGGTAAGGTAGAGGACACTGAGGAATAACCAAGGGGGCTATGGCCCGAAAAAGTTTGTGAACCACTGGTATATATTAACTAAATGTTTGGTGCAACTTATGCTAATTATTGTGACTCACATGTCTACGCTGCGTCGTATACACTACACAACATGTTTCATGTGACTTAAGAAAATTATTGTGACCCTCCTGTCTATGTACCAAACCAGCTTAAAGTGGAATAAAATGTTGGGTAAGTTGAGATGGTGAAAAAAAATGTTTAGCTCTACAAGTGGGGGAAATCTAATTCTGCGATGTATTTGCTCCAGGAAATGCGCAATTACCCAGAGAAGAATCACCAGAACAGGTTCATGCCTTCTACCTTAAAATTAGGGAGGTGTCAAAATACGAAACTATCCAGTGAGATCTTGAGAATTTATATGCCAGTGGATTATATGAAATGCTTCTCAGTTACAAAACTTTAGGCAATACTGAATAAAATGCAGTCTCAACATGTGTCAAATTTGAAATCGTCTAGTCTATTTCCAGTGATGTATGGCATTTTTCGACGATAGTGATCCATGATGTAGAGCAACAGCTATGAGAAACCATCACACTTCCATTTTACTTTCCACCCTCAAACATACAGTTTCCTTATAACAAGTCAATGGCATCATTTTTCATAGCTAATATAGCGTGTAGTGTTAGTGCATGGTGATATCTGTGATATCTCACAGCAAAAATAGTACTATTTATGAAATCTCAAAACGTAGAGAATAAAAGATGTAAAAGATGCGAAGCTAATTCTCTTGTTAAAAAAACACTGCAAAATGTATGTGCTAAGTACCTGACAAAATATGAACGATGCACAGCATGTATAAACTGACCAGAACCCTCTCACTGATTTCATGACGAAGGTCAAATCTAGACCACAACAGAGAAATCTGAGGTAGATTGTAAGGGAGGCAACTCATCAGGTAACATAAAATACATGGACCAATGTTTGTAAACTGAACAACATCATACGGGAAACTTAAACACTGAAATTCTTTACCCAAATTCATGCCATCTGCTGATAAGACAATATGTATGGATAATGTATTTTAAGAACACTAAGAAGGTCACCTTTGCATCAAGTTCACACTGGCCAGCACATATTGTTGCTAAAGCTGCTGATATTTATAGAAGTGTGTTTTTGCTGGTGGTTGTAATCTGCACAAATCAAATCTAAAGCAAATAGAAAATCATGCAAAGTAAAAAATGGGAGAAGAAAAAAAACACAATGTAAAAAGGGACATAACTCACCAAAAACTCCAATGAAGCTGATGTAGATACAGCTGTTCTTGTGAAAGGTCCACAGCAGCTGGTACGGCTGACTACCAGGGAAATCCTTGACGTTTTCCTTGACAGCAATATCAATTCAGCCTGTGTGCTCCCATACACCTTGAGACATACAAGAAAGAAAAAACCGAAACGTCTTATATATAGGTCATTATAACTTAAATTTCTGTAAAACAGATGAAATCTATGTATTGAAACATTATATCATGAGTAGATATGGATGTAAAAGCATTCAATTAAGGCAATCGTCATTAAATTATGACAATATGCTAAGCATGTACTGAATATATTGATAAACTGAATAAGTATGTGAAATACTCCAATTAAAACACCTTGCATGAAACTTATAAGGCTTTTGTTGTTCATTAGAAGAATGGATCAGAAACAATACCTGGTAACTCTGACAGTGTTGAGTTAACTCCCTTCTTCTACTATGATTAAGTGCTATCAAATGTATAGGAAGTGTTTGTGTTTGGAATACCTAACTATGTCAGATTCAAGATATGGAGTTAATAAGGAAATGATTTATGGCACAGTGAATCACGTTTGACAAGACTGAAAAATGACACCGGTTCTTAAGGTCTCACTGGACAGTTTATCTGGTGAATTTTCATCCGACAATGACTTATTGCAGAAAAATGAGAACAATTTGACACTGAAGATACAAATATAAACTAACTACCGGTAATGATTTTCGTCGAAAGCATGCATGTGAGATTTTGACCAAGTCAATCAGGTTAATTCCTTATACAACTGATGGCTTTTATAATGGACCAACACTGCCACAAAAACCTCTTTTTTACATTCATTTTTGACAGCAAAGAGCTATATTGAATACTTTCCTGTGACAAGGCGTCTAAAAGAATCAGTATGTGCTAAATGCATGAATAACGTTCACTAGTACTATAACAAAACAGCATACTTTTCATCACGTCTCAACCATGTTGATTTTTAGATATTTATCTCTGTAGTAGATACATAAATACGTTAGCCAAATCGGCTGTTCATTTGCAACCCACGCATTTGATCTCCAATGCTAGTCTGTGACAGGCAGTCACCAAACAAGCGAACCCATTTCTAAGCCTAACTCAAAGAAAATCTAAACCACATTACAGATTTAGCTTCTGTGTGAATTTATAAATGCTAGGCTTATAATAATTAGGTTTATGCCTTCTACCTTACAAATTAAGGAGGTGTCAAAATACGAAACTATCCACAGCCACGATCAATATATATATATATATATATATATATATATATATATATATATATATATATATATATATATATATATATATATATATATATATATATATATATATATATATATATATATATATATATATACGTGTGTGGATGGGAAGTGGGGTGGTCTAAAAATGGTATGGGTGTGGATGTGTGTGTGTGGGTGTGGTCTAAATGGTATAGGGCCCGGTACGTAGAAGCAAGGCCATTGGTTCAGTAACCCGAGGACCCGGACGCGAATCTTTGTTAAGTCAAACGTTTTCCAACCTGTATGATAATATTATTTATTCCTATTTAAAAATTATATCCTTGTTATGAAGTATTCTCCTGACACAAACATTGGTAACGAAGCATACACGAACGTTTCTCAGAGTTTCTAACTAAATACGCTCTTCATCACAGGGGAAGAAACAATCTAAATCTGCAAAACAAACCAAACACTAAACACAAACGTCAGGATATATTCTTGACCACTACATGCTTGAATGACGGGGAACTATATATTATTTACGATCCTCCCTGTGAGTACCTGGTTATAACGAGGTGCGATCGTAATCGTATGTACCAAACACCTTTGATACTTGCAAAATATGCGAGTACAATAATTGGGGGGGGGGGGGCTAGATTTGCACTGATGCGGTTTAAGCATCTGTTCCAAAAAGCAAATAGAAAAACTTTGATATTTTAGGAAAATGCATCTTAAAAGTATCCATAATTTAGCCAATGCAGTGCTCTAAAATGCCATCTTTGCGCATACGAATCTCTAAGTATCTTCGTTTCTGCAACATATGACGTCATTCTGCTATGACAACAGACATTTGGATATAGAATTTCAAGAAAGGAATCACAACCTGGGTTTTAAGAAGCTCTATAAAGACAAACATTTCAGTTTTGATGAGATACTGTTTCGACGAAGATCCGCTGTATCGATTAAGCTATAAATATTTCAAAGCGGGCAGGATAATACGGTAGAATAACGGAGTCCTTTTTCTTGATACATGCAGTAATGCTAGCAAATGCTTAACATTAATAAATTTTCTTGACCTACTTAACAATTTTTATTCACAGCGGATAGACATTGGTGTTATTATATTTTCTTGATGGATGATGTGATGTGAAATTCAGAAAACTACATACATGCGTACACTATACATACGTAGAAACGGGAAAACTTATCCTTTCCATTGTAGTAATAAATAACAGATGAATCTAATCATATTCGTATCGGCCATGGTATTTCAGGCAAATGCAATATTTTGAACATTTTGCACGTTTGAATCTAAGTGAATAAAAAGATAGGCTGGTACGCGGACGTGTCCGTCGGTTGTTAAATTGCCATATATGTTCTTTGGGGAGTGAATATCTCGCTTACTTTAAAATTACGTAGATAGGTAAGCATGCAAACAAGAAGCTACGTGTCTTGGCGACAGGTAAGCAGATGGATGAGTAGACAGGCATGGTTGGTTTGGTTTGATATGGGGGGAGGGGTGTTACAGCAATATATTCTAAAACTATATAATGTCGACGCAATTAAAGGAAAGTGGTGGTCGAAGGTGAAAATGGAACCCGCATGGTCACAAGAGAGAGAGAGAGAGAGAGAGAAATACAAATTTGAAAACTTATTGCATATTACGGTCACCTGTACATAAGAGAAACCTCTCTATCAAGTATATTTTTAGAAGGACCCTGGAAACAAAAGATTACGAAAGAATTGCCTTACATTTTCTGTCCTTTATGTTCATTCTATAATGCATATACAATGTGATTTTACCAATAACAATAACGAAAACAACAACAACAATAATAATAATAATAATAATATTATTATTATTATTATTATTATTATTATAAGAATATTAGTAGTAGTAGTAGTAGTAGTATTAGTATTATTATATAAGAACTGTTTGTGTTACGAAGATTGATTAAAAGTCTTCCTCTAAGGAAAGATTTTTAATTTTATTGAAATTATTTAATAATTTACGTGGTATTTTAGTAATCTCTTTCTCCTGCTGATTGATCTGTTAGGACAAACTGAGTAATGGACGGACGGACAGACGGACAGAATGATAGACTGCTACATATACATTTTCTTTCACTATGTATAAAATCACACACTTCGAAGTTGTTTGTGTAATCTATGGTATACGGTTTGTAATTTTGTAAGTTGTTATGAAATGGCCTCATTACATTTCTGTTATTATTACTTAAAGATACGATAAGTTGGTAAGTAGATACGTCAAAATAACTATCTTCCGCTGGTCTACGTATACGCAGATCAGGAGTCTACCTTGAATTGTACTTAGTAACCAAGTTAAATTATTTTCGTGCTAAAAATGCTCATTAATTTTGATTTTTTTCTCCAAACTTCCATTTTGACAAAATATACCATTTTCCGTAAGTTATTCGTACCCTCGCTTAAATAATAAAATTTCATATTATTTCTATCGTTCAACAATTAATTAATTAATAATAATAATAATAATAATAATAATAATAATAATAATAAATACCAGTCTTCATTCTGCATTACAATCAGCATCATCATCATCATCATCATCATCATCAATTGGTTACATCTATTCACAGAAACACTTTGTTCTTAAAGCATGTACGGCGGGATTAGTTTCGTTGTATTGTGAAGATACGATCGAATTCATTTTTGCATGTAACAATGTAACAATATCATTGATTTTGCACAACTTTCAGTGGTAATAAAACAATCAGGCCGCACAGTATTCTTTTACTAATTATGCAGATTTGTTGTCTGATAATTATCTAATGATGCACTGTTCTTTTCGCGAGAAAAATATTGTTGATGACGCATAGAACTGTGCTTTCTGTGACGCTATCTATTTTCAACCTACCAGCCTACCTACACGCCTATTTATATATCTGCCATTTCTTTCGATCTTTCTTCTTTTTTCATTTTTTCTTTCTTTCTTTCTTCATTTTTTCTGTACTTTTCTTTTTTAAAAAAAAACATTCTTCTGTATTGTTCTAATATTGTTATATCTAAGTGTGAGTATATTCACCCCAGTCATTTTTTCCCAAACTGGACAGAAAAATACAAATTTAAATATTTCAAGTGTTCATCTAATGCAATCTCCGATGATCCATATATTTATATATACACAGCGTATGACTGTTTGCTTGTTCTGTACGTGATCCAGTTAGGCCTATACACTTTAACTGTTGTTAGCACGTGTGGTAAAAAGGTGGGGCATTTGAAAGAGTTATCTATCCCTGAAGTAAAATCACAAATTCGTTAATTTGAAAGAGAAGAGGGGTTTCAAACATTAAAAGACGGCATATACCATGATCACAAAATGGAATTGCATGATTATGTATCCAAAAGTATAGTGCCCTGGGTCATTCACTTTTTGGGAGTTGGGGTAGGGGTGGGGGTGATGAAATGTAAGACATTGGATTGGGGCAAAGTGCAAAACGAATTGACAATATATGGCGGGCAATCAATACTGACAGCCGAGAAAAACAATTTAATGACATTTTGTATATAAAAGAATATCTGGATAATAAACCCATATAAAATTAGGACAACAATATGCAATTCGGGGTATTTGAATGGTTTCCAATGAAAAATGGTGTAAGAAAGGGAGGCATTCTATGAACATCTTTATACCTTATATTAATCAATGAACTGTCTAATCATTTTGTAATGATTTTAAACGTCTTACAAGTAGTTATGGTCAATTATGAACTATTCTGGACATTGCAAATTGCTAAGTTAGTTCTTAAAAATGTGCAAAGGGATCTTCAGTAATATTGCCATAAAATAATTAAATCAAGTATTGACCTTAGAACTGGGAGACACAGTAATACCACAAAGTCAAATCAGCAAAATAATATGTTATCCAAATGCAAGAAGCTCCTTTTCATGCATCAAATATTCCAACTGTTTGTGAAAACACATCACTTGGAACTTAAATAAACATATAAATACGCACACATGAATCATATCGTTTAATAATGATTAAACAAAATCATTTCTCTCAGCTTCAATTGAATTCAGATATTAAATTGACTTATTCATAGCATCATACGTCACATTAAATCAAAATGTGTTACTTTGACGCTTATTATACAACTTCAGGTCGAAATTGTTACACAGTCGATATTCGATCGAGGAACGACAGGTGCGAGCAAAGCCGAGCTAAGATAGGGGCTGAAGACTTAGGCTAAGCAAGATACAGCGAGGCTTTTGTAACTGGCCAGTGTTTTCAGTTAGACAATTTATTCTTTGTTCCTTTCAGTACCTGATAGTAGCTTTATGTCCTTCGATTTGTATCTTATTTCAATGAATCGGATGCCTAACAGTGCCCTTATAACACTCTCACTTTAAGAAACGTGTAGAATTTGTCATACGATAAACAAATGCCTTAAGATCGCACATGAATTAAATTTCTTCCTTATCAGTGCCCTTTTGTTTTGTTATTGTTGTCTTCTGTATCCTTCTTGTATCGTTCATCTTTTAAAACATTACACACGGTTCTTAACGAGTAGTATAACTCATTTTGCATTTGAACGATGTATTGATTTCATTCACAGTCTTGATTACATTGTATGTTGTTATGATGCCCGCTGAAACAACTGCGACATTGTCCAAATTAGTGTACATGCAGCATTTTTCCTTCGTGCAGCGTATCCGATAAGATCACTCTGCAGTGTGGATGCTATTTAAATTGCGTGCAAATCATTCCCGGATAAATAATCCAGATGATGGGAAATCAATGATGTGTACAACACGCAACACTCGAAACAGCTTTTATTTTTGTCGTACAAAGTTTTGGGACTTAAAGATTGGGTCACCGAACACGCTTACTCTGGTAGAGTAAATGACGTTGTTTATGCCCGTTTGATCAACAGAAGTAACTAAACGACTGTCTATTCAGTATTGGTTCCTTGCGCGATAAGCATATCCACTTTGGGGGTATCATGTCCACTTTGGAGTAAAGCTCCCTAATTGTTTTTTGTTTTTTTTGGTGATAGGTACTTTTAACTTATTAATGTCAGCAGAACCCCTTTTGCAGTCTCAATTGTCAGTCTCAGGGACAGATACTGTTTTCGGGGGGAGGGGGATGAACTCAAATACGTAAGGATTCAAATTAACTTTTCCGATGCTCTTGTCATAAATTGTTCGCTAAATTGTACGTGGATATTTACTTACATATGTTTTGTGAGGATATGGTTTAAGGCTTGAAACCCCTTTCTGAGACTCTTTTAAACAAGGTAGAGGCAATTAAACCCTCTGTTGTATATTTCATTTATTATGTATATTAGTAAGGAAAATGGTCTACTTGCAGGAAGCTGGGACATGGTGATGTTTAATAGTTTTCATGCAGCAATGATGGAAGTGGTCCCCTGTTTGGGGATTTTTGCATGCAGTATTAGAGGAAATGATCTCGTAGGGTATTTTTCCCACTCACTGTATGTAAATTGGTCTTATTTTTGTTGCTGTTGCTGTTTTTCTTTTCGTTTGGGGAGAGGGAAGTTAATCAGTAAATAAGATGGTGTATAATTTTATGATTATTATTATGATTGGTATTATTATGATTATTATTATTATTATTATTATTATTATTATTATTATTATTATTATGTTTTTGTGGCTTGTGTATTGTTTAGAGGGTTGCAGCAGTAAGTGAAGCGCTTTAATGTGTTTTCGTGTTTTGTGCAGTTTTTGAGAAGTGGTCTTTTGTTTTTCTTTGTTTGTGACCTTCAGTTACGAAGTCAAACTGTGTTTTGTTGTTGGAGTGGTAGTACAGAAAGTGAGTTCATGTTTTACTTTCTTCTTTATGTGATTTAAATTTGTTGTTTGTTTTCTTTCTGTTTTGCTTTGTATTATTTTTTGGTTTTGTTGGGTGAGAGGGTAAACAGTCGGTATTTATTTTTACATTCCTTTATTTTTTGAGTTGAAAATACGACATTGTGAGCAAAAGAGATCAGTAGTGTACATCGATTATAATACGTGCATTAGTCTAATCCTCGTACCTCAGACTTTCCTACACGAGGTCACATTCGGTATCCAAGTTTCTCACCGGTCACCATCACAAAACCTGGGAGATCGATTTAACTCTTTTCGGGCCTCGCGCCTTTGAAAATTTTGTTTGTAAATCCGCAACCCCATGTACCAATCAATATTAATCTTAAATAAACTTCCAAAATCAATTATATATATATATATATATATATATATATATATATATATATATATATATATATATATATATATATATATATATATATATATATATATTATGTTTGTAGACACCGCGACTGCCTGTACAGTTCTTCTGACCCCGGGTCATGGATCTAATATAAAATTTGCAATGCATCATGGGTACAAAAGCGGGAGATGAAATTACATTTTTGCTTATATTGTACTGACTACAACGACGATTCAAATCAAAGAATGAAACCAATCCGTGTGTGAAAATGAGGTTTGACTTAGAACATGCAATTCTGCTAAAAATTCTGGCAGAGGTAGAATTCTAGTGGCAATGACATTCTGAGAGAAGCGAAGGTACCATATGGGAAGCAGTTTGCTCCAATAATTGATTCCGCCATTTTCCATGTACAATGCGACGTTGTTATACACCATTCTTTCATGCCTGAAAGGAGAATAAACTCACATAATCCTGTAGAACTGTCTACCACAAGGCTCAGAAATGACTCATTCATCCGCCAAATATAGAGATGGGTACAGATCAGAACCTTGGTTAGCGAAGGTGATCGTGGTACGAGGATAAAGACTACGGTACAAATAAAAATAGTCAACGACAAGGCCAGAAAAATCGCTGGCAGTGGACATACCTATTCGTACCCTCAACTTGCCATACCAATGTCTGTCCATGACCTATTTACCTTACTCTACAACGGTCGCATCGAGCAATAGACCGACTACACTACATTTGTCCTCTCGATTAGAATATCGCTCTGGCACAGTAGCTTACGATAGAAAATACAAAAAAAAAACGAGTTGGCCCAATTGCTGAAAAGTTAATAAATGAATATCTAAACAATACCAAGCTAGCAATGTATGCCCTTTAAAACAGAGGACCTAATTCATCCATAATGGATACTGTAAAACAAATTCAAAATTGAATACCACAAAGAAAAAAGCCCAGGAAAAAATGTGCGCCAAAACGCTAATTATTAGATCGCATTTTTAAAATTGAAGTAATGCCAACAACATCTTGCGTATTAAAAGTTACTTGTATTTTAAAAACCCACGACAGTTGGCATTTATTTTATATCTCATTTTTGTTTTTCCACACCGTATTAATTTCTGAATTTACTTTATTCTTTTGAATGGTCACTTTGCCAGGATATATGTCGCATGCTGTGCTCTCTGATCACCGTATATGGCTGTGTAAACGTATCGGAACACAATCCTAATTATATCTGGAGAACATATATTTTGTTCAAAATATTGATTTACCTGCCCATGCTACATTAATTTCTTCTTTTGTCTCCTAGCTAGTCTAATTCTTGTACAACGCCTAGTTTTATGTGCTCGGCACTGATCTATGTATCGTTTAACCGCGTTTCAAAAGAGGGCGTTGGCGTCAACCTCTTATAATCCCATCCCCAGTATTACACGCGGCTGCGCGATTGTATTAAAAACAATGGCTCTTCATCTTGTTTTCCATTACATCGTGGATTTGTATCTTCTTCCTCGGAGGCGGCTCGAACCCACGACTTCCGAATTCGAAAGGTAACGCAGTTCACTCAAGGTTTAGACTATTCGGCTACAGGCGCTAATACTTGTATATATATAGAAATAGTAGACACGCATTGTCGCGGGGGTGGGGGGAGCTGTACATGGCGTGCACAAAGCCTAAAGTATAATGTTCTACTTTGCGCCTACGACCATAATTTCAAGTCGTTTTTGTGTTGAATAAAGATATGTGAATTTTACGTACGATCACATAATTTTTCAGAATAAAAAATTCTGCAAATTCTTAATTCACGGTGCAAGCTGTATGTCCAATGTGCGGCTTGCGGAAAGTATAGGTAGACACTATCAAGTTTGTTTCTTTCATTTAACCTGTAAAATATATCATCGAATGTACATGTATCTATGTTTGCTATATGACACCCGATTGCACGAATGCTAGAATAGCAGAAAAAGGAAAATGTTGTTTCGGTCACTCCCCATATCTTATGTAAGATTCGATGGCCACGAAACCGATAATGGTAGGAAATTTCCACGTATTGCTGTCTACTCAAGGAGACTCTTTATATGTCACTTTCTTTGAATGGTAGTAATCGACTGGGAAACATTTTCCCAGGAAACGGTTATTATCAAGATTTATCAAAATATTCTACAGAACTAAATCACACTAATATTATAAAATTAGCTGTTAAGCGTCTCTGTATTTGTTCCAAGAAATGCAGTGACTGGTTATTTAATACGCTGGACTCGTCGACCAGAAGCCAGTGGCGGGGCGACAATTCGAGGTGCCCTAAGACAATGTTCTTTTAGTGGCGCCCCAGCTTTGGTACAGAGAACAATTCCTTAAGTCAGTTGCCAACCTTTCTCACTGCCCCTCCTAAATATACGTTTTTTGAAGAAGTGCCCATTACATGAGATAGCGTGAAATACTATGAAAATTGTGGCCGTATAGACAACGAAAAATATCTCCCGACATCGTGTCTTTCGCGCGGTCGCAATTGACACCCCACACACACATACACACGCACACATATACACACAACCCAACACTTGATCAGCCAGAAGCGGCTACCGTGAAGTGTCTCTGAGCAAGGCACTTTGCTTTACTTGCACGGCGTGATACAACCTCCATAGTGTTGATGTGCCGTAAAACTCCAGCCACTCCAAAATCCTGAATTACTTCTAGTAAAAACGAGAGGTGACGTGATTCAGTGAATATTCAAATGTCATATCTTCCTAGATTTATATCCTCCACTAGATGCTAGATAAAAGGATGTAGATTCGAACAATGAATGTTCTTTACCTTTAATCACATTTCAAGTTTTGGTAAGAAATAATCTTAAAATGATTTAACAAGGTATCGAATAATGATGTAGAATCTAAATTAATTATTTATTTAATTATAAAGAATAATTACATAGAATTTAATTAAGACGGGTGGTTGTACTACATATGAGTTCTTGTCTAAATGTGGTATTGTTTTAAGAAGGTTGCAGTTTACGATAGGTATTTCTTAAAAGGGTTTACATTTAAGGTTATGTTCGAATGTTTAGATTCAGCACAAACCCCATAAAGGAGAGCACATTAGGATATGTATACATACACATATATCTACCAATCTACCTGCCTACCCATCCAAGAATTTGTTCACATATATATATATATATATATATATATATATATATATATATATATATATATTTATTCGTCCATCGTCCATCCTTCAAAATCAATATGTAGATGTATACATACATACATACATACATACATACATACATACATACATACATACATACATACATACATACATACATACGTGACAATTAAAGACGTCAAATTCTTACTTGCCATGTAATCAGCGGAAGCATTAGATTGTCTCTGCAAGTTCACATAGGAGTATCCTCAACTCTGCATATCCTAGCATTGCGATCGGCAAATCAATCACACCTGGTACAGGTGAGGGTTCTTATAGACAGAGGTGTTCACGCTACTTTATTGATCTGGAGCTATGAAATATCAGTGTAGAGAACGAGTAGAAAATGACTATTACATAACTAGGCTTAAAATCCACGTTAAAACAATTACGTCTTCTTTATATGTCATTGCTAATGTCTCCCTTCACTTATCTTTGTGGACAGTAATTATAGGATATTGTTATACGTATATTTATTTGTTTGTTTATTTATTTTCATTTCAATGATATGACTCATTTCACTGTGTTCGTATTCGGAGTCAGTCTATGCCAGGACCAGACTTGTTCTCGGTGATCGTTTTTTTTTTTTTCCTCCGTAATTACCGCACGATTTATGGTACAATTGCACGAACCCGAGAAGAGCTCTTTTGTCATTTTTAAAATGCGCTTCCGTAAAAGTCCCCAAACAAAATGGCAGTGAGCTGAAAATAGAAATAATAACTCTCTTCTCTGCCCTGAAAGAGATTCTACGCCTGACATGGATTCAGACTAAATACTCATTTTGTGGCCAATTAATTGCGAAGCATGGCTGTTTTGCTTTTTGTTGCATTGAATTGCAGTGTCCTACAAAGTAGAGACAAATTTTTTTGGTGAATCTCGCAAAAAAGAAACCGAACTGTACCTGAAATTGAATGTCTTAAATTTCGTTTAATTGAAATATAAAATGATATCAAAATAATACAAGAAACGCAATGTGCACGTGTAATATGTTCTTTAATTTATTCCTATCCAGCTACCTTGTAAAATCTCGTTTTCTGAGCAAAGCAATATACAAATAATCAGCAAATTCTAACATAATGATGTTTAGTTTAACCTTGATTGACAAGCATACACTTCGTTACGACTTAAATGTTACATATCAATTGTTCCACACCTCTAACACTTCCCTTATTGAAACACACAAATACAAGTAAAATTTTATCATTTAAAAGGCTGATTCTGAAATAAATCTGTCCAAAACATTTGTCCAGAGAATCTGTACAAACGTGCTATGAACATTTTTTAAAAATCCTGTTGTGTATCAACGGTCAAGACATTTCAGTGATAAACTTCTTTAAAGGCACGTCAGCTATCTTCCGTGTGTACCGTGTCGAGTAGATATGTGATGACAGTTCGAGAATGCTTGTAAATTTTCAAATAAATTCGACTGTATCGACGAGACTCCACCGTCCGGGCGCCAAAGAGACACGTTTGCGAAGGTTGCGCCGGTAATTGACCTAAATGAGCTTCGTGCAACAAAATGTGTTTACAAGTGTTCTCACAATGTTTTCGTACCCCTTCACTGAAAGGTTATAACTTAAAAAAAGACAAATGTGCTCGAAATGTCGCATGGCACAAATGTCCTGCCGCTTCTGCCTGGGTAAAAAGTGACAAAAGAAATGTATCAACAAAATCGGATCGATCGGTTTTTGCTTAGATTTTATAAATTCGCAACTTGTAACTATTTTTGTTTGTTATTGTTATTGTCGGGTTTAACGCCATTTTTCAGCACATGATAGGCTATGTATGGCGGCCAGTAGTAATGGCGGAGGAAGAACCCGGGAAAACCCCGGGAAGAACCACCAACCCACGAGAAGTTACTGGCAAGCTTTCTCGCATACCCACATTGGCCGAATCCTAGACTCGAACCCACGCAGACAGAGGTGAGATGGCAGTGATCCGTAATGGACAGCTCTTTAGACCACTCGGCCACTCGGGGCCCCATTTTTGTTTGTAGAGATACATATATGATTATGAACGTTCTGCCTGGCGCTAAGAATCAGCGAAAATCATATAGCAATCAGAACCGTGAGACAAACGGGGCAGGACCTTCTACCTATAAAACCGTAGACATAATATAGGTCGGTCTGGTGACAGTCTACTGTCAACACCAAAACCTGGTTGTACTAGAAACATTCTGTACTTTGGAGTTTTCATTACAGATAGAACTCCGGAGTTTTGTTCACAGTTTTGGCTTTGAACCTGTTTTTTTTTTTCAAACTGGTTTCTTTCGAATTTCCAAGTTTTGCAAAAATTAATCATAGCCTCTGGTATAATTTCTCCATCCTCAACGAAGTTTTAATGCCGAAAATTAAATAAAACCATTTAAAGCAATTTCCAAAATAACTAGCTTTGATGCAATTTATTTTTAAAAAGGACCCAATACTTTTGCCCTGCATCAAAACGCTGACCGATGCGGGGGCGGAGGTGATTATAAGGAGAGTTATCAACATTTTAGATGTATTTAAGCAATAAGTTCTGAGTTAGATTTGCATTATAATCCAAGGATCATAACGTTTTGATTGCCTTTGGCGATCGCCAACAAAGATATAGTACATTCATCTAATTAATGCAGGTGCGTATGCTGTCATCGCGTACATTTCCGATAACATGCTATTTGGTAGCTCTCGCTCAGAGCTACGCATGCTATTTTGATTGGCCAGTTATATATATAGACTTGAAGTACAGCGCGTGATAATTTCGTTTAGTGCTAAAGTCTTTCCCGTGCAGTCGCGAACGCGTGATTTGTTAGCAGTACAAGAAGACACACGTGAAGCAGATATTTTCACACCTGGGGGGAAGTATAATAGGACCTGGTGGCTGGGATGTATATAAGGAGTTTATATTTTATGCTCAAGCTTATCTGAGTAACTGATGCTGTGACTTAACGATTTAGACGTTTATATTTTCTCCTCATGAGACAAAGAACTTTCTCGCTGGTTTTATAATGGTACGCTGAGGTCACATACAAGGATTGACGAGTTCAATGTTGTAACAGATTTGATTAAAAGTTAAATAATTCCTCTATGTGTGTATTTGTTTATTACCTCATCCCAGAACAAATGTACCTCACCCCTCCCCCCCCACCGCCTCTCTCTCTCTCTCTCTCTCTCTCTCTCTCTCTCTCTCTATTACATAAGCAAAAAGCCTGTTATTTTCTCCCACGGAAAATTCACGTTCGATAACAATTGAAATGAAAGTAAATCATAATCGCCGGAGTTCTGGTAATTCCCAACACTCTGTGTGGATTACATTCAACCGAATGATGAAGTAAATAAATGTATGCATATGGAAAGTTACTTGTATGTTCCTAACCAGTATTACAACTCTATGCTCTTAAACCAAATAATAGAAAAGAGCGAAAACCAGCAAGTTTGGTAAAATTCAACAAAGAACTTTCAGTATTGTGAATTAAATCCCAAATAGTCCTAAACGTTTAATAATATGTCCAATTGCGTAAAGTTCCTACTGAACTCCAGTGGCATTCCAAATCAGTTCCAATATGGAATGTGTTGATGTGCCTCTTGTTTCGAACGTGGTAATGTGCCAATGGCCTGAAGTGTGATAATGTGCCAACAGTATTTTGATATATCACAATAATATAATCCAAAATTTCCTTGTCTGAAGTCACTATAATGCCAAATTAATGTTCCAGTGAAAGTATGGGAGTAGTAACCACTGAATACAATAATCGGAGAAGGAGATGAACTCTTGCAAGGCCAGTATTAAAGCTAAGAATCCCTTCTCGATTGTGGAATAAATACCCATAAATCGCATCAGCTGCTTTTTACCGATAGGCACTGGGAATTCAGATATAGCCTTGACCTTACCTTCTGTAGGTTTAACTTGTCCGTACCCCACTGTATGCCTAAGAAATGTAACACGAGCACGGCAAAACTCACATTTACTTAAATTAATTGTCAAATTTGCATTACTGAGTCTATCAAAAAATTCCCAAATCTTCTCCAAGTGAGCATTGAAGGTGTCGTTGTAGATGATGACGTCAATGATGTAAGCGTCCCACTTATCTAAACCAAATGTAATCATGTTCATGAAACGTTGAAAAGTAGAAGACGAACTTTACATCCCAAAAGGCATCGCTTATATTGATTTGGAGTTACGAATGCCTAAATTTCGTTTGCCGTTTCCGTCAGTGGAATTTACCAGAATTCATTCAACAGGTCAAATTTTGTGACATATTTTGGATTTCCAGTTCTGTCAAGTCAGTCATCGATTCTTGGTAATGGTAATTAATCTGTTTTGGTCACACTGTTTATTTTTCTATATTCTGTGCGTATGCGGAAAGCACAACCTGGTTTCGGTTACATCGTGATCTTTTTTATCTTAGCTCTTTTAAATCATTCTCCAGCCAATACTGAGCTTATTTTTCAAACATTCCTGTTTGAGAGGGTTAATCCTGTACGAATCTGTTTCACAAGTGTAGAATCTACAATTTCGACTTCGAAGTAGATTTTATTCGTGTTGGAACACCAGGAAACAAGTGCTCATAATCAAATAATAGCTGTTTTAGTTCAGTCTTTTCTGTGGCTGTAGATGTGAAAGTTTATGGTCCAGATTATTCACTATTTCTGAATTCCGAAGATTGGATACACCAAAGTCACTACAGTCCGATTGCATTCCATCGCTTCAATCCTTACTGTGTAAGACAGATACAACTAAATTGACTGCATGATTAACGAGTCTATCTCTGTCTACGTATACGACAAAGCTGATTTTGTTTTCGCCTTCCAGGAGTATTGATGATATAATTTAAATCACTTACTTTCTTTTCAAATATATGGGCCATAGTACTTAGCCTGAAGGGTATTTTGTGGAACGGACCAGACCTCTATCACCAGGCTAAAAACTCCTTTCCTTTGTATTTTTGTCATACCTTAATTTCATTTTTGCCTAAGTAGAGTGAAGATTCGTTCTTTCAGCTTCACATGTTTTTGGCAAATTATATTTGAAATTTAGAAGCAGAGTCAAATTGAAGTGAAAATGTAAAAAAAAAACTTGTGGTATTGCGAATTAAATCCCGAAAATATCTTCGAATTACTAACCCAAGTCCGAACTGGTAAAGTTCTGAATACATTTTAGTGGTATTCCAATAAATTTCCAATGCAATGTTGAAGGTGGTGATATTCCAATAGTTGCTGGTAGTTTATGATGTTCTAATGTATTAATGGCCTGAATTGTAATGATGTGTCAACAGTCTTTTCTTGAATCACAGTAATATAATCCAAGGATTTGAATTTGAATTCACTATGGTTCCCAGCTAATGTCTCTTTCCAAGAATATTATAAAGCACCTTTCATTTTCCGGGAAGTTGAATTAAATAATTTCAGCCCAAATCACAAACTGAACCCAACAAATGATTCTGCTAGATGTCCTCATAGCACGAATGAATGATCTTCAGATAAACAAGTTTATATACTTAAAAATATGTAAGCCACAAAAGAAGAGCCGGGATGTAGAACAAAAGTTCATTTCCTGAACAATCCAGGCTATATTTGACAAGGTCTGTTACTAATATTATAATGAAGAATATGGTAAACAGCCTCAGCCTAAGATAAATATATTTACTTCTATTGATAATCATCACAATATTAAACCCACACCAATATAGAAAATACTAGCTATGTATTTGTTGTTTACAGAAAAAAGTAATGATTCTGGTCAGGTAGATAACGCAATAGATTTTGGACAAGGTCATCTACAAAATAAAATTTTACATAACCAGTAACATGTAATAAATAAAAAGCTAACAAACGATGCAGAATAAATATACATAACAATATGACCAAATTATTTTTTTTTTCTTACTTCGTTAAGGGGTCCTTTGCCCCTACTCACTGTTTATGTAATGTTTTAGTCATATCGAAGAATCCATATATTGTAACTTCTAGTACAGTGACTCAAAATTTAATTGTGATTCTTCTTCTGTTGGGGTGGTGTGTGTGTCATGTTTGTGTCTCCTTGAGTTTATTACAATCTCTCTCTCTCTCTCTCTCTGAATGTATGTGTGTGAAATCATCCGTTGAGGTGGTTGAGGTTCTCTCTCAGCTCAATCGTTTCAGTTAGAACATGACTTCAAGAAACGTGATAGTATTAATTCTTCTTCCGACATTCTACAATAATAAAGGTTTATAATCCGATTTTGAATATAAGTGTGTTTGGTTGCGACACTGAGCTTGTGTCCGTATTAACATTCCCAATGCTTATTGAAAGTAATTGCTGCAAAAATGTTACTTTCAATTCCGGAAAGATAGTCTCTGATATCACAGTAAGGAAGTCGATCGGGTAAGGATACATAGAACTAAACTGAAGAAAGTATCTAAATCTCGTCCGCTTCAGCCACATTATTATTTTTAATGAACTATTTTTAATAATTATGTCAAATGAAGGCCAGTTAAATAATTTCTATATTCATTAATTCAGCATGTATATTTACTGCGAAAATATGTGTTTGTATTTGTGTGGGGGTGAATTATTCAAATAAACTTTGAGTTAAATAACAAAGGAAGTAATTCATTAACTCTTGCATTCAGGTAATCCCAATACAACATGTCTATTTCATTCAACCTAAGGATGAAGCAAAATAATAAAGAACGAAAGAAAGAAACGCACAGAGTTAAACTCATTTGTCCAGCTGAAACCCTAATCAGACCAGGGATGGTTAAATGAATGACAGGAATCACTGCAAATGAACTGTAAGCATCGGCTTCTCTGCGTAAGTATCACTCATCTCGACCAGGAATCCTAACCAGTGCGTCTAGAGGATCGCTTTCTTTTCTACACGTCCTTCATCGATGACAAATGTCAAGGAGACGCATCCCCAACAAGCGTGGCTTCTGCAAGGTGTGTATGTATGTTGGATTTTTAACGTAGCTTTAAAAAAAATTCAGTCATATCGCTATGATGTCTGCAGTGTGGCAGTTTATGGTGATGTCTAGTACTGGGACATCATGCCGCAGACATGTGGCATGATGTCCCACCCAGACACATTATCCTGACACCAGGCCGACCAGTCCTAACACTAACCTCTTAATGCTGAGAGCCAAGCGAGGCAGCTGTCAGTAGTATTTTTATATGGCTTTGGTAAGACTCGGCCTGGTTTCGAACCCGCGACCTCCTGCATCCCAGGCAGATATTCCAACCACTAGGCCGCCGGAGCGGTGGCTTGTGCAAGGATTTATTTATGTGTTCTGGAGGTGACAATATCCAAACTCGAAAATTAATGCATGTAAGTCATATGTTGAGAGAGATAATTAAAGAAAGACAAAAACGCATATTTTTGGCAAAGAATTATTTACAGAACTGCATGAATAGCTTGCGATGTGGCATGATTGTACACGTACGGGAATAGATGAATCACGCTGGCCTTGTCACACAGATTATTTTCTCTGTAAATTAATATTTGCACGGGAGATTGCATTTCATGAGAAGATTTAAACGTTAACGTGATTCAAACAAATTCCATACATATTACAAACACTAGCGTACAGATTCGTCCTTCAATGTAAAACCAGAGAATGCAGTTTGAAATATCATCGTTTTCGTGTGTCTAAGTCCTTTAGAGATCATTTATAATTCCTCACATTATCGTAAAATATAAATCAATTGATTTTCATATATCATGAAGAAGAAAAATTATTAAACTTCTTCCAAAAGCAATTCGAGCTACAAAGACCAAGTCAGAAAACTTCAAAAAACACATAGATGAAAATAAAACCTGTCAAAATTTTGGAAGAAAGTCAATCACATACAATTTAGAAAACAAAAGCAATAATCCAAATCCGACCAAAATATTGATAAGATAGTAAATAAGTAAGAGCGAGACTTTAGCGTGATTTTGAGATATATTTGACTTCATACTGCCTACCGTAGAAGACTCTCGTAATTTGGATTAAGATAACGTAACGTTTTGAAGGAGCAAACTTTGTTGCTATTGAGTGCAATCAGAACGAGGCCGTCGACCGAACTCAAGAAGCAAGCTCGTATGGTAAAGTATGTCATTTATCTAGTTGAACAATCTTCGTTTACGTTTTTTTTATTTCCGCCCTTTCTAAATAATTTACTTATTGAGGTACTTTAGTAGAGAATACAAAGTTCAGAATGAAAAGAAACGAACTCAAAGAAATATAAATGTTCTTTCATGATTTCAAATATATATTTAGTATTCATCGAAGTATTTAATATTTCACCCAGCGCAGAAATAATTTCTTTGCTCAGGTAAAAAGACACACGTTATTAAGCAAATATAGTTGTTTCTGTGTGTATTTCTGTACTGTATGCAAAAAAGCATAGTCGGTGTATGCAAAATGTCATACATTACGCATTTTGGCCGTTCATTATCTCATTTTTTGTTTCGAGGGTGATGCCTATTTCATATCAATGCTGTTTTGTATATCCATATTGTGTGTTTAACTTTCTTTCCATGATCGTTCGTTGTAATGATCATTTATAAACATAATGTTACGTGGCTTATTAATGTCCATGAGTGTAGATTCTATTTTAAGATAATGAACTATGAATGGGTTGTTTATTTGGGTATGGGTTCTAGAAATTGAACTTGTGTACTGTTTGAAGTAATATTCCATAGGATGATTAAGTCTGTAGTGTTGCGTTGCGACATAAGTCACGTGGGAGGGATTGTGACATAGAATCTTAGTAGAGTTATTGGGATGTATTTAAGGAGGGAGAATAGAGCAATTAATTCATTCTTGTTTTGTTTAATCCGTTTCTTATTTTCTTTTCAGTCTTCAAAAGATTTAGTAATGTGTTTAGATTTAGTTTGAAAGGAATCATTTATTTAAATTATTGATTGGAATTACAATGTGCTCATATGACTGCATAGACTAAATATTATTTCGGGATTAATGTGAATTTATTCCAACGGGTTCTGGGCAATGCTATTGTGATACATCAAGACAGCTGGAATTTCATCCCGAAAAGGATGTTAGTACATCAGCACATTCAATTGCTGCAATTCATTCCGAATACTATATTCTTTTGGATTTGTGATATAACTTGTATGACTAATTTGATTTAATTCGCAATACAGTAAGTTCTTCTTAAATTTCCATCTTATAACTTAGAGAATTTAATTATTTGCTACGTTTTACAAAGCTTGCTGGTTTTGCTTCCTTATGTTGCTTAGTTTAAGACAATAGAGTTGTAACAATACCAAATCCTCAAATTTCATTTTGATGTCTCAGCTTCGTTCCATCGTTTTAAAATTAAAGTTTTACAGAGAAAGCAAACAAATAAGCTACATGCGATTGGTATGTGTTTTCGCGAAAATTATTTAAGACCTCGCAAGCTTGAATGCCCTTTGGAATAAACGTAAGAAATTTGTATTGGCTGATCATTATAGCGAATTAAGCTTGAACGTATATGTAAAACAATGTATGAAAAACTATTCTTCCTAGCAGTTGCACAGGAAGCGCATACAGTATCTTCCGGTGTTTTGCTTATACCCTATTACGGAAAAGGAAGGAGAAAGCAGAGATTATTTTGTTGGTTATGGAACTTGTTCGATGATAAATGTCTTTAAGATTTGTAACTTCTTAAATTCAAGGATAATGTAAAATTAATTAAAACAAATTCCAAATCAAGAACAATACTCTTGATAGGCAAAGAAGGCACAAGAAAGGAACTGCGACAAACCTCCATGACGTCGTATTACGTAAGTCAGACCACACATCCATATCCAGAAAGCTTCGCTCTCCAATATGATTTCAATATTTCCTATTAATACACATTACAAAATATTTCATGTATTTAAGATTATTTCAGGACTTTTTATGCCATCCTTTGATTCACTTATTTTTAATTAAATTACAACGTCGTTTTTACGTTTACGTCATTTTTATTGCGTCAGAAGTTGTAATGAGTTTTATGTTTGGGACGCCTCACGCAATTTATTGATTGGTACACTTCTGTCTTTTCATCCGCAAGAACTGCCTGTCTTCGATAAATGTGTCGAGAATAATATACGACCAAATGCTTAGAGGTCCCTCAGTCTATTTTCCCGTATCAAAAACTTAGACATGAACTGTTTAGGCGTTTTTACTGACGTTCACATCAATATACTTCGATGCACCAATTCATAATTTAGAAATTCCAATATGCTTTAAATTCAATTCACAATGTTTATCTAAGAAAAATTACAAAACAGTAAAACAATGTGGTATATGTATGTAACAAATATAAAACTGTGTTATATTCGTTTGATATTGCGTATGAATACGTCTCTGCCAGGCGACCTCAACTTACGTAGAATCAACCTCATTCTTTCCCCCAAATCAGAACAAAACAGCTATGGCGTTTTCTTCAGATATCATATTAAAATCCCTCTCACCCACAATAGTTTTTGCCATTACAATTGTCGGATAAGCTAGAAATACTTTTGATGACGTCTCATGAATCTCTCTACCAGGTGAGCCGTGTGTCAAGTGCGACATTTGACATGATAGCTGAAAACATAAGGTATCACGGTACCAATTGTTTTTCCATATACCTCAATGCTAATGTTTTGTGAAATAAATATACTTTCTGTCCTACTTGGGCATGCATGTCACACACTGTCATATAGAACAATGCTAGATTGTCAATTTGACAATGACATAACCAGGTACTCCATTGCATTTAAGAAAGATAACTCTACTGGAACTAGACAGGGGTAAGAGTTATCTAGTCACAACAAGCACATTTTCAGCCATGTGTACCATATTTTAAAAAAATCATAAAAAATACAAAATATGATCTAGATAGAAATTAACACAAACTCACATGTTGCCAAGAGGCTCAACATTTTTTTAAGCCAAACAGAAAGTACAACTCTTACATAATGCACCAATCACAGCTAGTGTTGTTCTTTAATTCTGAATACAATGTTCCATACACCTTAAGCTCCGCCCACCTGGACTTGCGCAATTGGTACCGTTATACCATAAACACTAGGCTGAAATCTATAGATTCATTGTTTATAATCAAATACGAATACACGAATCAAAGAAATGCAGTATTCTTCTGTTTCTCTGACAGTGTTCAAAACTATACGCAACCGCCTACTAGACGTCACCTGGAGATCAATGTCTACACACACCCATGTTCTCCATTCAATTCCAGAATAATATCTGGTGAAATATTTCGAACTACAATGTTAATCATTTTTCACATCTTTATACATGACGTATCAAATATATTTAATTCAATTAAAGAATAATATAATTCTTTTTTAAAATAAAAATCCACGAGAATTCCAACTTATGACAAACACATTCAGTCTTGTAATTCTAAACATAATAATCCATACATAAGATTTATATCCGTCATTACGATAAAACGATATATAAGATTTATATCCGTCATTACGATAAAACGATATATTCTTACATGTATTCTGTATTGCCTATTGACCCGGTTAATCTAAGCGCAGTGGATCAGTCTTGTATAATTAATTTGCTGAAAGAATTAAGTTTATCTTCTTTTATGTTGAATTCGAATTGTTGTTCTTTTCTTTATACATGTTTGAAAACAATGTAATTTCCTGCATGTCATTATACTGGGTGACAAAGGTCATGTGATTAGCAGATATATCAGAAACTCTCCGCGGTCACGGTTGATAAAGATCGTAGCGGATTATCGCCTGTGCGTTTTTTTAAGGTAACTGTAACCTGACTTGTATAACCGATATCTTCAACAAAACATTGTCAATAGTTTCCATTTGAGATATAAAAAAGGACACATGTCGAGGTTGGAGTCAAACATTTAACGCTTCAGGTCAAAGTGGCTATATGGAGAAAAATTAAATCTGCCCCATAATTTGAGTTGTTTATCACCTACCTTGACCTGACCCTCTGGATGGTTTGCATCAGAAACAAGACATACATATTTTTATTTTGTAGTCAAAAAGGTCAAAGGTCAAAATCATCAGCACTGAAAGAAGGAGACCCAAGTTATACAAACTTCAGAATTTATTTACTGAAAGAAACCTAGGGTATGTGATGTTTGTATTTATATTTCTGTTTCAAGATTTACTAGATTTTAGTCATTATATGCTTGATAATGGGCAGCAGATGTTGGGAAGATAACAGTAACCGATTAATAGCCAATTAACAAGAAAAGACGTCATGATGTAGACTATTCACGTGACTTTACATTAGCATGGGTTAGTTTCGTGGAAAGGACCCTCCCTAATTTCTTAACATAAGGAATTTTCGGAATGTTTTCATGAATAAGTAATTTGGCCAATTGAGATATGACTAAGTATGTGTGTTGGTGATTGGGTCGTGGTATGAAATACAGATCTATGGTCTGGACACGCGTACTGTTAAATGAAACGAGTGTAAAGAAAATGAACCAAGTAAGTGTGCAGCTAGAATCTCGTGAATATTTGGCAATAAGTTCATTAAGACAAAATTATTTTGCTGTATTAGCGCGTTTAAGAACTCTAAAGGTGATATTGGCTGTTTTCTCGAGGTGCTTGGTTTCAAGTGAAAAGTCATGGTTCTACGCCAATCATGACCAAACTTAGCGGATAGTAATACGCATACCCATTTGGGATCAATAGGACAAATGTCAAGGTCACCCACACGGGATGAAGACGTATCAACCCCGTCAAATAACTTTGCCTATCAGGTATATGATGTATTGTTTTCAGCATTAATCTTTTACATTTTGAATAGTGGACGATGCTAAATAACAATGCAATCCGTTAAATAAACACTTCCTTCAACACGAAATGACACGCGGAGATTGATAGAACTGACTTTCTGAATTAATTTGATGTTTATTGTGCTTCAGCTATGCGTTTAAAACTTTGATAATTGCAAACTAGGTCATGCAGCTATCAAACACAAATAGAAAATAAATAAATAAACAAACCATTCCTTGATATAGGTTAGTCCGAGTTTCCTCTGACCCTTGCCACCCCATTTTTGATATTTGGACATTTATGTTGGGGTGTAGAGTCAGAGCGCATTCCCTATCGAAAAGTTGGAATTCGCCGACACCATTTAGTGTCGGCATGGGGTTGCCGCTTACTAGCCTGCCCAGCAAACTTGAACGACCTTTCATAGAGATATGCCTGCATGAAATCGATAGGAATATGATTTATTTTCTCAGAAATTGCGATCATAGCATTCGTTATGTCTTTAATCCGCTGATACACGAGACGAAAGTACGTCGTTGCTAAAATTTGACCTGGATCTGGCCATTTGTATTCCTGGTCACGTGACTAGACAACTCTCGCAACAGATATTTCAATGACATCAGAGTGTATACAGTCACGTGATATGAACAACAGACCATTTCTAGTGTTGCTGTACGAAAACAAATCGAAAATATAAATAAAAGTCATGTCATTTTTATAGAAGAAAAAATTCTCAAAGTATTTATTGTGAAAACAACGACGAAAATCAGTAAATGTTGTAGAAATTTGAAGAAAACCAGATTCCCTACGAAGAGCACGTGTCAATAAGGTAGTAACGTGATACCAACAAACAAAAAACAAAAACAACATCGCTGACACGTGCTCGGTACTTCTTGAAAATGGTTTTCTCCACCCTGCTGCGATGCCGACAGGTTTCTGTTCGTTGCTCTCAGAATATGTTGAGAATTAAGTGTGCATTATATTTATTTACAAACATTAATTGACTTCTATATAATATGTCCAAATTCTATGTACAACAACTTGGGAATTTTATTTCGATATCACGTGACTATATGACCTCTGATGTCATTGACATGTAGGTTCCGAGATTTGTATAGTCATGTGACTCGGAATTCAAATGGCCAGATCCAGGTCAAATTTCAGCAACGGCGTACTTTCGTCTGGTCTGTCACCAAATGGTGTCGGCGAATTCCAACTTTTCGATAGGGAATGCGCTCTGACTCTTCACCCCAACAAAAATGTCCAAATATCAAAAAATGGGGTGGCAAGGGTCAGAGGAAACTCGGACTAGATATAGGTATGCCTTTTATTAATTTATACATCCAATGTTAAAGTATCAATCAATTTGCGTTTTAAAACTTCGATATTATGTATCTTATATCGATAAATTAAAAAATGTATCCAGATTTGATATTGAAAAACGTATCATAGCCTCAGATTTTCTTCCAATTTAATAACAAATGACCTGATAATTTCTGAAAGTCTGTATATTAATACTAATACCAAGTATAAGAGTTGAAAACGCTGGCTATAAAAGTTGCTTGACCAGACAAACACCTTTCTACAATTTTGTGATGTAATTCCTACGGACAATGTGTCATGAAATGATAATACCATTGTCATCTCTCACAGACGTTAGAAATGCCATTAATTACGCTCGGTCTCAAAATAGGATATACTTAGGATGTCTAGATATGTAAATGTGATTGTAGCACGCTACATCTTGATATTTCTTTGAGCTATTACTGTATTAGGGAAAGGAAATTAACGTGTGTTGCAGTTCGGCGGAGTTATTAGAGGTAAGAGAGAACAAAAACTTTACTCGGCAGAACATGATTAAAGACTGTTTGCATACTATCCAATATGTTTCTTACCAAAGGATGTGAATTTTCAAGAATCTTTATGTAAAAAGTATCACATTTATTACGTTAGATTGATTGTAATTCTTTATGTCTTTAAATAACTCAAACTCCAAATTGGCGGTACCCTTTAATGGTTTATTGTGCAATTCCTTTTAAACTTAGGAACCCTACCAACAAAAATGGCTGAGGCAGTCGTGTGTGCAATCCTTATGGATACAAACTGTTTCTTGGGATCTATGCAGACAACCACTGAAGATAAAAGATAACTGAGTGTATACTTCCTGTGCAACAACTTTAAGAGAGTCAATGACGTCATCAGCCATATAATTTTTGTATAAGAAAATAAATAGTCATCCGTACCATACTCTTTCTGTTAAGAGGATTTGTTTTCGATATCATCGTCTCCTGTTATGTAATGATATAAATGTATATATAATGCACGATGAAACGAAAAACATAAACTTTGTAAGTTATGCATTTATTGTACCATGAAGAATCAAGTTTTTGTAATGTACATATGTTTTAATGCACGATAAAAGAAGAAAAAAACATGAACTTTTCAAAATATGCATTTATTGCACCATGAAAAATAAATAGAAACTTTTTTTAATGTAATTGTTTTATTCCGATGCAAAGAAAATACATGTACCATGTATTTTAATGTCAATATCTTGCCCCATAAAGAAAACTTGAATGTGGAGGGGGTCTTTTAATGTATAATTTTGTTGCATCGTGAGAGAAAAAGTATAACTTTGTTTTTCTAATATACATTTGTTGCAACATGAACGAGAAAAAGAAACTGTATTTTTCAATGTAAATTACTTGTTGCACCAATAAAGAATAAAAATAAGCTGTTTCTTGCAAATGTAAAAGAAGAAAACATGAACTTTCTTGGGTTAAAAAAAATGTCAATATGTTTATGTTGCATAATGAAAGACAAAAACATGATCTATGTTTTCTTTACAAAATATAAATATTCAGCTGTACCGTGAAGAAAACAATCTCTTTATGTAACATTTTGTTGCACCAAAATAAACGCTAAACGTGAATACAATCTTGTGTTTTAGGTACTTGCTTCTGAATATTTCAAACTACTCCAAAGTGATGTATGCATCCTCGCTTCTCAAAGTGATTTACAAAAGGTTGGATCGTCAATGTTGGGATGTACTCTGTCTTTGCCATCCCTTTAACATGCTAATTGTTGGACCCATAGGTTCGGACAAAACCAAACTGGCAAATGTGCAATTAAATACAAATAACCTTTTCTCAATAATCCGTCACAACGTATTGTGTGGTGTTACGAAGATTTCATTTTCAAAGGAATAGAGTTACTCCGCGCTTTTACAGATGTAGAACCTCTCGTTTTTTATTTGCCATGAAGTACAACTTCTGTATACTTAAGGTTTGTCGTTTCCAAACTTGAACGGAAAATTTTATTTATATTCTCCATCTATTGGCGCAAAACGCTCTATCCAAACTTTCATGCAAATTTCCAAGGTCACATCAATTACTATATCAAATCACAGATATCATTTTTCTCCACAGGACTAGAGTCACTCTGCTTAAGTCGTGCCGTTTTCAGACACCAATATATTGCAGTAAACTCGGCTTCAAGCCAGATTCTAACTTTGTTCGACAATGTGGAATATGTAACTCTCATCTTAACAGCTCCTGTGTTTCACACTCGGTTAAATCTCCAGAGGAACCCACATGGCCTCTGTTCAAATCCCATTATACCTATACAGGCCTTTCTGACTTTTATGTTAAATATCCCCCCCCCAACACAATACTATGCTACAAATACCCTCCTGGTCATGTGGGATAAGTCCTTGAGGCTCAATAAAAAAAGTAAAAAAAAGTTCAAGGTGAGATTACGTCACACTACCAAACAAGCAAAACGTCAATGAAAGATAAACGTAATATAGAATGTGTCAGATTATTATTGTTTTTATTGTTTTTGACGTTATCTTACTTTTTATTTTTTTAACACGAGTATAACAGCAGCAAATGTTACGTTTAGTGTTATTTTAATGTAATCCATGGTGTGAAAAGATTCTCATTTTCATCTATATTATCGGCAAACTGATGTTAGCTGTGTCATTCTATTCCATCCAGCAAAACATTTACTAGAAATATATCACTACGTATTCACGCTGATATAAAAACGACGACAAGCACGCAGGCATCAGAGATGTAATTTATTTCATTAGAAGTAAATAAAGCAGGAATTTGTTGTTTGTGTTAGCATTCACCAAATGACCTTGAGATCCATCAATGTGACATGCAATTTAAACATTGACACGGCACGTATGATTTAGGAGCTACATTTAGACCTGTCTGAGAGCATATATTATGTGATTAAAGATATCGTGCATTCCTAAACAATCCAACGATCTAATGTTCGAACAAAACGTCACACCTGCCAGGTGGGGTTGTTATCACTGAAATCATGTACCTGGAGTAAGCTACTTTTGTCGTGTGGAAAAGTACATATGGCCTTCACCGTTTCAATCAAGTTTTGATACAGATGTAAAATAGTTTCTGAATTTTATTCGTTAGCCTCTAATGTATTATAAGAGCTATGGTCATTTTCACATGTAAAAGCGGAGAATCTGCACGCGTATCGAGCGAGTGTTACCATAGTCAGGCTATTGCGATGAAAGAGCACGTGACCAGGAAGTACGGCAACATCAATTCATATTGAAAGGTCACAAAGGGCAGAATTACCTCTTCCGACTTGTTTCAAGGGCTGAGTAAGCAAGCCATAAGGTATCATTTCCCAGAAAACAACTCGGATTTGAGGCTTTGGCCTAGTGACGCAGTCACCATTACTCTTATTTGCACGTGAGATAACAACCTCACTCACGTTGCCCAGAACCCAATGAGCTCAGATGCCTCAAAATGACGAGCCAGGTGTAAACTACACTTCATTTACTATAGGTAAACAACATACGACAATACTTACCTATATCAGCAATCGACCAAATATATCTACTAGTACAGAAAATGAAACATCGCCAATTTTCAAATAATGCACACTTGGAGAAGTTGAACCTAACATTACTTTATTCTCTCTCTCTCTCTCTCTCTCTCATATGAGCTGACATAAATACATAAATATACAGAAGTTAATTTACGAGACTTTCAGTAGAATGGTCTTCACCTTTAGTGCTAGAGAAAATAAGCATTAGTTACTTTATACGAACTTGATGTGAAACCATATATATTGCAGGGTGCGGCGATGTAAATGGTATTAATAGAGAACTTGAGGCCGCTTTAGCGTCCGAGTTTCTCTGTCTCTATCAATACTCAGTTACTACTCTATGGTCTTAAACTTAGAAACAGAAAGACGCAAAATTAGCCAGTTTTCTAAAACTTAACAAATCATTTAATTCTATAAGTTATAAAATGAAAATTTAACTGGAACTTACAGTATTTTAAATTAAATAAAACATAATTCTAAAAAATTTCACTCGCCTCTAAACGAATCGAGTATTCTGAACGAATTCCATTTCCAGAATGTACTAGTAGCCTTGAATGTGCCAAAGTGCCAAGAGTCTTGATATGTCACAATGGCATTGTTCAAAACTCCTTGGAATGAATTCACAATAATCCAAGAATAATATTTTAGTCCAGAGTCAATGAGCATTTTGTAATTCCAATGAATATTCCAAACATACAGTTCCTTTAAAACTATATATAAACACAGCATGAACTACATCTAAAGACTGATATTAAAACAAGAACAATGGAAAATATGAATTAATTGTCCACTTCTTTGCCTCCTATACACACTACAGCTGTACATCGAATATCAATCTATGTCGCAATACCTCCCACGTGACATTTTTCACAATACTTGACGTAGCAACAGAACCCATCAGATGCAATCATTGAATAGAAACCTGCAGCAAACGCGTCAACAGGTTTATGAATAATATAGATTTTAAAACTTAACAACACCTACTGATAGCTCATACGCAATCTACAGTCATGCAATAAAAGTAAAAAATACAATATAGATATACATAACTCTTCGACTCCCCAAGCTACAGCATAACTGGCGTCACATAAGAGAATATTGTCTAACTGATTTATTGAATAAACCAAGCCTCTCGTTCCGATTTGTATGTGATAAACTCTCGTAATCACCAGGGTTGGGTGATTTTCCTCATGCGCCTCTTTCCCCATTTGCATCAGTAGTGACCTTAAGAACTACCTTGATAAGAAAAAGGTCGAAACTTTAGAAAATGCTGTTTGTTCTGTTAATGACTATCCCTTGATTCACAATGTTCCATTTGTCATTAAATCGTATTCTCATATTTTTTTCACAAAATCCATCTCATTCTCTTACGAGTACCAAATCTCATCCTAAACAACTTTTCGGAATCTAACTTCTGATCGAACAGAAATCCGTATCTCTTCCTACGTGCACGTATTTTAAGGAAAGAAGGGACACGTTATTACGGATTTCTACATATTTAAAAATATTCCAAATGCTCCTATTTATAAGAAGAAACTATCACGGTCATTTATTGAAAGCAATGAATATGTTGAGTCAAACATACTCCAGTCTGATTTTCTTAAGAAAAATTATGAGCCATTCATGTCGAAAGGTTATGTATCACTTGTTGGTGATTCTGCCAATCCTATCCCAAATAAAATATGAAGGGACGCATGAACTTTCTAGAGTATTGTATTATCAGATACTTGCCTTTTCTGAAAAGTTTTCTTCTAGTGAAAATATTCTTAATCAGGACATAGAGTACGGCTTTGTTAACGTTCCTTTTCATCGTGTAAATTTGTCATAAGACTTAGTATCAGGACCCATGATAGTCGGAACAGTGACGTCTTTACCTATCAAGAGTATTCATTTATGACTAAGCAATGACCTAGCTGGAGATAAGGATGTGGTTAAACCACGTGTAACTTACAAGCCTTGTTTGGATAAAATAAGGTCGATCCGATTGAAAATGAAATTCCTGGTTTATATCCATCTTGTGCACTTACGAGGGCTATGTACAGTTACGAGAGCTATGGCAAAAAGAACCCTTTAGAATGATGTTGATCAAGAAATTATTCCATTAGCTGACACACGTATTGGTCAGTCTTTTGATGGGGTCACTTTTGCTCCTCATATTTATCAACCAAAAGGTATTTATCACAGATACAGCAGTCCTTGGCACATTTTACTATACACTTTACTTTACTTTACAATTCTCACACCATAACAATAAAAGGAGAATTACTGAGAATTTTGGAAAAGAGAAAAATAATATGATGAGAGAAATGTACCATCTGACGAAACACGACGGTTCTATACGTTTCTTTCAAGTGGATATTTTATAATGAAGAGTGTTTGTTTCTGTTTGATTTGGTAACCATTTGACTTATCATTCTTTTCCAATAGAACTTGGCTGGCTCTGAAAATGACCATTTATATTCAATCCAAAGTTTAATGTGTAACGAAGTGAAGCCATATTTGGCAAGCCAAGTTCAATCAGTCGATTATCCCTCTTTTCAGAGCGACATAGTTTTCTTAAGGATACTGTCCATTCACAGCCAGTCTTTGTGATTTGTGTTTGTTATAATCACCTACCATAGACAAATTAAGCGGAGAAACATGTGGAATCATAATAACAAATTAGAATATAAATAGTACTTTTATATATTGTAATATTTCTACATCATGACAAAATTATATTCAACAATAATTTGCACACTAACAACTTTTACCAGTAGTAAAGATTTCATAGCAAGACATTGTCCATAAATATTCTCTCTCTCTCTCTCTCTCTCTCTCTCTCTCTCTCTCTCTCTCTCTCTCGTCAACGTGCCTGGAATAATAATGAATATGTCTGAAATGCAACTTGATGGCAGTATCATACGAACCGCATTTTAGTTACAATTGTAAAGTGTTCGATAGCCAAACGTTTTACCACCCACCCACCCTTAGTCTTTTATCTTCATATAGAATTTATAAACAACAACACTTATAAACAATTTTTGACATATACATTACCTTGTAGCTTCAAACCCAAACAAATGGTGGCCTAATGTAAATTTACTGTTATCCATATAAAGCCAACAAAAAGAAAACAACAATGTCTGTCTAATAGTAATTTCCCGTTCTAGGCTAACATCCAAAGATCCGTTCAACATGGGAATCTAATTCCAAATCGTCCTACTATACTACTAAAATTTCTCGGGTTTTTTTCAACTTCATTTTTTTTTCTTTACTTTTCAAAGCCACCTTACTTTTTCTTCCAGTTATATTCAGCACGACTGAGCGAAATGCCCGCAACATTATCAAAACATGATGACACCGGCTGTATATAATCTTAAATGCGAGACAGGAATGTGGTACCGGTTGTTTCTAGTCTGAATGTAAGAAAGGTGTGTAACAGGATTGACACCGGCTGCTGTCTGCTTGTGTAAGTGACAGTGTGACATGATGGCACCGGCTGTTTTCAGTCTGCATGTGTAACTGAAAATGTGACATGATGACAACGGTTGTTTTCAATTGAGACCAAAATGTGTGTATTTTATCAAAAATGCCTTTCCAGCAAAGAATAATCTGCCATTTCATTCTGACTATAATTTCGAAATAAAATTTTGTTCACCTTCAAGTGACATTAACAAAATTAAAAGACACGTTACAGTATGCGATCAAAATAAAATTCAGATAGATGTATATGCAAGTGACCAATTGCTTTTTAGAACTTTGAGCACGCATATTACTTCGTCGAGAAGCATATTTAAAATTTACCCACCGGTACCATTCGCCATAAGGTAACTTCTGTAAAATAAAAAAACAATAAAAAAAAACAATTGTATCTATATGGTAAAAAAAGCCGGTTCTTCAGCTTTTAAAGATTTTTTCCTATTGAGTGGTAAATTGGAAAAATGGGACACTAATGAAAATAGACCCCTTGTTTATCCTGAACCAAAACAAAGAAACATGCGCTATATCTGTTTAATAACGCCTTTGGGGAAATATTTAAATAACATTCTCCTTTTCTTTTGATATTTTTCATTAATGAAAGTATTTCAATCGATGTTGAAATTAGATCTCATCTCGTCAGTCTGGTGATTTGAAGCAAATATTTAAAGGACGAAAAGATGACATCAAACTTTACATTTCCGAGTAAATATTAATTGCTCACGACACTAAATATCATGTTCAAATCTGGTGTCATTAACAACAAAAAGTGCACAGGAATTATTCCAGTTTTATTTTCTTTTTGTGACTATTGCGCATGCGTGTAAACAGGCAATTATTACATAAAAGTGTCTTAAATATTCAATAAAAACTATATAATTGATGCAAGAGGCATTATTTTTCCCCTATCACCAATTAATACTCCTTATGCCTCAATGCAAATACTGGGGGAGCAGCTTATCAGGTAATGAGCATATAGCTGAATTCAGGTATATGCTATAAGAGGTCTCTGTTGTCATGGCAAAGTGATTAGTTCCTATGGAGGTATATATATCCGTCCGTCCTACACTCACATTTTAGCGAGATTTCGCAGAAATCACTTGTCAAAAAATTAGTTAAATTTAGTTGGCATATTAATATGCATGATATAATTTGCTGCCAATTAAGAAATTTGGTAATTTTTATTACTTTCTTTATCTTTTTATATTTTTGTGTCCTGTTTGGACATTAAAAGGTTTTCAGCAATGCTACCCAGAAAACAACATAGGTAAATATTTTGGTGACATGTTCACCTGCATATTAAGATCATCTCATAACATTTTCTTGCAATTTAAGTGATTTATCATTAATAAAAATAATAATAATATTATTATTAGATTTAATAATATAAAAAAATTAATGAAGTAGTAGCAGATATGTTGCACCAAAAAAAATACTTTACCTTGACATTTGTTTATATACGTATGTGAATATTTGTGAGTGTTGTTATTTTATTTTTATTTTTTTAATTGTATCGGGTTGTGGAGTGGGCGATTTTCAAATGAAGTCTAAACAAGGCTGCACTAAAAAAGCATAAGGCGATGCATAATATCAGTAGGTGTATGTAAGCTTTTTTTACGAGGTTGTATGTAAATTCAAAGGCGTCTGTAGCACACATATTTGCCACACAAAAAAAACCAATTTCTTTTGATACGCAGTGAGGCAGGCGACAAGCTGAAGTGTCCGGATAAGTGCCCGTTAACGCATGCGTAGTGGCTAGCGAGTCTACGAAGAAAACATCCGGTAAAATTTACCTGGTTGTTTAACATCGACAATTTTCACAGTTATAAGCTTTTTAATTACAAGGGCATGAGGGCATTTTGACAATGATGTTAGGCTAGTTGGTAAAGGTTTGAAAGATGCATTACGGAAATATAACATAGATCTCCATGTAACATATTGTTTCATAAATTTCATGTTATGCATATTAACATCCATAGAAAAAGTGTTATTATTGCATCTAAGTTTGGTTCTGACCAGCAGGAAATTAATACATTCATCCAGTATTTACCTACGAAGCTTGTTAATGGACATCTTGATGAAAAACTAAACTTTGCACAGAAACAATCTACACTTGAGCAGGCAACTTTTCCTATGAATGACAAAACAAGTTAATTTGATGTATGTGGTTCTATTATTCTTGTCTTAAAGAAGTGCTTCTAACTTCTTCCCTTGGATGACGGAGTTTCAGCTAATTAGTTTTGTAACGGTGTTCCGAATGAGTTCCAATCTTGAAAGTGCTGATGTACCAAATCGTGAAGACTATTAATCATAGCATCAGCATGACTTAGACGTCATTAAATCTGTATTTGGTAGGAAAACAAAATAATTTTTAGATGAGGTGGATACTTATAAAGATCAACGTAAACAGATAATCTCATAAACTCATCAAAGCTGTACAATATCGAGAGGGAGAAAGAGAATGGTGATATAATGAAATGCAGCTCCGCTCCTGTTTTGCTTTTGTTTGTTTAATACAGGTCAACAAAACATGACAGTAACAAATACCTAATTTGAAACTAACCAAACTTATGATTTATCAAAAATCAAAACGCTCCCTGACCTTAAAAAGAAAGAAATCTGGGATCTAACAAATATGTTTCGACTATGTGTACAGTTTTATGTGTGATTTTGCCATTCCAAAAAGTCTCTTAATCTGAATACTTGAAACGTGTGCAGCTTGCACTGAATTGTTTTATAAGGAAGACATCGCCGATACTGTTTACAAAGCTACGGTCTGGACATTTGTACTTGAAGTAGCTTTTAGTTTTATTTCCCTGTAGGATATCCTGTGGGAAAACGTATCCTTTCCATATTTGTGAATAGAATATCTTCACATTTGTGATTCTTCGTTCATGAAATTGCGCAAATTGATGGCTGAAACTCGGTCAAATGTTAGATAACAACTATTTTAGGAATGTTTTCAAGAGACAGTTGAAGAAGAGTCAGATCAAAAGACATAGGTACATGTTTTAAGTGAAAACACGCGTCTCGTGACATCCCTGTGCGTTATTTTTGCAAATGATAATCGTGCATACATCAATGAATGGAAAATGAAGAAACATTACATTCTTCCATAAAATCATATTTTATAAATCCTTCTCGATATCAAGGTGATAAAGATATGGATTCTATAAAGTATGATGCTCTTGGAAAAAATTAATATCTTGAATATTCGATCCAAGAAATGTTTATATCCTTCTTACTAATTCTAGATTTAAAAGAATATAACCATAATTACAAACGATAATTCCTAAGATTTAACGATTTATATACTTTTAATTTAAATATTCCCATCTTCGTTCGAAAACACAAATAACAGTAAATATATTTCAGCGTATACGCACGATCAGAAAAAAAAGGGATCGTGGTCCTTTTGTGTTTCCAAACCTGAAAAACAACAGATATGACTTGAAATAATAATTTTTTTTTAAAATCATGTCAGTGTACCATGGAACTGAAACAGTGAAAGAAACTCAGCCTGTATGTTACACTATATTTAACAAAATTAATGTGGGTTCCCCGAAGCAAACGTTCTTTCTAAATGAAAATTGCAAATATTTCAAGCCTTTCTCTGATTCAGCTTTACGAGGTTTGTAATGATTCCGAAATATAGTAAGTAAGGCAATGAATTCAAGGTCTGTGATGGCAATTTAAAGCATGTACATTTTACCAACAATATACCATCAACAATTGTTTCCTTAGAACCTTTTCAACGTACATACATACATACATACATACATACATACATACATACATACAGACAGACAGACAGACAGACAGACAACAATAAAAGTATAAATATACGTTCACAATATTGTTGTGACACTTCGCTGCTACATTATGGATTTGAAGATTCCAGCCCTGTAAAATATCGATCATCAACGACCTTGTATGAACCAGTGAATGCAAGTCGCAGAGAAACCAAAAACATAGACTCGGCCTGCCGAGAGTGCATCTGTAAATATAATTTGCAGATCTCAGTCTGGATAAAATGCGGCACAAACTGCGCCCTCTAGTGGATTGTTTTTATCAAGCTGATACGATTTGATCTCATACCGTAAGTCAGTACTGGTAGGATTTAGATCAAAAGTCCGCAATGTGTTTGACGTCAAAATGACGACAGACCCATCACAAATAAAACGATCTTTATTCTTGACTGAAAAATGAATATGTCAACTGTCATGCTTTCGTGTACATTTTTAAATTTAATTTTTCATTTTTTAACCCACACTAAGCCCTCTATCGACCGAAAAAGGATATATATATATATATATATATATATATATATATATATATATATATATATATATATATATATATATATATATATATTCGTGTGCAAATAGCAATTTCGCTTACTCCATCACATAATTACCTATAACATATTTCCCACTTACAGTATGCACAAAATAGAATTACCTGTATCGCTAGAAAAAGACTCTCCCCCCCCAACAAAAAAAATAGAGCCTATTCTGTTTTTTTTTATATCTTCCTTATTTTCTGATGCTCTTATTGTTTTATTTTGCATAATTGTAGTCATGACAACAGCAGTAACATCACAAATGATATCCAATCTATCTTTATATTCTAAATGTTCTGACAGAACGAGGTAAGTAAACAAGGCAAAATTTATGTCAACCGTCTTTATTTCATGTACACATACATGATGCTCAATCAGCTGAAGTTTCAGGTAAAAGTTATAATTTGCAACAAACAAATCATCAAGTTAATAAAATCAGTGTATACCAGATCCTTGCGAGTTCTGTCTCTACTGATTGAAATCCCATCTCTACGTCCTTTTTCGTGGAGTGTATTTCTCTCGTTTGTCTCAGAGATTTACTCTTGCTAAAATCTTGAATGCAAGTTAAACAAAGATCAATTTAAAACATGCACAACGTCCAGGTCTCGGATCTTTTTTTTTTTTTTCTTTCTCTCACTAATGCAATCAACAATATGGCAGCCGTCTTTCCTATCGGAGGACCAATGGTCATTTGCAGGAAAATAAAGTTACGCCGCTGTTAGCGTTGCAAACAGTCTCATTGTAATCTATGTATATGGCGTGTCAAATATTACAGCTGAGCTGGTTTGAGTAAACTATGAGACATCACAAAGGAATTAGCATTGGATATAAAGTATTGAAAATAATATTGTTTGTATCGACTGATATAACCATTTGGAACAACACTTGATCTTGGAATCATAATTTGCAAAAGATCAAAGGAAATATATAATTTCAAATGTTAGTGGTTATCGAATTGTGCATTAACGATTGGGACTATATTTATGAACGTGAATTAAAAGGTGCACTATTATCCATTTTAGATCATTTATTGGCCATAATTTAAGGTCAAGTACAAAATTATACTGTGTTGTTGAGCACTGTACTGACTTCTGCTGTGATATGAGAAACTGCTTTCTATTCTACTGTACCGTATGGTACCGTACTGCGCGGTATGGTGCTGTACAGCGCGTGTAATATTGTACCGAATCTTACCGTGTTGTGCTGTGCTACACTTTACCATATTTCGTTTGTCTTCGTTACACTATCGGTGCTCGTGACACCAGAGAAAACTAGCAGCCTCTGTCTTAGAAAAAGTAATAGATACTTATTTTTAAGTCATAACGATCCTTGCCCATTCTGTAGGGTCCCCTGTTTTGTATGCTCCCTGCTACGCACTCCGCTAAACGACTAACAAGTAGGGAGAAAAATATATAACTAGTTACCAGACTATGATTTTGGTTTGCCAGTTTTAATTTGCTTTGCTTTGCTGTGCAAGATTGCACTTAATAATTATGTGTTGTATTGATGTTTTGTAATATACTGTACTTTACTGTATTGTGGGTTACTGAAACTGCACTTCAGTGTATTGTAATTTCCTCCAGCTTGCTGTACTTTACTATCTTGTGCATTACTATAAGCTCCCTTTTATCCAGAGCGAAACTGTACAGCAACTTAGACATGTCCAACACAAGTCACATTCAAATGGAGACTTTAATGCACTCCAACAAAGAAATGAATATGATATTCCCTAGCAACCATCGTTTGCGTTTTCCTGAGAATTTCATGTTAAAACAAACTCGTATTTTCCCCACCTTATGATTCCAAACTATTTTTGACGGAATATAAGCACACGAGCAGATGCATCAAGGCCAGTCCCTCCAACTACATGTACATTTTGATGAATTTACCCAGACAATAATCCAGTCCATCACAGCTAGAGAAGCAGAATTTAGTTGGATCAACAGAATAACAAAATCCCCCATTCCGGACCAATTAGAAAAAATTCTTTCACCGCGCAATTATTCACAATATAACCCAAAATATTATTTTAAATAGAACAAACGCAATTTCTTTTTGAAACGACTGATGAGCGCGCGATACATTAACAGCTCCAAAGGTCGCTGTGCGGTGTTATGTGCGTATGAGCAGTTACTGTGTATTTGTTAACAACGCTTGTGTATCTACTTCGGAATCAAGCAGAAATTCAATTTCTTTGTTTCTTGTAGTGCGTTAATTTTATATTCAACTTTTGGTGGGCATGCAAAATGAGTATATAATAAAAAGGTTACTACATTTGTAAGGGAGAATATGCACTGTTTTTTATGAGCAATATGGCATTTCAAACGTCGTACAGTGTAGTTCAGAAAACCTCATTCTTATTTTCCCGTACAAATGCAGTAACTTATAATTATTGAACTGCACTGGAATACATTGTACCTCACTTCATTATTATGTACTTTACTGTATTATTTATTACAAAAATACGCTAAAAATCTATTGCACTGCATTCCACTATACTTTACTGCACTGTACACTTTTGACTAATTAACACGTATGAACTTAATGCCATAGTCAAATGCTAATGTGGTCTATTTAACTGAACGACATATGGAGAGTTATGTGTTATTACTTTCCATCATTATCAATGTATACTGTATTATTTTGACAGGTTAAAATATTTAAATCATTTATCTATCACAGTCTGCCTGGTTTTTTTTTTTTTTTGTTTTTTTTTTTTTCTTCTTTTTTTGGGGTTTTTTTTTTTTTTTTTGTTTTTTTGTCAAAAGGAAATTTCATTGCAATAGACTTACTTATGTGAATTTGGAACACTGTGCTCTTTTTTTGACCACATTTTTGCACTATAAACTACAACACTGCAGACATCGTATTGATATGACTGGAAAATTGTTAAAGTTACGTTAAAAATTCAAATCACACGAACATTTATATTTCTAACAAAGAGTTATATATATGCGCAGTGGCTTGCGAGTCTACGAAGAAATCATCAGGTAAACTTTACCTCGTTGTTTAACATCGACAATTTTCATAGCTATGAACTTTTTAATTACAAGTTCATGAGGGCATTTCGACAATGCTGTTAAGCTAGTTGGTAAAAGTTTGAACGATGCATTACGGAAATGTTCCATAGATCTCCATGAAATATATTGTTTCATAAAGGTCATGTTATGCATTTTAATATCCATAGAAAAAGTGTTATTATTGCATCTAAGTTTGGTTCTGACCAGCAGGAAATTAATACATTCATCCAGTATTTCTCTAAGAAGCTTGTTAATGGACATCTTGATGAAAAACTAAACTTTGCACAGAAACAATCTACACTTGAGCAGGCAACTTTTCCTATGAATGACCAAACAAGTTGATTTGATGTATGTGGTTCTATTATTCTTGTCTTAAAGAAGTGCTTCTAACTTCTTCCCGTGGATGACGGAGTTTCCGCTAGTGAGTTTTGTAACGGTGTTCCGAATGAGTTCCAATCTTGAAAGAGCTGATGTACCAAATCGTGAAGACTATTAATCATAGCATCAGCATGACTTAGACGTCATTAAATCTGTATTTGGTAGGAAAACAAAATAATTTTTAGATGAGGTGGATCCTTATAAAGATCAATGTAAACAGATAACCTCATAAGCTCATCAAAGCTGTACAATATCGAGAGGGAGAGAGAGAATGGTGATATAACGAAGTGCAGCTCTGCTCCTGTTTTGCTTTTGTTTGTTTAATGCTGGTCTACAAAAACATGACAGTAAAAAATGCCTAATTTGAAACTAACCAAACTTATGATTTAATCAAAAATCAAAACGCTCCCTGACCTTAAAAAGAAATAAAACTGAGACCTAACAAATGTGTTTGAATTGTGTGCACAATTTTATGTGTGACTTTGACATTCAAAATTTTGTCTCTGAAACTGAAAACTTGAAAAGTGTGCAGCTTGCACTGAATTGTTTTATGAGGAAGACATCGCCGACTCTGTTTACATAGCTTACGGTCTCGACATTTGCACTTGCAATAGCTTTTAGTTTTATTTCTCTGTAGCATATCCTGTGGGAAAACGTATCCTTTCCATATTTGTGAATAGAATATCTTCACTTTTGTGATTCTTTATTCATGAAATTGCGCAAATTGATGGCTGAAACTCGGTCAAATATCAGATAACAACTATTTTTGGAATGTTTTCAAGAGAGAGTTGCGGAAGAGTCAGATCACGAGACATAGGTGAATGTTTTGCGTGAAAACACACGTCTCATGACATCCCTGTGCGTTATTTTTGCAAATGATAATCGTGCATACATCAATGAATGGAAAATGAAGAAACATTACATTCTTCCATAAAATTATATTTTATAAATGCTTCTCGATATCAAGGTGATAAAGATATGTATTATATATAGTATGATGCTCTTGAAAAGTATATATCTTGAATATTCGATCCAAGAAATATTTATATCCTTCTTTCTGATTCTAGAGTTAAAAGAATATAACCATAATTACAACCTATAATACATACGATTTAATGATTAATATACTTTGTTTAAAAAATATTCCCATCTTCGTTCGAAAAAACCCACAAATAACAGTAAATATATTTCAGCGTATGTGCATGATCGGATAAAAAGAAATCGTGGTCCTCTTGTGTTTCCAAACCTGAAAAACAACAGATATGACTTGAAATATAAAACAAAATTAAAATCATGTCAGTGTACCTTGGAACTGAAACAGTGAAAGAAACTCTGTATGTTACTCCATATTTAACAATATTAATGTGGGTTCCCCGAAGCAAACGTTCTTTCTAAATGGAAACTGCAAACGTATCAAGCCTTTGTCTGATTCAGCTTTACGAGGTTTGTACTAATTCCGAAAAATGATAAGTAAGGCAATGAGTGGCAAGTTCTGTGATAGCAATTTAAAGCATGTACCTTTTACCAACACTATACCTTAACAATTGTTTCCTTAGAACCTTTTCAATATACATACATACATGCATACATACAGACAGATGGACAACAATAAAAGTATAAAATTATGGTTCACAATATTTTTGTCACACTTCGGTACTACATTAAGGATCTGAAGACGACATTTGTAGATTACATCCCTGTTGTTGTTGTTGTTCTAGGGTTTATCGCCATTTTTCAGCGCAAGATAGGCTATATATGGCGGCCAGCATAACTAGTGGAGGAAGAACACTGGAAAACCCAAGGAAGAACCACCGACCCACGAGATCCCACTGGCAGGCTTTCCCACGTACCCACGCTAGCCGAGCCTTGGAATCGAACCCACGCAGACAGAGGTGAGATAGCAGTGATCCGGAACGGTGAACGATTTAGACCACTCGGCGTCCCGATTACATCCCTGTAAAATATCGATCATCAACGACCTTGTATGAACCAGTGACTGCGAGTCGCAGAGAAACCAAAAACAGACTCGGCCTGCCCAGACTGCATATGTGTAGATAATTTGCAGATATCAATCTGGATAAAATACGGCAAAAACTGCGCCCTCTAGCGGATTGTTTTTATCAAGCTGATACGATTTGATCTCATACCGTAAGTTAGTATTGGTAGGATTTAGATTAAAAGTCCGCAATGTGCTTGACGTCAAAATGACGACAGACCCATAACAACTAAAACCATCAGTAGTAAATAGGGGCGATTTGGCGACAATGGGAATTAGCTTTAAAAAACACCCTGGGCTTGTTTAGCGACAAAGGAAATTTAACATTAACCACCCTGGGCTTGGGACATTTAACATGGGCAAAAACCCCTGGGCTTGTTTAGCGACAAGGGGAATTAACATGGGAATATATTTTGGGCCTGTTTAGCGACAAGGGAAATTAACATGGGAATAAATCGTGGGCCTGTTTAGCGACAAGGGAAATTAACATGGGAATAAATCGTGGGCCTGTCTAGGGACAAGGGAAATTTAACAGGATGGGTCTGTATTTTTTTTAAAAAAATAGGGCAGGCAATGAAAGTCAAGATCTTTTCGAGACCTATGAATGGCCCTGAAAAGGGCCTTTGGTTTTATGTTAATATACCCTTAATATTAACATAGAGGGCATCTGTGAGATCTTCTTCTTCTCAAGCTACGCCTGACTGCAGGGCCATATACTAAGACTCTCTTTAGGCATCCTTGCCTCTCCACATATATTCTTCGCATCCACAGGCTGGTGTCTGTCCTGTGGACAATAGTCCACTTGGATCGGACATACATCGGTATGTCCGTCCGGAACATCATGGAAAAACCAAGAGTCGAAGATTCAACTGTGGTCCACATATTGGGGTGCCGAGAACAGGTGAAGGAATGCAGTGAACTGCGCTTATTTATAGGGAGAGGAAGGATTGAAACGGATTGAGTTGGTTAACCAATCCAAACACGCGTTACAAAATTCAGTCAGCCCAAGTCCAATCCGAAGTCTGTGACGTCACATTCCCTATATAGATTCGCTAGCGCCTGTGCGTAGTCAATCCATGCGACAGTTTTTCAACATGACGGAAACTCAGAAAACGATAAATTGGGGTGCACCAGCCGTGGAGACTATCCAAGGGAACCCGGACTTACTTTCAGAAGAGGTGAATTGGGATTTTGTGGATTTTCTTACCTCGCAAGAATTTGTTCCGGAACCTTCGTCACCTTCTCCTTCATTACCGCACGTGGAGAATTTTAAAGAAAGACAGAAAGAAGAATTGGAGAAATTTATGCAACAGCAAAAGGACGCGGAACAAGCTTTTCTCCTACAGCAACAGCAGCAAGAAAAAGAGGTAAGAAAAAAAACAAGAAGAAGAAGAAGCAGCAAAGGAACAAGAGGGGGAAAGTCAAACCGTCACGGTACTGTTGGACATTTTAGCGGAGTTAAGAAGTCTGAAACAAATGTATCAGACTTCTTTATCACGCCCGAAGAGAATACGACCTTCCCGAGCTAAACACTCCAACCCTGTGACTAAGTTTACCATACCACCCTTAGTGATTTCAACCAAATCATCATCAGAAGTAGGCCTTGGCCGTGGCAAAGGCTTAAGGCAGTTAAAGTTGATTGCTTAAACTCACCCCTACACCAAAAAGGCCCTTTTCAGGGCCACCCATGTCTCTCGAAAAGAGATAGTCTTTCAATATTGCCAATAACTCAAAAAAAAACAAACCATTTTTACCCTATAGTACGTGTCTGTGTATGAGTGCGTGAGTATAGGTTCTTATTTTAAAATCAAAACCCAAAGACACTTCCCTTTTATACCTAATTTATTCTTTTATAAATATTTACAATCCAATTCACAATTCACAACAAAGCACTTTAAAAAGTTCATAGACTTCTTCTGTCTCTTTTTTTATTCTCTCTGTTTTTTTAATTCTTCACAGTCACAGTCTTTTCCTCTTCTTCCTCCTCACTTTCTTCCCTTCTTCTTTTCTTCTCCTGTTTCTTTTCTTCACCTGTCTGCTTTCTTCCTCCTCTTCTTCCTCTTCTTCTTTCTCTAAAGAATCCCTCTCTTCTTTTGACTCCTCTTGTTTCTTTTTTGGACAATCTGGAGACCAATGTCCTTTTTCTTGACAATAATAACAGGTATCTTGACTTTTGTCTCTTTTAACCCCTGTTTTTCTTTTTTGACGGCCTGGACACTCTGAAGATCAATGCCCTTTCTTCTGACAGATATAGCAAGTATCTTGAATTTTATCTCGAAAGGAAGGAGAGTAGTCCGATGGCTGGTCTGATGAAAATTTTATAATGACCCCTCGCAAAGCTCTGATGAAACGTTCGATCTGGGTAGTCTCTTCCATAGTTCTACTCGGTTTGAGAGTGAAATGAATAGTGAAAGGACAAGACACATACCCTTTATATACGCTCGTCTGCCATGACTATAAAGTAGCCCATGCTGTTTAAATTTTAGTCATTTGACTTTTTGCTATCAAGATGAAATGATCCAATTCATTTGAGAAGAAAGAAGAAGAAAGTAAGAGGCAGAAACGTGATCTATCGCCTCGTACCAGGGCTGAAGTCTTGGCACAAATTCAGGTAAGTGATTTTGAAGAGGACATGAGTGAACCAGAATCCAAACCCTCTAAACAAAGTTCACCACCCTTAGTCAACCCTGAAAAATACTATTCCATTCGAGAGACGGAAAAGCATCCCTCTAGAAAATTCAGAACCACGGCTTACAAATACACGGTAAAGTTTAAAGATTTCAAGTCCCAAGTACCGTTAGAGAAAGCAGAAGGGTTCATCACCGAGATGTGGGATTCTTTGCTCACCACACTCAAGCGACAATGTCAACCCAAAGAAGACGATCGCTTGAGACTTTCCATACAACACGACGGCTTGAAATCCCCTGTTTGGATCGAGTTTAGCAGCCCTGCAGAATTGACCGCTTCCAAAGTCATGGACAAGATTCAACACGTACAACAATCCAATGACCAGTTTGACATCACCGATGGAAAAGCCACATTGGACATGACCCACGTTTCTCCTCCTCAAGAAACCGGACAGCGCAGAAAGACCTTATTGGTCAACAACCTTCACGTTACCAAAATGAGTCTCGTCCAAATTCACAACCCTCAAGACCACATGTGTTTAGCCAGGGCTATCGTGGTGGGACGAACCTATGCCAACAAGAACGACACGGCAGAATGGAAAAGAGCCTGGAAAACTATTCAAAAATCGAACCGATCCAAACAACAAAACGAAGCAGAACACCTGTTGCAACAAGCTGGTCTGTCCAAAGACACGCCCTGTGGCATTCCTGAGCTGCATAAATTACAAGATATCCTAGCTCCACTCTACACCTTGAAAGTGCACCCTCAAGAAGTGCGCGGGCCTCTGTTGTTTCGAGGGAAAGACTTTAAGGATGGAAAATACATTCACCTCTATCATCACGATGAACATTTCGATACCATTACCAGTATCACCGGATTCCTGGGATGCAGTTATTACTGTGAGAAATGTGACTATGGCTATAACACTCGAGAGCAACACAAGCATTGCGGATCGAAATGCTCAGGATGTATGGCCTCTCAACCCTGTCTGAACGAAGGACAAGAAGGAGTACATTGTCCTGCTTGTTTGCGCACGTTTGTCAGCCCTGCCGGTTACCAACAACATTTGAAGACGCAAGGTTCACAGCAGAAATGTGCTTGTCAACTGCTGAGATTGTGCCCTACGTGTGGACAAGGTCTATGTACCAATAGTGCCAAGGCACACGTATGTCGAGGAAAGAAAAAATGTCACATTTGTCACCACATCGTGGACTTGGAATATCAATGCTACGTGCAAAAATACCAACCCCAACCAGAGAAAGAGGATGGTCGCAAGAAGAAAAAAGGCAATTTCATCTTTTTCGATTTTGAATGCATGCAAGAGACTGGCATTCACATTCCTAATTTCTGCGTGGCTCATCAAGCGTGTGAGAAGTGCATTCAAGAACCTATCTTCAGTCATTGCCCTCACTGCAGCAATATTCCTGGAGGACGTGAAAAAATATTTGGAGGACCAAACACGCTAGCCGATTTCGCACGATGGGTCTTAGACCCCATCGACAAGACGTGGAGCCAAGAGGACATCGAACGTTACGGAGATTGTCATCGTCATGCCACGGTGATGGCTCACAATTTCTCCGGATACGATGGACAGTTTCTTTTGAGGTACTATACGGAACATAGTACCGAGCGTCCTAGAGTCACTTTGAACGGAGCCAAAATCATTTTCATGCAAGTGGGACAAGTACAGTTTAAAGATTCGATGAGCTATTTGGCCATGCCTTTGAGTCAAATGCCTAAAACGTTTGGAATGACAGAAATGGCTAAAGGGTACTTTCCACACTTTTTCAATACGGAAGCCAATCAACATGCCGTTCTACCCCATTTGCCTGAGGCTCACTATTACGACCCCGACAACATGCGAACCGAACAACGAGAAGCTTTCTACGCTTGGTACCAGACCCATGCCTCGGACCCTTTCGACTTTCAGGAAGAAATGTTAAAGTATTGTCGTTCCGACGTGGACATTTTACGGCGATGCTGTGGAAAATTTCGAGAACTCTTCATGGAACACGGAGGGATCGATCCTTTGAAAGAAGCTTGCACCATTGCCAAAGCATGTTCCTTAGTGTACCGACAACGATTCATGCCTGAAAACACCGTGGCTGTCATCAGTCCTCAAACGACCAACTATGTCAAACGTCAATACTCGGTCAAAGCCCTACGTTGGTTACATTACTTGTGCGACAAGGAAGACAAATGGATTCAGCATGCCCGCAACGGAGGGGGCAAAAAGACCATCGGAACGTATTCGGTCGATGGCTGAGACTTAGAAAACCGCAAGATCGTGTACGAGTTTAACGGTTGCTTATTTCACGGATGCCCCGTCTGTTACCCTGATCGTGGCACTAAAAATCAGTTTTTACAACGAACCATGGAAGACTTGTACCAGACCACTTGTCAGCGACGCCTAAAGTTAGAACAGGAAGGATACCAAGTGGTGGAAATGTGGGAACACGAGTACGATCACCGTTTGAAAACCGATCCCGAGTTTAAACGTGTCGTGGAAAGTTACCAGTTCAAGAACGCCCTGAACCCGAGGGATAGTTTGTACGGAGGAAGGACCAATGCCACCTGTTTGCTGTACCAAGCCGACGAAGAGAAAGGAGAAGAAATCAAATATTTGGACATGTGTTCGCTGTATCCCTACGTGTGCAAATATTGTCGCTTTCCTGCAGGGCACCCACAATTGTTAACGGAACACATTGACACGAAAAACATTCGACAATACGAAGGTTTGATCAAGTGCAAAGTTTTGCCTCCCACCGACTTGTAACATCCCGTCTTACCTCACCATTGCCAAGACAAACTGATGTTTCCTTTGTGCCGTACTTGTGCTGAAACGTGCAAGACCAACCTTGTCAGCACACCCAGGAAGAACGGGCAATGACGGGGACGTGGGTCAGCGTAGAATTGTTCAAAGCTCTGGACATGGGATACCAACTGTTAGAAGTGTATGAAATTTGTCACTTTCCCAAGACACAACAATACCACAAGGGTGACCCCAGTCAGAAAGGCATTTTCGCAGACTTCGTGGATGCTTTTTTGAAACTAAAGCAAGAAGCCAGCGGCTATCCTTCCTGGTGTCACACTCCCGAAGACCAAATACAATTCAAAGAGAAATACTGTCCACAAGAAGGCATCATTTTAGATCACATCGAGAAAAACGAAGGCAGGCGATCGTTTGCCAAAGTGATGTTAAATTGCTTGTGGGGAAAAATGGCACAACGTCCGTGTTTACCCAAGACGGAGTATTTGACAGAAACTTCCTGCTACTTTCAGATGATTCACGACAAAACTAAATTCATGAAACACGTGGACGTCGTTCGCGAGGATTTGATCTTAGTGAATTACGAAGAAGATCTGGACTTTGTAGAAGCCGATCCCTTTGGAAATGTCATCATTGCGGCTTACGTGACAGCTCATGCTCGCTTAAAATTGTACGAAGCTTTAGAACTGTTAGGGGAACGCGTCCTGTACTTTGACACGGACAGTTGCATTTACATCGATCACCCGAGTCAACAGCACCCTGACATCGAAGGAGACCGTTTAGGAGCCTGGACAGACGAGCACCCCGACGACAAGATTCTAAGCTTCGCCAGTGGCGGTCCTAAAAATTACGGCTACGAATACCGGGACAAACAAGGAGAAGTGCACACGAAGTGTAAAGTGAAAGGATTGACTCTGAATTATCGTACCAGTCGAGTGGTGAACTTTTGGCGTATTGAAAGAAGCCTTGCAATCTGGAGAGGATGGAAACTTTAAAGTGACCACCTATCAACCCAACAAGATTGTACGTTTACCCACTCACCACATCGTCGGTCGATCCCTGGAAAAAGTCTATCAAATCGTGTACCAGAAGCGAGTGCGACTTCCCAATCATTTCACCTTACCGTATGGACATGTTGATATTGGCCTGTATATAAAAAGGAACCCTAGGCAAGATCGATAGTTCATTGTGACTACCAAGACCAAGCGAACAAGATGAATTCTTTGAAAGAGACAACATTCCAGTTTGGGGATTGTAAAAAGGTTTTATCTTCCCCTAGTGTGACTAATATTGAATGAATAAGACCCATGCATTGCGACGGAAAATGTCCGGAAGGAAACTGCAATTGTCCATGCGGTTACCATTGTAATTGCGTAACGGAGTTTGCAGACGAGTGTGATTGTGAGCCTTGCGATGTGAACGATGCTGTACGTTGTGACCTTAGCGATGCCGTAAAGCATCATGGAAACTTTGTTCTCACTACCCCATCATGGAAAGTGATGCTGTGCGTGTCAAACCTGAGGGATGCGAAAGCGATGTCTCTGATCATCGTGGACACTTTACTGGGTTTCATTTTAAAGGTGGATGTCAACCTTCACGTCTACCCCTCTACGGATGTCATCCAGCCCTGAGCAAACTCCTGTCCATGTCACCCTACCCTCATCGAAACGAACCTGTGAAAGACGAATATTTGTTCCCTGTGCGTTTGTCTGAATACTGCAACTTTGAAAATCGTCTTCAATCGTTCAAAGGAAAATGGCCTAAGTATCTGGGAGGACCGACCCCCGAAGAATTAGCCAGAGCCGGATTTTTCTACATGGGCGAAGGGGATAAAGTCAAGTGCTTCAGTTGCGGTGTGTCACTTCACCACTGGGAACCGCAAGATTCAGCTCACCTGGAACATGCTTGATGGTCTCCCAGTTGTCACTATTTACCTTTAGAAGTAGGACAATACGTTTAAATGGATACTTTACAAGAGAACATTCGTGCTTTGCCTGTGGAGTTGAGAGAACGCATTTACCGAGAACTGATCAAAATACAAGTGAAACGTAAAGAACAATTGCATCCGTTACGTCACCGGTGGTTGAACCACTGGTACCTGAATGCTATAAAAGGACTAATTCGTCTGAAAGTGTTTTGTTACTGATGATTCTATTTGCTATCAGGTAGACCTACTGCAACAAATTTCAGAGGATGAAGAGTTAAAGGAATACCAATATCTTTTACAGAATGTCACCTTAGTGGAAGAGGAAACTTTTAAACGAACTGTAAAGTGCAAGTTAGTGACTAAACCATTTAGATTTAGACTGGAATAAAACCATCTCTGACCAGGCAGTACACTTATTGTCTACGACAACAAAAAAGTTTTTTAGTATGGTCTGTTTATGGATACTTTACAAGAGAACATTCGTGCTTTGCCTGTGGAGTTGAGAGAACGCATTTACCGAGAGCTGGTCAAAATACAAGTCAAACGTAAAGAACAATTGCAATTGTTTCCGAAACAAAGAGACTATAAAAACAGGCTGCCATGCCACGACTTATGTCACATGTAATTGAACAGATTCAGTGGAAGGAACTCAATGACCATATTCAAACCGTGGATCATTACCATCGATTATTACAAGAACTGTATCCATTCAATTTGGGTCGACAAGTGGTGTGTGTCTTAGTGACTTGTTTTCTGGGATTTCGTTTACCAGCCGATTCCTTGTGGACTCATTACTCATTACGATCAGTACTTACCACCCCAATGGCCTTAAATGGTCACGAAAGACTCCTTTTGCTCAAAGCCTTGCGTTTTCATCTGGATACTTCTCGACCTCTACCGGAAAAAAAGATTCGTCAACTTTTAGCTACCCAAGACGTGTATGACGATGTGTGTGTAGCTTGTGACTTACACCCCCAATTGGACAGATGTCCGTGCCTGGAAAGAATGGGATTTTGAGGCTTGGACCCAAGAAGTGGCCCAGTATGCACGAGAGATGTTCAAGGAAAAAAGTCACTTTTCAACCAGTGTTAGTGACGATGCCAGAAGAACCCGTCACCCAGGACAGGACTGTCGTGGACAGGCCTAAAAGACCCTTTCGGGAGGACACTTGTGTGACCTTACCCCCTATAGAACTGCTCAGAACATTACCCAAAACATGTTGTACGGACACTTGTTTCTATTCCACGTTGATGGTTATCATGTGCCTTTTATCGTTGTACTTAAGCCTTTGGCTTTTATGTATTTTTGTCTTTTGTGTTCATGTTTAAAACATTCAATAAACGTGTCCTGAAAAAAGTATATAAACTCTTGTCTTGTCTGTTTTCGTGTCACAAGTGACATTCCTAACACTATGGCTACCTCTGCTGTCTCTGCTCCCTCTTCCTCTACTGTCAAAGTCATCGACGAACACTTAGATCGTGCCAGTTGGGAGGCTTTGTATCTTCGCCATCCCTTTAATATGCTCATTGCTGGACCTAGCGGTTCAGGCAAAACAGAATTCGTCAAACGCTTGATCGAACATAAACATCATTTGATCGATCGTCCACCTCAGCGGATCGTGTGGTGTTACAAAGAGTGGCAATCGGCGTACAGCCTCTTGCGAGAAAGTCAAGGCGATTCCATCGTGTTTGTGGAAGGCATTCCTAAAGAAGACGACGGCATCGTCTCTGATTCCCGTCAAACCCATTTGGTCATTTTCGACGACATGTTAGGAAAAGACGAAGAAGAAATTAAACTGTGGTTCACGCGCAAAGGGCATCATCGTAATGCCAGTGTCGTTTACATCACTCAAAATTTCTTTCAACGAAGTAAAGCCCATCGCACCATCAGTCTCAATGCGCATTACGTGGTCTTGTTTAAAAGCCCTCGAGATAAATCGCAAGTGCAAGTCTTAGCCAAACAGTTAGGTACGCCTTGGCTGACTCAGGCGTACGACGATGCCACTCAAACTCCACACGATTATTTACTCGTCGATTTGAAACCTACTACCCCCGATGATTTGCGGTTTCGTACCCAATTGTTTCACCACTGGTGCCAAGACGGAGGGCCTGTCCTGTATACGTCTCCTTCCTCGACTTAACCCCTACAAAAAAAATCTATCAAAACCTCAGACACTTTTCGTCTGTCTCACACAGTTTGAACATGACGTCCCTTCAGTCGCATCTTCACGTCAAACTGATTCTGCCTTGTATGGCATCAGTCGAGAAAAAAATCCACAAATACGGATTCGTGTCTTAGAAGCTAGTCTCAAAGAAGTCTTACGATGGTTCACGGTGACAGCACGTCAATTACTACAAGGGAACATTCAGATTCCTCATCAAATCAAACGCTTTTTTGATCGAAATAAAGTCGCTTTGACCCAACTGGCCGATCCCCGCATCGACACTCAAGCCAAAAAACAAATCATTTTGAAACCTGGAGGGAGCGGTACTCTAGAAGGGGTCATCATTCGCTCTCTCTTAAGATGGGATCCTAATGCTCCCAAAGTTCTCACCAAGAAAAAAGAAGTCAAACGAAGCTCCAAGAAGAAGAAAAAGACCCAAGGTGTCAAGACCAGGTCCCCAAGGAGACCCGTGTCTCCAAGACCTTCTCCAGTGGCGGGACCCTCCTCTTACCAGTCACCACCCTGGAAAAAGAAAAGTCCCCAGAAAAAGAAGCAGAGAAAAAGTCCACAGAAAAAGAAAAGCCCACAGAAAACTAGTCGCAAGAGAGGCACTTCGGCCAGGACGCAACCTTATACTCGCAAACCACGACCTGCAACGGCGGTGACCGCGTCTCCGGTAGCCTCAGGTTCATTCACTTCTGCGTTGATGACACCAAGAACTGAAAAGTACTTGGAGACGTTGATCACACCAAGAACTTCTCCGTTGATGACCCCAAGAACTTCTCCAGTGACAGGACCCTCCAATTTAGTGGCAGTGGCCGCTGGTCACAAAGTACCTCCTCCCAAAATCAAAGTTCAAGAAAGATCGGGTATGTTACAAAGTTTCCTGGATTTGTCCAAGCAAGAACTGGCTCGATTTAGTCCGTTACGTACCCCTGCACGACGTGTCATGCCTGTCCTCAAGTTGATACGACGTAAAGACAATCAGTGGCGACGCGTTCCAGTATAAAAAAAGGTCTGTGACCACGTAGGGGTATCAGTGTTTTGGTGCTCCTAAAGACTCAAAGATGTCACCCTCCAGAAAACATCCCTCTTCTAAATCCCAAGGAAAGAAAAGGAAAGGACTGCCTCCTCGTTTAGTCAAACATGGGGACATGTTATCTGTCCTGTCCAAAGCTTCTCCACCCCTACGAAAAAAACTCATTCAAACAGGCTCCAAAGAGGTCATCGATACCGTGTGCGAATGTTGTTTGAACGTGTTGAAAGGCACGATCCCTTTGTCCAAACACCAGAAACAATGCTTAGGCAAACATCGTCACGTTCTTCGCCAAATGGTTCAAAAGAAAATCCCCCTTCGTCAAAAGAAGATGTTGGTCCAACGTGGAGGAATTTTGCCCCTCTTGTTAGGCCCATTGCTGAAAGGAGTCTTGGGAACCATGTTGGGAGGACTGGTGGGAGCAAGATAAAAAGGACCTCTGGAGACCCTAGATCTCAGAATTGACCCTTGACATCCCATAGAAGGACGAAAATTAGCTTTAGTGCCTTACAAACGATGGATGGAATACCATCGTTGGCAAGAACAACGCACCCCGCATTTACCTCCCAATCCCAATTTGAGCGAAATGTCCCAGTTACAACACGATTTGCAAACCTTGATGGATCGCCAAGATTTGTTGTTGTTGTTGTAGGGTTTAACGCCATTTTTCAGCACACGATAGGCTATACATGGCGGCCAGTATTAATGGTGGAGGAAGAACCCTGAAAAACCCAGGGAAGAACCACCGACCCACGAGAAGCTACTGGCAGGCTTTCCCACGTACCCACGCTGAAAGATTTTAAGACCTTGATGAAAAGTCCAGTACCATCACCAATACCACCACTACTACTGCCAGTGGCCAAGACAGAAAAAGGAGAAAAAGAAGAGAAAGGGTTTCAAACTCCACCAGAAAAAAGTACGCAAGTTAACAACACCAACTACGTCCAGAATTGGATGGATTAAAAAGATGATGACCACCCCTTCTTCATCAGAAGAGAAAAAGAAGGTGAAGACAGAAGTGAAACAAGAAAAGATATCCCCTGTTCAGACATCCTCCTCTGCGACACCTATTGCCGGTCGCACACGCAAAGCATTACAATCCAAGAAAAACCCAAGAGAAAAAGAGTAGCATCCTCCAAGAGTGGGTATCTTATTAACAAACAAACAAAAAAAAATGGAAAAAGTGTAAGCCAGCATTTACTACGATCCCTCCCATCCTGCAGGTTACGCAGGAGTTCAAAAATTGTATCGTGCTGCCGAAACTCGACTGAAAAGTCTCCGTTTACCTCAAGTGCAACGATGGTTACAAGAACAAGCTACCTACACTTTACACAAACCCATTCGAGCCAAGTTTGCCAGAAGTCGCACCCGAGTGGAAGGCATCGATCATCAATGACAAGCCGATTTAGCCGATGTCTCTCATTTGGCCAGCTACAATCGTGGCTACAAATATTTGTTTTGTGTCATCGACGTCTTTTCCAAATTTGCCTGGGTCGTACCCTTGACTTCCAAATCGAGCAGCGAGTTAGTGCGAGCCCTGCAAGGAGTGTTGAAACAAAGCGGTCGTCACCCTCTTCGATGGCAAACGGACAAAGGTACCGAATTTCTGAACCAAGCTTTCCAAAAAGAATTAAAGAAACGTGACATTCATTTTTTTACCCCCGAGAATCCTGAAACCAAAGCCAGCATCGCGGAATGTTTTCAACGCACTTTGAAAGAACGCATGTGGAAACATTTTACGCATCACCACACTCTGAAGTACATCGACATCTTACCGCACCTGGTGCAAGCGTACTACCAATCTTACCATCGAAGCATCAGACGTGCCCTGCAAGAGGTGACTCACGAGAACGAAGTGCTGGTGTCTGATCGCCTATTTGGTACGTCCCCGACGAGGGCTGTCCCCAAGAAAAGCGGAGTGTTGGACGTAGGAGATTAGGTACGCATTGGCAAAACCAAACGCACTTTCGTCAAAGGTTACTTACCTAACTGGACGACCGAATTGTTTCGTGTCACTGGACGAGTGCATGGCCGTCATCCTGCCGTCTATAAATTGGAAGACATGAACGGAAAAGTGCTCAAAGGAACGTTTTATTTGCCCGAGTTACAACGTGTCACCAAAAAAGAAGACGACGTGTACGACATCGAAAGCATTCTCGAACGCAGAACCCGTAAAGTGGGTAAAAGACGTGTCAAAGAAGTCAAAGTACGTTGGAAAGGATATACACCCAGTTTTGATTCTTGGATCGACGCTTCGCAAGTCATCGACTATAAAAAGAAGTGACCATTATGCCCTTTCACACAGACTCGGCTACTGCGACCACTCCTTCACCCAGTTCTTCTCTGCAAGATTTACAAAAACAACCCTTGTGGGTGTGGTGTGGAGAACGTGTGCCTAAAACGCAAATCGTCTTTTTCTGCCAAATCTTCGTGGTGTATTGTGTCATCGGTGCAGCCATTGCCAATTTGAGTTTGCAACAAGGAGACAAACAATTGTGGACCATTTTATTAAGCAGTTGCATCGGTTACCTGCTTCCCAATCCCACCCTGAAATTCTCCTCGAACGGGAACAACGGAAACCTTGTGTCCAGTGCCAGTGTCAGTCACCACTCCAACAACAATAACAACCCTATTTTGGGCGGAGACACTCCTCTGACTTCCAGTAACCCCTCGGACAGCCACAGAACTCTGGAATTATGAGTCACACTAACCAATTTTACTTAACCTTACCCAGTGACAGTTCCATGGAGGTGTTTCCCAACAACACTTTTTGCTGTTACACGGCCAAATTACCTCAGGCCATCCAATTAGATCACGAAGCCCATTGGGAAGTGGCTTTGGTAGAAATGATTCACCTGACCCAAGTCCTCAATATCCTTCCCAATCAAAATATTTTTTCAGTGGAAGTTCATGACGAACAATTGCAACAGTACTTGGATACCCACGTCAAACATGATAAGAAAACCCCTGGGAAAAAAAATCAAAAGTGGACCACCTATCACTTGATCATTCCCCCAGGCTATTATTTTAGTGGACAACATTTGGTCAGCACCATTACCTCCAGGTTTAATGTCGTGTTTCTTAAAGCTTTGGAGAGTATCAAAAAAAAGTGTCACCCTGGAGTACCACAAAGTAGCTCGTCGCTTCCTGATGAAATTTCCTGAGGTGGGTAAAATCATGTCCATTTTATTTTGTCCTGAATTGTTTGCCGTGTTGGGCGGGGACATGGAGATGAGAAAGAGAGTAGAGCAAAAAGGTGAATTACCAGTCATTTCCGACAACGATTCTTTTGCCAAGTTTTTTCGTGCCCTGGTAGAACTGAACCAAGGACTGAATTTGATCTTTGTGTACTCCGATGTGGTGGAGTATAACGTGGTGGGACACACCTCTGTACCGTTACTGCGTGTCATTCCTTTCAAAGTGGATTCTGCCACGTTCGCTGACGAGGAAGGTAGAAACACTTATCACGTACACCGCGAATTTGTACATCCTCACTATTTCCCTGTCAACAAGTCTTATTTGACACGGTCAACATTGCTATAAAAGGAGATCTGGGACAAAATATTCCATTCACCAAAGGGAAAGTCACGGTGAAACTCCATTTTAGAAAACGGTTTTCTAACGACTCGTAAGTCATGTATCCAGTGTACCGAGGCGTTGCTCGACAGCGAGGACACGGTTTAGGAGATATGTTAAAATCGGCTTTTCGTTCGGTGGACCCGTGTTGAAACCGATGGTGACACGCGGATTGCACGCCTTGAAAAATGCGGCATTGACACACGGCAAAGAATTTCTCCAAAATGTCATCATCGACAAACAAAACCCAAAAGAAGCCTTCTTGAGGGCAGGCAAAAATGTCTTGTTGCAAACGGGCAAAGACCTTTTGGGTTGACGAGAAACTCCTATAAATGCACTGAACCCTACTGAGTCAGACATTCCAACTTCCCTGACGAGACGGCAAGGACAAGGCAGAAAGAGACGACGAAGAAAACACCCTTTTACCAGATTTCACACTTCTAAACTTCTAAAGCTAGAAAGGCAAGAAAAGAAGAACCGTTCGAGACTTAGATGTTTTCGATTATTAAAGTATTGAGAAACAGAACAAAAATGACGCACCGAGAGTCTTGCGCCTGTTCCAAGTCGGAACTGGATCTGTTTGCCATGCCACCCACCATGATGACCATGCAAGAATCTCAGTGGGTGGAATTTCACCCAGTCTCCTCTTTGACGGATTCCGCTCCCATCGAGTTTGAAATCAATGGACAGCCCGAAGATTACATCGATCTGAATAGCAGTTACTTGTACTTGAAAGTCAAAGTTCTAGATAAGACTGGAGGTCCTATAGACACTGAAGCAGTAGCTCCCGTCAACAATTTCATGCATTCCTTGTTTAGTGGAGTGGACTTGTACTTGAATAACAAACTGGTCAGTAGCAGCATGGATACTTACCCTGATCGTGCCTACCTGGAAAATCTCTTGACGTACGGAATAGACGCCAAGAACAGTCATCTCAATGCTTGTGTGGTATGGGAAGCTGACGATGCGGGCCAGTTTGACATAACCGAAACGGATACAGGCAAAACATACAATGAGGGATTTGTAGAACGAAGAGACAAAATCAAAAATGGACAGAGTTTAGAACTGATGGATCGCTTGCATTTGGACATGTGGTTACAAGAGAAGTATTTGCCGAACGGGGTGAATGTCCACCTGAGACTGAATCGCAGCAGTACCGCTTTCCATTTAGTGGCTGATAGTGCCGATTACAAAACCATCATCCAAGAAGCCAAACTCTACGTACGACGTGCGGAAGTGCTACCTAAAGTGGGAAACGACATCAGTCAGACGTTGAGCAGAACGACCGCCAAGTATCCGATACGACGCGTGGAAGTAAAAACCTTCACCATTCCTGCTGGACAGCGATCCATGATCGAAGATCATCTGTTCCAAGGGCAGTTACCAAAACGTTTAATCCTTGGTATGGTCGAGAATACAGCCTTCAACGGAGCCCACGATCAAACTCCGTTTGAGTTTAAACATTACAAAGTGTCCAAGATTGAAGTCAGTAGCGATGGCAAGACCTTGTGTACCCGACCTTTTGAACCTGACTTTGACAAGAAGAATTACTTGAGGTCGTACTTGTCCCTGTACGAAGCCACGGGACAGTTAGGGACCAACACCAGGCATGGCATTACATACGAAGATTATGCAGGAGGCTATGCTTTGTGGGCTTTTGATTTCACTCCAGACCAAGGTAGCGACGAAGGACATTTCCACCCTATAAAATCCGGCCAGATTCGTGTGGAAATTCAGTTTGCAGAAGCTCTACCCCACACGGTGAACGTCCTCCTGTATGCAGGATTTGACAATACCATAGAAATCAACAGTTTAAGAGAAGTCATTCTAGATTATTAGAAGCTATGGAAGACTGTTATCCCTGTTTACCTGGTGGAGAAACTTTAGACATGGAATGTGAGGAGACCGTGGAAGAAGAATCCCAAGACAAAGACGAAGAAGTTATCATGATGAAGTCAAGATGGCCAGAACAAGAAGCGCATTTAGTCTCCTGTTTTGCCAAACGCTTGGTCGAAAAAATTACGGAATTGATCAAGAAAGATTGCTATGGATGTCAAAACGATCATCCCAGTCAAATTTAACACGATAAATGCCTGATGCTGAGTCAAGAAGAAAACTTGGACGAGTATCTGGACGAAGCTTGGAGTCTCATCTCGGACGAAGTCGTGTTGCATCAGTGGTATAAAGACTTGCGTGAACATTCTTGTCCACCATTAGCCACTCAAGAGATCCATCGTATCGAAGCTCTCCTGAATCAGAGTGGGGAGACGAAGCGAAGAAACGGTTATTTGTCAGACATTTTTAAGCAAAAAGTCAGGATCGAATTGATCACTTATTATTACCTGTGAAGAAAAAAACAAGACAAACCATGGATACCTGGGAACTTTATTACTTTTTGAACCACAGCTCGTATACAGCTTCTTGGAATCCTGTAGTATGTGCTAAAGATGAACTCCCTCATCGCAAACCTCAAGACCATGTTATGTGATCAACACGGACGACAGACATCTCCCAGGACCCCACTGGGTAGCCGTCTACTTTCCTCAAGAAGGATGTGTGGAATATTTCGATTCGTATGGATTGCCCCCTTTGGAAGACGATATTATTGACTTTATGAGAAGAAATGCTCAGACCACACAATTCAATAAAGTGAAATTATAAGGCACAGATTCCTTGGTGTGTGGACAATATTGTGTGTATTTTCTGCATCATCGCAGCCTGGGCTATTCCTTAGAACATGTAGTAACTCATTTTGATCCTCGTTCTTCTTCTAGAAACGATGTGAAAGTAGATCGATGGTTTTGTGACCATTATACTGGTCTTTTGTCTCAAGCTAGGAAATGTAGTGTCCATCAATGGCCTAATGACTTCCAACAGTGGAAATCACAATTTCATTCACAACGTTGCCAGCCCTGTCCAAAATGATGTGTTAGTTGAAAAAAATGTTTGTGATTTGAAAAAAATGTTTGATGTTATATTGTTAGGTTATTGTTAAAATGTTATAGTTACTTGTTAGTGTTAAGTGATTTTGAATAAAAATGTTGTGTTTGGAAGAAAAAATGTCTTTGTGGTTTGTTTTGCTATAGGAATCTTGAAGCATTCTCTTTGACTTCTCTCTATCCCTCCCATGGCACTAATTAAACGTTCCGACTCGAAAACCGTGTAGGGATGTTTTCCTTCACGTCCGCGCTTTGACCATAAAAACGGGGTAGTCTCCAGTCTAACCATCCATTGTCGACTCATCCTCCTATGAAGATGTGCTCCAGACTAGCTAAGCTAAAGGAAGCCTACGTGAATTTGCATAGGGTCAGACACAGTCTGATACCGAAGCCAGAAGAGACAGAGAATGTGAGAATGTTAAAAGTCACTGAAGACCTGATAGAAGAGCTCTTCAGAGAAGAAATTAAGAGGGAGAAAGAAGAATGGACAGAGAAGTACAGACTTCAGAAACAGCAGAGAGAGCAGCAACAGCAACAACAGCAGCAACAGCAACCTGAACCTGACAGAGGCTTTGTCGACTGTCGTATCGACACCAAAGAGTTTTTCTTCTCTTTCCGAAGAAGCAGACCTTATCCTGTGAGAAAGCCTGTCGTCAGAGGAGGCCGCCATCTTAGAACCTATAAAAGATGGCCATAGCAAACAAAAAAACAGCCCTTTTCAGGGCTACCCCAACCTCTAGAAAAGAAATAATAGTTAAAAAAATAGAAGTGGGTATATAAACACATGAATTATTTATCTTGCTTAGATAGTGTGTGTGATTGTAAGCGCTCACGTACGTTTGTGTGAATAGTAGATTATGATAATGTTTTTTTGTTGTTTGAAGTGTGGGAATAGTAGATTTGGGTTTGATTTGACTGCTTTAGGTATATGGATAGTATGTTATTTCTTTAATGAAATCTTTTTTAGAATAGTGATGGGTAGTAAAAAAGTGAGTGAGTGTTTCTTTTAGGTCCGCGCGTTTTAGACCATACTGTAGGTAATATAAGTTTAGGGTTTTAGGGGGATGTTTTCCTTCACGTCCGCGCTTTTCGTATAAATAAAAAACTTATCGTCAGTCGGGCTACCCATCGTTGACCTGTTAACAGCAATACAATGAATACAAGGATTGTAAAACTTCTAGAACTCCAGATGCACCTGGAATATGCCAGGCTTATAGTGAATGAGCTGGCTGCGGAGGCCGTTGTTGAAGAAGGGAGAATAAAAGAGGAAGAGGTACAAAAAAGGAAAAAAGAAGAGGAGGAAAAGAAAATAGGAGAGAGGATGGTCTACAATATACTAGAGACAGAGGATTGGAGTAAAGAGGCTACTCATCCAGCCTCTGCACTCCCATCTAAGAGAGTCAACTGGAAAGATTGGAGTAGAAGATGTGTGTGTGGTGCCAGGCCGGGGAGGTGCCATCATTAACCAGGTGTAGTGGAGTTCTTAAAAAACAGCCCTTTTCAGCGCTACCCAAACCTTTAGAAAAGAAATAACAATCGATTTGCCAATGTGTGTATGTACAGTAGTGTGAACATAAACACTGACTCTTTTTTTGTTAGTGTGAGTGTATGTGTTTGTGTTTGTAAGCGCTCACGTACGTTTGTGCGGATAGTAGATTATGGATATGTTTTTGCTGCTTGTCGTGTGTGTGGATAGTATAGTTTGGGTTTGATTTGGCTGATTTGAGTGTGTGTGGATAGTAGATTATGGTTATGTAATTTGTCTAGTCATTACTGTGTGGATAGTAGATAATATGACAAGAGAAAAGTCGGATGTTTTCCTTCACGTCCGCGCGTTTTAAGTGATAATCTAGGTAATATAAGTTTTTGGGTTTTAGGGGATGTTTTCCTTCTCGTCCGCGCTTTTCGTATAAGAACCCACAACATTCGTCGTTCGTGCCATATACAGGAAAAACCAAGTTGGCCAACAGCTACGGAAAACACATAGGACCAAAACCTCACAACCCAAATTGTTACTACTGTCGGGAGCCTGAAGACCTGCACCATATCTTTAACATATGTTACAAATTACGGAAAGAAAGGGAAATTTTCAAAACGGAACAGAATAAAATAGGATCGACGAGTACATATCCAGAATTCCTCAATAGCACAAACCCCAACTTAAACACCACATACAACAATATCATTACTTTCCTTAAAAAAACTGAAATTTATACAAAAATTTAAATATAATTAATTAGGAACTGGGACGGCCGGATAGGTCTGGTGGGTTCACAGCCTAACACGACCGTTCAGGGACCTGATAAACTAAAACAAACTAAGGAATTACTTTCATTAAAAAACCGAACTTTATACAAAATTTAAATACAATTAATTAGGAACTGGGACGGTCGGATAGATCTGGTGGGTTCACAGACTAACACGACCGTTCAGGGACCTGATAAACTAAAACAAACTAAGGAATTACTTTCATTAAAAAACCGAACTTTATACAAAAATTTAAATACAATTAATTAGGAACTGGGACGGTCGGATAGATCTGGTGGGTTCACAGACTAACACGACCGTTCAGGGACCTGATAAACTAAAACAAACTAAGGAATTACTTTCATTAAAAAACCGAACTTTATACAAAAATGTAAATACAATTAATTAGGAACTGGGACGGCCGGATAGATCTGGTGGGTTCACAGACTAACACGACCGTTCAGGGACCTGATAAACTAAAACAAACTAAGGATAAATCCAAACAATTATAAGCAAAACAAATCCACTGGCTGATAAAACTTTACAAATAACAAGAATAAAATAAAAAACACCAACCATAAAAAAAAAAAAAACAACTAGTACAAAAACCAGGAAGAAATGTACAGGGGGGTAGGTGGTGAAAATAAAATCCTACTCCACTCCTCCTTACCTATCCTTCTCCTAACATCCTAACCAACAGCTACAAAAACTCTTTTCTCTATACATAGGTGACAGCCAAGATAAACCTAGATATAACTATGTAATCCCAAAAATAGAACGCATAAGGTGGTCGCAAGAATAGACCATCAGGGATACCCTTATTAAGACCCCAAAACTTACACATATGAGGTAGTCGAAAAACCCAACGACTATCAGGGCCGGCGGCACAATGCTGCAAATGTAACAATAACATAGAACAATACCCCAAAACATTACAAGCATAAGGTAGTCAAAAAACCCAATGACTATCAGGGCCAGCAGCACAAGGCTGCAACCAAAACTTATAACTAGAAAAATAGGACCCTAAATAATTACTCAATAAGATGGAAAAAACACCAATTCCATCCAGGGCCAGCAGCACAATGCTGCAAAACAAACCAATCAAATTGCTGTCACCTATTAGCTAACATCTACCTCGATAAACTCTACCTCTCTTAAAAACAGCACAGAGTTTTTTTATTCAAATTCCAAAAGACGGAAATTTAGAACAAATATCCTGGATCGGAAAAACCCTGCTAACCTGTGGCAAGACAACTCCGCCCGAACCCGACCACTTTCACCCCTTACCACGGACAGACATCAAAACCCATACGTGCAGTGCACGCATCATAAATTAAAACGCGAACTAGATCGGGTCCAATCCCACTGGTCGCTCATCAATGCAAATGAATGACAGAGTGCGTGCTGGGTCCAATCCCACTCATACAAACAAAAATATAGGCCTTACAATCAGGTTGATATGTACACAAAAGTACTTCGAGCTGACGGCCCAATCAAAAAGTGTTCTGTGAACACATAAATGCCTGGAGGAAGTGGCACCATTCCTTCCCCCAGGAGCAATCAAAAAGGTGCCTGTGGCACCACAAACCAGTGGTACATGCTCATTGCGAGCGCACACCACTATAATCCAACTCAACAACAACAAACAATCGTTCGTGCCATTCTACGGAATAAGCGAATGGAAAATGGTAGCTGTATCTGACCTGTTCAACAACTTAAAGAAAACATACTATTGGATGATAGACAGTGAATATGTAGTGGAAAGAATTGAAAGAGAATGGAGGATAAGAAACAGTCTGGACTTTGCTAACAAACTAAAAGTAGCCAGAGAGAAGATAGAAGAGTTAATAGAAGAAGAAGTGAAGAAGTTGAGAGGGTTTATTAATCCTCCCTATGTCAAAACTGGAATGTTAAAAGAGGCCTTGGATAATGTTGTAGAAGTAAGGTCTTTTTTGGAAGGAATGGTGAAATGGTCAGATTGGCCCTTTGTCAAAAGGGGTCTGGAAAAGCTGAAGAAAGCTGAAGAACTAATCAGAAAAGTGATGGTGGAAGAAGTAAAGAAGATAAAGGAGAAATGGAGTAAAGAAAGAAAGAATAAGGAAAATTTAAAGAAAAAGGAAGAGTTTGAGAGGCTCAATTAGAATTGGATAAAAGTTCAGGAAACGTTAAGAGCTCTAGGCCATCCTGACTGGATGCCAGAAAAGGAGAAGAAGAAGACAGGAATAGTGGCAAAAGTGAGAAGATGGTTGAAGAAGTATAGGAGTTAGAAGAAGAAAAAGAAGAAGAAACCCAAAGGCCCTTTTCAGGGCCCCTTCATAGGTCTCGAAAAGATCTTGACTTTCATTGCCTACCCCATTTTTTCTTAAAAATACAGACCCACCCTGTTAAATTTCCATTGTCCCTAGACAGGCCCACGATTTATTCCCATGTTAATTTCCCTTGTCGCTAAACAGGCCCAAAATATATTCCCCATGTTAATTCCCTTTTGTCGCTAAACAAGCCCAGGGGTTTTTGCCCATGTTAAATTTCCCTTGTCGCTAAACAAACCCAGGGTGTTTTTTAATGCTAATTCCCATTGTCACTACTACCATCTTATTTCTTGACTGACAAATGAGGATGTCAACTGTCATGTTTTTGTGTACATTGTTAAATTTAATTTTTCATTTGTTAACGCACACTAAGGCCTCTATCGACACAAAAAGAGATTTAGAGCCGCGATCAATCGGAACGTCCATTATATATATATATATATATATATATATATATATATATATATATATATATATATATATATATATATATATATATATTCCTGTACAAAAAGCAATTTCGCATAAAACATCATATAATTACCTATAACCTCTTTCCCACTTACAGTTGACACAAAATATAATTACCTGTATCAGTCGCTAAAATAAGACACCCCCACCCCACCAAAAAAAAACAACGAAATAGAGCCTATTCTGTTTTTTATATCTTGCATAGTTTCTGTTGTTCTTATTGTTTTATTTTGCAAAATTGTAGTCATGACAACAGCAGTAACATCACAAAAGATATCCAGTCTAGCTTTATATTCTAAATGTTCTGACAGAACGAGGTAAGTAAACGCATCGTAGTAAACAAGGTACAATTTGGGTTGGCCGTCTTTATTTCTTGATTTGTACATGAGTGTCTGCATCAGCTGAAATTTCAGGTAAAAGCTATAAATTTGCAACAACAAAAAATCATCAAGTTAATAAAATAAGTGTAATTCCATCTCTAAGTCCTTTTTCGTGGAGTGTATTTCTCTCTTGAATGCAAGTTAAATAAAAGATCAATTAAAAACATGCACAGTGTCCCCTTCTGGAATCTTTTTTTTTCTCTCACTAATACAATCAACAATACGGCAGCCGTCTTTCCTGTCGGAGGCCCATTGGTCATTTAGAAGAAATTAAAGTTACGTCGCTGGGAGCGTTGTAAACAGTCTCATTGAAATATATGTATATGGCGCGTCAAATACTACAGCTGAGCTGGTTCGAGTAATCTATGAGACATCACAAATGAATTAGCATTGGATATAAAGTGTCGAAAATGATATTGTTTATATCAGCTGATATATCGCTTTGGAAGAACACATGCTCTTTGATTCATAATTTGCAAAGAAAATCAAAGAAAATACATATTTTTTCAATGTTAGTGGTTATGGAACTGTGCATTAGCGTTTGGGATTATTTTTATGCACGTGAATTAAAAGGTGCATTATTATCCATTGTAGATCTTCTATTGGCCACAATTTAAGGTCAAGTTTCCAAATTCTACTGTGCTGCTAAGCATTGTACTGAATTCTGATGTGATATGCGATACTGCTCTCTATTCCACTCTATCGTATGGTACTGTAATGCGCGGTACGGTGCTGTACAGCACCGTACCATATTGTACTGAATCTTACCGTGTTGTGCTGCGTTACATTGTACAATGCCTCGTATGTCTTCGTTACCCTTTCGGTGCTCGTCACACCGCAGAAAACTAGCAACCTCTGTCTTAGAGAAAGTAATGAATACTTCTTTTTAATTCATAACGATCTTTGCCCATTCTGCATGGTCCACTGTTGTGTATGCTCACTGCTACGCACTCCGCCAAACGACTAACAAGTCGGGAGAAATAAATATAACTAGTTACCGGACTATGATATTGGTTTGCCAGTTTTGGCTTTGCTTTGCTGTGTAACGTTGTACTTAATTAGTGCGTGTTCTATTGCACTGTACTATGATGTGTCTTGCTTTTTTGTTATATACTGTACTTTACTGTATTGTGCGTTACTGAACTGCACTGCAATGTATTGCGCTTTCCTCCATCTGACTGTACTTTACTATCTTGTGCATTACTATAAGCTCCTTTTTTATCCAGAGCGAAGCTATACAGCAACTTAGACGACATGTCCAACACAAATCATATTCAAATGGAGACTTTAATGCACTCCAAAAAAGAAAGTAATCTGATATTCCCTAGCAAACAGTTTGTAATCCTGCGTTTTCCTGAGAATTTCATGTTAAAACAAATTCGTATTTTCCTGCCCTATGATTCCAAACTATTTATGGCAGAACATAAGCACGCGAGCAGATGCATCAAGGCCAGACCCTCCAACCACATGTACATTCTGAGGAATTTACCCAGCCAATAATCCAGTCCATCACAGCTAGAGAAGCAAAATTTAGTTGGATCAACAGAATAACAAAATCCCCAATTCCAGACCAATTGGAAAAAATTCTTTCAACAAGCAATCATTCACAATAGGACACTAAATGTCGTTTTAAATAGACCAAAACGAAATTTCTTTTTGAAACGACCGATTGAGCGCGCGATACATTTACAAGTCCAAAGGTCACTGTGCGGTGTTATATGCGTATGGGCAGTTACTGTGTATTTGTTACATACGCTGGTGTATCTACTTCGGAATCAAGCAGAAATTCAATTTCTTTGTTTCTTATAATATCTTCTCTTTATTACTCAATTTTTGGTGGGCAAGCAAAATGATTATATAATAAAAAGGTTGCTACATTTTGTATGGGAGAATATGCACTGGGTTTTTTAATGAGCAGTACGGCATTTCAAACGTCGTGCGGTGTAGTTCAGAAAACCTCATTCGTATTTTCCCGTACAAATGCAATAACTTATAATTACTGAACTGCACTGGAATACATTGTTCCTCACTCCATTATTATGTACTTTACTGTTGTCACGGAATTGTATAAATTCTTTTATTTATTAAATACATGTACTCGGGTTTCGTTTTTTCTGTACAACGATACCCGAGGGTGATTTATGTATATTGCGTTGTATTTCGAAATAGTGAGTTCGGTTCATCCTATGTCGCACGCGCGAAGTGCTCTCGATGGGAAGAACCGAATGCCTTCAGTGCACAGACTGAATCTGTGTATAAATACCTCACAGTAGGTAAAACCCTTTACATTACGAATAGTCTTGTCAGTCAGCGGTCTACTTTAAGGATTTGCACATCTTCAGCTGTAGAGGTATCTGTCCAGAGTGTCTGGAGTGATTAGAGTGGCCAGTGTGGTCAGAGTTGTCGGACTGATCGGAGTGACCCGAGCGTTCAAAGTTATCGGAGTGATCGGGATCGACGTGGTGCAAGCTGTAAAGCCAACCACAGGAATTAACCGTAGCAGCTGTGAAGCTGAACTGTAGCAGCCGTGGAGTTGAAATAAAGTGTGATGATGACGGAGTGTATCTCCTTACATATAACCAATTAGCCGTTGGCTAATTTTGGGGTTCGTAAAACCTATTGTATCTTTCGGGATTGTAAAGATAATTTGTATATCTGTCCCTTTTTATTTGCATAATTTCACTATCTGGGTGAATTCAATTTACTACATGAGTAAAATTCTACACTGTTTGCTAGCTGAGTAAACTATATCCATCTTTTCATGGTGAAATCACTGTGACCCAGACACCCCTTGACTTTGTATTTTGTAAAGTAATTTATTGGTATTTTTCATTATTAAGTCTGTGCGTCCTTATGTTAATTAATCAAATATTTGGATTATATCTACGCACACGTTATTCATAATTAATTATTCATTCAATTCATTATTAAACAGTGTATTTATATCATCGTCAAAAGTGTTCTGTTGTGAATCCGGAAACCCCACCCGGTTATCTTGTTACAACTGTAGTGTTTATTACAGAAATACACTAAAAATATATTGCACTACATTCCACCAATCTTTATTGCACTGTACACTTTTGACTAATTAACACGTATGAGCTTAATGCCGTAGTCGAATGCTACTGTGGTCTATTTAACTGAACGACGTATGGAGAGTTATGTGTTATTACTATCCATCATTATCAATGTATACTGTATTATTCTGACAGCTTAAAATATATAAATCATTTATCTATCACAGTCTGTCTTTTGTTTTTTGGGGGTTTTTTTGTTGGTTTTTTTTACTTTTTTCAAAAGGAAATTACATTGCAATAGACCTACTTGTGTGAATTTGGAACATTGTGCTCTTATTTGGATCACATTTTTACACTATAAACTGCCACGCTGCAGACATCGTAAAGATATGACTGGAAAATTGTTAAAGCTACATTAAAGTCCAAATCACACGCACAAATATATTTCTAACAAAGATTTATATATATGCGCAGTGGCTAGCGAGTCTACGATGAAAACATCCGGTAAACTTTACCTCGTTGTTTAACATGACAATTGTCACAGTTATGGGCTTTTAAATTATGAGTTCATGAGGGCATTTCGACAATGATGTTACGCTAGTTGGTAAAAGTTTGAAGGATACATTACGGAAATATTCCATAGATCTCCATGAAATATATTGTTTCACAAATTTCATGTTATGCATTTTAACATCCATAGAAAAAGTGTTATTATTGCACCTAAGTTTGGTTCTGACCAGCAGGAAATTAATACATTCATCCAGTATTTCTCTAAGAAGCTTGTTAATGGACATCTTGATGAAAAACTAAACTTTGCACAGCAGTAATCTACACTTGAGCAGGCAACTTTTCCTATGAATGACCAAACAAGTTGATTTGATGTATGTGGTTCTATTATTCCTGTCTTAAATAAGTGCTTCTAACTTCTTCCCTTGGATGACGGAGTTTCCGCTACTGAATTTTGTAACGGTGTTCCGAATTAGTTCCAATCTTGAAAGTGCTGATGTACCAAATCGTGAAGACTATTAATCATAGCATCAGCATGACTTAGACGTCATTAAATCTGTATTTGGTAGGAAAACAAAAGAACGTTTAGTTGAGGTAGATACTTATAAAGATCAATGTAAACAGATAACCTCATAAACTCATCAAAGCTGTACAATATCGAGAGGGAGAGAGAGAATGGTGATATAACGAAGTGCAGCTCCGCTCCTGTTTTGCTTTTGTTTGTTTAATGCGTGTCTACAAAAACATGACAGTAAAAAAATACATAATTTGAATCTAACCAAACTTCTGATTTAATCAAAATCAAAAAGCCTTCTTACCTTAAAAAGAAACAAAACTGGGATCTAACAAATGTGTTTGGATTGTGCGCACAATTTTCTGCGTGATTTTGCCATTCAAAATTTTATCTCTTAATCTGAATACTTGAAACGTGTGCAGCTTGCACTGAATTGTTTTATAAGGAAGACGTCGCCGATACTGTTTACGAAGCTACGGTCTGGACATTGGTACTTGAAGTAGCTTTCAGCTTTATTTCCCAGTAGGATATCCTGTGGGAAAACTTATCCTTTCCATATTTGTGAATAGAATATCTTCACTTTTATGATTCTTCGTTCATGAAATTGCGCAAATTGATGGCTAAAACTCGGTCAAATGTTAGATAACAACTATTTTCGAAATGTTTTCGAGAGACAGTTGCGGAAGAGTCAGATCAAGAGACACAGGTGCTTGTTTTTTACGTGAAAATACACGTCTCATGACAACCCTGTGGGTTATTTTTGCAAATGATAATCGTGCATACATCAACGAATGGAAAATGAAGAAACATTACATTCTTCCATAAAATCATATTTTATAAATGCTTCTCAATATCAAGGTGATAAAGATATGTATTATATATTGTATGATGCTCTTGAAAAATAAATATATTGAATATTTGATCCAAGAAATATTTATATCCTTCTTTCTGATTCTAAATTCAGAATAATATAGCCATAATTACAACTTATAATACGTACGATTTAATGATTTATATACTTTGTTTAAAAAATATTCCCATCTTCGTTCGAAAAAAAGAGATAACAGTAAATATATTTCAGCGTATATGTACGATCAGAAAAAAAGGAATCGTGGTTCTCTTGTGTTTCCAAACCTGAAAAACAACAGATATGACTTGAAGTAATTTTGTTTTAAAATTCATGTCAGTGTACCTTGGAACTGAAACAGTGAAAGAAACTCTGTATGTTACGTCATATTTAATAAAATTAATGTGGGTTCCCCGAAGCAAACGTTCTTTCTAAATGAAAACTGCAAACATTTCAAGTCTTTGTCTGATTCAGCTTTACGAGGTTTGTACTGATTCCGAAAAATGGTAAGTAAGGCAATGAATTCAAGTTCTGTGATAGCAATTTAAAGCATGTACATTTTACCAACACTTTACCTTAACAATTGTTTCCTTAGAACCTTTTCAACGTACATACATACATGCATACATACATACATACATACATATATACATACATACATACGGACAGACAGACAGACAGACAGACAGATAACAAAACGTATAAATCTACGGTTCACAATATTTTTGTGACACTTCGGTACTACATTATGGATCTGAAGAGGACATTTGCAGATTCCATCCCTGTAAAATATAGATCATCAACGACCTTGTATGAACCAGTGACTGTGAGTCGCAGAGAAACCAAAAATATTCACTCGGCCTGCCCAGACTGCATCCTGTATATCTAATTTGCAGATATCAGTCTGGATAAAATACAGCAAAAGCTGCGCCCTCTTGCGGATTGTTTTTCTCAAGCTGATACGATTTGATCTTATCCCATAAGTCAGTATTGGTAGGATTTAGGTCAATGTGCTTGACGTCAAAATGACGACAGACCCATACAACCTAGAGAGATCTTATTTTATAACTGACAAATGAGGATGTCAACTGACATGCTTTCGTGTACATTGTAAAATTTAATTTTTCATTTGTTAACGCTCACTAAGGCCGTTAGTGACACAAAAAAGTTTAGAGCCGCGATCAATCGGAACGTCCATTATATATATATATATATATATATATATATATATATATATATATATATATATATATATATAAATTTCGCTTACTCCATCACATAATTACCTATAATATATTTCCCACTTACAGTTGACACAAAATATAATTACCTGTATCAATCGCTAGAAAAAAGACCCACCACCACCGAAACCGCCCCCCCCCAAAAAAAAAAAAAAAAAACGGAATAGAGCCTATTCTGTTTTGATATCTTGCTTATTTTCTGTTGTTCTTATTGTTTTATTTTGCATAATTGTAGTCATGACAACGGCAGTAACATCACAAATGATATCCAATATATCTTTATATTCTAAATGTTCTGACAGAACGAGGTAAGTAAACGCATCGTAGTAAACAAGGTACAATTTGGGTCAGCCGTCTTTATTTCTTGATTTGAACATGAGTGCCTGAATCAGCTGAAATTTCAGGTAAAAGCTATAAATTTGCAACAAAAAAATCTTCAAGTTAATAAAATCAGTGTATACCAGATCCTTGCGAATTCTGTCTCTACTGCTTGAAATTCCATATCTAAGTCCTTTTTCGTGGCGTGTATTTCTCTCTTGAACGTAAGTTTAAACAAAGATCAATTAAAAACATGCACAGTGTCCCCTTCTGGAACCTTTTGTTTTTCTCTCACTAATACAATCAACAATATGGCAGCCGTCTTTCCTGTCGGAGGCCCATTGGTCATTTGGAGGAAAATAAAGTTTCGTCGCTAAGAGCGTTGTAAACAGTCTCATTGAAATCTATGTATATGGCGCGTCAAATACTGCAGCTGAGCTGGTTCGAGTAAGCTATGAGACATCAAAAATGAATTAGCACTGGATATAAAGTGTCGAAAATGATATTGTTTGTATCAACTGATATATTGCTTTGGAAGAACACTTGCTCTTTGAATCATAATTGGCAAAGAAAATCAAAGAAAATATATACAGTAGTTTCAAATGTTAGTGGTTATCAACTTGTGCATTAGGGTTTGGGACTATTTTTATGCATGAGAATTAAAAGGTGCACCATTATCCATTGTAGATCATCTATTGGCCATAATTTAAGGTCAAGTTTCCAAATTCTACTGTGCTGTTAAACACTGTACTGAATTCTGCTGTGATATGCGATATTGCTCTTTATTCCACTGTATCGTATGGTACTGTACTGCGCGGTACCATATTGTACTGAATCCTACCGTGTTGTGCTGCGATACACTGTACCATGCTTCGTTTGTCTTCGTTACGCTTTCGGTGCTCGTCACACCGCAGGAAACTACCAACCTCTGTCGTAGGGAAAGTAATGAATACTTCTTTTTAATTCATAACGACCCTTGCCCATTCTGTATGGTCCCCTGTTTTGTATGCTCCCTGTTAAGCATTCCGCCAAACGACTAACAAGTCGGGAGAAATATATATAACTAGTTACTGGACTATGATATTGGTTTGCCAGTTTTTGGCTTTGCTTTGTTGTGCAAGACTGTACTTAATAATTATGTGTTGTATTGCACTATACTATGATGTGTCTTGCTTTTTATGTTATATACTGTACCTTACTGTATTGTGCGTTACTGAACTGCACTGCAATGTATTACGCTTTCCTCCATCTGACTGTACTTTAATATCTTGTGCATTACTATCAGCTCCATTTTTATCCAGAGCGAAACTATACAGCAACTTAGACGACATGACCAACACAAATCATATTCAAATGGAGACTTTAATGCACTCCAAAAAAGAAAGTAATCTGATATTCCCTAGCAAACAGTTTTTAATCCTGCGTTTTCCTGAGAATTTCATGTTAAAAACAAATTCGTATTTTTCCCGCCCTATGATTCCAAACTATTTATGACGGAACATAAGCACGCGAGCAGCTGCATCAAGGCCAGTCCTTCCAACCACATGTACATTCTGAGGAATTTACCCAGCCAATAATCCAGTCCATCACAGCAGAAGCAGAATTCAGTTGGATCAACAGAAAAACAAAATCCCCAATTCCAGACCAATTGGAAAAATTCTTTCAACAAGCAATCATTCACAATATGACCCTAAACTTAAATAGACCAAAACGAAATTTCTTTTTGAAACGACTGATTGAGCGCGCGATACATTAACAAGTCCAAAGGTCACTGTGCGGTGTTATGTGCGTATGAGCAGTTACTGTATATTTAACTACGCTTGTGTATCTACTTCGGAATCAAGCAGAAATTCAATTTCTTTGTTTCTTGTAATATCTTCTCTTTATTATTCAACTTTTGGTGGGCAAGCAAAATGATTATATAATAAAAAGGTTACTACATTTGTATGGGAGAATATGCACTGGGTTTTTTATGAGCAATACGGCATTTCAAACGTTGTGCAGTGTAGTTCAGTAAACCTCATTCGTATTTTCCCGTACAAATGCAGTAACTTATAATTACTGAACTGCACTGGAATACATTGTATCTCACTCCATTATTCTGTACTTTACTGTATTATTTATGATTTATGATAGAAATACACTAAAAATCTATTGCACTACATTCCACCAATCTGTATTGTACTGTACACTTTTGACTAATTAACACGTATGAACTTAATGCCGTAGATGAATGTGTGATGTGATGTGATTTGGATTTTTAACGTAGCTTTAACAGTTTTTCAGTCATATCGCTACGATGTCTGCAATGTGGCAGTTTATAGTGATGTCTAGCACTGTGGCATCATGCTGCAGACATGTAGCATGATGTCCCACCCAGTCACATTATTCTGACACCAGGTCAACCAATCCTAACACTAACCTCTTAATACTGAGCGCCAAGCGAGGCAGCTGTTAGTACCATTTTTATAAGTCTTTGGTTTGACTCGGTCAGGGATCGAACCCACGACGTCCCGCATCCAAGGCGAACGCTCTAACCACTAGGCCACCGGAGCGGTCTCGTAGACGAATGCTACTGTGATAATGATGGAAAGTAATAACAAAGAACTCTCCATATGTCGTTCAGTTAAATAGACCACCGTAGACGAATGCTACTGTGGTCTATTTAACTGAACGACATATGGAGAGTTCTGTGTTATTACTTTCCATCATTATCAATGTATAATGTATTATTTTGGTAGCTTAAAATATTTAAATCATTTTTCTATCACAGTCTGCCTGTTTTGTTTGTCAAAAGGAAACTACATTGCAATACACCTACTCGTGTGAATTTGGAACACTGTGATCTTTTTTTGCACCACATATTTGGATTCAGGTAATCAAACTGTACTGTGCGAAAACGAAATAACGACATCAACGTTTTGCTGTAACTGTCTTATTTGTTACGTTCTACGAAAAAAAGAAATCTCAAAAGTTCTTGGCATATTAATGTAACTGGTTTCGGAAAATTGATTCCATCGGTTGATTAGACTTAAGTTTCTACTTCATTTCTATTCTGAGCAAATTTTCTGGTAAATGTATTAAAAGCGAAGTTCCTATTACAGATGTGCCCTATTGTTTTGGGTTTTGTTTTTGTTGGTTTAGTTGTTAAATTACTGACAGTTACAATGGCGTTCCTTCTGTACTTATTGCCGTAAATCTAATAATTTGATTGAAATAGTTTTGCAAATTGAGTTGTCTTCAATATGTATAATTCCAGTATCCAAGAGATGCCCACGTGCGAAACCGTGCCTCCTGACAAACCCATACAGCCAACGCATCTTATCTAGATTGCACCCAAAGGAAAAATCTGAGCAAATAAATATGGGATATTAAGTTCTACTAGTCTGTGATTAAATTGGTGTACAAAATGACCTTAATCAGTTCAAGGTTACAAAACTATATCATTCTGATTATTACTGGGATTGTTTATAACACAATTTGTGTTCTTTATTTGTCTTCATTTTGCTTGTTTATTTATAAGAGACATCTCGAGTGTATGTGTAATTTGGATTGTTTAACGTAGCTTTAACAATTTTTCAGTCATATCGCTATCATGTCTGCAGTGTGGCAGTTTATAGTGATGTCTAGCACTGGGGAATCATGCCATAGATATGTGCATGATGTCCCACCCAGTCACATTATCCTGACATCAAGCTGACCAGCGAGGCAACTGTTAGTACCTTTTATAAGTCTGGTGTATGACTCGGCCGGGGTTCTAACCCTCGACTTTTTGCATCCGATGCGGACGTTCTAACCATTAGGCCACCGGAGCCGTTGGAGACATTATCCAGTGAGATCAGCTAGTTATTTCGCGATGGAGCCTCGCGGCTTCAAAACAATTTCATGAACGTCCAGGATTGATGTTTGCAGTTTTCCAGTATGATCTCGAAACATTACAAGCTCGCCAGGGTTGACGTCAATAACAATATGGCTGATAAACTCAGTCAAATCGGCTTTGGTGGCAAACCTGGTTAAATCCTCAGGACAGTGTTGAATCACTGCGCTATGGCGTCCATAAATGTGAACAGGCATTTCGTATCCTATCAAGCGCAGTTTCTAAATGACAATGCAAATGATTATTTGCTTGCGGTTTGCGGGGTCGGGATTGAGGAAGCTTTGTCTCCCACGAGTGCAAGCACTGCTTCAACAAGATGTCGACATTCGTGATCGTTCACCCGTTTGCAACGGTAGGGTTATATAAAACATTAATGACACGCGGGCACCAACGAAATATCGATACATAAGTAATCAATAACTTCATATAAAACATAAAATAAGTCGAGATTTTACCACGTATGCATCCCAACGAGTGTTAGGTCCTGCTATAGAATCCAGATTAACGATGCTGGAAATCATCGTCGCGGATTCATCCAGCATAAAAAAGACCGCAAATGTTTGACTGACTTAGTCTCAACGAGGCCACAGTAGCATTCCTTTTCCTCTCGGGAACGTTAGGCTTCGACTAGATAGCAAAGCAGCATCAGATACTCCGATAAGGTCAAATTTTCTCCGTACTACTGTCTTCCCCCGTTTAATGGAGCAATAGTTTGCAACTGTACACATACAAGACTGGTCCGCTGATACCTTGTTGGGTAGTTATTTGATATGATAACTGCTAAAATTCGCCGTCATACGAGTATGTGGTGAGCGTCAGAAATGAGTGGCAGTCTGTTACCAAAATCCATAAACGAAAACAAACACATCTTTAGCCATTGAAGATGTTATTACATGAATCCATAATATTAATTCTACGACACAGCTTTGCATCAACGACACCATCAACACGCCAAATTGCATCAATTATGTCGCTCTTTCGATATAACATGGCAACGTGTTTGAACATTACTGCAAAACCCAAATATGTGACTGAGACGACTCGACCACGAAACCGGAAATGAGCAGCCATGAAGTTGACCTCGACGCTGATACAAATCAAGGTTGAAATTAGGATTAGAGAACATTAAATCTTCCATAGTATATAGAGTGACAGGGAACGCTTCGCTGCTCACAACCTGTCGTGTTATAAAAAGTACATAGTCTGCATATTCATTTGCGTCTTTGTGAAAAATCATAGATGGGCCAGCAGATTTTGCATAATCATAGATGGGCCAGCAGATCTTGCATAATCATAGATGGGCCAGCAGATCTTGCATAATCATAGATGGGCTAGCAGATCTTGCATAATCATAGATGGGCCAGCAGATCTTGCATAATCATCACTGAATACAGAGAGTCTGATAGTTGTCGTGACAATGTCAACGTTACCAAAAATGTTTCAATCGCCTTTCTGTCCATAAGATAACGTACGCTGATGAATAACGAAATGATACCGTTGCTGACAAATCTAACCTTACTCTGAAAGGCGTAATTGGCAAAGGCTTTGTCATTATGTACAATATTTCATTCAGTGTTAAAGGTCTCACACAGGAGAAATTAATGAGGCGTGTGATCACTTGTAACTCTATTCGGTCTTTTTTATTAGATACTTAGCCGGATATAAATAATACTGTATATCTATGTGCTGCAGTCTATCATCAAAGCTACGTCCATGTGAAATGCGGTATTGGGTACGTCTTTGAATTTCGCCATTACTTATAAATTATCGGCCTAGTTAAATCCCTTTTCTGAGACGGCTTTTCTGTCTTGGCACTGTTCGCAACAGTAGTTCGCCTCCCACTGCCACATTTGCAATCATCAAATCAGTCAGACATTACTGAACAGCTTTATTGAAGGTTATACTGACCGAGGCTGACATTGTTGCTGTTCAATATTTGATTGTGGCCGTAGTTTACATCCTATCGATTGGAATGCCTGCAATCTTAGATTTTTCAACCGATCCTAATCAGCGCTTTTGACGCTGTGAACTACATGCATTGAAACTTATTTAGTGATCACTGCAGGGCCTCGAGCACGAGCACTGTTTTAGATCGCCCAGACCATTTCTGTAATATGCCACGTAAACAGGTTTTCTCGCTTTGCCATCACGCAAGGGTACCACACGTCCACGTAGTAGTGTCTTTGTATTAAATATCACAAAGATGTTAAACGTATAGTTCTATCGTCAAGATCTCCCCGCTTAGGTCCACGTGTTACCGACCTGAACGACAAAGGTGAAACGAATGGAGTAATCGAGTTTAGGTCACTCGGGGTTACATTTGCAGTGAATTAGATTCCTCCATGCGAGTTGACACTGCATGAATGGTCGCTGGTGAACAAAATCGTCGTCGTATCTCAGCCATTATCACATTTGATGATGCCGCTTATGCTTTTATTAAAAGGTAAGTGTAGTTTATCTAACCGTATGAATTGTCAAAATTACAAACTCACAGTTCAATATCCAAAATACACAGTTCAGGATTAATACCCTTTGAACGATCTTATCTCTTGGCTTCTGCTCACTCTTTCCGATCAGGCTGTTGTTTCCAATCAAAACATAATGAGGCTACTCTAGGTAGCAATGCAATTGTCAATGAAATCCATTAAACATAAACATTTTAATTTATCACCTAGTTATTGTCTTACCCTATTCCGTGACAGTGCCACTACAAACTTGAACCGTGAAGACACAAAAGGCCATCAGTGATTAAATCGACACAGATTTTGTAGAAGTACACCATCGCAAGTTCAGCATGGACTCTTGATAGTTGTGTAAAAGTTGAAATGCTTAACTTCCCCGGACAAAATCGTTTGCTGGTCAAGTTATATTTCAGTACTTCAGTACGAAAGTATGTTCCACCGCAGATAGTGATAAACGTGAAAAATGATGACAACTGGTGTTTTAATGGGCTATCTGATCTACGCTGTATCCTGATTACGGTCATACTCAAACACACTGAAAGAACATGGATTAGCTCAAGTTTGGTATCACATAATTCCCTGTACAAGTTTCTGAAATCATACTAGAAAAGTTGCAAGAACTCAACCCCCTGTATCACCTTTAATATTTTGGTTTAGAACAAAGGCTTTAATGCAAAACGACTATCCTCACATTACAAAGCAAAGATTCACGTAGGAATACTGAGGCATATCGGGTATTGATGGTCAAAATTTTACTGCTGTGGAATCAGTTCGAAACCACAGCACACAGTCATACCAGATCCTGGCAAGTATGTTTTGAAATTTACCGGGGAGTAGCGGAAGATGAGGGTCTCGTATGTCATTTACTCCCACTTCAAATGTTTGAATGCTCCCATGAGATCAAATGAAAAAGAACCGTTCGAGGTTAAATCAAATACAACGCAAGCTGCTGACCAAGATTCGTGAGGATTTTGTTATGTTGTTGTCAGATGTGATGAAGCGACTGAGCCGCTAATGTTGTACCATGGCTAGTATTCGGTTGAAGCAGATATCAAATTTCTAGAAGGCACCACAAAATATATCGGACGACAGCTTGTTACGCCCGCGGAGATGATCATGTCCCGTGATGATATTCCTGAGTTTTCATAGCCACTCATTGCTGGATCGGTGAAGAAGCTTTCAGCTCTGACGACTGAACTTTATGTTCCATAGTTCGTGATCACTGTCAAACCACTGGTGAAAAACAGAGCAGCTGCATACGGCGCATACAACTTACAGTTGCGAATTTACCCTGGCGAAGCACAAATTCCGGTTGTGCTTCTAAACCTGCGCGGATACTATGGTTGCGTGACCAAGCAAGGAGTCTCAGCAGCGTCGAATGCACAAAGAAGTGTCATTCTCAGCAACATGGAAAACTACATAACGTTACGACTGGGTCGGATGCAGCTGACTGAATCACAGCAGTTTCTCAATTCGAGCCTGGACAAGCTGGTCATTAACCTTGCGGAAACTTCCCACGAGTGCGCACGAGATTTACAAACCCAGTGAGAATTTCATTGGTGACCAAGCTCTATTCTTAAATCTGCATACGCGAACATGAGCCTACACACAACTCTGCCATTTCAGTCTAATCTCCACAGTAGGCGGTTGACGTTGAACATTGAACAGTCATCGCTGAGAATGATTCTCGGTTGGCCCTAATATATTAATAAGAATCCCAAGGACAAACGAATTCTACGTACATGACCGGACGGTACCAGTCATAATTAAACCCGTGAGGCCGACAGCGGTAGTTACAGTTCAGGTTTAATAGCGTGAATTGCAGCCAGCAGTTGTTCATCTGGGGTAAATTGTCTCACAACCGACAGTGAGTCCTAATACTGTAAGAAAATCTGCTTTTTAATAAACAGCAATATATTTGATCCTTAACGACAATGATGTTGGCTTTTCCCGTGACGGGCGCTTTGGCGAGTCTACGTCGTAGCTCACGATAATACCCGGCAACATATCCACGTGGTCAGCAAAGCTAATTAGGCGACATGACTCCGGTACCGCATTTAATGTGTGGTGGAGCACCAGGACAATGAATAATGCGAACAAGTGGAACTTGCAGTATTCTGCTGAAAAATTCACGTTTTCCAAGGCATATGCCTTTGCATCAATTGCGCCCTAGTGCCACTGAAGTTGCCATATATGCACACAAAAATTGTATTTTTTTATATGAACAACTGTTTAACCATCCTCTCGATTCATGATGTTTGTAACAAAAAACGGCTTTCTATCATATTATATTACACAGATAGTATCCAGTGTTACTCCTACCAACCGTAATCATACTGGGCTCGTGGTAGTAATGTTAAAAGGCAAAGTAGCGCCCCGCAAGCAAGTTATTTTTCAACGTGGTAGCCTCCGCAACCTGGTATCTTATCTCTCTTCCTGTTAAGATACTATTTTCGTCAAGCATGTATTTGGTGAAATCACTGCACACTTACCGTTACGATAATGCAGTAGACCAATTCGAAGCTGACCATTCACTGACATTTCACATCCAAGAATTTCCAAAGTGTTGCAGTAGCTATCTATGAACCTGAAATTCTCTAGGATCACCGTATCATACCTGTGTATTAATATTATAGGTTATGTGTCTATGCGTTGGACCAAATTTTCACAGAAATGCCACGATTTCCTATGGCAACGTATCATAGTTATTACCTTAAATGAATTAATTGTTGTGCATATGTGTGAGTTTCTATAACTGATTTACCCATGGTGATTGTCGGTTTCGTCACTGTCTTCAATGGTCAGTTTAATGTATTCACTGTCTAGTCATTTCGATGTGTTCGATGGGTGTCTCTGTCGACGTAAGCGGTTTAAGTTTTCCTATATATTATCATTCAATATTGTTTCTGGCGTTTAATTTTATTCTTCGACAAGTTTTCATCGTGCTCGATCTAACTCGATAACTAACCCGGCTGATTCATTACGATGCTCCTGACATTTCTTTGAAAAACTTCATGACAGCTGTTGTGCCTCCTTGACTAATTGATGTGATGAATTCAAACTAGACGTTGATTCAGTCTTTACTGTGACGTTACAAAGCACATCACAGGTCTGGTAACTAAACAGTCACTCACTAACTATCAGTACTTGGCAAAAATTGAGTGTACACGTGTCACTTTAGGGAAGTTAACAATATGTGGAAATTAAACAAAAAATATAAATATTATGTAATGTTTTGAACTTCCCAGTTTAGCTGGTGAATTAGAGAGGGTTGTTTTATAATTTGTCAGTTTCGTCCGTACGCTCTCTAGTGATTGGGAATCTATTTGCTGTCTTGACCGGTTGTGGTAGAAGTACGTGGTTATTCAGTTTTATTTTGTAATGGAATCTGGCGTCAGACAATAAATCTCTGAGTTGAACGGCAAATTTATTTTATCGCATTCTCAAACTGCTGAATATATTGACAACATGTGCAACTTATTGATAGGCATGACAAATGTGTGCAGTGATACAAACTTCCTTTTCTGTGGTGTTTTTATCCGTCTCTACATCAAAGATGTACTTAATATTTTTTTTAAATGAACACCTCTGATCGTCTGTATTTTTTTTCTCGACATGCTCCCATTGCGCAAAATTGATCCACCACTGTGTATTATGTACTTGGTATATGCAGTTTGTCTAGCGAGACTGACCAGATCATACCTCTGGTGGAGACCCGGATGTAAACATGTGACGTCATTGTCATAGTTCCATAAAGCGGTCACTCGGGATCTTACAAGGTAATTAGACAATTACAATCGTTGCAGCCCTTATGAACATTTTTATCAAGGGTTTCCTTTCTACCATTTCCTCTTTTATGACGTCATTTAAGCTATAATTTCAGAATTAAAAAGGATTGACCTTGAAGTGACATTGACAAAATTCAAAAACATTTTCCAGTATTCCATCAAAATAAATTCAGGTAAATGTTTATACGAATGACCAATTGCCCCTTCTGAAAATTTTAACATACAAATTACTTGTTGGAAAGCTTTTTAATATTTTAGTCCCCGTAGAATTCGACATAAAGGTAACTGTACATTTTTAAAAAATGCACCCATTTAGTAAAAATGATAAATTGTATTAACCGGCCGTTTCTTCCGGGTTTAAAGATTTCTTTCGCTGAGGATAAATTGCACAAGAAGAAAGTGATTTTGGCCATGAAAATGGATTCGTTGTTTATCATAAACCCATATCTATTTAAGAAAGCCTTTGGGGAAGTCTTTTAATGACACTTTTGTGACAACGGTTTTCTCATTATCTTTCGTAATATTTTAGTAATAAAAAGAATCGAAGTTAATGGTGGAAATAAGAACCTGTTCCAGTCAAAATATTTAAAGGACGAAAGTTGACATCAGAGTTTAGATTTCCGAGTTAGTCTTAATTGCTCACGATACGAAATATCACTTTCAAATGGAGTATCACTAATAACAATAAGTGCAACGGAAATATTCGTTTTCAGTTGTGTGACTTGCGCATGCTTGGAAAGGGGTATTTATTACATACTACACGTAGACCAAATGTCATATCATGGTATGAACTTGGATTTCTTGTCAATCAGTTTAAAATCTAGATGTATCAAATATTAAATATAAAATATATACTTCTCTCTTGCATTTTGTAACGAAAAACGCATTGTTTTTACCTACAACCAACCAATGCTTCCTATGCATCAATGAAACAATGCGGTATAATGGGTGCAGCTTTATATATATATATATATATATATATATATATATATATATATATATATATATATATATATATATATATATATATATATATATATATATATATTCATTTTAGCCACGGTAAATAATTACACAATTACACAAACGACAACATAACCAAACACAAAAACGCGAATACGATAAAAAGGTTTCATTGTGTTTGCTATAGATAAGTTCAATTACATACAGAATAAAGGTTGAACGATGTTGAGTGTTGTTACTTTGTAGCGTTAGCAAGGCACGACTGGCTAAAACAACTGACCCCGATCGATTGCGTTAGTAGGCAGCATTCAGATGTTTTCGCCATTTACAAGACTGTCTATCCAAAATAATATTTCCATCCTGGATATAATATTTTGATAAGCTGACTGTTTGTTAAAACTTGCATGAAATTAAAAGCAATAGTTCATCATCGAGTAAGTAGTATATAATAGCTTAATAAACACTTTTTAATAAATTTAAAAATGTGTGGAGGTTGACATTATTTTGCATAAAACGATAGGTAAGCTTATGTGTTTGCGAAAACATATAAATGTTTGGAAAATGTGATTCTGGTAACCTGTAAGTTCCTTGTTACCTATGCTTTGACAAATGCCCGTTTTGATTCTTCCTGATTGAAGTGCTGGGTTTGAATGGAAGCAGTCAGCGAATCCAGTAAGCTTCTTTGGATGACACATTTGATGTGCTCCATTTTGTTTATTTATGGGCGGTCCTTGTCAGGGTTATATTATTGAAAATATGGCCTGGAGTAGAGAAAAGTTTGGCCACTTGGATCCTTTCCACTTCATTGATTTGCTAGTTCGAACTGTGGAGATGCGTGTTAATGTTTTATTTCTGCGTTTTCTACAACATATTGGGACCTGCGTTCCTTACATGTGATGAGGTAGATCACATCTTCTGTGTTGCCTGTCGTTATATGGTAGCGAATATCGAGCTTTTCACCCGTTACTGTGCTGGAAAATGTGTTTTTCTCCTTCGTGTGTTGGCACGTCTTGCATCGTCTGTCTCCACAAGGCTTCGATTCCCCAGCCATTATTTGATGAAAGAGTGGCTTTAAATTTGGCTTGACTAGCATGTCTACCAACTTTTGATGGCTCCGAAATGCTACTACTGTTTTGTTTAGACAGATCAATTAAAGCGGTTTATGCGATTCAGTGATTGACCAATATTTGTGAATGACGTGACCTACTTGTGGGTTCTCTGCGTGGAACGTGGGGATGAAGGATGTTCGTTTCCACGTTTCCTTTTCCCTTGCATTTTATGAGGCCAGCACATTTTGTTTGTTTGATTTTATGTATCACTTTCACTAACATCTTTGTTGTGTCTCCGCTTTGTCAGATGTTGGGTCAGTTCCTCGCCCTTCTTATCGAAAGATCTCATTAGAGCACGTTCTCCTGATCCTAAGTGATTGATTGTAAGGGATGTTTCGAGATTAGTGCCTTGGGTGACAGCTGGATGAAAGAAGGTATATATGTTTGACATTCGGTTTGGAATAAATGCCTTGATGGAGTGTGTTATTGACCATTTTTATTTTTTGTATCCAAAAGGATTTGGTCTGTTTTCAAAAGTTCGGCAGAGAATTTGATTGGATGATATGAAATATTGATCTGCAAATTGAATTCGACTAGCCTATGCATCCCGTCGTTTCAGTTCGTTTTTACGTCATCAACGAAACGTACCAATGGTATGGATTATAGCTTGCAGTGTCGAGAAGTTGGCTTTCTAATCGGCCCATAAAAATATTTGCATTTGAGGGGGCCATCCTCGTCTCCATGGTTGTTCCGTTTATCTGGACGTAAGTCTTGCCATTGAACTAAAGTTGTTGAGTTTAAGAACTTGCTCCAGGGCTTGACGAGGAATTCCATGGGTGGCGTTTTCACGATCTTTGTTTCCCATACGTTTTTTTTTTTCGTTCTTTTTTTGTGGTTTTTTTTTTTTTTCGTTTTTTCTTACGTGTTTGTATTCCGTCATCGTGCAGAATATTGTTATATATTATAGAGAGTTGTTGAGTCCAGTGAGCCAAGAATTGTGTCAGGTGGCGACGGTTCACTGGCTTCACTTTTCATGAGATAGTCCGTTGTGTCCTGGAGGTAGGAGGGTAGTGTATGGACACGGAGCCTCATAAAAGAGTCTACCTATTCTGGAGAAACATTTTCGGTTGGGTTACCAGACAAACTTGTTATCAGAACTTAGCAGAAAGCACAATATTAATCACATTTAATATGCATACTTATATATATATATATATATATATATATATATATATATATATATATATATATATATATATATATATATATATATATATATATATATATATATACGTCATTTACGCGATTTTGTACAACATTTCTTTTTATTATTTTCTTTATCTTTTGCACCAATGAGCTCAAACTTTTTCATTAAAACGTGTTAGCAACATCAGTCAGAAAACAATCTGTGAAAATACATTTGGTGACATGTATACATACATATTCAGGTCATCGCAAAGCATTTTCTTGCAATTTGCTTGTGATTTTCAAATAGTAATAATAATCTAGTTTTTGTGAACCTTGCTAGCAAAATTGGTCTCAAACTGGTTTACTTAGACCAAAGGAAATTCAAATGGTCTATTTATATGCGAATGTAAATAACATCATTAGATTTGTGTGCCAATTAAATGAATTTTGCGAGTTTATTATGTGTGTTATTCTTTGAGGACTGATTTTTTGGGGCTGCAGTTTTATGAATGTAAAAACGATTTTAAAAAAAAAAACGAAATGATGCGTGTAAAGTACAATTGTAGTAATCTGTATCCATGGTGCATATTTTATCCTACTATTCGTATTGGTGTAAAAGAAATAATAATGTATATATTATTTAAAACGTTATTTTCGCGCAGCAAAGGACGTACGTATTTTTTTGTTGCTATTGTTGTTCTTTATTATTTATGTTCTTGCTTTATTTCTTGATCGGGGGCTGGATGATACTCTACAGATAAAGTCTAAACAACTTTCTAGTCACATAAATCATGAGGCGACACTTGAGCTCCGTAGGCACCTGGTATGATCAATATTTATTTCACAAAGTTAGTACTTAAAGCAAAAACATTCGCCAACGCCCTTTATAGCCTTTACGTATTTAAATGAGAGTGTCAACAAGGCGGTGTCCAGGTAAATGCTCATTTGCATCGCTGACTCGCATGCGCAATGGCTAGCGAGTCAGCTATGTAAAACATCCAGTGACTCTAAGTACAGTTGTAAACTGGTGATGACACTTTAGCCGGACACTGTAAGCGGACATTCTAGCCGGACACTTTAACTGGACAATTTAGCCTGTTGATTTAACAGCGACAGTTTTCACGGTCATGAGTTTTTTAATTACAGATTCATGATGAGGGCATTTCGACAACAATACTAAGCTAGTTGGCAAAGATTAGGCGGATACACGCCGGAAATGTTCCATACATCTGCATCAACTATGTTTCATAAATTTTATGTTAAACCTTTAAGCGTAAAACTCCGCAATGAAAGCGTTTATCTTGCATCTGCGTAGGTATTGACCAGCTGAAAATGAATACATTCCTTCAGGGTTTCCCTGTGAACCGTCTTAATCGACTTCTTGATATAAAACTAAACTTTGCACAGAAGAAATCAACACCTAACCAGGCAACTTTGTCTGAAAATGACCAGCCAAGCTTATTTGATATATGTGGATATATTATTTATGCTTTAAAGAAGTAGTGCCTCAAACCTGTTTACTTGGATTACGGAGTGTTCGCTACGGAGTTTTGAAGCTTAGCAAATCGTGACGACATTTAACCAGCATCATCTGAATGAAAGGTAGTTCTCGCTACAAAGTTTTGTTGTTGGTGTTTAATAGGGTTTATCGCCATTTTTCAGCACAAGATAGGTTATATATGGCGGCCAGAATAAATGGTGGAGGAAGAACCCGGGGAAAACCTGGAAAGGACCACCTACCAACGAGAAGCTACTGGCAAGCTTTCTCACGTACCCACACGCTGCAAAGTAGAGGGATTTTAAAAAGACCATTCGACTTCTCTTGTTAGTCCGGTTGACTGATAACTTAGACATCAGTAATACTGTATTAGATAACAAATCAGTTTTTAGACGAGGTGGATACTTATGAAGATCAGTGTAAGCCGATAACCTGACAAACTGATAACAGCTACACATGAGAGAGAGAGAGAGAGAGAGAGAGAGAGAGAGAGAGAGAGAGAGAGAGAGAGAGAGAATGGTGGTATAATAAAATGCTTCTCTGCTCCATTCTTACTTTTGTTAGTTTACTGCTGGTCTACAAAAGTGGCAGCAAAATAATGCCTAATTTTGAAACTAGCTACGATTTATTTTAATAAAATCATAAGGCACCCTGACTTTAAGTAGAAATATGTTAAAACGTGTGTTTGGATTATGTGTGTACAATTTTATGCGTGATTTCACCATTCAAAATTATCTCTAAAAATAATTTGTATTATAATGAAGCTGTCGCCGACAATGTTTACGAAGCTTCCCATCAAAGCATTTGCACTTGCAGCAGCAAGCGAGTTGTTTTCGATTGGAAAGAGACAAAGGTAATTGTCCTTGACTAACTAATGCTTTAATCAATTAAAATGATGTGGCTGAGACGATTTATGTTACTACGACTGAAACAAACCCATTCAGTATTTCAGCTTTTAGTTTTATTTCCCTGTAGGACAGCCTGTGGTAAAAGGTCTTATTTCCATTTTTGTGAATAGAATGTCCTCGCTTCTGTTATTATTCAGTCATGAAATTGTATGCATTGAAGGCTGAAATTGCGTCAGATTTTAGAAACAGCTAATTTGGGAATGTTTTCAAGAGACAGTTGAGGATTGGCCAGATGAAGAGGACGCGATATTTGCCCACACGTGCATGTTTTAAGTGAAATTATGAGTCTCGTAACAACTCGTTACTGTTCACAGGGTGGTTTATAAGGGCGGAAGGAAAGAAGGTGACGTTTGAAAGATTGTCGGCGTTTTCTGTCGCAGCATAGGTCGTGCACCCCGCCAGAGGCGAATCAACGAACCCACCACATTGATGTGTATTCCTACATTTATGGTTACTTCTTCACTTGACGGAAATGGCCGAGTAATGTTCCGATCGCCGCGGTGATATTGGAGTCATGACAACAGTAGTAACATCACAAATGATATCCAATCTATCTTTATATTCTAAATGTTCTGACAAAACGAGGCAAGTAAACGCATCGTAGTAGCCATGGTAAAATTTGAGTCAGCCGTCTGTATTTCTTGATTTGTACATTAGTGTTTGAATCACCTGAAATTTACGGTAAAAATTATAATTTGCAACAAAACAAAATCATCAAGTTAATAATATCGGTGTATAACATATCTTTTGTGATATACTTCTCTACTGTTTGAAATCCGATTTCTACGTCACGTTTCGTGGAATAAATTTCTCTCCTCTGTCTCAGAGATTTACTCGTTGTAACATGGAATGCCAATTAAATAAATATGAATAGAAATATGTATACGCTTTTTCAAATATACAAATTGTACCATCTGCATACGCGATACTATACAAACTAAAAATATCACACTCTTTTTACGTCTTACATACAGTAGTTGCGATTTAATATTTTTGATATGTCGGCACGTTAACATAGCGCCTAATGTGAATCTGAATGGTCCAAATGAGCCAATTAAATTCTTGCACAGTGTTCTCGTTACTGAATGGCTGTGGATGTGGGAATTTTCCTTATCCTTCTTTGGAAACTTTTTATGCTTACTACTGCTACCAACTGGCGACCGCCTTTCCAATCAGTAGCCAAATGGACATTTGGAAAGAAACGGTTACCTGCGCCGGAATATGGCCAATGTACACTACTTGGAATTCTTTGAATACCAAACTAGAAAATATTAGTACACTGTTGATACCGCGTGGTACTGATCTTTTTCCCCACCCAAAGAGTGGTTTAAATGTCACCCTATAGAATTAAATAAACTGACATCTGTTACGAGAGAAACGTCAATAAGATATGGTCTTCAACGTGACAGAAAGTTATCTAACCTCAGCATTTTTCCAAGTCAAATAATGCCAATATCGAGATACTGCAACATTAAAACTGGAATCACTATATTCAGATGCATCTCTAGTCTAGACTTCGGACGACTTCTGTATCCGGTGATCATCTCTTCACACCAAACTCCTAGAAATGGAATACCACCTTTCATACTGTGTACAAAGCTTATGTATTTAATGTCTAAAGTGGACTCTACAATCCTTTAGCTGGCAACGTTGTAAACATTCTCATCGAAAGTAGTAAATGGGGATACCCTACGTACAATGGGAATTAGCGTTACAAACCACCCTGGGACACTCTACGTACAATGGGAATTTAACATGGCGAAAAATCGTGGGTCAGATTACGTACAATGGGAATTAACATGGGAATAAATCGTGGGTTACTTTACGTACAAGGGAAATTTAACATGGCGAAAAATCGTGGGTCACTCTACGTACAAGGGGAATTTAACATGGGGAATAGAGTTTGGGCTTGTTTAGGGACAAGGGGAATTGAATATGGGATTTTTTTTTTTTTTTAAAATTTTAAAAAGGGGTAGGCAATGGAAAGGCTGTCTCTTTTCGAGAAATATGGCTGGCCCTGAAAAGGGCCTTTGGGTTTATGTTAATATTAATATTAACATAGATGGCATCTGTCACATCTTCTTCTTCTTAAACTCCTTCTAACTGTCGGTCCATACACAAGTACCCTCTTGAGACATCCTTGTCTTTCTATGTAAACTCTCCTCATCCATTGACTAGTATCTGTCCTATCAACAACAGTCCACTTGGACCTGACATACATGAGCATGTCCGTCCTAAACATCATGAAAGACACAAGGGTGGATGACTCAACTGTGGTCCACATCTTGAAGCGACGAGAATAGGTGAATCAATGCAGTGAACTGCGCTTATTTATAGGTACAGGAAGGATTGAAACGGATTGAATTCATTCACCAATCCGAACACGCGTTACAAAATTCAGTCAGCTCGCATCCAATCCGAAGAGAGCAGTCTGTGACGTCACGTGGTCTATATAGATTCGTTAGCGCTTGTGTGCAGTCAATCTATGCGACAGTGATTCAACATGACGGAAACTCAGAAAACGATCCATTGGGGTGCACCAGCAGGGGAGACCGCCCAAGGGAACCCGGACTTACTTTCAGAAGAGGTACATTGGGATTTTGTGGATTTTCTTACCTCGCAAGAATTTGTTCCGGAACCTTCGTTACCTTCTTCATTACCGCAAGTGGAGAATTTTAGACAGATACAGAAAGAAGAATTGGAGAAATTTATGCAACGACAAAAGGAAGCGGAACAAGCTTTTCTCCTACAGCAACAGCAACAGCAACAAGAAGAGGTAAGAAAAAAACAACAGCAACAACAGCAAGAAGAAGTAGCAGCAAAGAAACAAGAGGGTGAAAATCAAACGGCTACGGTACTGTTGGACATTTTAGCGGAGTTAAGAAGTCTGAAACAAATGTATCAGACTTCTTTATCACGACCGAAGAGAATACGACCTTCCCGAGCTAAACACGCCAACCCTGTGACTAAGCCTGTCGTACCACCCTTAGTGATTTCAACCCAATCATCAGAAGTAGGCCTTGGCCGTGGCAAAGGCTTAAGGCAGTTAAAGTTGATTGGTTAAACTCACCCCTACACCAAAATAAAAAGGCCCTTTTCAGGGCCACCCACATTTCTCGAAAAGAAATACAATTTCAATTTGCCAATAACTCAAAAATGAACCCCACCCATTTTACCCTTATAGTACGTGTCTGTGTATGAGTGCGTGAGTGTAGCTTCTTATTTTAAAATCAAAACTCAAAGACACTTACCTTATATCATTCATGTATTCTTTTCTCCATTTTTTACAATCCAATTCACAATTCACCACAGAACACTTTAATTAAAAGTTCATTGACTTCTTCTTTCTCCTTGTTTAGTCTCTCTGTTTTTTGAATTTCTTCACCGTTTTTTCCTCATTTTCTTCCCTTCTTCTTTTCTTCTCCTGTTTCTTTGCTTCTTTTAAATAGAATTGTCTTCTTTCTTCCTCTTCTTCCTCTGAAGAATCCCTCTCTTCTTTCGAAGAATCCCTCTCTTCTTCCGAAGAATCCCTCTCTTCTTCTGAAGAATCCTTCTTTTCTTCTGACTCCTCTTGTTTCTTTTTTGGGCAATCTGGAGACCAATGTCCTTTTTCTTTACAATAATAACAGGTATCTTGACTTTTGTCTTTTTTAGCCCCTGTTTTTTTTTTTCTTTTTTGACGGTCTGGACACTCTGAAGACCAATGCCCTTTCTTCTGACAGATATAGCAAGTATCCTGACTCTTATCTCGAAAGGAAGGAGAGTAGTCCGTCAGCTGGTCTGAAGAGAATTTTCTAATGACCCCTCGCAAAGCTCTGACGAAACGTTCCATCTGGGTAGTCTCTTCCATCGTTCTCCTCGGTTTGAGAGTGAAATGAATAGTGAAAGGACAAGACACACCCATTTTATATACGCTGGTTTGCCATGACTATAAATTAGTCTATGGTGTTTGAACTTGAGTCATTTGACGTTTTGCACTCAAGATGAAACGATCCTATTCATTCGAGAAGAAAGAAGAAGAAGAAGAAAGTAAGAGGCAGAAACGTGATCTATCGCCTCGTACCAGGGCTGAAATCTTGGCACAAATTCATGCCAGTGATTTTGAAGAGGACATGAGTGAACCAGAATCCGAACCCTCTAAACCAAGTTCACCACCCTTAGTCAACCCTGAAAAATACTATTCCATTCGAGAGACGGAAAAGCGCTCCTCTAGAAAATTTAGAACCACGGCTTACACCTACACGGTGAAGTTTAAAGATTTCAAGACCGACGTACCCTTGGAGAAAGCAGAAGGGTTTGTCACCGAGATGTGGGATTCTTTGCTCACCGCACTCAAGCGACAATGTCAACCCAAAGAAGACGATCGCTTGACACTATCCATAGATCACGACGGTTTGAAATCCCCTGTTTGGATCGAGTTTAGCAGACCCGCAGAACTAACCCCTTCCAAAATCATGGACAAGATTCAACGCGTACAACAATCTAATGACCAGTTTGACATCACCGATGGTAAAGCCACACTGAAAATGGCTCACGTCTCTCTTCCTCAAGGGACAGGACGCAAAAAGATGTTATTGGTGGACGACCTTCGCAACACCAAAACAAGTCTCGTCCGAATTAACAACCCTCAAGACCAGATGTGTTTAGCTCGAGCCATCGTGGTGGGACGAACCTATGCCAACAAGAACGACACGGTAGAATGGAAAAGAACCTGGAACACTATTCAACGTTCCTATCGAGCCAAACAACGAAACGAAGCAGAACTCCTGTTACAACAAGCCGGACTGTCCAAAGACACACCCTGTGGCATTCCTGAGATGCAAAAATTGCAAGATGCCCTAGCTCCACGCTACACCTTGAAAGTGCACCCTCAAGAAATGCGCGGGCCTCTGTTGTTTCGAGGCCAAGATTTTAAGGACGGAAAATACATTCATGTCTATCATCACGATGACCATTTCGATACCATTACCAGTATCACTGGATTCCTGGGATACGGTTATTATTGTGAGAAATGTGACTATGGTTATAACAATCGAGAGCAACACAAGCATTGTGGAATGAAATGCCCAGGATGTTTGGCCTCTCCACCCTGTCTGAGCGAAGGACCAGTGCCTTGTTCCACTTGTTTGCGCACGTTTGTCAGTCCTACCTGTTACCAGCAACATCTGAAGACGCAAGGTTCACAGCAGAAATGTGCTTGTCAACTCTTCAGATTGTGCCCTACGTGTAGACAAGGCATACGTACCAATAGTACCAAGGCACACGTATGTTGAGGAAAAAAAAAATGTCACATCTGTCATCACATCGTGGACTTGGAACACCAATGCTACGTGCAAAAATACCAACCCCAACCAGAGAAAGAGGACGGTCACAAGAAGAAAGGCAATTTCATCTTTTTCGATTTCGAATGCATGCAAGAGACCGGCATTCACATTCCTAATTTCTGCGTGGCTCATCGAGCGTGCGAGAAGTGCATTCAAGAACCTATCTTCAGTCATTGCCCTCACTGCAGCAAGATTCCTGGAGGACGTGAAAAAATCTTTCGGGGACCAAACACGTTAGCCGATTTTGCCCAATGGGTCTTAGATCCCATCGACAAGACGTGGAGCCAAGAGGACATCGAACGTTACGGAGATTGTCATCGTCATGCCACGGTGATGGCTCACAATTTCTCCGGATACGATGGACAATTTCTTCTCAGATACTATACGGAACAAGGCACCGAACGTCCTAAAGTGACTTTGAACGGAGCCAAAATCATTTTCATGCAAGTGGGACAAGTACAGTTTAAAGATTCGATGAGTTACTTGGACATGCCTTTGAGCCGAATGCCTAAAACGTTTGGAATGACAGAAATGGCTAAAGGGTACTTTCCACACTTTTTCAATACGGAAGCCAATCAACATGCCGTTCTACCCCATTTGCCTGAGGCTCACTATTACGACCCCGACAACATGCGTACCGAACAACGAGAAGCTTTCTACGCTTGGTACCAGGCTCACGCCTCGGACCCCTTCGACTTTCAGGAAGAAATGTTAAAGTATTGTCGTTCCGACGTGGACATTTTACGACGCTGCTGTGGAAAATTTCGAGAACTGTTCATGGAACACGGAGGGGTCGATCCTTTGAAAGAAGCTTGCACCATTGCCAAAGCGTGTTCCTTAGTGTACCGCCAACGATTCATGCCTGAAAACACCGTGGCTGTCATCAGTCCTCAAACGACCCACTTTGTCAAACGTCAATACTCGGTCAAAGCCCTACGCTGGTTACATTACTTGTGCGACAAGGAAGACAAATGGATTCAGCATGCCAGCAACAGAGGAGGCGAAAAGACCATCGGAACGTATTCGGTCGATGGCTGGGACTTAGAAAACCCCAAGATCGTGTACGAGTTTAACGGTTGCTTATTTCACGGATGTCCCGTCTGCTACCCTGACCGTGACACTAAAAATCAGTTTTTACAACGGACCATGGAAGACCTCTACCAGGACACTTGTCAGCGACGCCTAAAGTTAGAACAGGAAGGATACCAAGTGGTGGAAATGTGGGAACACGAGTACGATCACCGTATGAAAACCGATCCCGAGTTTAAACGCCTCGTGGAAAGTTACCAGTTCATGGACCCGCTGAACCCGAGGGATAGTTTGTACGGAGGAAGGACCAATGCCACCTGTTTGCTGTACCAAGCCGACGAAGAGAAAGGAGAAGAAATCAAATACTTGGACGTGTGTTCGTTGTATCCCTACGTGTGCAAATATTGTCGCTTTCCTGTAGGGCACCCGCAATTGCTGACGGAACACATCGACCTGAAAAACATTCGACAATACGAAGGCTTGATCAAGTGCAAAGTTTTGCCTCCCACGAACCTATACCATCCCGTCTTACCTCACCATTGTCAAGGCAAACTGATGTTTCCCTTGTGCCGTACTTGTGCCGAAACGTGCAACCAGGACCAACCTTGCCATCACAGCCAGGAAGAACGTGCCTTGACGGGAACCTGGGTCAGCGTGGAATTGTTCAAAGCTCTGGACATGGGATACCAACTGTTAGAAGTGTACGAAATTTGCCACTTTCCCAAGACACAACAGTACCACAAGGGTGACCCTACTCAGAAAGGCATTTTCGCCGACTACGTGGATGCCTTCTTGAAACTGAAACAAGAAGCCAGCGGCTATCCTTCCTGGTGTCACACTCCCGAAGACCAAATACAATTCAAAGAGAAATACTACGAACAAGAAGGCATCTCTTTAGACCACATCGAAAAAAACGAAGGCAGGCGATCGTTTGCCAAAGTGATGTTAAATTGCTTGTGGGGTAAAATGGCACAACGACCGTGTTTACCCAAGACGGAATACTTGACAGAACCTTCCCGCTACTTCCAGATGATTCACGACAAAACCAAATTCATGAAACACGTGGACGTCGTTCGAGAGAATTTGATCTTGGTCAATTACGAAGAAGATCTGGACTTTGTACAAGACGACCCTTTTGGAAATGTCATCATTGCGGCTTACGTGACAGCTCATGCTCGCTTAAAATTGTACGAAGCTTTAGAACTGTTAGAAGAACGCGTCCTGTACTTTGACACGGACAGTTGCATTTACATCCATCACCCGAGTCAACAGCACCCTGACATCGAAGGAGACCGTTTAGGAGCCTGGACAGACGAGCATCCCGACGACAAGATTCTAAGTTTCGTCAGTGGTGGTCCCAAAAATTACGGCTACGAATACCGGGACAAACAAGGAGAAGTGCACACGACGTGCAAAGTGAAAGGACTGACTCTGAATCATCGTACCAGTCGAGTGGTCAACTTTGGGGTATTGAAAGAAGCCTTGCAATCGGGAGAGGATGGAAACTTTAAAGTGACCACCTATCAACCGAACAAGATTGTACGTTTACCCACTCACCACATCGTCAGTCGACCCTTGGAAAAAGTCTATCAAATTGTATACCAGAAGCGAGTGCGACTTCCCAATCACTTCACCTTACCGTACGGTCACGTCGGTATTGGTCTGTATATGAAAAGGAACCCTAGGCAAGATCGATAGTTCATTGTTCATTGAAGTAACTTACCATGTCGTTGACGAAGAAGAAACCAGATTGGTTAGGAGTCATATGTTGGACATCACCGAGACCAGGGTTTTGAGGCTTGGACACAAGAGGTGGCCTAGTATGCACGAGAGTTATTCACGGAAAAAAGTTACTTTTCAATCTGTGTTAGTGACGGTGCCAGAAGAACCCGTCACCCAGGACAGGACTGTCGTGGACAGGCCTGAAAGACCCTTTCGGGAGGACACTTGTGTGACCTTACCCCTACTATAGAACTGGTTAGAACTTTACCCAAAACATGTTGTACAGACACTTGTGTTTATTCCACGTTCATGGTTATCATGTGCCTTTTATTCTTGTACTTAAGCCTTTGGCTTTTATGTATTTTTGTCTTTCGTATTCATGTTTGAAAAAAACATTCAATAAACGTGTTCTGAAAAAGTATATAAACTCTTGTCTTGTTTGTTTTTTCGTGTCACAAGTGACATTCCTCACACCATGGCTACCTCTACTGTCTCTGCTCCCTCTTCCTCTACTGTCAAAGTCATCGACGAACACTTAGATCGTGCCAGTTGGGAGGCTTTGTATCTTCGCCATCCCTTTAACATGCTCATTGCTGGACCTAGCGGTTCTGGCAAAACCGAATTCGTCAAACGTTTGATCGAACATAAACATCATTTGATCGATCGGCCCCCTCAACGGATCTTGTGGTGTTACAAAGAGTGGCAATCGGCGTACAGCCTCTTGCAAGAAAGTCAAGGCGATTCCATCGTGTTTGTGGAAGGCATTCCTAAAGAAGACGACGGCATCGTCTCTGACTCCCGTCAAACCCATTTGGTCATTTTCGACGACATGTTAGGAGAAGACGAAGAAGAAATTAAACTGTGGTTCACGCGCAAAGGGCATCACCGTAATGCCAGTGTCGTTTACATCACTCAAAATTTCTTTCAACAAAGTAAAGCCCATCGCACCATCAGTCTCAATGCGCATTACGTGGTCTTGTTTAAAAGCCCTCGAGATAAATCGCAAGTGCAAGTCTTAGCCAAACAGTTAGGAACGCCTTGGCTGACTCAGGCGTACGACGATGGCACTCAAACGCCACACGCCTATTTACTCGTCGATTTGAAACCTACGACTCCCGAGGATTTGCGATTTCGTACCCACTTGTTTCACCACTGGTGCCAAGACGGAGGGCCTGTCCTGTACACGTCTCCGTCCTCGACTTCATTTCACTCCCCATAAAAAAATCTATAAAAACCTCAGACCCTTTTTCGTCTGTCTCACACAGTGCGAACATGACGTCCCTTCAGTCGCATCTTCCCGTCAAATTGATTCGTGCCTTGTATGGCATCAGTCGAGAAAAAAATCCACAAACACGAGCTCGTGTCTTAGAAGCTAGTCTCAAAGAAGTCTTACGATGGTTCACGGTGACGGCACGTCAATTACTCCAAGGAATCATTCAGATTCCTCATCAAACCAAACGCTTTTTTGATCGAAACAAAGTCGCTTTGGTCTAACTGGCCGATCCCCGCATCGACACTCAAACCAAAAAACAATCATTTTGAAACCTGGAGGGAGCGGTACTCTAGGAGGGGTCATCATTCGCTCACTCTTAAGATGGGATCCTAATGCCCCCAAAGTTATACCCAAGACAAAAGTCCAACGAAGCCCCAAGAAGAAAAAGACCAGGTCCCCAAGGAGAACTTCTCCAGTGGCAGGACCCTCCTCTGACCAGACACCACCACCACCCCGGAAAAAGAAAAGAAACCCCCAGAAAAAGAAAAGTCCACAGAAAACTAGTCGCAAGAGAGGCACTTCGGCCAGGACGCAACCTTACACTCGCAAACCACGACCTGCCACGGCGGTGACTGCGTCTCCGGCAGCTTCACGTTTGTCCACTTCTCCGTTAATGACACCCAGAACTGAAGAGTACTTGGAGACGTTGATCACACCAAGAACTTCTCCGTTGATGACCCCCAAAAGAACTTCCCCAGTGGCAGGACCTTCCAATTTAGTGGCAGTGGTTGCTGCTCACAAAGTACCTTCTCCCAAAATCAAAGTTCAAGAAAGATCGGGTATGTTACAAAGTTTACTGGATTTGTCCAAGCAAGAACTGGCTCGATTTAGTCCGTTACGTACCCCTGCACGACGTGTCATGCCTGTCCTCAAACTAATACGACGTAAAGACAATCAGTGGCGACGCGTTCCAGTATAAAAAAGGCCTGTGACCAAGTCGGGTATCAGTGTTTTTTGGTGCTCCTGAAGACTCAAAGATGTCACCCTCCAGAAAACCCCAAGGAAAGAAAAGGAAAGGACTGCCACCACGTTTAGCCAAACATGGGGACATGTTATCTGTCCTGTCCAAAGCTTCTCCACCCCTACGAAAAAAACTCATTCAAACAGCCTCCAAAGAGGTCATCGATACCGTGTGCGAATGTTGTTTGAACGTTTTGAAAGGCACGATCCCTTTGTCCAAACACCAGAAACAATGCTTAGGCAAACATCGTCACGTTCTTCGCCAAATGGTTCAAAAGAAAATTCCCATTCGTCAAAAAAAGACGATGTTAGTGCAACGTGGAGGTATTTTACCTCTCTTGTTAGGCCCCATACTGAAAGGAGTCTTGGGAACCATGTTGGGAGGACTGGTGGGAGCAAGATAAAAAGGCCTCGGAAGCTCCAAGATCTCAGAATCGACCCCTGACAACCCCATGGAAGGACGAAAACTAGCTTTAGTGCCTTACAAACGATGGATGGAATACCATCGGTGGCAAGAACAACACACCCCGCATTTACCTCCCAATCCCCATTTGAGCGAGATGTCCCAGTTACAACACGAATTGCAGTCCTTGATGGATCGCCAAGATTTGTCCGAAACAGAAAAATCGCAAAAGTACGGTCAACTCTTGCAACTACTGCAACTCTTTCACCAGAAAGCTTTAGACGAAACAGCTCTACCCACTCTGAAAGATTTTAAGACCTTGATGAAAAGTCCAGCACCATCACCAGTACCAGTACCAGTACCACCAGTACCCGTGACCAAGACAGAAAAAGGAGAAAAAGAGGAAGGGTTTCAAACTCCACCAGAAAAAGTACGCAAGTTAACAACACCACCTACCTCCAGAATTGGATGGATTAAAAAGATGATGGCCACCCCTTCTTCCTCACAAGAGAAAAAGAAAGTGAAGACAGAAGTGAAGACAGAAGTGAAACAAGAACCGATATCCCCCGCTCAGACATCCTTCTCCTCTTCGACACCTATTGCTGGCCGCACACGCAAAGCATTGCAATCCAAGAAAATACCCCAAGAGAAAAAGAGTAGCATCCTCCAAGAGTGGGTGTCTTATTAACACACCAACCAACACAAAAAATGGAAAAAGTCTTAGCCAGCATTTACTACGATCCCTCCAATCCTGCAGGTTACGCAGGAGTTCAAAAATTGTATCGTGCTGCCAAAACGCGACTGAAAAGTCTCCGTTTACCTCAAGTGCAACGATGGTTACAAGAACAAGCTACCTACACTTTACACAAACCCATTCGACGCAAGTTTGCCAGAAGTCGCACCCGAGTGGAAGGCATCGATCATCAATGGCAAGCCGATTTTGCCGATGTCTCTCATTTGGCCAGCTACAATCGTGGCTACAAATATTTGTTTTGTGTCATCGACGTCTTTTCCAAATTTGCCTGGGTCGTGCCCTTGACTTCCAAATCGAGCAGCGAGTTAGTGCGAGTCCTGCAACGGGTGTTGAAACAAAGCGGTCGTCACCCTCTTCGATGGCAAACGGACAAAGGCACCGAATTTCTGAACCAAGCTTTCCAAAAAGAATTAAAGAAACGTGACATTCATTTTTTTACCCTCCAGAATCCCGAAACCAAAGCCAGCATCGTGGAACGTTTTCAACGCACTTTGAAAGAACGCATGTGGAAATATTTTACGCATCACCACACTCTGAAGTACATCGACATCTTACCGCACCTGGTGCAAGCGTACAACCAATCTTACCATCGAAGCATCGGACGTGCCCCGCAAGACGTGACTCCCGACAACGAAGTGTTGGTGTTTGAGCTCCTGTTTGGTATGTCCCCGACGAGGGCTGTCCCCAAGAAAAGTGGAGAGTTGGCCGTAGGAGATTGGGTGCGCATTGGCAAAACCAAACGCACTTTCGACAAAGGTTACTTACCTAACTGGACGACCGAATTGTTTCGCGTCACTGGACGAGTGCATGGCCGTCATCCTGCCGTCTATAAATTGGAAGACATGAACGGAGAAGTGCTAAAAAGAACGTTTTATTTGCCCGAGTTACAACGTGTCACCAAAAAAGAAGACGACGTGTACGACATCGAAAGCATTCTCGAACGCAGAACCCGTAAAGTGGGCAAACGACGTGTCAAAGAAGTCAAAGTACGTTGGAAAGGATATCCACCCAGTTTCGATTCTTGGATCGACGCTTCGCAAGTCATCGACTATAAAAAGAAGTGACCATCATGCACTTTCACACAGCAGACGCAGCTACGTCGACCACTCCTCCTTCACCTAGTTCTTCTGTGCAAGATTTACAAAAACAACCCTTGTGGGTGTGGTGTGGAGAACGTGTGCCTAAAACGCAAATCGTCTTTTTCTGCCAAATCTTCGTGGTGTATTGTGTCATCGGGGCAGCCATCGCCAATTTGAGTTTGCAACAAGGAGACAAACAATTGTGGACCATTTTATTGAGCAGTTGCATCGGTTACCTGCTTCCTAATCCCTCCCTGAAATTCACCTCGAACGGGAACCCCGGGAACCTTGTGTCCAGTGCCAGTGCCAGTCACCACTTCAATCAAAACCAGAACCCCATTTTAGACGGAGACACGCCTCTGACGTCCAGTAACCCCTCGGACAGCCACAGAACTCTGGAATTATGAGTCACCAAAACCAATTTTACTTAACTTTACCCAGTGACAGTTCCATGGAGGTGTTTCCCAAGAACACGTTGTGCTGTTACACGGCCAAATTACCTCAGGCCATCCAGTTAGATCACGAAGCCCATTGGGAAGTGGCTTTAGTAGAAATGATTCACCCGACCCAAGTCCTCAATGTCCTTCCCAATCAAAATTTTTTTGATGTGGAAGTTCATGACGAGCAAATGCAACAGTGGATGGATAGCAATGTCAAATATGACAAGAAAACCCGTACACAAAAGTACACCACCTATCACTTGTTCATTCCCCCAGGCTATTATTTTAGTGGTCAACATTTGGTCAGCACCATAACCTCCAGGTTTAATGTCGTGTTTCTGAAAGCTTTGGAGCATGTCAACAAAAATGTCACCATGGAGTACCACAAAGCAGCTCGTCGCTTCTTGATGAAATTTGAACGGAGTAAAATCCTGTCCATTTTATTTTGTCCTGAATTGTATGACATGTTGGGCGGAGACATGGACGTGAGAAAGACCATGATCAAGAAAAACGAATTACCCATCGTTTACGACAACGAGTCTTTTAGCAAGTTATTTCGTGCCCCGGTAGAACTGAACCAAGGACTGAATTTGATGTTCGTGTATTCCGATGTGGTGGAGTACAACGTGGTGGGACACACCTCCGTACCGTTACTGCGTGTCATTCCTTTCAAAGTGGATTCTGCCACAGATGCTGACGAGGAAGGTGGAAACACTTACCACGTCCACCGCGAATTTGTCCATCCTCACTATTTGCCGGTCAGCAAGTCGTATTTGGACACGGTCAACATTGCTATAAAAGGAGATCTGGGACAAAATATTCCATTCACCAAAGGAAAAGTCACGGTGAAACTCCATTTTCGAAAACGGTTCTCTCACGACTCGTTAAGTAAGTCATGTATCCAGTGTACCGAGGGGTTGCTCGACAGCGAGGACACGGTTTAGGAGACATGTTAAAATCGGCCTTTCGTTCGGTGGCCCCAGTGTTGAAACCGATGGTGACACGCGGATTGCACGCCTTGAAAGATGCGACACTGACGCAAGGCAAAGAATTTCTCCAAAATGTCATCATCGACAAACAAAACCCTAGAGAAGGCTTCATGAGGGCAGGCAAAAATGTCTTGCTGCAAACGGGCAAAGACATTTTAGGCCAACGAGAAACACCTATAAATGCCCTGCACGCTACCGAGTCAGGCATTCAGCAACGACAAGGCAGAAAGAGACGACGAAGAAAACACCCTTTCACCAGACTTCAAGCGAGAAAGGCCAAGAAAAGAAGAACCATTCGAGACTTAGACGTTTTCGATTATTGAGAAAAGAGACAAAAAAATGATGCACCGAGAATCTTGCGCTTGTTCCAAGACGGAACTGGATCTGTTTGCCATGCCCCCCACGATGATGACGATGCAAGAATCCCAGTGGGTGGAATTTCACCCCGTCTCCTCACTGACCGATTCCGCTCCCATCGAGTTTGAAATCAAAGGACAGCCCGAAGATTACATCGATCTGAATAGCAGTTACTTGTACCTGAAAGTCAAAATTCTAGATAAGACTGGAGGTGCTATAGACGATGAACCAGTAGCTCCCGTCAACAATTTCATGCATTCCTTTGTTCAGTGGAGTGGACTTGTACTTGAATAACAAACTGGTCAGTAGCAGCATGGATACTTACCCTTATCGTGCCTACCTGGAAAATCTCTTGACGTACGGAATAGATGCCAAGAACACTCATCTCAATGCCTGTGTGGTATGGGAAGCTGACGAACCTACCAAGTTTGAAATATTGGAAACTGATGAAAAGAAAGACAACAATGATGGATTTGTAGAACGAAGAAAGAGAATCACGGGAGCCGACACAAGTTTAGAACTGATGGATCGTTTGCATTTGGACATGTGGTTGCAAGAAAAGTATTTGCTGAACGGGGTGGATGTCCGCCTGAGACTGAATCGTAGCAGTGCCGCTTTCCATTTGATGGCTGATAGTGACGGTTACAAAACCAAAATCCTAGAAGCCAGACTCTAAGTACGCCGTGTGGAAGTGTTACCTAAAGTGGGAAACGACATCAGTCAGACGTTGAGCAGAACGACTGCCAAGTATCCCATACGACGCGTGGAAGTGAAAACCTTCACCATTCCCAAGGGACAGCGATCCATGATCGAAGATCATCTGTTCCAAGGACAGTTACCCAAACGTTTGATCGTTGGTATCGTCGAGAATACAGCCTTCAACGGAGCTGCCGAAAAAAATCCTTTCTACTTTCAACACTTTGGCGTGTCCAAAATCGAAGTCAGTCGCGATGGCAAGACCTTGTGTACCCGACCTTTCGAACCTGACTTTACCAAGAAGAATTACTTGAGATCGTACTTGTCCTTGTACGAAGCCACCGGACAGTTAGGAACCAATACCAGTCACGGTATTACGTACGAGGATTATGCAGGAGGCTACGCTTTGTGGGCTTTCGATTTCACTCCAGACCAAGGCAGCGACGAGGGACATTTCCACCCTATAAAATCCGGCCAGATTCGTGTGGAAATTCAGTTTAAAGACCGAGACCCTGATGAAACGGTGAACGTCATCCTGTATGCAGAATTCGATAATACCATAGAAATCAACAGTTTGAGAGAAGTCATCCTAGATTACTAGAAACCATGGAAGACTGTTATCCCTCTTTACCTAGTGGAGAAACTTTTATTGTTGCATTGTTGTTAAAAAATGTTAGAGTTGTTGTTGTTTAGTGTTAAGTGATTTTTGAATAAAAAATGTTGTGTTTTGAAAAAATTGTTTGATGTTATATTGTTGGATTATTGTTAAAAATGTTAGAGTTGTTGTTGTTTAGTGTTAAGTGATTTTTTAATAAAAAATGTTGTGTTTTGAAAAAAATGCCTTTGTCTTTTGTTTAGCTATAAGAATGTTGGATTGATGCTCTTTCATTTCTTACTATCCCTCTCATGACACTCACTAAACGTTGCGACTCAAAAACCGTGTGGGGGATGTTTTCCTTCACGTCCGCGCTTTGACTTTAAGAACCGGGTTGTTTCCAGTCTAACCATCCATTGTCGACTCATCCTCCTAAGAAGATGTGCTCCAAACTAGCTAAACTCAACGAAGCCTACGTGAATTTGCATAGGGTCAGACACAGTCTGATACCGAAGCCAGAAGAAATAGAGAATGTGAGAATGTTAAAAATCACTGAAGACCTGATAGAAGAGCTCTTCAGAGAAGAAATGAACAGGGAAAAAGAAGAATGGACAGAGAAGTACAGACTTCAGAGACAGCAGCAACAACAACAACAAGAGCAGCAGCAGCAACCTGAAGCTGACAGAGGCTTTGTCGATTGTCGTATCGACACCAAAGAGTTCTTCTTCTCTTTCCGAAGAAGCAGACCTAGCGCCAGAAAGTCTATCCTCAGAGGACATCGCATTCTTAGAAACTAAAAAGAATGCCATAGCAAAACAAAAAAAAACTCAGCCCTTTTCAGGGCTACCCAATACTCTAGAAAAGAAATAACCATCAATTTGCCAATGTGTAGGTAGAGTAGTGTGAAAATAAACACTAACTCTTTTTTAAAAAAATGTGAGGGTATGTGTTTGTGTGTTTGTGTTTGTAAGTGGTTAAGTAAGTTGGTATGGATAGTAGATTAAAATGATGTCTTTTTTTTTTTGGTGTTTGAGGTGTAAATTTGGGGTTAGATTGGATTGCTTTGCGTATGTGGATAGTCTATTGAAGTGATTTATAAAAAATTTTAAAATAGTGATGGGTAGCATAAAAAAGTGAGTGAGTGTTTCTTTTAGGTCCGCGCGTTGTTGTTTTTTTTTTGGTTATGATCTAGGTAAGATCAATTTTATGTTTTTAGAGGGATGTTTTCCATCACGTCCGCGCTTTCACTATAAATTGAAACTCGTTCGGCAGTCCAGCTACCCTTGTTGATTGATCAACACCAAAAATGAACACGAGACTGGAGAAACTGTTGGAACTTCATGTGCATCTGGAATATGCCAGGCGCATATTAAATGAACTGGCCGCGGAAGCCATTGTGGAGGAGGGAAGGATAAGAGAGGAGGAGGAAAGAAGAAACAAAGAAGAGGAGGAGAGAAGATATAAAGAAGAAGAGGAAAGAAGATACAAAGAGGAGGAGAGAAGATACAAAGAAGAGGAGGAGGAAAAGGAGAGAAGAAGAAGAAATTTCAGAATCCCAGAGAGCGAAAATTGGGATTCTGAAGCGACATATCCTGCCTCTGCTCTCTCCCCCAAAAAGGTAAAAAGTAACTGGGGGACAAGATGTGTATGCGGCGCCAGGCCTGGAAGGTGCCACCATTAACCAGGTGTCCATGAAGTTCCAAACAAAAAAAACAGCCCTTTTCAGGGCTACCCAATACTCTAGAAAAGAAATAACCATCAATTTGCCAATGTGTAGGTAGAGTAGTGTGAATATAAACACTAACTCTTTTTTAAGATAGTGTGAGGGTATGTGTTTGTGTGTTGGTGCTTGTAAGAGCTAAGGTATGTTTGTGGGAATAGTAGATTATGGGTTTCTTTATTGTTTCTTAGCGTAGGTGAAGAGTATAGTTAGGGTTCTGTAAGCGCTCACGTACGATTGTGTGGATAGTAGATTATGGATTTTGTTTATTGTTTCTTAGCGTATGTGAAGAGTATAGTTAGCGTTTTGTAAGCGCTCACGTACGATTGTGTGGATAGTAGATTATGGATTTGTTTATTGTTCTTAGCGTATGTGGAGAGTATAGTTTGGGTTTTGTAACCGCTCACGTACGATTGTGTGGATAGTAGATTATGGATTTTGTTTATTGTTTCTTAGCGTATGTGTTTGTGTTTGTGTGTTTGTGTTTGTACCCGCTCACGTACGATTGTGTGAATAGTAGATTATGGATTTGTTTATTGTTTCTTAGCGTATGTGGAGAGTATAGTTTGGGTTTTGTAAGCGCTCACGTACGATTGTGAGGATAGTAGATTATGGATTTTGTTTATTGTTTCTTAGCGTATGTGGAGAGTATAGTTTGGGTTTTTATTATATGAAATGAGAAAGTATAGTTTGGGTTTTATTATATGAAATGAAAAAGTAGGGGATGTTTTCCTTCACGTCCGCGCGTTGTTTGGTCATGATCTAGGTAAGATCAATTTTACGTTTTAGGGGGATGTTTTCCTTCACGTACGCGCTTTAAGTATAAGAACCCACAGTATTCGTCGTTCAAACCATTCTGCAAAGAATAAAAAAAGAAGATGGCTTCTAACCAAATGGACAAAATACAAACATTACAAGACGTTTTAGACAACTTAGGAATGATGGAGCAGATGTTGATAAGACTGGTTGAAGACCATTATTCCTATAGTCCCCATCGTGTAAAGATGGAAATTAATAACTTAAAAAAGGTAAAGGACAAGATTAGTGGTGTCATGAAAGAGATAAAGGAGGAGAAGGAGGATGAAAAGGAAAGAATAAGAATAAGCAAATGGAACGAAAAGATTGAAAAAGAAGAAGAAAATGAGAAGAGGAAGAAAGAAGAGGAGGAAGAGAAGAAGAAAGAAGAGCAGGAGAAAAAGAAAGAGAAGAAGAGAAAGAGTGTTGGAGATAAAATAAGAACTTGGTGGAGAAAAAGAAGAAATTAGAAGCAGAAGAAGAAAACCCACAGGCCCTTTTCAGGGCCAGCCATATTTCTCGAAAAGAGATAGCCTTTCCATTGCCTACCCCTTTTTAAAAAAAAATTTTAAAAAAAAAAAAAATCCCATATTCAATTCCCCTTGTCCCTAAACAAACCCAAACTCTATTCCCCATGTTAAATTCCCCTTGTACGTAGAGTGACCCACGATTTTTCGCCATGTTAAATTTCCCTTGTACGTAAAGTAACCCACGATTTATTCCCATGTTAATTCCCATTGTACGTAATCTGACCCACGATTTTTCGCCATGTTAAATTCCCATTGTACGTAGAGTGTCCCAGGGTGGTTTGTAATGCTAATTCCCATTGTACGTAGGGTATCCCCATTTACTACTATCGAATCCATACATAAGGCGAGTCAAATACTCCAGCTGAACTTAGTGTTTGGGAATTACCGTCGGGTATCCAGTGTTGAAAAATGATATTGCTCGTATCAGCTGTTATACTGATTTGGAAGGACACTTGCTCTTTGAGCTATAATTTGTAAAGAAGACAAAAACTCATTCGAATGTTAGTGATCATCGAACTGTGGACGTTATTTTCACATGCAAGAATTGAAAAGTGCATTATTATCCATTGTGTCCAATAGAGATGTACTGTATGTCACGATTTAGTGTCACTTACTGTGCTAAATGCTAGTATGCAGTTGAATTCTGTACTAAACAATGATGTGCTGCTGTTCGATTATGCACTCTATTATATTGTACCGTACTATGTCGTCGTACACTGTACTGTGCTGCGTTTGGATGCGCTTTTTCTGACAACTTCGTTACACTTCCGGTGCTCAAAACACATCAGAAAACTTGTAACCTCCATCTTCGTGAAAATAATTAATCGCTGTTTATTATTATTATTATTATTATTTTCCACCACTACCCGCGCCCATTGTTTGATACCCTGTTTTGTATGTTACCTACTAAGCACTACTCTTAAGGACTAAAAGGTCGGGAGACGTAAATATAACTAGACACTGGCTTATGATATTGGTCTGCCAATTTAAGTTTTGCATTGCTATGCATCACTATACTTGTTTACGATGTGTTGTGTCGGACTATAAGGGGGCAGGGGCCTGTTTTTATGTACAAATTTAATGCCGCAATCAGCGACCTAGTATAAAAAATCATAACAAATCAAATACAAAAATGAGATCAAAAAGGTCCATATTTTTAGATACCTATATTAAAACAAAGCATTAAGAATATTATCCACTTGACCGAGAAGTCAATGGCAGTTCATAGCAGGAGAAGTTTATGCACCCAGATCCCAAATTTCTACCTGCAATTTTCATGTCCGAAGGTCATTTTTGACACCATGTGATGCTCACAGTGCAAACACAAGCCCTTTTCCTAGATGACAAGTCTGCAAAACGGTGTGTACTAAACAGGCTGATGCAATTGTAAATAGTTGTCATCCAAGCCGTTTTTGAAATATTCTACTTGCCCCAAACCCATGTGTTCACTGTTATGGGAGGCTAGCTCTTCTTCCCTATCAACATGCTGCAGAGTAACTATGGAAAGTGTACATGCCTGACATCAATTTCAAGAATAACACAAGCCCGAAACACCTAGTTCACAAATATATCCATATCTTTAAATAGTAAACAATAATACCTGAAAAAGTCACACCATAACCTTAAGTTAAGAAATTTGCCAGGGGCCAATTTACGAAACTGGATCCTGCCACCTATACACTGCAGTGCTTTCCTCCGTGAAATGTTCTGTAATATACCGTATTGTAAAGCAGTCAGTGCATTGCACCCCACGGTACTTTACTATACTGTACAATGTTGTCTGATCTGCATATATGAAATGGATGCCACAATCAAATGTTACTGTGGTCGACTCCATTCTAGTAGGATACACTATTCACAAAGCCCGCGTGCGTGTGTGGGTGTAGTGGGGATATATTTTTACTTGTAATCATATCGCTACGATGTCTGCAGTGTGGCAGTTTAAAGTGATGTCTAGCACTGGGGCATCATGCCGCAGACATATAACATGGTGTCCCACCCAGTCACATTATCCTGACACCAGGCCGACCAGTCCTAACACTAACCTCTTAATGTTGAGCGCCTAGAGAGGCAGCTGCTAGCACCATTTTTATTTATCTTTGGTATGACTCGGTCAGAGCTCTAACCCGCGACCTCCCATATCCGCGGCGGACGCTCTAACCACCTTGGCAATTCACAAATCATTAAATTCAAATACGTTTGAACGACATATGGAGATGTCCTTGCTATTTTTCTAAGTTATTAATATTTAATACAATATTTAGATTGCTGATACTATTTCAATGCATTTATCTATCTCAGCCTGCCTGACATATTTTTCGAAATGAAACTAGCTTTAATGTATTGTGGAACATCATGCTCTTTATCTGGACCACAAATCTCGCCTCAGGTCATCAAAGTGTAGTGTGTGGAAAGGAAATAACAGCAACATCAAAGTTTTGCTGGACATTGACACCATAAAGTAATACGGAAGAAAAATCTGAAAAACCATTGTAATGTTCATATAACCGGTTTCATCAAATTGTTTCCGTCGGTTGATTAACTTGATGTTTTCTACTTCATTTCTTTCTTGGGCAAATTTTCGTCAAAATGTATTCAAAACGACATCTCTATGACACATTTGTTTTTATAGTCATGTATCATTTTTAAATTTATGATGAATACACCGGCGTTCCTTGCACGTTAATAACAGAAATCTAATTATTTTAATTACAATAGTTTCAGCAAAATACCCGTTAGTTGCGACAAATTAATCTGTCTTCCATTTCTATAATTCCGATATCCCTATGTTGTCCACACGAACAATTCACGTGCGTGCGAGAACGTGCCTCCTGACAAACCACACAACATAAGTATCTTATCTGGAATGCGCCTAAGGGAACACGCTCAGCGAATAAATAAGGAATAATGAGTTCTAATGATTCATGTTTTATTGATGTTCTATCTGATTTCGTATTCGTCATTGCATTATTATAAACTTATATTTAGGTTTGATCTGATTATCGGTGAGATTGTATATAATTCATTGTATGTGCTGTATTGTAGTTGATCGATTACATCATGGTGAAGAGGCGCATACGGTCAAGTATAAACATCGCCAAACCTTGAAGCTTTCCCGGAGCGGACATAGGAAGTGACCATGATCTGGTGATGATGGCCTTCAGGCTACATCTAAAGAAGGTCAAGAAAGAGAGCCACACAAGAATAAAATTTGATCTCGAGAAATTGAAGGATCCCGAAGTAGCAAAAGCCTTCCAGACAATGACTGGTAGGAAAATTTCACCGCTCACTATCCTCGATGCTGACAATAACGACATGGACACGTTGATCACCACCTTCAATAGAGCAACGACCAAATCAGTCAGCGATATCCTCGGTAGACATCGCCCAGTCAAGAAACCCTGGGTCACAGCTGAGGTTCTGAACCTGTGTGACAAGAGGAGGAAACTGAATAAGAAAAAGAACAATACAAAAGGGGCAGAACAGTACAAGGCAGTCAACCGGAAAGTCAAGAAAAGCTTGAAAAAAGCAAAAGAGAACTGAATAGAAGAAATGTCACACCAACTGGTCCATGTTCTAACAAGCATAAAACAATGGCGGTTTACCTTCTTACAGGACAAAGCCGGAAACTGCCTCACAGAAGAATAAGATCTTTTGAAAAGATGGACAGAGTACTGTGCAGAACTTTACAACCACCGGGCCGCAATAGATCCAGAGGTACTGAATGTCCCTCCAGCAACTAACAACGACAACAGTCATTCTTATAAGCCATCCAAACAAAGTCAAGTTAAGGATACTGCTGAACAGACTAAAACCACAGGCTCAAAAGATCATTGCCGAGGAGCAGGCGGAGTTCAGAGCAGGGCGCAGCACAACAGAGCAGATCTTCAACCTCAGGATATTGTGTGAGAAGTACTTCCAACACCAGCAAGATCTGTAACACGATTTCGTGGATTTCAAGAAGGCATTTGACAGGGTAGGGCATGCAGCCTTGTGGGCGACCGTGAGACTGTACAACATCAATGCCAACCTCATCACAGTAATAGAGCACCTCTATGACAATGCCACCAGTGCAGTATACTTCAACGGCAGCATAGGAGACTGGTTCAGAACGAGAGTCGGATTCAGACAAGGCTGTCTGCTCTCTCCCACATTGTTCAACATCTTTCTGGAGAGAATCATGGCAGACGCACTTGATAAGCATACCGGGACAGTCAGTATCGGAGGCAGAACAATCACAAACTTACGTTTTGCTGATGACATTGATGGACTAGCAGGAGATGAGCAAGAATTAGCTAGCTTAGCAGAGAGCCTTGACAAAACCTATGCAGCCTATGGCATGGAAATTAGTGCAGAGAAGACCAACATGATGGCCAACAACATCAAGGCATCAGCACTGACATCAGGGTCCAAAGTACAAAGCTAGAAACAGTCCACAGCTTCAATTATTTGGGGGCAACTGTAACAGATGAAGGATCGAAGCCTGAAATCCTATCCAGGATTGCACAGACAACAGCAGACTGACAAAACTGAAGCCCATCTGGAAAGACAAGAACATCGCACTCAGCTCAAAAGTCAGACTGGTGATCTTTATATTTATATATGCCTGCGAATCATGGACCATAACAGCGGACTTGGAGAAAATGATACAGGCTACAGAGATGAGATGTTTCCGAAAGATTCTCGGCGTCACATACAAAGACCATATCACCAATGAAGAAATACGGCAAAGGATAAGACAAGCCATTGGGCCTCACGATGACCTCCTGATCATAGTGAAAAACGGAAACTGCAGTGGTATGAGCATGTCTCACGATCATCAGGACTTGCCAAGACAATCCTACAAGGCACTGTACAAGGAAGAAGGAGAGGCAGGCAAAGAAAGAGATGGGAAGATAACATTCGAGAGTGGACAGACTTGGCACTGAGCGACTCACTGAGAAAGACGGAAAATCGAGAGGAATGGAGGAAGCTTGTTGTTCGGTCTTGTGCTGTGCCCCAACGGTCTTCAAGACTAGGGGACTGATGATGATGATGATGCGCTGTATTCTGCTTCATTTTGCTTCTTTAGTGAAGATGACATCTCCAAGTGCACAGACTGATAACATTATCCATGGTAATGTTGGATTTTTGCCTCCTTGTATTCTTGAGTAACGAGAAGCATGCCACAAATAAACAAGTATATTGACTTGGTTTTACGCCCAATAGCATGATTAGGGTCGAAATCGTCTGACCGTTTCCGATTCCAGGCCCGAAACCCTTTTGGGGTTCCTTATGAGTTTTCCTTATTGAGGCATTTTTAGCCCACGTGAGTTCACCTGGAAGCATCGCTTGTCACGGATTGGGGACGTGTAGTGCTGTGAACTCGCAGACAGAACGATATACATACGCAACGCAGCTCTTTACCCGACTTTCACTGCCTTTAGATCAGTTACCTGTTTGGGTCCCTAGCACCACGGTTCCATATCTGCGCACGCCGTCGTCGGTGGTTTTCTATTTCGACCAGCACCATTTTAAACTCGACCATGCTAATTGTTGTATTTAGTGCTATGGACATCAAGTGCAGCTTTGCAATTGTGTTGAGAATACTTTGTGCCGCCGTGGGAATTTCTGAATATTCGCAAATGCAGCCGACACGAATTCATGATTTCATCTCGCAGTTGTTTCGCTTCGATTATTTTCTCGCTTCGGTAACTTTAAGGTCGATTAGAGTTCTTCTACTAATAATTGTGACCATGAAGCATAATTGTTTAACAAGTTAGCCTTGTCTAGACTCATCACGTCCAGGTGCAGCATGCACGCACAATTCTAACCAAATACTCTCTTTTACCTTTACAACTGATATGTAGTCATAGAAAGTATCCGGCGAGTGCGCTTTCTGGGCTCCTGGGACCAAGTTTATATAGAACCATATTGGACACACTTTTGATTGGTGTCAGAAACTATTCGTCTCATTTTTCCCAAGAACTGTTGCACTAACGTGCATGTCTTTGTTCAATAACAGTCGAGACCTTTCTCTTCTTCGTTGAGTCAATGCTGGTTTAACATCACAATCGCCGGGGAATGTAACCGAGATAGATTTGTTCGGTGAATTCTACTATTTTGTTGTAGAAACAATCCCTGGGTGTTTTAACTCCTGAGGGTAGTCTTCAACTGGGTGTTTTCGCTTTCTAATGTAATGATTTTATGCTGTTTTCGATCGATCGATCGATCAATCGATTCACAGAGAGAGACAGAGAGAGAATATATTCATTCCAATAGCCCAACCGGATTGTGAGGACACATTTTTCAATTAAATGAATTTATTGGCGGATACTACAGTACACAAGACATCATCTACAACATGCTATATACAAGGAAACATAGCAAGAAACGAAATTACATATGGACTCAGATCCAGGGCAATGATAATTAACAAAGCAGGTTAGTTTACAAAGTGTCTCCATAGGGAGAAAGAGATATCTATAATATTAAAGGTAATAATATGAAGAATAACTCTGACGTTAAGTAATTCATATTTATGCTCAGTAGTGAATTCACCACCACCGTTCGCTGCTCGCATAGGGTAGGCGCTAACCAGTTGGATTATAAAACTTAAATGATGTTCGAGTCATATCTGCATGAAATCAGTAGCAAAATGTTTGAATTTCTCAGAAATTGTGAGTATTTTAATCGTTAATCTTATTGATAGGCGAGACAAAACTGTAGCGTTGATGAAATTTGACTTGGTACTCACCATAGCATCGCTATTCACATAGCTAAACAGATCTCGCAACCTACATGGCTATGTAGTCTCGCGATATCACAATAGCCCATTTCATGCAGACTTCGGTGAACTTCGTAATTTGCTTGGAATTTTGATCACGTGGCGGGTGGTCAGCTAACCGTAATAAGTGGTGGGCAAAATATGGCTAACGCTTCAGCATCAGCATCAAGTTCTGTAACTACTTCAACATCGTTTATCGAGTTGGAAAATACGTATTCAACAGCGATGCTGCCGCAGATATTGACGAAATGTAATATTGGAACCATCCTGTCTTATTTTCTGGAAACTAGGGCGGATTTTAAACCCATACGGGGGGCCCCGAGTGGCTGAGTGGTCTAAAGCGGTCACCGTTACGGATCACTGCCATCTCACCTCTGTCTGCGTCGGTTCAAGTCTCGGATTCAGCTAATGTGGTTATGTGAGAAAGCTTGCCAGTAGCTTCTCGTGGGTCGGTGGTTCTTTCCAGTTTTTTCCGGGTTCTTCCTCCACCATTATTACTGGCCGCCATGTATAACCTATCTTGTGCAGAAAAATGGCGTTAATCTCTACCACAACAACAACAATAGACCCATACGAGAGAGTAACTTTGAGCTGTTTACATCTGGACATGTACATGTAAGCACAGGAGTCTGACGTTTTATTAATAAAGTACGGCGAAATCTCTAACAATATGAAATCCCCTTATCGATAATATAAATAAACACAAGGAGTGCAAGCGTGACCACAACCCTTTGCTCGATTCAACTTTTCTCATGCGTCTTTTATCGCTTCAGAATCGCAAGAAGACTGAAAAACTACACATATACATTCAAAAGACAGTAACGTACCAACGCATAACTCTCGCACGAACATCGCATGAATCCAATCCGGCGAATTAACCTTTATTTTTACCACTTTGGTAAAAATCCCTTTCTAGCAAAATCGGCTGGACGGAAGTAGCACATTCTACCAGTTTCTACCCTGCAGTAAATATGCGTTAGGGTCTAATATTTGTACCGAGCACGGCGCAGAATCTTTCAGTATTAGGGAAATTTATGACGGTTGATGACGTCATCAACCGTTATTTCTACTATCAAAACTTTGACTACATATTTCTGTTCTGGAAATTTAGATAAAATTATAAAATGATACAATCTGAAATACAAAGCAAGATAAGCATTTTATCTTGTGAAATTAATTTTATCTTGTTATTACGCATATTTACTGCAGGGTAGAAACTGGTAGAATGCGCTACTTCCGTCCAGCCGATTTTGCTAGAAAGGGATTTTGACCAAAGTGGTGAAAATAAAGGTTAATTCGTCGGATTGGATTCATGCGATGTTCGTGCGAGAGTTATGCGTTGGTACGTTACTGTCTTTTGAATGTATATGTGTAGTTTTTCAGTCTTCTTGCGATTCTGAAGCGATAAAAGACGCATGAGAAAAGTTGAATCGAGCGAAGGGTTGTGGTCACGCTTGCACTCCTTGTGTTTATTTATATTATCGATAAGGGGATTTCATATTGTTAGAGATTTCGCCGTACTTTATTGATAAAACGTCAGACTCCTGTAATGTAAGTTAGGAAACGGTGTCGAAGTAAATTTAATCCTGACAATCAAAGAGCAAGTTGTTCAAACTATTTCTGTGCATCTGAAACGTCACTATAATAAAAAAAATGCGTTTCATATGAGTTTATCAGATTTGTTTTTGAAAGTCTGTAGATAATTTACATATAAGTTTCAATCATTTAATTAATTTTATTTCTGAAATATTTCTAAACAACAATGGACGTCATTTTGTTATATACATATGCCCACCAGCGTTTGATTGGCTGGAGTATAAAGTAACTCGGGAGGTTATTCGGATAATTACGGAGCAACTCGGTTAAATTCGGTATGAAATGGGCTATAAACCCCTTCCCAATGCTGGTATACAAAGTTTCGAAACTATTAAATGAAAGTCACAAAATGTTTGTAAAAGAACGAAGGGCACGTAATTCTCAGCATGTTTATTCCGGGGGAAAAAATGACAAAAACATTCTCCCTGTCGCAGCAACTTGGAGAAAGATTCGCCGTGAATGCGGAACTGTCAACGATGGTTTTCTTGTATCACCTTACTACTGCGTTGATATGTGCATTTTGCCAATGAATCTGGCTTAGCATTGGCAAGGTCCAGCTTGTTGGTAGGCAATAATCGAGTTCACGATAATACACTGTGTGCCGCCACATTTTTTTAACGTCATGATTCAAAGGTCAAAAGGACCTAAGCAGTACGCCCTCATTCATTACGCTATACAACAAGAGAAAACGATGTCTTTTAACGGTGAGAAGGTGTCTTTTGACGCTATAAAAACATGGAAAGTCGACAGCTTGAAGGTGTTTTTGAAGCAAAACGGGCTTTCGACAGTGGGGACAAAATAGAAATTAGTTGCTCGAGTATTTGTAGTGAGTAAACAGGGGCTACCCCTAGTACCAACTCAGGAAGAAGTGGACAGAAAAAAGAGAAGAGTACAAATCACTTTTGATGTTAGAAGATAGGTATTTACCTGACCCTATGCTACTGAAATCAAATGAGTGGGTGGAATGACAATGTGGCCACCCTTCATGTATTGGCACACTCCAAACTTTCTAAAGCTTACAGGACAACCAGATGGACTTTCAAACCAGCTTATGGGCAGTTACAAGGAAGGAAAGGCATGCAGTTATTACACATCAAATTGGCTCCAGGAAATATTTTATCACCCGCTAGGGAATATCTCCAAATAATTTTTTCTTGCTGTTTTCTCTAAGCCATCTCAACATCTAAATTCAGAGTCACACAAGGTTTGGATTTGTACAGAGAAGAAATCTGGCACTGTCAGAAGTGCTTACTGTACATGTTTTGCTGGGTGAGTAGAACTAAATTTATATTTCTTTATCTAATAATTCTTGTTTTCTTTATTCTTGTCACAGAGAGAGTGGGGCAGACAGACAGACAGTCCCTACACCCACACATAACTGACCTATCGCCACTTGCCAATCACGCTACTCAGTTAACCAATCACCGAGCGTAAAATAGACACACCTTCAGGCATTGCTTTCATCTGCCATTTTCCTCTGACAAACTGCTTGTGGCAATAATGAATTGATTATGATAAGTGTTTTCAAATTTTGCAATGATTTGTTGATTTTTCGATCGATAAGGATGAAAACAAGTCAGCGGGAGTCTTGTAGTTCTGATAGTCGTTACCCGGATGATCTAATTGGAGGAGCCAGAACATACACAAAATGTCGATGGATATGGACTTTTTGTGGTTGTGTGTACGATCAGCTGAATATGGACACACCAAAAAACTATGGCAACTACAACGTGTTTGTTTGCATTAAAGTGCATAAAAGCATGTCCCGTTGATGACTTGAAGAAGAAAAAAAAATTGAAATTAAATAATATATGTAAAAAAATAAACGTTTCTAGAATATGGGCGAAGAACCCCTTAAATTTAGGATTTTGATAAACATTATGTTTCTTGTGCAGGAATGACTGAACCCCAGACTGCATTATTTTAAATTTTGAAAATTTACACTTTAATGTTGACTGTCCCAAAAATAATGATTTGTCGTCTTGATCTTTCAGACACTCGAGTGACTCTACTGTTTCACTTGGCTGAATGAGTGGTGGGGATACAAGAATGTAGTAATGGAATACAACAAGGGTCTTGATAATTATCGTCCGATATATTAAGCATGCATTTACATGTTTCCATCAGCAGACATAATTTATCAAAATTCCGTCTGATGAACACAGTAGAACTTTATAATTAGTATGTACAACATTATTCTTCTAAAAAGCAATTATCTAGGAATTTGTTATTAATGTTTAATTCATTTACTTCAAAGGCTGCAGAAGCATAAACCAGATAAAATCAATAAGGATAGGATTATATACTAAATACATTAACATCTTTTGGAGCGAATTCTATTCTACACGAATAACATCTCGAGCAGCTTTAAAATTGATTTTTATTACTTGCTGAAACAAAACACTTAAGTTATTACTAAACGAACTTGAACTACAGATATAAATATTATCTACTGCAGTATAATTTATGCAATTTTGTAACTTTACATTTTTAAGAATACAATAAATCATTCCTAATAAATATATCACCTAAACTGAAACGTATTTCTTTGCCTAATGCAGCATGCTTGTTAGTACTAATATTAGTACCCTTACTCGTTCCTCGTGGACAGGGTACTAACATGAGCATATACGTGTTAATGGAGCAAGCCGGGTGTGATTCACACCCGGCGCTCTTTTAGGCTAATAATAACACTTTAAACATATTCCTTGTATATAATCCAATAAATTGAGTAGTCCTCTTATTTAATACAGGAAGTATCGAAAATCATTGTAGAAATAGTTGTAAAATCTCGTTTACCTTTTTTAGCCGATATTTTCGTTTAGATCGTCCGCCATATTATTTCAAATAATGATTACTTCCGTTCTCAGCCTCGTTTGTTTGTGTGCCATATAAGGACATTGAGGCCTTATTTGGAAATGTAAACAAATCGTAGTAAAAATTTGGCGCCGTTTGGGTCAGAAATTCTTCGCATTAAAAGTAAATACGGTTTATCGGCAACTTTGAAATTTCACCAAGAAGCGATTATTCGCACTTGATTGATAATAATATAGTGTAGAATATCCAAATATGATCTGGCAAGCTTTACGTAGAAAAGAGGTAACGGTGAGAGTCTCGCGTTATCTGTCATGGCGGACAGAATGAGGTTAGTGTAACCATGCCAATTTATTTTATCATGTAAGGGCTTAATAAATTCAAAATAAGCCAAACTTCTTTTACAACATGATTATACTTATGCAGTTGATTTCTACACTGTTCGTTTTTCTGACTTTAGTGATGATTTTTTTTTGCTCCATTACATGATATGGGATCAGTTCGTAGCCTCAACCACAACAAATCAAGTTGAGGCTACGACATCGTAGCTACATGCTTGTCGGAAGTTAACAGATGGTCATAGCACGTGATTTGGTAGGCGGAGCGATCTATCATCTCGCGTAATGTCAATTGTCCAACATCAGTAACGGGGTGAGTAAGGTCAGGGAATAACGGATCAACGTTTTACGATGCTACTAAACCCCGGGAAACTTATTTTCGTTCACTAATCATCAAAGACCGCCAACAAAAGCCGACTGTCTCTTGATCTCGGCAAGTTTGAGTAACAATTTAATCCATCAATTGTTTGAAGTGTGAACACTTGTTTTCATGCTCAACAGAACGTCAGCCTTGTGTTTCACAATTACAGGAAAGATGTCAATTTGTACAATTATTTGAGAGTCGTTTCTACTAATGATGAGATAGCATTATGTGAGAGAGAGAGAGAGAGAGAGAAATGAGCCTATGTTCACAGCTGCAGTTTTCTTCATTGTTGCTAATGAGCTAAACTAAATAATGCTGCTAATAATAATACATGAGAAATAATAATGATAATGCCACTAATAATAATACACGTGAAATAATAATGATAATGCCACTAATAATAATACACGTGAAATATTAATGATAACGCTAATTTTATTCGGTTCATACTATATACATTTGTTTCGAACCATGTTTGGCAGCTGAACCAGTCCTCACTAAACAAGTGATCAGCACGACAAAATTACTATGCCATTTTCCTACCATCACCATTATCATCGTCATGGCCATCATCATTTTTGTCATTGTCATAACCATCAACATCAATGATCCTGATGAAACAAAACAAATCAATAATATGAAGGAACGACAATTTGCTGTTCCAATCTGATTCTGATTATGCCAGTATCATTGTAGAGTACGACTGTTGTAATGATTATATGTCACGTGTCCTACAGACATTATGGATGTTACTTTTAAAGTCACGAGGCAGTCCTACGTATTATTTTTTGCACACGTTGAAATGTCTTCTGATTTACTGCGTTTCTGATATTTGAGAGCAGCGTGAAGAAAATAAAACTTTCAGTGTGGTCGACACAAAACGTTAAGAGGAGACTACTGTACTTTACTTGGACTGACAACATGCTAAAATCAATATAACCTACGACTGGCAGAGAAGGATGATTAGTTTTAATTCCTGTACAGCACGTGGGAAAACACATGTCTTATATTGTCCTAAATAGTGCACGCTCACGTTTGCGATTCTGTATTGATGTAATGAGATCAAGTCAATGCAGAAATGAGGTTAAATGCTTGATAACAACTATTTAAGAAATATTTCATCTGACAATAGCAGGAGAGTAAAAAAAAAAATTAAACGTAGCTTTATCAATTTTTCAGTCAGATTGCTACGATGTCTGCAGTATGACAGTTTATAGTGATGTCTACCACTGGGGCATCATGCCACAGTCATGTAGCATATGTCTCACCCAGTCACATTATCCTGACACCAGGCCGACCAGTCCTAACACTAACCTCTTAATGTTGAGCGCCAAGCGAGGTAGCTGCTGGTGCCATTTTTGTAAGTCTTTGGTATGACTCGGCCGGGGATCGAACCCACGACCGTCCGCTTTCGAGACGGACGCTCTAACCACCACACCACCGGAGCGGTCGAAAGTTAAATTAAAAGGACCTAAAAATTATTTCGCAGGGGTATGTTTCACGTGAAAACATTCGTCTCGTGACAAATCGGTACATTGAGTTTGCCAGAGTTAATCGTGCGTCTGTGAATAAACATTTTATTATTCCATGAAAAAATGGAATTTACAACTGTTTATAATTATCACGGTAAAAAAAAAAGACGTGTACTGTATATTTAGCATTATGCCTGTAGAAAGGTTAACGTGTTGGATCTTTAATCGAGGCAATTTTTATCCGTCTATCCAGGGACGTCATGGGGGGGGGGGGCATTTGCTGTACTATTTTTCCATGATGCACTGCGCCTATTCAATGTGTTTCCGTTTCGTATGCTCCCTGCTATGCACTCCTCTACAGGTCAAACTACATGTATACCGATCAACAACATTTGTTTGCCATTTTAGGCCGCATGCCAGCTAATGCTTTATTGTGGTGTTTGCAATTGTACTTTACTCCTGTGTGCATTGTTGTACCATGCCAATAGTGTGCCTTACTTTACTGTACAATGCTGTACTGAACTTCACTGTACATTATTTGTGAACTGGATACGGTAATGAGATGGTACTTTACTCTTGTGTGCATTGTTTTACTGTACGGTTGCAACGGAGTTACTGATCGTAGCGCCTAAAATTACCTCCCTTAGCTCCAATGCGCATGCCCACAACAAAAAATTAAGTTCCGGATAGTTCACCGCTCTACACTTGGTTAGCGAAACAAAAAGTCAGTAAAGGAAGGAATCTTAGCTGTACTACAGATCATTATGGTTAAACCAATGAATCAATTATATATGTCAAACATCTTTTGTTCATACTAGGAGAATAATTATAGACATTAAATCAGATAATTAGATTCAGTGTCCATACTTACATTATATCAGATAATTAAATAATATTTACTTTCATTACTTAAATGTCCATACTTGATAATATAGATTCAATATCCATAATTTCAGATACATTTGTAGGAACATTTCACTTTGTTCTCCGATTTTAAACCTTTATTGCATTTTTTTGGCTATATAACTTTAACGAAAACAATCTCAGCAATTTGCATTTTACATATGTTGATATATCCTTCTTTCTCAGTTACTTTCGCGAGGCTAATAGTTCGTTTATAACACGAGTTAAGAAAGTCATAACACAAGTTCAATATTTAAAAAAAAAATTATAACACGAATTCGATACGTCAGCTGATTTGTAATGCTGAATAATTTAAACCAGAACAGTTTTCTTTAAAAAAAATGGAACACTGTATTTAAATGTATTCAGAGGAACTTAACAAAGCAATAACTACATTAGCTATCATAAAGACAAAAGAGTGTAATTAATGCAGACGGATTATTTATTCATATTTGGGTGTAAATATCGTACAATACTCAGATTAAATAACATGCCCAATGACGTGTTTTTTTGTTGTTGTTTCATTTTCTTTTTGACTTTTGAAACATCAAGTATCGGACGGTACATGCAATAACTTTCAGCATGATTTTTCTTTGCTTATGCTGACTTTTAATAACTCTCAAATTTGCTGGGGTCTTTAGACAACATTTCTGACTGCCACCAGCAAATTCATCTAGAACAGCCTTCTTAAAATTAGTTTAATTCTGTTTAACTTTGCTTGCATCAAATATGTAAGTTTGAAAGATCCAATTATTTCACAGATTCTGTCATATTACTTTGGTTCGCCTTTTAAATCAATATTGATCCAGGTGACCGTATGTGAAATTGCAAACAGTATGATTTAAAAAAGAGACTGCTTGTAAGAAAATGCTCTACAAGTCAATAATAAATGGATACTCACAAATATTCATATTTGTTGTCTTTATCTATCAGTCACTCTTTCTGTCTTAGCATCATTTTATACTCGTTTTTAACCAGAAGTATGTTTATTTAATATACGTATGCGAACACACATTCATTCGAGGATATACATACCAATGCACCAGATGAAAGGAGACAGACATACAGACAGACAGACAGACAAGCAAATGGGTGAGAGCCACAAATGTTCTATACATGCATAGTGTGTCTAACATCGATATTTCTCCAAATTGTACACTCTAAAATTTCCAACCTTTCAAGGAAATAAAATTAAAATAATCATCAAGGAGGCTCGTACGTGCGCCTGCCTGTTCAAGCGTGGCTGACATTCGTGCATTTTGACAAAAAAAACCTCAAAGTTATTTCATGAAAAATATAATGAACATTAATAGAAAAGCAACAGTCTAAATCAATAATAAAAGAACCTTAAGAAGTTAGAATTTGTTCTCGTTGTCGTTCAACCTACATTAACTGCTATGATTGAAAATGTAAAAAATAAACATATTTTCATTATTCTTCAAGCGAGATAAATTGCAAGAACTTTTTACGCAGCGATACACTTTTGTACAATCAAATAATACAAACTAGAGCATAAGGTAGTAATGGAAAGATAATGAAATTCTGAAATACGTATAGAGAATATTTATTTGAAAGCTCGGTGCAGCGCACGTTAGTGAGGGGAAAAAAAAGATGTAGAACAATTGATCAAATATTGATAGAATTTCATTTTAAGATGGTGAGATATCGATCCTGCTTTCATAATGTGAGCAGTCTCTCACATTTTCTTGATCTACATCTGCCATCTTAATTGATTGAACTATCCGGAAGTGAGTTGCACCGATATGCCCTCTGGTGTTTTCAATGGGAGATACTAACCGTGAAACTCCCTATAATGTGCCTTACCTTAGTGTACTGTGCTGTTCTGAACTGCACTGCAATATACTGCGTTATGATAAACTGTACTGTGTTTCTGAACTTTCATATATGAAATGGACATCGAAGTCTAATGATATTGTGATCCATTCAATACAAATTAGATACGCCTGTCCACCAGGTTTTCAATTCGAATTAGTTGCACAACACGTAGTGAGTTCTTTGATACAAATTTCCATATTTGCCACGGATTTCTGACAATATCTATTAATATTTGCAATAAATAATTAACCGGAAAAGATTAAGCGGCGTTGCTTAAGAATATCGAACCCAGGATCAGTCTTGCCATAGTCAGGGAAGCATGCCATTAATGTTAAAGGACATTGACTAACGAGGAAAATCAACTCATCAAGTGACCTTGCAAACCAAAACTACTACCCTTGTGTTTGTCAAAGTTATATTGCTAATTTTCATGAAGAAAATATCCTGTCTATCACGCGTGTCATCTGTTCTCTACATGAAAACGAAATGGCACACGAGAATATACATTTTAGGAATCTTATAAGAAATGTATCTATTTTGTTTACATTTCAAAATAGTAGCATTTAATCTTCTAATATTGAATTATGGTTCTAGCCAAGTCGTTTGGAATTAGTTTCAATTTTATTGTCTAAATCCAAAGGGACTGTATCGTGTACATCCTTATCATTGTCAAAGATAATATTTTAATTACTGAAAATATTTAAATCATTTATGTATCCCAGTCTGCCGGTTTTGTTCTTCGATAAGAAACTAAATTGCAATACTTATGTGACTTTGAAATATCACACGCTACATTTCTTACCTCAGGTAATCAAATTGTACTTTGCGAAACGTTGTTGTTGTTGTTGTTGTAGGGTTTAACGCCATTTTTCAGCACGAGATAAGCTATACACGGCGGCCAGTATAAATGGTGGAGGACGAACTCCAGAAAGAACCACCGAGCCACGAGAAGCTAATGGCATGCTTTCTCACATACCCACATTGGCCAAACCCAAGACTCGAACCCACGCAGACAGAGGGTAGATGGCAATGATCCGCAACGGTGTGAGCTTTAGACCACACGGCCGCTCGGGACAGCACTCTGCAAAAAGAAAATAACAATGACATCAAAGGTTTGCTGAACATTGACATCGTAACTGTCTTATTTGTTACGTACTATGGGAGAAAAATGAACTGAAAAATTATTGTAATATTCACGTAACGGGTTTCGTAAAATTGTTTCTGTCGGTTGTCTGCACTTAATATTTTCTTCTTTATTTCATTCCATTCGTGATAAACAATTTTTAAACGACATTTCCAGTACAGGTTGCCCCTTATTGTGTTTATCTGTTTATTTGTTTGTTTACTTTTTACTTCCCATACATATAATTATTTTGTTAAAAATAGTTTCAAGAAAACACCAGTTCTTTGTGGCAAAATTGAACTGAATTCGATCTATGGAATCGGTTCACAATTAGTACTTCCAGTTCAGTACCCACCAATGTAGTTTTAGTCTATTTTTAGAACATTTTTTTCCTCTCATTTTGGTGGTGATAGAAGAGTTATATTTATGCATTTTTGGTAGGGATTTAACAGTAATTGTTTATTCTTGAGAATATGAGCTCAGGGTGTTGTTGTCTGTGTGTATTTCGGCGACACTGCACAGTGAGTAATAAGGCCTTGGTAATGATCCAGAAGTGAAATCTATGTTCTGTTTACATGCTGATCTGTTCACAGTCCAACCTCTCAAACAAAATGCAGGTCAACCTTTGACGAGATCTTCACCGTGAAGTCATCTTTGAAGGTATTTTAGATTAACATATGATTTGTATTGATTGTCACACAGTGGAAAGGTCAGTATTGAGAAACAAATGTAGAGAACACATAATAAAATTAATTGTGTTCTATGTCCTGTTAGTGCAGTATTGGAGTAAAGTTTAAATTGGTATAAAATCTTTATTATTAATGATAGACAATGAAATTTAAATATGTTATGTATATTGACTTTGAAAATATAAAAATGAAAGTAAAAATAAAAATTAATTTTTATTTTAAAAATTGTAATGAAATTAAAAATAAATAAAAATTCCCCTAAAATGCACATATATAACATTTTTGGGAATGATATTAAATGATATCAGCATGTATATATTCCTACACCATATACAAGCTCCAATGTTGGACATTTGTCACATTTTGTCGGAGAAAATACCTCTGTAAGTAAAAAAGAGACATTCGTTTAAAATACACGAAGACAAAATTATAATTTGTGTTGGCCATTCAAGCTATTTATTAGGGGTCCAAGCAGTTAATTTATGTGTTTATGATGGGGTCACATCCTGAGTAACACATATATGCTTGTATAGCCTTCAGTAAGTGTTTATAAACATAGTTATAAGGTATTTAGTGAGAAGACAGAGATGAAACCTTTATACCAGAACCTACTCAGGTTCTCTACTAAATCATTTTAAACTGAGAATGAAATACAGGTAAAATGGATAAAATATGCTTTCCCCAGGTATATTTACCCTTGGATGTAAGAAAACAGCAAAATGATGTAAGCTGAACACAAAATGCATTCCATTTTATTGTTCAGTTTGGTTAAGATATTGATTGGTGTAGTGCGGCATTGTGGCCTATATGATGTTATGGGAATTCTAATGATCCATCCTGCTTTATGCATTATTAATTACTAACAGTATTTTTAACTGACACTCTAAAGATTACATAAGAAATATTCAAACAGATTATTTGAATTTAACTTTGTACAACTGATCTTAACATGGTTACATATCCCACATGAACAAATATCCATACATTTTAGAATGTTTGGGATCAAAAGTTAACGTTCAGTACATCATATAGGCTATGTACCTATAGTAAATCTGTAAGGCACATTTCTGGCTGTGTGCACTAAAAATATCCCAAAATGTTATTTTCATCATGAATATGCCTATGTATGGTAACATATTTCAATTTAGTACATTGACAGAGTGCGGTATTGAAGCATCAGCTGATATCTGATTCATTGAATCAATGAGCTTAATAATTGGTAACCATCACTCTTAAAAATACACTGTAAATGTTCAAATAGATCATTTGAATTATGTTTGCACATTTGATCTTAACAAGTACATTGTATATGCTCCACAGATGCAAATTTCCATCCTTGTTTACAAGTTTTGGAATCAGAATTTCACATTTAGTTGATGATATAGGATTTACTGGTTTCTATAGTTGATCTGTGTGGCCACGTTTGGCTGTATTCACTTGCAATATCCAAAATTGTTATTTCCCTCATGAATAAGATTGCTTATAGTAATATATTTTAATTTAGTACATTGTCACTTGACTTTCCTGTATGCTAGTATGTAATAATGTTTGCACCAATGATCAAACCTCACCCCCCAAACGTTGCCTTAAACTTTATGATACATAGTCTACCTGATTGGTTATTTAACCTGTAAATGGCTAAATATGCTTCTAGAAACCTCTTCCATTTTTAGGATGAATGTATCACTTTAATACATGGCCATTGCTTCACATTTTTGAGTGTCACTCTGTCAAGTTTGATATTTTCCCCCATGCTTGCAACCTTAATGTTATTTTGAAATCACCATGTCTAACACATTTGAACTTCATTTACCTAAATCTTACCGTTTTCTAGAATTAAGTGAAACATATTGTATCTTTTCAGGTCTAACCTGGTATCTGGAACAAAGCGTTAGAGTTGGATCAGCTTGGAAGCTCTCCAGTGGTCCGGTGGTGATAGCAAGGTTTAATGAGGGAATGTGCAGTGTACTGCCATAAGTGACCAAGATTAGTTCATATCACCACACTAATATATAGCACCTCAAAGACATGGCTTAGGTCTTCACGAGAGAGATTAGCACCATTTTTCCAGCAAGGTAGAGCCTCCCTAGAAACTATTTTCCTATCCCATTGTCACCTTTTGTAGTTATCGACATTGAAATGGAATGCATTTTTGCCATAAAACATGGTAGTGGTCCCATCAGAACTTTAAATCTGAGTGTGCTATCAGTTATGCAAACAACTACCTAAGTACCGGTCACAATAAATGTGGAACATAGAACCTGTCATTGTTTCTTTAGTGTGTACACCTATATGAATCTGGACAGGCATATTGCGGTTTGCTGCCAAAGTCACTATTATCTATGTTGCTTCATTAGCCCTGGGAAACATGTTTTCAGTTGTACAGACACAAACTACCATTTGTTTTAAATACCATTCATTAGTCAACGGTGCTGTCTAAAATGTGTCAAACTGTGTTTTAAAACTTGTATGAAATTTAAGTTTTCAATAAAATTTAGTTTTTAAATCTTAAATGTTTATTTAAATTGCCATTAAAATTTTATTTATCAATATTTGTAAATTCAAACATATTTTCAGACAGGTCTTATCTAGTGTTGCAATTAGGTTTTTACTGCATTGAAAAATTCCTATAATTAAGGAAGATATAGCAAATTTAGTTTTGGTTTCTCAAGAGCACTTGGACCAAGACTGGCACCCTGTGGAACACCAGCACTACATATTTCTGATAGGTGTCACATGTTCTGTTTGCAAGGAAATTTAAAAAGACTTCATGTATAAAGTTGAAATAGGTGTAGCATGCAAATATAAAAGTTTGACTCAAATTGGCATAAAAAATGGAGCCTGTCAGGAATCGGGTCACAAGTAGTACTTCCAGTTCAGTACCCACGAATGTAATTTTAGACTATTTTTAGAACATTTTTTTTCCTCTCTTATTTTGATGGTGATAGAAGAGTTATATTTATGCATGTTTGGTAGGGATTTAAAGGTAGATGTTTATTCTTGAAAATATGAGCTCAGGGTGTGGTGTTCTATTGTGTATCGGCGACAGTGCACAGTGAGTAAAAAGACCTTGGAGATGATCTGGAAGTGAAATCTGTTCTGTTTACATGTTGATATGTTGACAGTCCATACTCTCAAAAAACTGCTGGTCAACCTTTGACAAGAACTTCACCGTGAAGTCATCTTTGAAGGTATTTTAGATTAACATATGGTTTGTATTGATTGTCACACAGTGGAAAGGTCAGTATTGAGAAACAAATGTAGAGAACATATAGTAAAATTGTGTTCTATATCCATATATAATTCTGGTATCGAAATGATGCTCACGTGAACACTGTTCACGAGCGAAACCGTGTCACGTGACAAAGCATCTAGCCAAAGCATTTGTTCTAGATCTCTTCTAAGTGAATGGCTTCCTTGAATAACATGTTAAGTTATACTACTCATGATTTATCGGCGTAAAAGCTAATTTAATCGAGATCAGCGCATGATTATAAACCCATATTTAGCTTTAATCTGATTGTTAGTGGGTTTGTTTATCATACCATGTATGAGCTGCATTTATTTAAATTTGGTGACTAATGATGAAGACATCTCGAAGTACGCAGAATGATTATACAGTGTTGGATTTTTGCCTCAATTTGTTCTTGACTAATAAATCCAAATATAAAACGCAATCATACTACATCGTACGGAAAGACAAAACATCATATACTGGACCGTTGTTGTTTTTGTTGTTGTAGGGTTTAACACCATTTTTCAGCGCAATATAGGCTATACATGGCGGTCAGTATAAATGGTGGAGGAAGAACCCGGGAAAACCCCAGAAAGAACCACCGACCCACGAGAAGCTACTGGCATGCTTTCTCACATATCCACATTGGCCGAACACAAGACTCGGACCCACGCAAAGGTGAGATGGCAATGATCCTTAACGGTGAGCAGTTTAGACCACTCGGACACTGCAAAAAGAAAATAGCAATGACATCAAAGTTTTCCTGTACATTGACACCGTAACTGTCTTATTTGTTACGTAATACGAGAGAAAAATGAACTGAAAAATGCTTGTAATATTTACGTAACGGGTTTCGTAAAAAAAAATTCCGTCGTTTGTCTACACTTAATATTTTCTTCTTCATTTCATTCCAAGGCTCATGCGTGAAAACAATTTTTAACCGACATTTCCAGTACAGGTTTCCCCTTATTGGGTTTATCTGTTTATTTGCTTGTTTGCTTTTTACTTCCCATACATCTAATTATTTAGTTAATAGTTTCAAGAAAATACCCATTCTTTGTGGCAAATTAAACTGACTTCGATATATATATATATAATTATGGTATCGAAATGATGCGCACGTGAACACTGGTCACGATCGAAACCGTGCCACGTGACAAAGCATCCAGCCAAAGCAATTTTTCTAGATCTCTTCTAAGTGAAGGGCTTCCTTGAATAACGTGTTAGGTTATAATGCTCATGATTTATCGGCGTAAAATCTAATTTAGTCGAGGTCAGCGCATGATTATAAACCCATATTTAGCTTTAATCTGATTGTTAGTGGGCTTGTTTATCTTACCAAGTATGCGCTGCATTTATTTAAATTTGGTGACTAATGATGAAGACATCTCGAAGTACGCAGAAAGATCATACAGTGTTGGATTTTTGCCTCAATTTGTTCTTGACTACTAAATCCAAATATAGAACGCAATCATACTACATCGTGGCGCTCGGCATTAAAAGGTTAGTGCTAGGACTGGTCTGCCTGGCGTCAGGATAATGTGACTGGGTGGGACATCATGCTACATGTTTGCGGCATGATGCCCCAGTGCTATACATCACTATAACCTGTCACACTGCATACATCTTAGCGATATACGACTGAATTTTTTTTAAAGCTAAGTCAAAAATCTAAATCACACATACACACACACACACACAAACATACACACACATCACATATTGTACATTTAGAAATCTCAGTTGCAAACACCAAAAACCTATCTTCAGTTCCAAAAGAAATATGTCAATAGCAGAGTTTAGTTGGGAAAATAAAGAGCCATCCTTAGAAGCCCACTATGTACAAGATAATCTTGGATAAATGTTTAATTGCTTGTTTTAATTTAAAGCATTGTAATATGTGAGACGGGCGTTATATGGATAGAAATGACTACAACACTCGCTGGTCGTGGGGTTTATTAACAGACTGGAAACATACGGGATAACCTAAATCAAAACAGAACAAATACTTTATATAAAACACTACAAATGAGGCAAATATAATGAATACCTACTATACAATACTACAAATGAGACAAATAGAACGAATACGTAATATACAATACTACAAATGAGACAAATAGAATGAATACTTAATATACAATACTACAAATGAGACAAATAGAACGAATACTTAATATACAATACTACAAATGAGACAAACAGAACGAATACTTAACATAAAACACTACAAATGAGTCAGATAGAACGAATACTTAATATAAAAACTACAAACGAAACAAATGCGATACACACCCCGCACGCCCGTATTTCAACACATCAGCTCACTAACATATCTTACCAGACACGAAGTATCGAAATGTACAAACGCTACATTTCTCTGAAATTACTGTCACTATATGCAAGAGCGGGATGAGTAAAGTGTTGTTCGTTCAAAGACAAGAAAAGTGCCAGGGGCTTTTGTTATTTGGCAGGTAATCGACTTTAGAACCCCTTCATACGCTTCATACACTGTGATAGATAGCTCACTCACGACAAACACGCACTTGTGTCACACATATACTGGGAAATAATAATGCGTTTTATGAAGAAGAAAAAAAAAACACATGTTTGTATTGATTTGTTCATTTTTAACGCAATTGTCCTATGACAAATTTTCGACAAAACTCGTTCAGAGAAGCATACTCCCTTTCCAAAATGTGTTTGCAAACGTATTGCATTTTACTCTATGCATTATTGTTCACTATTGCTGCATCAATTGACCAGCAAGCAGTCCTATCTTTGCAATTTCAAGTTCTATGTATTTCAGAGTTTCTATACTTTACGCATACTTTTACTTACCTTATCTTCCAAAGTTTTTCTTGGTTCAGGTTTACTATGGTCAGTAAACCTTCCGTCTCCTCTCAGTACCGTAAAACCACATCAGACACTGTATCATCTTCATAATATCAGACTTTTTATCTCCCGCAAACACTCTTTATCAGAATGTTCACGTTTAGTCTTTACATGGACTGTTTTCACTCTATTCACCAACATCCCTGTCCTGACAAAACTCATGTCTATCGTTTCAACTAGAACCATACATCTTTGTTATCACCTCCAAATGTCGTAGTTGTTGTTCTTGTATTGGGAGGTGGGGTTGTTACTTACAGTTGCTATCTTGACTATATACATTTGGTGATACCTTGGTGCTTGCTTGTTGTATATACGTCAACTGATACACCTGGTGTATGGTACCGGGATCCTGTGCCCTGTCATGCAACATTGATCTCTACATGCACTGCCTACGCCATGACTAGCACGAAACCTTTTATTTTTGTCCACCACACTGAAAGTTTTATTTTCGTCACACTGCTCTAAACAATCAGAAACGCGGTAAATCAGAAAACATTTCAACGTGTGCAAAAGATAGTACGTAGGACTGTCACGTGACTTTAAAAGTAATATCCAGAATGTTTGCAGGACACGTGACATATAATCATTACAACAGTCGTACTCTCCAATGACACTGGCATAATCAGAATCAACTAGGTTTATCAGATGAAGGCTTAAACGTTGGATCAAATGCAGAAGAATTATCATGAACATTTACTTGTTGCGTTTCGCTCTCAAGTTCGTTGGTACAGGAGTTGCGTTTAAACGTTGTATTGAACGATTCATTCAAGTCATTTTAGGTTGTTGTAATCCATTTATTTTATAAAAGTTTTGCATTGTCCATTTAAATATTCCTACTATCATAATTACCGGATTGATGATTTTTTGGTTGGACTTTTAATGACCTTGTAACACAGTATTATCTATATCGTGCCGATGAAATGGAGTTACGTGCTTTTCTCAAGGACACTTCGAGTCTGCTCTCCCGTATGAAGGGGGATTACCGCCATAATTATATGCGTGTATTTCCTAATCTTCCTTGATGCATTATTGTAAATGGCTGCTTGCAAGTGCTATTTTCATACTTCTATCAATGTATATTGTATTTTCATTGATACAAATTGTACGTGGCAGTTTGCAAGTGCTGCTTGTTTTCTGCATTATTGTAAATGACTGATTGCAAGTACTACATTCATAATTCTAGTCCTGAATTTTGTATTTTTCATTGATCCAAGCTGTAAATGGTTGCTTGCAAGTTTTTCGATCTACTTTCCTTTTGCGTCCTTGTATCTTGCGATTTGCCAACAACTGAATTGATTCTGTAGTTTTGTCGTATGACAAAGGCTATGTCAGTTATTAAAAGTTTTGTATATTCTGTTTATAAACATTACAATTACATCATTCCAACTGCTATTTTCATACAGATTTGGCCTTGCAACAATGTAAATACTAAGTTTTATCAGTATCGTCTTTGTTGTCCAACTTGTGTCGCCATCTGTTGTCATGATGGCATACTAGAGATTAGCATGGCATAATGACAACAGACGGCGCTCTAATTTTCTAAAGTTTTTCCTTTACCATAAATAATGAATGCTCCCACGGAGCTTTACGACATTCATTTGGTCTCGATAACTCGTTCAGTCCCTGTTTTAAAATGTAAGTTAGCAACAAAGCTTTAATCTTCTCTAAAACCATATGCTTTCTCGAAGATCTAAGTGATTTATAGAACCTTACGAAAACAAAAACGCATACACTACATCAGGGTGGTCCATCTTTTTCAACCCCGGTTTTGACGCACTTAAGTATTTACCTTCACCGTTTAAGAAATCTACTTCTTAGTGTCATCTCTCATTACTTTGGAAACATGTTAGCAAAGTTAGGATCAGAAATGTCAATGATATTTTCCCTAGTACTCTTCTTAACGAGCTTTCATCAGACGAACCCTGGTTGTAAGAATTGTACATCACCCATTTTGACGCACGTGACAGGCGTCTATCTTTTCTTGTGATACTCTTGTACCTAAGCTCCCGCGAAAATAAAATATTTCAGAGCAACATCAATAGCACATAATAAAAAAAAATTTATAGGTAAAATGACATTAAAAAAATTAAGCATTCTTTAAAGGTGTTCTTATTCTTATCACGATCTTCATTTTGGAACCTATTTTGCCGCAAAAACCGAAATAATCGAACTGGAAAATCATTTTCGTATCATGATAAAAATGTTTACTTGCGATTAGAATTATTAGATTTAGTGTACGATTGTTTTCCAATACTTAATTTGCATTGTTAATGTACAGAACCACAACCTGTGAATGTATGTATTTAAAAAAAACACAAATAAAAACCAGTTTTAAAACCGGTTTGCATCCTTTAAAACTTTTGTCTCTAAAAGTGGAAATAATCAGAGACAAAAGATGTTACAGGAGATTTTACTTTTATTTATTGTAATTCTTACCATTATCAAGCCAATTAAAATTAATAATTTGGTTCAAGAATTTTAAAAATATAAATATAGCACCTTGGGTTCTGGTTATTCAGCTGCTCTTTGTCACATAAAAGATTTTTTAAAAAAAATAAAGCTTGAAAGAATTTTTGAAATATGAATGTAGTGACGCATGATTCTGACTTGTTAACTGTGCTGCTCTTTGCAATATGAAAGTAGTTTAGTGAATTCTATATAATCAAAGAAAGAGAGAGAACGAAAGAGAGAGAGAATGCACCAAAACTGCATATTTCATTAAGTTATTGTAATTGTATACGTGAGTGTGTTCCTTATAACTGCCTACCTGTAAGATAATTTTTGTTTCAGACTAATTCATCTAACAATATTGTTTTTATGAATGCCGGTTTAAATTAAACTTTTTTCTCTTATATTTCCTTTCAAAAGTTAAACATAGGACTGTTTATTATTTTTATTTATTTATTTTGCTTTATCGCATAGTTGTATTGTGCTGATATTTTTTGTGTCATGACAATATTAACTTATATTTTTAAACAGGATAATATAATGATAAAATCACCTACAGATGAAAATGTTTATGTGGGGTGGTGGGGGTGGTGGAAATTACAACAGCCTGAGCTGTGACTAGCCTTAACAACTTTTCAAGTTTTTTAGAAAATTATGTGGGGTGTGTCTTATTCTTCTAACAGAAAACAATCACATCTGTAGAAGATACATGTAAAAATTTGTATTAATCTTTTTAACTACCACATTAATTTCATATCCAAACGTATCAAGCACTTTTAGTACTGTACTGTAGCAGTAATAATACAAACAAATTGAGCTGGTTACTGGTAGCGGTAGCCATGTTATTTATATTCAATATATTATATTTTTATAATTGCTACCAAAGGAGTCTGATGTTTTATCAGTGAGGTACCATATAATCAGTCATCTTATCTGTACTATAAATATCGCTTCATACATGGATGAATATGGTTTTAAATAATAAAAAAATGTAGTTTCCAGTTTGATATCTGTCAAAATAAAGTATCTCATAATTGTAAGGAAGTGTTCTTTATGTTTACATATAGAAATTATATTTCATACTCTTAGAATTTCTTTTCTTATATAATGAAATAATTTCATATTTTTGTAGCATGGATGCTTTGTATTTGATGTCTTTGTTTCAAGTCATTTGCTTCTTGCTATTGTATTGAAATTGGAGATTTAAAATGAAATTGGAGATATGACATACTTGTCACAGACAAGTAGTGACAATACTTGCTGGTAATTGCATAATCATCCATGCCATACATATATAAGAATTCTGTATAATTTGATTATTTACCTTACTTCTTGATATATATATATATATATATATATATATATATATATATATATATATATATATATATACTGTCACTGTAAACTGCAGATTAACAATAAAGTTTAATTACATAGGGTTGAGAGAATAAACAAAATGCTCATCTCTGTAATGTACTCTCTCTCTCTCTCTCTCTCTCTCTCTCTCGTGAATAAAAAAGAAATGAAAGTATAGCCTCTAGGTGCAACTATCTTCACTTTGCTCAAACCATATTAGGTCTTTACTGCTACAAAAAGCAGAATTTGCACTGCACTCTAAAATAATAAATATGCACTAAACTAATAACATTGTGAATGAGAATATATAAACAAATTAGGGCCTTAAATCTTGCTTGTAAGTGGCCACTCTGTTCTGCCACCATGCGGCAGCGGTAAATTAAACAGACAAAATGTTCAAATAAAATGTGGTGGGAAGGGTCAGCGGAAATATAACGTTGTGTAAATGCATATAATTTTATACAATTTGACACATTTAATTTGTTTTGTGCTACTTGCAGGCCACCTCTCTTCTGAATGTTTATACTCTGTGACATCGGCTGCTGTAATTTAATTCGAATGATATTTTAAATAAGACGCCTAAACATGCCGTAAAGTGGTATAACCTCTTGTTGCTAGGGTCAGGGGAGTAGTCGTATTGTAAGAAATTGACGTGTCACAGCGCCATCTCTTGTCAGAATGAGGCATTATTTTATGCTAACTTCCTTGATTCTAAGTTGCAACGTGCTTGATGCTACATTATAGTCATGATTTTGGAAGTTGCAATTTGTGTAACTTGTGATATAGCAAGTTTATAAATATAATGTTAAAACTTGTAATAACTGACATAGCATTTGCCATACGACAAACTACAAAATCAGTTCAATAGTTGGCAAATTGGAAGATACAAGGACGCAGAAGGAAAGTATATCTAGTCACCTTCAAGCAGCCATTTACAGCTTGCATCAATGAAGAATAGCAAACTCATGACTAGAATTATGAATGTAGCACATGCAAGCAGCCATTAACAATAATGCAGAAGGAACGTAGCACTTGCAAACTGCCACGTACAATTTGCATCAATGAAAATACAATATAAATTGATAGAATTATGAAAATAGCACTTGCAAGCAGCCATTTACAATAATGCATCAAGGAAGATTAGAAAATACATGAATACGTGCATAGAATTATGGCAGTAATCCCGCTCCATACTCCCGCTCTGGCCTTGGCTGGTGTCGAACCTTTTGGAGTCCGACGCTCTACAGATTTTGCTACAGTGGTTATCCGGATTATATGAAGCTGTTCTGTGCTTTTGTATATACAACACGGTGGCATATTTTTTTCCAAGACAGGTGATAGTGCGCAAAGTTCGATCAGCTTGTGGTCAAAAATCTGTCTCAAACGAAATTTGATAACGGTTTGGCTTAGTCCTTAGTTTTTTGTGCACTATTACGGTTGATTACGTACATTAACTAAAGACTGGGCAACCCTTTGTGGCTTCCGAAAATTTCCGGAGATTTAACATAAAACACTGTAAAAATGATCGAGCCGTTATTGAATTCCCTCGTAAAGACAAGGTTACGACAACACACAAAACGTGCAAAGTTGCTACGCAAGAGATAAAATCCGCTAAAGTATTTTATTTCGATCATAGGTGGGCCAATGTCCGCATGAATACGTAAGTGGAGAATGAGAGTCAACGCACTTTGATTGCCTGGATAATAAATAGAATCAGTCTCGATCAAGTTTTGGTTTTGTCTGAATTAAGTTAAGTCTGCCTCATCCGAAGACGCGTTAACTTAACTATTACATGTATGCTCGGAGGAAAAGTGATATTGTTTATATTTGGTATTCCTCCCCCCCCCAACACATTCATAGAAATCAGTACCCTACTATGTACTATGTAGTGCCTTCCTTTAATCTAAAATATGTTTCGTCACAAACAGTATCTATTAAAGCATCTCGTTTTAGGTTATGCGTGTGTTATGTGCACGCATGAATACGCAGAAAGCAAACATACAAATGCCTTCTGTTTGCAACCATATTGTATTTTATTTTTGTGTGGATGCAAATATGTACTTGGTTTCATTCAGTTTAGAGATATTAATATTCAAGACTATAAACTACGTATTGTTTGCTGATCTTTACGGCTTATGTTGCGTTTATCAACTCGTTCTGACGTCTAGGTTTTAATATGTGATGGTATGGGGAAAAACCGGAATTAAGGGTACGCCTTAAATGTTCATGGAAATGGATCTGGGGGAACAAATGGGAATTTTACATGCAAAAGGCATAATGGGGACAAACAGGAATTTAAAATTACGCCTCCATGATGATCATTATATGGTACTGGAACTCCTATGTTAAAGATATCCAGAGGTTTAATACTGTGGGATGCTCTGACACATGCGGGAATATGTAATATTTATACTACATCTCCATTCAACACTATCTTTGATATTCTATCCCACAACTATTTATGATGCACTATGCAACACCCATTTTTAATAAACTATCCAACACCCATTTGTAATGAACTATCCAACACCCATTCTGTCCACTTACTAACCAAAGAAAAGGGTATGAGTGCTTACACACATTATTCTTACAAACACATAAAGCTACTATCAAATTAGAGGGATAGGATGCAAACAAAAAGGAGAAGAAATATACACTATCACGTTCAGGCAAGGGTAGAAGTGGTTATATACACAATATCCCCACAAACATGAGAGGGGTTTTTAAGTTTTACTTAGGTTTGAAGAGACGAAGACATCAAAGACGTAGAAAACATTCAAACAAATATTGGCAATGATTGAATATTATCTCTGTTGAATAGTATTTTGGTTGGGGTGGGTTAACCAAATATTATTTATGTATATTATATGTATATCCACGACCATTTCTACAGTACACATTCGCGCAAGTACAATACATTAGGCTGATAAAATGGCGACGACGTATTGGGTGAACATGCGCAAAGTGATTGTATGACTCCAAATGATGCAGTAAGAATTCTTCAAGAGGATAATGACTTCAATTTGGTTTTTTAGTCGATCTCTTATTTCCTAAAGAATTTAAGCCTGTTGAACTACCTTCACCTCTGTTATGTATATTTAATTTGTACTGTTTGTTAGTTATTTCTACATGATTATATGTTACGTATAATTGTTTGTTGGACTTGACCTTGTCCAAAATCAAATTCTTTTTGTACCTTACTAGTAACATCTGTTTTGTGGACAACATAACACATATTTAGTATTTTCTCGTGATTGGGGATCGAGTATTCAGATTAATTTTAATGTAAATTTTATATTGTTGTCTGACTCAGGGTCATTGAAATTCCCCCATAGGATAATCTGGTCTGTCTGATATTTACCAAATTCTTTATTATAAGTTTTGTAACAAATTTTTTCTGTTTACAACTTAGAAGTTTGTAGGAATGAACTTGGGACCTACATCCTGGCTCTACTCTTGTGTCTTAGTTTTATTTTATATAAATATTTACTTCAAAAAGTATTAATTCCTGAGATAACGTCAGAAGCAGAATCATTTGTTTTGTTGTTTATTTTTTTATTTGGGTGGACTTATTTTTCCAAAATATTATTCTCTGGAATTACAAGGTGCTAAATAATATTCTTGGACAGAAAAATTAATTTGGAATTATAATGAGTTCAGAGAAGGACATATTGGGTTGTATTATTGTTATTAAATGGAAGACTGTTAGCACATCATCACACTTCAGGCTACCGGTACACTGGTACATCCAAGAATACAAGCACAACAACACGATCGGCGCTGGATATTATTTCGAACACCACTGGATTTTTATTAGAAATTTATTCATTAGGATTGGTGATATAACTTTATGGACTATGTGGGATCTGATTCGGAATAATGTGCGTTCGTTTTTTAAGTTTTCACTTTGTATTCTAGGAAAATAATTATTTGTAGAATGTTACCAAACTTGATGGCTTTTGTTCTTTTCTGTTACTTAGTTTAAGACCATAGAGTCGTGATAACCTCCTTCTCCATCATTGCCAGTTATAATGATTTCAAAAAGAAACAAAGGAAAGAGAGATATTTTAGCACCGTCAGAAAAAAAATACATTTATTCAAAAACAACAAGATGAGAATTAGTTCAGCAAGAGGAAAACATTGAAAAGTGAGAACAAGGAAAAGAGTGAAAACAGAACAGCCAGCCTGTTAGAAGACACTGTTGTGGAATTTTTAAAAAATCTTGACAAACATAATAAAATCGTTTGGCGAAACCTAAGATAAAGAGACCGTCACTATTCCAGATTTCTAAACCTTCTACGACTACATCGACTATCACCACTTGAAACCCAGAAAGCGAGAGCAGTTACTACTGCTACGGCCAAAGCAGAAATAGGACTTGGATGTATAAAAGTTGTATAAAAAAACGTTACAGCTGATGATAATTTTCATTCAAAACACGATGTTCCTTTTCAGGGACGCCCAAATCTCGTTGACATGTGATACTAGTAACTACTGAATGATTGCCAAATCAAATAAAAGTCAAATCCCTCCATTATGAACCCAAATAACGAAAAGAATTGTTATGGTTAGGGTTAGGTTACTGCAGAAAACTTCAAGACGTGTTCATGAGTTTCCGCAAGGAAATAATAGGGGCAGTTCTTGGATTTTAAAAACAAAAATGTTTATCAAGCATATGGTAACCTTGGTTTTGGCTTGACACCCCTCAATGAAAAGTGGCTTTGCCCCTTCCTGACTTAATCTCTGCGGATGCCAATGCACGTGCTGTCCCTATGTTATACTTTGAAAGAGTACCTTCCAAGTCGTTCTTGGAGATTGCGTATTTTGGACGACCAAACTTTGCAGACAGAAAATATAGTAAACTATGTTTAACATGACCAAGACCATTTCGATGTTATTACTAATATCAAAGAATTTTTTCGGATACAGTTAATATTTCAACAATTGTGACTGACGATTTACCAGTCTGGAGCAATATATTCAAAGCAGTTAAAGATTTGGTTGTTTATCCTCCAAACCATGCATTCCTGAAAGAAATAGAAGAATGCAATGTTCTACTTGGATGCGGGTTGCAAGTTCAGCATGTTACGAGCTTCATCGCGTTAGACAATTTCAGCAACAGAAAAGTTCTTGCTAATCCTTTATAGAGTGTTCCACTCGTGAACATCTTGCAACTTGTATATACTAGAATAATACCAATAACAAAAAGTCACACTCTCGTCCAGAAAGGAAAAATATGGCTTTTGCGACCAAATCGTCAAATATATGATCCGATGAGTTATTTAATGATGATTGGAACAAAATGAAAAGAACTGTTTGGATTGTAGAATATTTTCAATTTGAATGTTGTCAAAAGGCTGGAATTCACATTTTAATTTTTGTGTATCTTACGCACATGCAATGATTGCATGTAATGACCTTTAATTCATCACCGTTGGAATTTTAGCGTAATTTTAGGAGGACGTGAAAAGATATGTTTTTGCTCGAGTACTCTTTCCAATTTAGCCGCGTGCAAAATTTTTAAACTCCACCGACGATACATGGAGCGAAGAGTAGGTACATCAGTAATGCTTTACGTTGGTTGCACTACAGGTGTGAAACACAAGACTATTGTGCACAACATGCTAGAAACGTTGGAGAAAAGAAAATTGGATCCTTTTCTGTGGATGAACGGGATTTAGAAGACCTACAGATTACGATGTGGTGAATATCGAACCTTTAAATCAACGCGACATTTTCTTTTCAGAAGAAAAACCAATGCTACACACTGGCTGTACCAAGTGGACGAATCCCAGGGACAAATCAAATGGACGAATGTATGTGGTTGGGTGTTGTATTTGTGGATGTGAAAATATGCTTGATTTCACACTGGGCATACTGAAATTTGAATGGAACACATTGATGTGGATCGCATTCGTCAAAACGATGCTTTAATCAATTGTATGGTTTTGTCACTATCTAATGTGTACCATCTTTTTTATACCGTATCATTGTCACAGAGAATTTATGTTCCCTTTTTTCGCACGTAGATCTAAGTTGATACTTTCAGCTCACTGACGACATAAAAAAATTTATTAAATATGTGGAGATCATATTTGAAGATTTGATCTTGGTGAATTACGAAAAAGTCGCAGAGTTTGTACCACACGAAGATTTGGTAATGTCATCTTTGCTGCTTACATGACAACCAATACCCATTTAAAATTGTATTCTGTCTTGGAATTTTATGGATACTGAGTCCTTTAATTCGATACCGATAACGACAAGTACATTGATCGACATGGATATTATCACCCACGTATTAATGACGATCTTTTAAGAGCGTGGACTGACAAGAATAAGGAACCGACTACTTTGATATTTGCCAGTGGACCCTACTACTATCATTACAGAGACAAAAAAGATGAACTTCATAATGGATGCAATATAATGTCACTCACATTGAAATATCGTTTCAGTCTTGTAGTCAACTTTAACGTATCATAAGAAGCGTTAACGTCCGGCCAAGGTCAAGACGTTCATCGAAGAATTTTAGATCCTTACAAAATTGCGTGCTTGTCAAATCATTAAACTGTCGGTAGAGCCTTGGAAAAAGAGAATCAGATTGTCTGTAAAAAATGAGTGCGACTTACCCATCAGAGCACGATAACGTGCTGTACGTATGCCGTTCTGTAGTTTAGAAACGTTCCACGACAGCAAACATTCACCGAATAATGAATTCAACAGTGTGGTGGGCCCACTGACTCCAAGTCAAGAACTATGCTATACCTTAAAACCAGAACGATGCTGTACCTGCAACTACAGTGATGCAGTACGATTGTACCGCTCTAAGATCGAAAGGTATGCAGCTCTATCTCATTGACTGCACGCTCAATCCAGGGTAGATACAAGTAGCTCATTGAGGTTTACAAAACAAAGAACACGCGTTTTTATGGCTTTGCAAGGCTATTGTGAAAATGGAGTCCAAACTTTCAGAAAATGGCATAAAGATCCCGAGTAGGATTTGTCTAGATCGGATGAGGTGACCGAGTAGAGCTTTAGTTGTGATGTGAAGATCCATGATTGGACATATAAAGAACCAGCTCTTATTGAACATGCCAGGTGGTGTCGGTTCTTTTACTACCTTCCCTCAATGGGTCATGATTAATATTCGCATGGATACTGTTACGATTCTACCATTTACAATATGTAACAAAAGGAAAGCAAAACCAACAGTTTCATGAAGCAATTTATTTCCCTATAATACACATAAGAAAAATTCAAACTAAACTTTCTGAATTAAATTACAAAGTAATCCTAAATGTCATATCACAAGTCCAAATTATAGAAGTTTCAAATAGATTTCAGTAGTCTTGATTGTCCTGATATAACACAATAGAGTAATTCAGATTGTCTTAGAATGAATTTCCAAAAAATCCAAAGTAATATATTAATCCAAAGGGCAATTATTACTTTAGTAATTGAAATGAATGTCTTTTTTTTATAAATCATATCTGATTTCAACAACACAACTGTTATTCTCAAAACATCTGTTCACAATGTATTATAGAAACCAAATTCCATACAACTCTATGGTTATATATTTATATAATGCATGGTGATTCTGTCGGCAATTTTACATCTTAAGTTAACAAACAGCGCACATTGTAAACCTCATGCTTGCATCCTCTTGACTTTAACAGTTTATAACATATTTTACATTAAAATGCACCTTACGTTTTCCTTGTATTTCAAAGAACCATTCCAAAATGATTGTATAGATGGTGCTTTGTCTGAAGAGTCTGTGTATTTTAACATGCGAGTTTGAGAAACTGTGTTGTCAAAATTTTAGTGAGAGCTCCTACTGGTGCATTCACATACGTATGCATCGATTATCCAAAATATCGAAGAGTCCGTAAGTGTGTTTTTGAATTTGTTTTTTTACGACTGCTTAATTTTTTAAGTTAATCTCTTCAGTAAAATGGTAATCTCAGACTGTTTGGTGAGTGTGAAAATAGCAAAGGTGACTGTGAAGTGTCGAATTTTGAATTACAGAAAATTTTAAATTTAATGCATTTAGCAATTAAAGTCTTATCGCAGTTAAGCCAGGAAAGTCTTTGTGAAAGGTCACTTCGAACTTTCGTCGTTCACCTCCCCCCCCCCCCCCATGGCAGCGTAAACTTCAAAGGACAAGCATTCCCAGTGAAATTTACCGGGGTATCTTATCACGGTCCTTAGAAAGGAAATATTCGAGCTACCAACCTTAACCGCTTGGTAGGAACCTATGTCCACTTATCATATTTTCAAAGGGAAATTGCCACTCACTGTCGTGCACAGATTCTGAGCTGTCTAAACCTGATGAAAGAAATTATTTCTTTAGGAAAGATTAGAGACCACCGCCTACGATTGGGTAGAATAAATTAAGGCGTACACTTTAAAGCAATCTGGCTTTAAAGTGACGACCCGAGTCGAAATTCTTTAGTCTGAAAATTTCCTAGAAGAAGAAGAAGCTTAGTCGACTCCGGTGGAAGCCTAAAGATTAGTGCCTTCCTCGTGAAACAAGAAAAGGGACCATTTGGTCGTCGTGTAAAAAGAAAGGCATGTTTAGTGCTAGGACGCACAAGTCCTGAAGGAAGGGGGGAAAAATACATCGACAAGGTACGCAATTTTAGTTTCACGTAATATTCTATTATTTGATTGTTTGTTTTATGAAAATGTGTTTGCTGTGACTAGGTTTCCATATTATGCATCATTTATTCAATTCATGGAAATGTGTTGATGCTAGAGATGTTATGCAATTTATTTTACTCAGTTTCATGGAAAGTGTTGGTGATAGAATTGTTATGCAAAATTTACCTTTTTAATTATACAGTTATTAGTTCATTGGTAGAATTGATTGCATGCGATCCAAAGGCTCATGTGTGTAGGATTTCATATGGTTGTATGAAATAACTTCCTTTGTTGTTAAGACGATAAAGCTCATCGTGAGTTAACGATAATTACCTAATTATATCTGACTTTGTAATGCTTGGATAATCTTGTAGTTAAGGAATGCCGTGAGTTACATTTCTTTTGAATTTCATGCAATAGTAATCGAACATGTAGTAGCATATGTAAATTAATACGGTAATACTTAGTAGTCGTTCACGTGGTAATTTAAGGCTTGCCATTGGAAGCGAGGTCAATGTCCTACCGTACTAAGTCAGAATTTGCGCTGTGTGTGGATAGCCACAGACTCTGAATAACGATTAGGTGAATTGTATGTGCCTCTCAATAGAAGGTATACCGTATTATGGGGTAAATTTGTCCTTTAAGGAACAGCTTTCGGAGAGGAAGACTAGACAGTCTGAAGACAGAAGTACGGGAAAAGAAAGAAAGAAGGACGAGGTCAGAATAAAAGGACCAAGAAGTCCAGAATGGGCAGAACCTAGAGTTTAGGAAGGATGAACTAGGAGACGTTGATATACGGTCAAAGTGAATGAAGGTGATGCAATCGATCGTGGATATTGTGCTCTTTTCACCTATCGTTATGATGATGTAATAAATCCAAATTGGACACAGCTGCTAAATTCTACTTATATAATCTAACTTTAATTTGAATTGCCGGTATTAATTTGTTCTGATTAAATTTGTTATTTTCTTGTCAAAGGGAGCTCGTATTGTTTTATTTCTTCCCAGTATTCTCGCTCAGTTCTCTGTTGAAATTCCATTCTTCTCTCACTCCCGGCCGGCTATAATATCGAGGGAGGTCATCGTTCTGGATAACGCCAGCCAAACTCAAATAACCACCCTTCTTTCTAAAAGGGCGAAGTTACAGTGACCAAAAAAATAATATGTTGTTGCAAAATTTTAGAGTAATTAACTCTCCAGCGAATTTTTAGTTGTATAAGCTTGCCCCAAAAAAATAATAAATTCAAATATATGTGTAAAGTAAAGAAAGATAAGATATCAATAAGAACAGAGGAGCTTTCTTTTTTCTGAGAGTTAATCAACACCAATTTGGAAAAGACTTAGATCATCTGATGACTGAGCTTGTTTTAACAAATATATGATATCAGATCAGAGTGGTATTAATGATTCTAGGAACCTACTATATTCAGAAAATGTTGATGATGATATTTAATGAGGTGGAACATCTTCTGAATAGACATCATTCAAATTGTGATGCACTAAATGGAGCTTTATTTGAAGATGAATTTGGACACAGTATTCTTACACTCAAAACTGGAATGGCCTGATGTCCACATGGGATAGGAATTGACTTTTGCAAGTGTACTATACTGCGTATTAAATTATTTGCTAGTAGCAGTTTTTAATACAGGTATTTTTTTCATGGGGAAAGGTATTAAATGGCCACTACGTAAAATGCACTTTAGACGATCCTATTAATTTCAGGGGCATATCTTTGATAAATGCTATGTGTAAGATCTTTATATCAATATTAAACAAGCGTTTACACGAATCGACTGTACGTAATTGCATTATTAACGAAGCAAAAGCTGGGTTTCGAAAGGGGATATTCTGTTATTGATAACATATTCTCCATACAGTTGGTCATGTAAGTCATAAAGCGCGACAGGTTTACTGTTTGTATGCATATTTTTCTAATGCGCTTGACAAGATCGAACACGTTAAATTGTGGAAGTGTTTGCCCCAAAACGTATTAGTTGGAAAATGTTATCCATTTGAAATTCAATGTACTCTTAACTTGCGGTCACGTGTAAAGTCAAGAGAAGGCTTATTCGAATATTTTGACTGTATGCTGGGGATAATGTTTTGAGTAAACTATTTTTTTTTCTTTGTTTATTTACGAACTGATTTGGTTACTAAGAGGACATTGTGGTAGAGGTAATTGTATGTCTGTTCTTTTTAGCATTCTTATTTTATGCAGATGTAGCTAATTGTGCCGATACAGCAAAAACATTGCAACAACAGATACGCATAACAGAAAACTTTTGTAACACCATTTGAATCGTAGTTGACTTGGATATACAAAAACAATTGTGTTTCGCAACTGATGGCCTTTAAGGAAATATGCAAAGTGGTTATTAAATGCAACCCGAATTGGTCGAGTTTCATTTTACAAATATATGGGTCTTGTGTTTATTAGGACAAAATTGTATAGTAGATTTTCTCTAAATGGTATTAAAAGTAATTTTCCATTAAATTATATTGAAAGTAATTTTCTACTAAAATATATTGAGATTAAATTCATTTAATTCAGTGTTACACTTATATACTATTTGATAAATATTCCACCCTTATGAGCAAAAAGGCAAAACTCTCTTGCACTGTACATTTCTCATGTATCGTAAGTCAGCAAAAAAATACACTCGTTATGTTGTGTAGGTAGCTGAAATAACGAATTCCAAACATTCCCTCTGAGTGGGTAAATAAGCTGATGTGACAAAATTGTCTGTTCAATGACGTACGTAGATCCAGACGGTAGTCTGTAAGAAATTATGAAGCCTCACTTTGAGAATCTGGCGAACCCAGAAACTAGACGTATGACCATATTTTGCTGCGTCATAAGAAGCTGTGTATAAAAAGCGAGGAGATTTGTTTGACGAATTAGTCTGTTCGTCTGAATCTCAAAGGGGCTTGTATAGTTAGTTACAGGTAAGATACCGTCTGTGTACAATGTTTATATAGTATATGGATTTTTAGTGTTAAGATGTTAATCTAACATCGGTACGTTGCAACAGTGGAGTTTTTAATATCTCATTACTATTCTTTAGTATAATGTATTGAAAAGTTTAATTGTTTGAAGAACTTATATTTACTTGTAATTTTATTATTGATTATAGAATAAAAACGACGTTCGCTACCAACTTCATACTCAGAAATAGTTCATTCAGAAATAAAATGCTCTTTAAATAATAGAGTTTAATATGTTGGCATTTTATATTAAGTGATTGCTGTCTTAGTCTGAAATATTGAATTTTAGATTCTTTAGCTTTTGTGAATTGATTCGATATTTAATTATCAGTATTATATTCTAAAAGGCAGAAAATAGACAAATGTATGATGTTGGTAAGTGAAGGAATATCGTAGTTTTATATGCATCTCTTATGTCCGTAATTTATGTAGATTGATATTGGAATGTAATTTTATATGCTGAATATTTCAATAAAGTTAGTCCGTTCGTCGGAATCTCAAAGGGGCTTGTATCGTTACAGAATTCCGTACCTCTGCTTGCCATATTTACCAGATGTAGCCATATCTACGCCGTCATAAGTGACACCTCTTTCAAGAGAGCTTGAACTTCTCTCTCTCTCTCTCTCTCTCTCTCTCTCTCTCTCTCTCTCTGGTCATGGGAAACAGCATTACTAAGAGTTTATGAAACAAACAGTCTCGTAAAATGTTTACACCCAAATTATCCTTGACGAAAACTAAAGAAACGTTAGCAGCTCAGTGTATCAAACGTATTGTGACTATATTTGTATTCCCAAAGTAAATTAGGGTACTTTAGTGTTGTAGATGCCTTCATAATATTTGATATTCTTGTAACTCCTATTTTATTTTATGGTTCTGAAATTTGGGGACACACGTGTTAAGAACGAATTGAAAGTGTGAACATGTGAATAATTATGTTGTCCTAGGAGAATGTGGCAGACTATCATTGTATTACATAGTACTCCAGGTGCGTTACATATTAGTGTAATTTGTTACATATGGATATGAAAACATACCCAGCAGAATGCTATAAAATCCTTAAATCATTAGATGATAACAGAAGTGTTTCATGTGCATCGCGTGCGAGACACTTATTATTTAGTTATGGTATTGGCTCTGTATGGAAATCGCAAAATGTTGGAAATGTTCGTATATTTGTAACATCATTTGCTCAAAGAGTTTAGGATTGCTCAAGTCTTTTGTGATTCGGATGTTCTAGTCATACACATTTTATAGACATTGGTAGAAATGATAGTGTAAATACTTCATATCGTTTGTGTAATTTGTATAATCGCAATTGGCAGAAGATGAAAAGCAAGCATTTTTCTCTTGTAAATATTTTCAAGGTCTAAGAGAAAAGTATTTTAAGTAAACATTGGGATGACATTTCCTATCTATAATAATTCTATGGCGTTATGTCAACACAAAATCCTTTTGTTATTCACATAGTTGCATTATGTATAACATTTCCTGCATCGACAAGAAAATAAATACAATATTTAATATTGTCTTTTGTGTATTACTGTAATATGGCCTGGTGGCCTAGATTACCAAATACAAATCTTCAATCTTGAATCTATATTTATATAAACTCTTTATGTGAACAACTGTCACTGACATTGCTTTTGATCTGAAAAGCGTCATAGAAATTAAGTCACTAATAAGGTAATTTAGCTGGGAAATATTTCTTTAAAAAAGTGTGAAGAAGGAAACTAGATCCTAACATTACAGCTTTGGAACTGAGTTTTGGTCAGTACTATTCCTTGAAATGTTTCTCATTACGTCTGAGTCTCCACTTTGGAAAGATATTCAGAAGATCATCTTAGGAAAACATAATTCAGTGATCAATATGATTATTTTGGATAGATAGCCATGAAGGACCAAGTGACGGGTAGGCATGAATTATTGACTGGTTGGTTGTTTGATAGCTGGATGGATGTATATGTATGCATCAAGACTTAAAATATATCGTATGTGTCTGGACGAACATTCCTTAAGCATCCCATACTTGACATGAGTATCGGATCAAACCAAAATAAGTAACCTGACATATATTATCATTTTTATTACATCAATATCTTTGAAACCTTTATTGTTCTCAAAAATTAACTTAAGACAGATGCATGCGATGCGACGCATGTTTTCTAAGTCCCGTTTATGTTTGTGCTTTATGCATAATACATTATAAATTTTGTACGTTAAGTTTGTTTGGTACTTTATTTTCACAGTAATATTTTACACGCGCTTTTCGTGTCCACGCGCTTTTTAGTGTCCACTCGCTTTTAGTGTCCACGCTCTTTTCGTGGGCGAATTTATGTCCTACTTCAAAATTTAGCTAAATCACGGATCCACACAACAAGCGTTACTCTGCGAATTTATGATTGTGCGAAACGGTTCAAACGATTGAAAACAAATGTGTACGGTTACAGCGTACTTCGTGTGCTTCGTGTGATCATCTTATTTTGCTGTTCAAAGCAATATTACGAGAAGACATGATGAAAAATACTAGCCAACGATATCCACATTTTTAGATAAGCTTCGATACGGATTCAGATTAAAGATAATACTACGAAAAATGACAATTGGATGCCACATTTAATGGAATAAACCAATTAGCAAAATTTACAATATCTGGGGCAAGTGGCCGCGGAAGGTCCTGTTGGCGTGCTACAAATTTTCAAAGTTTGGTCGAGCAGAGCACACGGAACTACGGAACTATCTTCGCACTGACCCACAGTAAAATTCATCGGCAGTGTTGTCGTCGGTGCATTTTGCGGCGGCACCGTGACAACGTCTAGCGACGTCGTGGATGACTGATATCGATGTCCCAAGGAGGTAATATCTGGAACAGCCGTGACCCCTCGTCCTGGTGTGTTTGTCACTGTGTGGTATGAATACAGTAGATAATTTAGATCAATGAGAAAAGGTAAGTAGGTGGGCAAGTAAATATGTAAATGAATCGGTATATCAGTCAGTCAATCAATCACAAAGTTACTGAATAATACATATTTTTAGCAAAAAGTGCAGTCTACGTGGGTTCGAATCTCTGGCTCGGCCAATGTGTGTATGTGAGAAAGCTTGCCGGTAGCTTCTCGTGGGTCGGTGGTTCGTTCCGGAGTTTTCCCGGGTTCTTCCTCCACTATTTATACTGGCCGCCATGTATAACCTATCTTGTGCTGAAACATGGCGTTAAGTCATATAACATCAACAACAGCAACAAGTGCACGGTGTGCTAGCCAGTCTGTGTAACACGTTTAATGACTGACTGACTGGTAGATCGATCCCTACTCAGCCAGTCGGTTAGTAAGTGATTGATACATTTGATTGGTTGACCACCTTTCTTGTGGGGTTGCTAATGGAATATAGGTTCAGGTTGTAGGATGGTAACTGAATAGTTGCGAAACACTACACTGGAAGCATATTTATGATTGCCTAGTGAGATCGAAACATAGTTGAATGTTGAGCTGAAATCTTGAAGCAAATGAATTAGACTGATCCTGAATTCTACCTTCCAATAAATCAATATCGTAGACTTACTTGAAAACTAGTCAAAACGTTTGGAATAAAGGAATAATTATATTTGTATAAACAAAATCGGGCATTATTTTTTTTTAAATTCAAAAGATACTGCGAGCGCCCTGGTACACCTCCTTTCCACAGGATGAGAATGCACAGATACCGTGAAAGAAATCTCCATGCTTTCACTCGATTCCAGTGAGCCTATATGTGACGTCACGAGAATTCAGTCAGATACGCTTTTTATTTTAGGCTTTACCTATTTCGTATTGTATGTATGAATATATATTTGCGTGTCAGACTGAGATGAGGTTTCTAGACTGTCTCCCTTTTTCAGACGGCTTTCCTCGTTAGCCAAATTGTTGAAAATGGGAACCAAAATGGTCGATAGTATACATGCCGCCTTGCCTCATCTGGGAAGCAATACGTGAGTTCCAGTGAAAGTAGGGCCACCTACAAAATGATTCTGATTTCTGCATGTGTTTTGCAAAAGTATCCATCAATTCTACACTGTCGTATTTAATAAATTATATATCAATTCTACACTGTCGTATTTAATAAAGTATACATCAATGCTACACTGTCGTATTTAATAAAGTAGACAACAATGCTACACTGTCGTGTTTAATACAGAAATTAAAAAAGCCACTAAAGAACAATAATTTAATGTAAAGGAAACTAACGTTTCTTTTCATATAATTCGTGTTGGACATTAATTTGGACAATAATGTTGCTCGAATCTATTTGATTCGCCTACTGCTGGAAAACTAATGATTTTCATCTGAATGTTCATTTGTTTTCCTTCATATTTTTCTACTACAGTGATGTAACTCACGTGTAAAAGCACGTTTCTTCTTATTTTAACCTATATTTAACATGATACTTTTCATCTAAGTGTTTTTCATGGCGTTAGTGTTCCTTGAATCTCAGTATACAACATCATCTTCAATAAATACTCATATCCAGTGTAGAATATGTCAGGTATTGTTCTTTTAAGGACGCCGGTTATTGTCATGCCTATTTTACCGTATATGGAACCATTTTAGTGTGGTTGTATTTTCAGGACATTCTTGGTGCGAAAATCTTGCCAAAAGAAAATTCAAAATTATGGGTATTCCTACCATTACTGCATTGTTTTTCCAAGTTTGTTGGAAAAAACCGAGTGATTTTCGATTGTGTGACTCCACGCGTCAGTTATGTACGGAAAGTAAGTTTATAGGTATTATGGTTAAAATTAAATCTCATCTCAAAGTACCACTATGTATAATCTATGAACAAAATCTTCCAAACTCAAAAAAGAAATCTGGTTCAACATTTATATTGATAAAAGAAAAATAGTGCATTACATCGCAGCGCAGGAATCCTAAACTTTCGTGAGGAGTTTTTGACAGCAATAGACTATATATAAAACACAAGGACATTTTCTTCGTCAATCGTGTTGAACATCAAGAAAAGATCATGACTCCATCAAAGTATGTGAACGAATTTGGAAAATATGAGGATGTATGAAGAAATACTTGTATATTCAAAACGTCATTTATATATTAAAATGCTTTTGAAGGTAACTGGACCAAAAATAATGAGATTTGACTACAGCCATTATTTGATTTTTAAAAAAAATATCTGAGCTCCCTATCAAGTTCCCTCGAGTAAAATAAATATCTAAGCATTTTAAAATCTCTCTCTCTCTCTCTCTCTCTCTCTCTCTCTATATATATATATATATATATATATATATATATATATATATATATATATATATATATATATATATATATATATATATATATATATATACCTTGACAAAATCCACAGTAAATCGGGCAGTACATCATGGCAGCATCTGTTTTCTGGGCGCAGATGTGAAGAAGGGTGTCCATTTCTGAGCAGTTAACACTGGTTGAATCGATGCAAGGTGGAGGGGTGGTAGGATCTGTCAAAATGTGTGCATTATATGACTAGTTCGAATGCATAATCATTCTTTGGAAAAATGTAAATATTTGTAATCTGGACAATGTGAAGACTATTACTGTGAATGCATAAAGTTTTCTTTAATAATTTGTACTGTACAGGAGTATTATAAAACGAAATCCTCTGAATATAGGATAATTGCGGACACCACTGAAAGCGTAAGCGCAAGTAATTCTCGATTCAACAGAAACACAAAGACATAGAGGGTCACTATATTTAGCTGTAGTACATGGACAAAAACAATGGTGAACATAATATAGCCACAGTTCCGATTCTGCTGTGTTGGTTTGTGAACAAGAGGGTGTTTTCTGGCCTGGAGATCACAAACATTTTGAGTTTGAGTTTGAACTCACGATTTGTGCTCCGCCAATCTCAAATGACTTTAATTTTGCAACACCATCTTTGATTGGCTGGTATTATTTAATCTTGAGTTCAAATTCATTCTCAAAGTATTTAATGATCTCATATATGGTCGTGGAACAGACACTTTTGCCAAAGCCCAAAATCTCACCAGTAAATGAATCAAGTTAAAATCCCGATGAGGAACCGTGGCGGAAACTACTTACAAAATAATGAGGTATTTGCAAAGCATAGAAGTAAATTGTATACTTAATAGAAAGGAAGTCAAATACATGTTACGAAAATGTATCCAATTCGACATTGCGAAGACATGAAACAAACTATTTCTGCCTTACCCGTGCAGAAGCCACAGAATTGCGGACAGTACATGAGTGCAGCGTTTGTCTTCTGACTGCATATGTGAAGTGACCAGTCTAACTCTGTACAATTCACAGTGGACGAATCCACGCATGCTTTAGGGGTGATCATCGAACCCATGGGTACACCGGTCGAAAAAGATAAAGGCACACCAGTCGAAAGAGATAAAGGCAAACCAGTCGAAAGAGATACAGGCACACCGGTCGAAAGAGATGAAGGCACACCGGTCGAAAGAGATGAAGGCACAGTGGTATTATCTACAATGAATGGGAAAGCGTGTTAACTATAAAGAGAGCTTTTGTGAGTCATAATATTCTTCAAGATCACACATATAACACAAAGTACAAAAATATGGCAATTATTTTCTTTCCAGTTTATTTCTGGTTTTCAATGTAAGACAATTTTCATTTTCAAAAAATTCCAGCTATTAGCAAAATTATCAGAATAGGGTGTTGCATGCAACGATACAGGTTTGATTTATGAAAGGAATCATGCTTTGCTTTTATCCTTTTTTAAAGTTATTTTAGGTAATTGGATAAATAATACTGAAGTTATTCTCCTATAAAGTTGCTACAACATGATTCCTCAGAAGTCCGAGATCGATGGGGATACAAAATGAGTCTTTTTTTTACCCATAGTAAAAATGAGTGTGTCTTTACAATAAATCAAAAGGGGTGAGGAAAGAAAGGCGTTTAATTTCTTACCTTCTTTACACAAGTACCTGTTGCAGTTTTTAGTGTGGCAGCATTCATTACATAGTTGTGACGTATCACGCCGAGATCTGCCATATTCCGTCAATAACTCGCATCTCTATAATAATAATAATAATAATAATCGTCGTTGTTATTGTCATCGTTGTAGTCGTCGTATAGTTATAGACGTATCGACGAGATCCATTTTTCTGCCACAAGTTGGAATTCAGTCGCTGTTTGTTGTTTTGTTTGGGGGGGGGTTGGGGGGGTAATTTCTAATGGACCAGTGACAATTTTCGTCCCTGGCTATGTGTGAATCATTGCGCAAATACATCTGTCCAGAAAATCTCGTGGACGAAATTGTACGAACCAAAATATTTTGAGCACGAAACTCAAACGTACGCCCAAACTTCCAAATTAGATATTGTGCCTTGAGTACATCTACGTAAACCCCCTTAGCCGTCTTTGATACAGAATAGGCTTGGTGCGGAGCCAACTTTTTAGCTATAGGAGTCGTTTTGGAGAATTTTGTTAAACAAACCTTTAACAGGAGATTATTCAGTTTTTATCGTCCATCACAGACCAATATTCCTTGCAAGATCATTACATGACCAACCCAGAAATGCACCCAACAAAATCAGTGCTGAAGTACGTTGACATTTTTGGACGCGGCCTAACAAGAGGGGTGCTACAGTGTAGACCAGATTGAACGTCGTATGCTTTGATGTCACCATGAAAATAGTGGCGTATTGGGGGGGGAAAGTACTATACTGCACTGGTAAAATTTAGACCCGGTGTCCGCTTTTCCATGACCCATTTTAGATCATTCTCCCTATCGTAAACGTTTTGTGGTGACCACTGAGTTGCAGATCGGTCAACAATCAGAAAATGAACAGACGTTTTAAAAACTATTTGTGTGTTAAATTTGGAAACAACAATTAATATTTTACTTATGATCATGTCAAGACAATCGTCTGTGCTTTCTCGTCATAGAATCGAGTGGTGAGAACCAAAAAGTGGTAAAGATCTCTTTTTTTTTTTTTTTTTGGCATCGCAGTCACCCGTTTCTAACTGAAATATTCCAAGGGACTTAAACCATTTACTCATCCACAATTTCCTGTCTGTTGTAGATGGGAGGATATGGGATGAGTCATGACTACCATTATGTATGGCAATGAAAGACAGATTTAAACTGATTATATGTCAAAGCATTTTGTCCATTCCGAAGTAATTGTTATTGTCTTTGTCTTCGTACTCATTCCTCTGTGTACTAATAACAGCGAAGGAAAAACGTTAAAGAAAAACATAAAGATATTTCGACACTGTAACTGGCAAAATGTCGGTATATTAGAAAGAGAAGGATGTAAATACGAATGCGAGAACTGCACCCGCACACGTTTATTGCAACCAGTACATATTTCATACCTTTCTCGTTTCGCATCCAAGTCGGTATTTTTTCTCATATCTCTCGTTCAGATATGCTTGTATAAAACATTGCTGAAACGAAAACAAAAGTAATCAAATAAAACATATAATTCGCTGATTTCGTGTTATTGATACAAGAAAGGCTAAGACTACGATTCAGTTCTCCAATATTACTGTGATTTTTGGACGTTGTCAATGCAACGGCTTTACTATTTCCCTGAAATCTGTACATGTTTTGAACCAACCACGTCATTTCTGGTACATATAGTAACCAATCAGAAGCTGACATTTGTTTATCAGAAGAGGTGTTTACTCAATGTCTGTCCATACAGATTCATCAATTTCATTCATAAATATAATGCTGAATTGGTTTTACTTCATGTAAAGCTCAATATCATTGATTTCTAAATAGTATCGAGCTTTGTTTCAAATAATTCAGAAACAAATAATTTTGAAAATTTGCCGCAGAAATATGCATGAAGTTCGAAAAAAAGGAATATTTTCACCAAAGTAAAACTGGTACTGACCCGCATGTTAAAATTCTGGAATTTGTTGTTGATGTCACGCTGTGATGTTTATTTCAAGTAATAGTTTTAAAATAATAGTCGGCGAGCTGAAATAATTAGTACAATTGTGGATACATTGAAAGAATAGCTAATCCTGACGTTGTCTTGGCATCACATAATTATTTTGTTTTCTTGGTCGTGGACACCATCTGGACGTATGTCCCTGTAATGAAACCAACCATTGACAGATACAGTATATTTATGATTTATTTAGCTTTAAAAAAAAGTACAAATACTATTATATTATTATTAGAGATAAAGCCATGTTAAAAAAAGTTCAAACCATCCACCAACCTCCACCTGCATCAAGCATCCGGCACAGTCGTTGTCTTGAGTGTCGTCTACTCTACCTTGTAAAATAGCAAACTAAATATGGCTGCACTCTCTCCTATTAGTCTAAGTTCAGATTGCACATGGAAATACTACTGCGGACCCCATTATCCACCCCAACGGAGGGGTTGCATCCAAAATCCGAACCTTTGAAGTTCTCTGCATCTCATAATGTAACATCACACCCAATAAGATCACACTTCTTTCAACTGTGAAGACGGAAGTACGATTGCGGATGTGTGGAGACATTAAATAAGAACTGATAGATGGACGGACGGACGGACGAATGGTCTGCCACAAAGACGGACAAATACGACCAACTCCAATATATCCGCTAGTTTATATATATATATATATATATATATATATATATATATATATATATATATATATATATATATATATATATATATATATATATATATATATATATATATATATATATATATGTATGTATACATACATACATACATACATACATACATACATACATACGACCGATAACTTTTAATGTATCTAGTGCCAGAAGAGCCACGTCTTCATAACGTGAAATGCTAGGTCTGCAGACCATTGTGTGTGTGAACAACATTGAGGTATTTTTAGATTCCCTTATCTTTTTCATAAAATGAATGAGATTTTATTCCCTTTCATAACATTTTATTAAGAAATTGGGAATTTTGGAGATGCCCATTCCCTTTGTCATATATGAACGAGGTTTCATGCTCTTTCATACCAGTTCTCTAGAAAATTTAATCTGGTTGCAACACCTTTCTTAGATTTATAGCTATGCCACGTTGTGTGTTTACTTTTGCATTGGTTTGTTTATTGGTAGGTGGATGGGAGAATGAGTTTTTCGGTGAATTGGAAGGTAGATGTATGGGTCAATGTGATTTCAGTGAAAAATACCTGATCGGTTGAGCACGTGGTCTCATTTTCGCATTTCAGCGGGTCATCAATTCCATCGCACAAATAGCATGTTTTGTTCTCAGAGGCAGCATCTGCGAGATAATTAATTATTACTTTCATAATTAAGTTAAATAAGATTCTGAATTCTGGTTGGCTGAACAGGTCACGCACTCGACATTAACACAATGTATTGACTTCTTCCTCAACTCCGCAAACAACGTATTGTGCTCGCGTGAGATAGATAGATAGATAGATAGATGCAAAACTTTACATGACTATTTCTACAGGAATAATACCTTTAAATTTATTATGTTTCGACCAGTAGTATATTTCAACTTGTTGCTGATGCTGGAAAATATTTTATATTGACCTAGAAATCGATGAGCCATAACGACATGTTTTATGTGAATTTATGTAATCCCGGATATTTCATTGTTATAGTTGTAATTATAGGCTATTGGGTGACTAATAAGCAAATTTAGATAATTATTTAAAAGAAAATGTGTAGGCTGCAAAAAGATAATTTGTACGTGGCTGTCTATTTCTAGTCTTCTTGGTTTAAAGTGCTTGGTTTCAATGTTCTAAGGTGGCGTATCCAGTAAGATTCCTTTTATTTCCTGCGCTTGTGAGCAATTACAATAAGTGTTATATCACTGAAAGTGTGGCCACGTGAGGAGAAGTGTTCATCGACTTGGCTTTTGTACAGCTTCCTTGTCATCCAATCAGATCTGTGAAAGTTGATCCTTTTGTGTAGATATTCCGTTTTTCCGACATACTGAAGGCTACAGATCTTACATGTGATGAGATAAATTACATTCTCTGTTTTGCACGTTCTGCTTGAACCATGTATGTTCAGTTTTTCTCAGGTCACTGTGTTAGAAAATGTCCTGCTCTCTATCATATGTTGACAGGTTTGGGACCTTTTATCACCACAGGGCAAGATTGGCTAGGGTGGTCTTGGTTAGTGATTGGCGTTAGCTTTGCTCTTACTAAGATGTCCTTGACGTTTTTTGGTCTCCGGTAGGCTACTACAGGTTTGTTCTGGAGGATTAACTTTACGTCACACGATTCCACGATGGGCCGGTGTTTCCCGATGATTTTAACTATCTTGGGGTTGTTTGGATGGCAGGGTCAGGATAAATGTAACCCTATCAGCCTTTTCCTTATCTCCATATTTTAGTAGGTCATTGGGGTTTAATTCCTGTAGAAATAGTCATGTAAAGTTTTTTGCAGCAAACGCAAAACATATATATATATATATATATATATATATATATATATATATATATATATATATATATATATATATATATATATATATATATATATATATATATCATGACCGTGTGTGTGCGCGCGCGTGTGTAATAATACAACAAAGCACTTTTTGTTTCGCTCAATACATCCTTTTATATTTTCCAGTATCATTATTCATATATCATAGCTCAGTCAAAATTATGTATTGAACTCAACAAAAGCCAATATGCACAAACATTTAACATTTCTTTCATTTTTTCCGAATTCATCAGATGTTCATACAACCTCCATGTTAATTTGTAAAGCCACAACAATAACAAACCACTTGCCTTGAAGATTATAAAATATTTTCATGCTCAAACTCAGACTCAGATCAAAAAGTTACATCCTGATTGGATAACACAAAACCACTGTCCAATCAAATCTCTGATTATTTTAGTATAGGCTGAGTTCACGTGTAAGTACTACTTTATTTACAGAATAACTTCAACATTGGTCCATTCCTCTTGAACCAGAGGGGCCCCGAATGGCCGAGTGGTCTAAAGCGCTTACCGTTCCGGATCACTGCAATCTCACCTCTGTCTGCGTGGGTTCGAGTCCAAGGCTCGGCTAGCGTGGATATGTGGGAAAGCCTGCCAGTAGCTTCTCGTGGGTCGGTGGTTCTTCCCTGGGTTTTCCAAGGTTCTTCCTCCACCAGTTATACTGGCCGCCATGTATAGCTTATCATGTGCTAAAAAATCGCGTTAAACCCTAGAACAACAACAACTTGAACCAGAACTTTTGAATGCTCAAGCTTTCATGACCAATTTCAAAAGTAGACTTCGTAAAACATCTGGAATCACGTGGGCAGTTAATATCACGTCTATGCACGCTGGTTCTCTGTTCATATAAGATATATGTGTTTTTACCAGAGAAACACCCAGTAGTATGCCTATAGTTATGCACAGGACAGTGTGTGACGCACAAAACAAACCGCCCATTATCTGGTTAGGCACTAGATAAGCCTCTTGAGAAGTGAAAATATATAGAGGTACAGTGAGGTTAGTAGACAGATCTTCCACACTCAACACACGGGATTGTGGCAGGACCTAAAGTATCCAGGAAAATTCAGGAATCTGAAGTGGCTATCAGCGCCAAGTAATGCACAAAATAAAATGAACAAGCACCATGTGTACAAGAGTCCTTTGCCGAAGTCTCATCCATGGTGACTGTCTTTGATGACATGAGAAACCTTTCAAGATAGGGCAAAGGCGATCATTTAAATTTCGATACCACGAACATAATGGACTCTGATATAGTGGAACTGTCAATAGTGCAAACAAATTTTGTCACGAACAATATGACCTGTTTGTTAAAGAGCGACTTGTGGAGCAATCCAAACCAATTAAAGAACCAACATCAAAATAAAAGTTGTCATTATTCAACAAAAAAGAAAGCTCTTTGAAGGGACAATGCCCAGGTTGCAATTTAAAGGATGACTATTCTATGCATTGTATAGATGCAACTCTACAAGTGACTGCAATGGTACAGTATGGTGCTGGGAGTTTTCAAATGCTTTCACCAGGAACGTGTTATAAAAGATTAAATAAATGCTTGTTTATGCCATATATCACGTAACACCAGGAACATGTGGACATTCTGGGCATAGGATAGAGTGCGTACATATCAGACAGCTTAAAGACATCACGCAGCGGATAAAGAGGAATAGGTTTGAGAATGAGCGCTGCTCCTGTGCTAAGTATGCCCAGTAACTACCACGGGCTTCCTTTGTGTCAATGGAAACAAAACTGAGCTGTTCCATCCACTGACAGAACAAGTTACCTGAATTGCAATAGAAGGCAAAGAGACGTACAGCACCCTTACATGTGCATCTGTCAGAGAGGACAAACGTCGCTCTGAACCGTGCTCACACGAAGAAGATGACACTAAAAGCTGCATCTGCATCGATCAGATGCAGCACACAACGGACACCACAATCTCAAGGTCAGGGCAGCAGATACAGAAGTGTTTACCATTAGTTTATCCAGCTCGACTATACTTTGGTGTGTGCGAACACTACAGATATATTCCGGCACATGCTATTGCTGTCACCTCTTCACCATGGAAATCAAACGCATTAAAACTCGTTAATGCGTGCACCGGATGTGATGTGACATCTTTTCTTTGCTGGAAATGCAAATAGTCAGCATGGGTCACGTGGAATGAATCTCCACATGCTACACATGCACTTCTATCACTGGCAGAATCCCCAAAACGTATTCTTGACAATACCATCGTGCTACCTGAAACGTTTGTTGTATTTCAGTATTATGGAAACCAGTGAATAATGCAAAATAAATGCGCCAAGGCAGCATCAGTTCTCAAGAAGGTCAGGAGCCCGGTATAATATTCCACCAACACAGCACACAAAATATGTTCAGCCTATCAAGAAGTACATGTATGGATAAATGTACTGCAAAGAGATCCATACTTACCCAGTCCAGCAGAACGAATTGGCAGAGGAAAATTTGGTCTCCTTGGAAACAAAAGTAAACAACTTTTGGCCAAGCTGAAGAAAATTGCTGTGAATTGTCACTTTAATTGTCAGAGGGCATGCAAAGGCCTGTTCAGGTGCTACAAGGCCGGTCTCAAGTGCACCGCTCTTTACAAAATGAATATATGCCATACCTGTTGACCTACCTTGTACATGTAAACATCTGCATAAAAAGATTATCATTATGACGAGCTGTAATACTGGAATATATATATATATATATATATATATATATATATATATATATATATATATATATATATATATATATATATATATATAAAGATAAATGCAAAACTATGTTGACTATTTCTATAGGAATTATACCTTTAAATTTATAGTGTTTCGACTAGTATATTTCAACTTGTTGTTTGTTGCAAATATGTTAATGATGTAGAAAGACAGTTCATTTGTGTTAGATAAGTTAAGTGCGATTCTGTACTTTGTGTTTAATGACTTCTAAAAAGGTTTTGTCAAGAGAATACTAGTGATATTTGTGTTCAAGTTATGAATTTTGCAAATAGAGATCATTTAAAAAATAATCTTGTTCCACAGAATAGACTTGTGACGGTGTTTACATATATGTCCTATATTACTGTATCAATTTGGACGCATAACTAAGAACAAGTTTATCATTGGTTTTAAGGATGCTTGTTGTTAATGTTAGGTCTAAGATGAATATGACATGATTTTTCAAAATCAATATGTTAATTGAACTGTTAATAACCTTACTCTAGTGAAACACTTGTGTGTATGCCTATCTCATTAAAAGTGATAAAGTTTAATGCTACAAATTGAACATGCACGTGCCTTGTTTTATACTTATTGTCTATGTAAATACATTATAAATATGTCGTTTAAGTTTGTTTGTACAATAAAATCACCATTTGAAACAGCCTATTAGTGTAGCTAGCGTTTAAAAGCAAACATCATCGTAAAACTTAGAAGCTCCTTGATTTCAAAAATAAGAATAGATGTGAGGGCGGTTCCATACCCGGAAATGTTTAGGCATTATCACGGTAAGTTTGACGCTTTTGACCCAATGTGAACGAATCTGCAGGTATCATAGGCGAATATATACTTGCCTTGGCGAATCCTGGGCGAATATATACTTGCAGAATACCCATAACAAAAGGATATATATTCATTTTGCAGCCGTTTGTTTTATTAAATCTCTCGTATAGGATAAAACAATGCCATACAGAATGGATAAAAGTGCACTGTTTACGTGAAGAAGAAGATGCTGAAAGATGTATTTGATCAAAGGTCAGATTGACTCTCTCTCTCTCTCTCTCTCATACTAAGAGCAGAAACTAGAAATCACTAGCCTCCATTTCGACGCTTTTTTCACTTGTAATTTAAGTGTTGTGATGTATTCACGTTTACTAAGAGCGAGAGCTACTGAATGTCTTACACTGGTGTCATGTAGGAATGGCAAGAGTCAGTGGCGGCTTCTTGTAACCAGTATATTTATGACATGGTCAAGGTCACGTTTCCGTCATCATTTTAGCTTTTAGCCGTGGCCGGAAGTAGTTCATTGAATACGGGCACGTGTTTTCCATATAAGGAACAGGTGAATATATTTTTACTTTGCTATGGTCATCTTTGCTGGGTAATGACCGGTAGCAACAAGTTAAAAAAATGGGATTTTTGTTGATAAAGTATTTACTAAGACTTTTTATCAACCAGTAATCCTTATATTAACTGATGCAAAGAGGAGGTCAATATAATGGGATTTTTTCCTCATAAATCTTCATATTCTCAAAACAAAATGTCTAACATTCGTTTATTACATAATTATTGACATACTGATACCAAAAAGATGAACGAAACCCGTTCAGAATACTGAAAATGTCATTTCAGCTGCATGACGCCATAAAATATAAGTTAGGGCGACACGTAAACTCAAATGATGTCACGAAAGCGCAATATGATGAATTGTCGCAAGTGAAGTAACGACATGTCATCCAGGGAAAAATATCTATCACAGAAGTCATGTGATGACCATGAAATGTAATGAATCAATAAACTTTATATTTGGACCCGAGTTACCGACTGGTCTAAAGCGCTCACCGTTACGGATCACTGCCATCTCACCTCTATCTGTGTGGGTTCGAGTCTCAGGCTCAACCAATGTGGGTACGTGAGAATGCTTGCCAGTAGCTTTTCGTGGGTCTGCGTTTTTTTCCGGAGATTTCCTGGGTTTATTCTGGCCGCCATCTATAGCTGAAAAATGGCGTTAAACCCTATAACAGCAACAACACAGCAACAATAAAACCTAATATTGACGCAGTGGCGTCACTCGGGTTGGTGTCACCCAGTGCGGTAGCTCATGGTGTCACCCCCATGGTCCTCCTTCCGTAACAGACCATACAGAATCCTTAGTAATGTCATTTTGGTGTCACCCCCTCTGATGGTGTCACCCGGTGCAGTCCGCGCCCCCCGCATCCCCCTAGCGACGCCACTGCTGTGCCTGCTAGTCATGTATTTAACTATGATCGGTTATCCGCTTATGAAATCCGACTAGACCGAGCAGTGTGTGCTCTGTAAAATTTGCAGTTTTTCATTTTGGTGTCACCCCTCTGAGATGGTGTCACCCGGTGCGGTCCGCACACCTCCGCACCCCCCTAGCGACGCCACTGTATTGACGTGATGCAGAGGTCTATATTTAGTCAGGGTCATTTGCATTCCCGTACGATTGGAATGTAAAAAGCAATCAGGCACTGGAAACGAATAATATTGTGTATTCTTGAATAGAATTTATGTGATTGTCGGGCGGGGGGTAATTTTGTTTGAGGTGTTTGGGGGATGTTTTTGTTTTTTGTTTTCTTTTTATTTATTTATTTTTGGGTTTTTTTGGGGCGGGGTTGGAGCAAGTTTCAGTTTGCCACTATTCACATTATAATGTAGAGGTAAACATTACCTTTGCCGGCGCTGTCCTGCTAAATCACACAAGTTAGTTGTTGTTGTTGTTGTTGTGGGGTTTAACGCCATTTTTCAGCACACGATAGGCTATACATGGCGGCCAGTATTAATGGTGGAGGAAGAACCCGGGAAAACCCCGAAAAGAACCATCGACCCACGAGAAGCTACTGGCAAGCTTTCTCACATATCCACATTAGCACACAAGTTAGATTTTTAATTACAATTTGTGTGTAACTCTAGGCATTTAGTGAGAAAAAAATGCTGCATCTATCCAAATGTCTCGATGACATCATTGGGGGCGCGGGGTTCGTCGGTAAAGTAAACACTGATGACGACTTGAGAATGCCGAGCGGCAGAAAGGTCAACGTAACCTGATTTTCACGCTGTAAACTAAAGTACAGTTTATGTAGGTGTGCTGCGCCGAATATTCAGCTCTGATGTGAAATTTGTTTTAGAATTTTATTGACATGCCTTTAAATGCCGATTGTTCTATTTATTTTGCTTTTCGTCAATTAACGTTTTTGCAAGATCAGTATATAACTCCCCAGAAAGTACATACGACAAACTCGATGTTAAAGTACGTGGGCATTTTCAGAACAGGCCAAGCAAGATGTGTGATCCAATGTAAAATAAGACTGAATATCGCATTTTGATGTCAAAATGAAAGCTCCGCATATTGAAAAAATAATATGTACTACACCTTTGTCAGCTATCAATATCCGTTACACAAAATGCAATGATTTGTCTATTAGGCAACTAAATTATGTGTACAAGGAATTCTAACGGTTAGCAGCAGATCAACTTTTGTCTGTTCAATATCCGTCTGTCTGTCCGATTTCATTCATATTGGAGACGTCGATATTAATCAGATTGTCCACAAAGTTCGCTTTTCTTGACCCCGGTTTAGTTCTCGACAGCCGATGTAAAAGTCGATAACAATCGGTAATTTTTGTCTCGAAGTTTTGTGATACTTCAACCATTACGAATCAACATAACTTTGGAAAAACAACATTACATTAAATTCATATATAGGTAAATATTGCTACATTTATATAATCTAAGACAGAAAAACACAGTATTGATGTAATTTAGATAAAGTTAGTCACCGTGAATAGTGCTTCACACTTGGGCGAAAAACTCCACATTTACCAGTGATACGTCATTTTTTCACCCACCACTTCCTAACTTGATATTAAAAATAATTTGTTTGAGTTGGTTGTTTTTTCTGGTTCCAATGTCGTTTTTCAGTACGTGATACCAGGCTGCCAGTATATTTTGGTGGAGGAAGAACCACCAACACACAGGAAGCTACTGACAAGCTTTCTCACGTTCGCCGGGCCAGGACTCTAACCCACGTGGACAGAGGTTACATGTGAGTGATTCGTGACTGAAGATGTATATGTATGAGCATTACGCCGTACATCTTGTAGCTACACTCAGTATTGGAGCGTGTCCTTATGCCGTATCTCCGTTATGATATTTGTTATATTCTGTGTATGCCTGTACACACACAAAAATGCTTGAGACATGTTAATAGTATGCATTTGATAACCTCGGAGTCTTTTTATAATTAAGTTCCCGGACACAAGAAAACAAACGGAATATGCAGTACTTTACAAATTTCTGACTAAATAACGAGATAAAATGTTTTGGTTTAAAGTTTCAATATTCCAAAACTTCATCGGAAAATCTTAATATAAAAATAGTTACACTATTAATTACTGCTTGTATATGCTAACAATCGGGTTCATGGAACACGAGTTTGTAATAAGGAAATAAGTTGAATACGTTTAACTACGCATGCGCAGCAGTAATGTTATTACAATTGACGGTTTTAATTTTAAAAATAAAGGTCAAAAATTGGACCACTAATTCTCTCCCACAGAACTTAATGTTAACCAACTAAAAACAAAAATAATTTCTTCGTTAGGCTGGCATTCAAACCACGCGTGTTTCCGTTCATTAGGAGAAATCATTTTCAGCCTTGACATGCAGGCTTTTGGCAGTATTTGTTTGATCCACGTGCTTCGAAGCAGGGCACTACCTGACCAGCACCTAATAAGATAGCTTTGAACTACCAGTCCAGACATCATGTTGTTAGTAGGAAATTAAATACACCATATCAAAATCAAAATAAATGTTATGTTCTCAAATACAGTACACAGATTGAAGTCTGTGAAACGTAGAATGGAAATAATTAAATTTACTAGCGAAAGGGTGCATCTCCAAACATTTAGTGCTCTAATTTTTGTTATTCCCACACCAGAGACTGGCTCTCTGGCTGTGAGATCATTGGTGATCCGATGCCTTAATTGAAAGTTCTCTACCTTAATAAATAAATACAAGTTTTAAATCTTAAAAAAGAAAGTCCGGTCCTCAAACTTATTATTTTCATTTAATTATATCGCTTCTACCAATTTTCAAAGTTGTGGCCAACCAGAGAACCAAATAAAGGCCGATAATTGATTCTCATAAGGTGGTGTTATAAGGGCTCCATCTGGTACTTCGAGACAAACTAAGTTAAGGACTCACAATACTAATTTGGATCCCATAGTAAACCTATGGAAACTTTATAATATTAAAAATTCAATACCATTAAATTTCTGAATGTTCATCATAAAACCTATATTTGTCAGTATAGACATATCATTGATGCCAGTTTCTGTGTAGAGAAAGCCATATGAGCAGTGGCATTTGTTGGGGGTGGGTGCGTGGGTTGGGTCTACATGCGTTTGAATCATTAGTTTTCGATTCCGCTCCGAAGAACCAGTAATTTCAGTAATGAATTTTCCTATCACTAGAATGTAAAATAATTGAGATTCCATCAATAAAACATATTTTTAAGTTGCAACTATGATGAGCTCTCAAAAGCTTCCTTTCACTAAACTCTTACTTTCACTATCGATCCATTCGATCCAACCAAACCCATATATGTTCTATTTTATGTTCAACCATCTCTAGACTGGTTCCCATTCCTCCATATCATTAGTACCATGTTCTTGTAAACCCTCTTTCTCCTCCGATGGCTCGCACCACAAGAAAAGTCTCACTGGCGATAATGTTTGGAACTTTAACGACTTAATTCCAGTTTACATTCCTTGCACAGACCGCTCCGGTGGTCTAGTGGTTAGAGCATCCGACTAACAATACTAATTTGGCTCCCATAGTAAACCAATGGAAACTTTATGATATTAAATCTGCAATACCTTTAAATTTCTGATTATTGAGATTCCATCAATATTGAAGTCTGCAAAACGTAGAATGGAAATAATTAAATTCATTTACTAGCGAATGGGTGCATCTCCAAATATTTAGTGCTCGGATGCGTTAGGTGGCGGGTTCGAATCCCGGCCGAGTCATACCAAAGACTTATAAAAATGGTACTGAAACTACCTCGCTTGGCACTCAGCATTAAGAGGCTAGTGTTAGGGTTGGTCGGTCTGGTTTCAGGATAATGTGACTGGGTGTGTCATCATTCTACATTTCTACAGATATCACTGAACATTTGTTAAAGCTACGTTAAATTTTTTTATAAAAGAAAACGCAAAACACTTACACACATTCCTCGTACAGCTTTTATATTTGTCTTTTATTAATTTTGAGCGCATTAAACTTATTATAATTTATATTAATTCAAACAAATATTATACATATATGAGAATTCTGCACTTTTATAAGCGATGGTTAATTCTGCTAACACATAATTTAAATAAATTCCTTATAAGATCAAACCTTCTCAGTTTAAATACTGTAAACGACTGGTTTAAAAAGGAAATAAATCTTTGAGTTCATTTTACATCAAAAATGCAAATATTATTAATAAAGTGTTTCTTTTATTTGATTTTTAGGGTTTTTTTTAAACATAATATACTGATAAGAATATATATACAAGGCAAAATAATTGGAAACAAGCTTTTTCTACTTGCAAATTCCTCTCCATTATCAATGTAAATAATTAATTGACGAACACGCATGCAAGAGTTCTGTAAAAAAAAAGGCAAGACGGTTGAGGTACAACCATATATTGAAATGATAAGATGAAGGAAATATAATAAGAAGCATAGTGTACGTACAGTTTAATTCTAGTCTTAATGGAACCAAAGTAATCATATGATTTTTTAAAATATCCTTTTGTGTTAATAATTAATTTCTCCAATGTTCCTTATGTGGCAGTAAAGTTCATATCAGAATCAATAATAATTTTCATTACTGATAATCTGCGAAATTACACGTACCTATTACAAAATCATTGTTGGACATAATGTCTTGAACAATGCAGTCTTCACCACGACCTTTCTGCCAAGACAGTTTATTTCTTGTTACGCAAACATAAAAACCGTTTTTGTTGTATAAAATATATCATCTTACCAATGCTTTTGCACAAATATTTGTTGCAAAGGTTTTGCACGCAGCATCTCTCGCAGACTTGAATTTTATCACGGACTTGGAGAGACTCATGACCAGAAGCACGGCAAACCTGAAACCACACTCATATATATATATATATATATATATATATATATATATATATATATATATATATATATATATATATATATATATATATATATATATATATATATATATATATACATATATATATATATATACATATCCAAGTTTGAATGAGTCACTGGATTTCTGTAAATTTTTGTTGTATCTGATAATAATTTAAACTTTCCATAACCATGTTAATCGATAATAATAATAATAATAATAATAATAATAATAATATTATTATTATTATTATTATTATTGTTAATACGCAATGTAGTCCTCCATAATAGAACATTACAAATATATATAAGTGCAACGTGAATGTACAAATAATACTCTTGCTACAAAGTGTGACACGTACATGTGTTGTTGTTCTTGTAGGGTTTAACGCCATTTTTCAGCACAAGATAGGCCATACATGGCGGCCAGTATTAATGGTGGAGGAAGAACCCGGGAAAACCCCGGAAAGAACCACCGACCCACGAGAAGCTACTGACAAACTTTCTCACATACCCACATTAGCCGAATCCGAGACTTGAACCCACGCAGACAGAGGTGAGATGGGGGCGATCCGTAACGGAGAGCCCTTTAGACCACTCGGCCACTCGGGGCCCCCGTACATGTGTAAACATACATACATACATACATACATACATACATACATACATACATACATACATACATACATACATACATACATACATTGGATTAAAACATACGTAAGATATACATATGGTTTGGGATATGAGATGGGGGTATCCAAGTTAGATCTCTCAATTTGTTTGAGCTATGACATAATCAGAAAGAAGAAATCTGTGAAGCGCACTTGTTATAAAAAAAGAGATTATTGGTACTTGCTTAATAACATTCGGGGTGATATTCCACAACACTGATGCGGAATACGTCAAAGATGTTTTGTAGAGAGTGTTTTTGAATTTAAAATTAGGCAAATGAAAGCTAGAGTTCCAAATAGACCGTAGATTGTGTGATTGGATTTTGGAAGCTGGAATTGGAAGATCGTTGATATATTGTGGAGCCATGTTATGAAAAGATTTATATAAAAAAGGTCCTAAAGTGCTTTACTTTATAATTAGAGGTAACCACTGTAAATTAGGGAAGACATGTGCGGATAGATATTCTCTTTCCTTGCAATAATTCTAGCGACTCGTTTCTGGACTTTAATTATCTGATTACAATTAGTATCATTGCAAGTTTTACATAAGGTACAATCAATATTATTATTATAATATATATATATATATATATATATATATATATATATATATATATATATATATATATATATATATATATATATATATAGAGAGAGAGAGAGAGAGAGAGAGAGAGAGAGAGAGAGAGAGAGAGAGAGAGAGGCATAGATTCTAGCACATACTAAATCATTCTCTTAAAAAATGCTGTTCTGTTGGATACTGCAGAACAAACATACCCGTCAAAAGCCAAACCTAAAAGCTTTTGAGTTTCTATGTTATTTAATCTAGTTCCCAGAACAAATATATTGATATCCTTCAATTTATATAGTATTTGCCTTTAACCAATTGTCATCGTTAGTTTTAAACTCTGCCTAATTGCATTTGTGTTGCTTTCGCACCACAGTATAACAGTGGCAGCATCGCGTTGTAAATTTTGTCCAAGGGAAGAGATTGTATCACTCGTGGTATATAAGGTTGTGTCATCCTCAGAAAGATCAGTTTCAATGGCATTCATATGGCATGGAAAATTAACAGTGAAAAGGAGAAAGAGCAAAGGGCCCAGAATAGAGCCTTGAATGATTCCACTTGTGGCGTATTGTAAAGAAGATATAGCATTGGTCACATACACACATGGTCGCCTTTTTGTTGGGTAAGAATCACACCAAGTATGAGAATTGTCAATGACTTTGTATACCTTGAGTTTTTCATCAATATTTTATGAGCTACTAACTCGAACGCTTTTTTAAAAATCAATATAATTAAATTACTTCAATCATCTATAGCAGCACTGTGTATCAACCAATTTTATGAGAACAGTTTGAAATGAATGCATTTCTCGGAAATTTGAGTGTGATTTATATAGAATATTTCTTTAAAAATCGGAGAAGATTAAAGGAGATATATTTGTCAGATATTTTGGATAAAGTTGGTAAAAGTTATATAGGCGTATATGACATTTTGGCTCCCTTCGAAGTCCAGCATCAGTACTTGTATTTATCAAGCCAGTAGTTTAAAGGGAAGCAATTTTGTAAAGTAAACCAATTTTGCCGATAGTTTGATTGTTATTGTTGAGATTTCACCATGCATATTTGCTTTTTGTGCCTTCTAGTTCCTTTAAATATATATATATATATATATATATATATATATATATATATATATATATATATATATATATATATATATATATATATATATATATATATATATAATATATATATAACATCTTGAACACGTTTATAACAAAACTATACTTAACTGCAAACATCGAAGACCGATTTCACTCTTCATTTGTATGTATTGTTACAATTTCACCTTTTCATTTCATTTTTATCGACACCGACTCTGTAATGGATGTTCTGTTTTTTACCTTTGCACCAACTGCTTAGACGATTAATGACGTGGAATAAAGTATTGATGTACGCAGGCCAACATCACGCAAACGTATGCGATTTAAGTGAGCAACTCTGTTATAACGAGGCCGATACCATGATCTTCGAGGATGCCTTTGAGATGGTAGTAGCTACTGGGGATACTATACGCGAACGCATACAAATACAATATCTGCAATCCACACAAACGTACGCGTACGCATACAAACATTCACTCTACTGTCCACACAGAAGGGAACAAGAAAAAACAAACCCAATATATACTATCAACACAGAAGGGAGGGAAAACAAACCCCAAATATACTATCCACACAAACGTACACGAACGCATACAAACCCTCAAAATCTACTATCCACACACAGGAAGGAGAAAGACAACCAAACCAAGCCAAACCCAAAATCTAATATCTACACAGAAGAGGGAAAAACAAACCCCAAATATACTATCTTCACAGGGAAAGAGGAAGAAAAAAAAATCTACTAACCACTCAACGTACGCACACGCATATAAACCCCAAATATATTATCCACACACGGGAAGGAGAAAAAACAAACCACAAATATACTATCCACACAAACGTACGCGAATGCTTACAAACACACAAACACACAATCAACTATCCACACAAACGTACACTATCAGCACAGAGGGAAGAAGAAGAAAAAAAACATAATATACTAACCACACAGACGGAAGAAGAAAACCATTATATCCTATCAACACAGAGTGAAGAAATAACCCATTATATACTATCAACACAATGTGAAGAAGAAAAGTTTTGTTTGAAAGCACCTTAGCCCTCACCTGCGATGATCAACTCTACCAAACACCCACACCCACCCATACTCCAAACCCCATTTAAGCCGTTATTATATGGCGTCAATGTGTGAAATTAGACAAAATCAAGACACAAAATGATAGATGATCAAAGTGACTACTTTTTAACCAATTGCATGGATAGAGTGCGTGCGTGAAAGAAAACATCCCTTCCATTTCAATTCTAACTCAAAAATATTACCCAGAGGGATAGAGAGAGGTGAAAGAGCACATATTCATGCAGTGTCAGTAAAAACAAAACACACCATCCTTATAATAAAACGTCAAGACCAAGAAACACTTTCGTTTTGTTTCTGGTCTATTCTCTATTAGAATTTAGTATAAAATTTCACATCAGGCCAAACGCATCGGCTCAAAGTGTCAATTTTTCCATTTCCATCTCTTCGCTGGCACAAGTTCTTCCTCATCATCAATTTAGTCTTTTCTTCTTAACCCCTCTCCTCTTTCTCCTCTTGTTTCTGTTTCTTCTTTTTACTCTTAGGGCACTCGGAGGCCCAGTGTCCTTTCCCCTGACAACGAAAACAGGTATCTTGACTTTTGTCTCTCTTTCTTGGACGAAGCAGGTATTCTGGAGATAAATACCAATTTACCTTGTAGATATTGCACTTTCGTATGACTCTCATCAAATCAACGACCAGAAGGCAAGTTTTGTTGCCACTTTCGCCTGTGAATTATGCTTTCGTATGACTCTTAGCAAATCTTCGACCATCAGGCCGATCTGTGCTGACTCTAGCATCTTCCTTATCGTTTGAAAATTGAATGAATACTCTGACCCTAAGACACTCTTCCTATATACAGGGATCTGCTGCGTATGAAACCTAGTCAAATGAAATATTGCAATAAGATGAAACGACTTCATTGAGAAAGTGAGAGGCAACGAAGACGTGCTGTGTCGCCTCACACAAGAGCTTGAGTGTCGTCTCAAATCCGTGCCAACGATTTCGAAGACAACGTAAGTGAGCTTGAATCAACGCTCTCCACTTATGTCACAAAACCAAGAGCCCTGATTCACGCCAAAAGAAATTCGGTCGATCCGTAACAAATATTACCACATCTGAGAAACGCAAAAACGAACTTCCAGAATATTGAGAACGACGGCTTAAGTAGAGTTCAAGTAGTGTGAAAAACTTAGTTAATTACATTTTCTTAATCAAGACGAAACTATCTATTTTCCAAGGAGAAAGTAGACACCAAGCGACAATGGCGATTCATGTCACGCAACACTTTTCAAAATGCGTTGGTAGAGGTTTGTGCTAGCGATCTACACAGTTATATTAAATGGTTTACGTAAATGGTTGCTACTTCTTTGTAATTAAACTTTTGTACAAATGATATGTGTGTAAGCGAAAGATAACGCACACCCACACACAAACATACACAAGCACGCACACAACTGTTACTGGGTGACAGTAGAACGGGCAGTACTTTAGTCAGGAACGTTTTGAGAGATGGGCAGACAGACTTAACATTACATTGGAGAGAGAAAGAAAGAACGGTAAAGAAAAACACAAGCGTAGGACACGTTGGTCCCTAGACAGACCCATCCATGTTCAACGTCCCCATGTCCCTAGATAGTCCCATGTTCAATCTTCTTGTCCCTAGACAGTCTCAATCCATTGTCGCTATACATTCTCTATGTTCAATTCCCCCTTGTTACTATACAGTTCCAGCCTATATTAAACTTTCCCTTGTCCAGCTATAGTCCCACCCATGTTAAAATTCCCCATGTTAAATTCCCATTGATCCTATAATATCCCATCCATGTTAAATTCCCATAGACCCTAAAGGTTCCCACGACCTTTTTGAATGGATTTCCATAGACTATATAGTATTCCCCATAACTACTGATGATTCCCAGATTACCTTGAGCTATGAATGAACAAGAGTAATATATTCAGACTCAGCTTCATTTATTTTTTAAAAAATAACAATAAATAATACCTTTATTGGTGAAATTAGTAATGGTGCATGTGCTCGAACATTTAGCGCCAACGCGATTGAAAATGCCGATTTATATATTCAACGAAATAGTCACGATTGTTTTGGGTTTTGTATCTTTGCTTGTTCGCGAGGGAAGGGGTGATTTCTTTTGTATTTGTGGGTTTTTTATGCTTCTGGGATTTATTTTTGTTTAGGGAGATATCGTAGTATAGATATTCGATATTCTTTTTTGCATGTTCATCTACGGTAGTGAATCTATCTCAAGAGAACATGCATTCGCTTTATGTTTATATGTTTATGTTTATATGTAAGGACAAACAAAGATCTCTAAAAATGAATGAAGTAAATCATGTACAAAGGATACTTAAAGATAATATACATACTCTGGAATCTTTACACCCGGCGTTATAAAATACAGACGAATCGTCGCCTATAACTTGCTCTGCAAAGCACTCCTAAATTGAAAGGAACATTTTATCTACTTTAGTCTTAATTTTATTAAATAATGGTAAATACAAAGTGTAATAATCTCTGTTTCTTCTAAATGACAGCAGTGGGTTAGTGGATTGCTTTCGAGTAGTTCTACATCTGAATGACATAAATTTTTCGACATATAAGAAATAAGTGATTTTTGAATTATTAGGTTTAAAATTTTAAACAAATATGCCGAAAGCCAAACATTATATAAAATCTTACAATTTGAAAAGAGCGTAACTGATAAATCATTGCATTTAAACTCTTTTTTTAAGTGTTTAATCTCGATGAATGATTTTTAATTCTTTAATTGATCAAAATGTTAGTTGCATAATGAAGAAATAGGCAATAATACATACATGCATGCATACTTGCATACATACGTACATACATCGTACATACATACATACATACATACATACATACATACATACATGCATACTACGTGGTTGCATTTATGCATACGTATATTTAATTCAGCAGTACCTGCCCTACCGTACAGTTGACCGTTCTTACGCAGTAACTGAGATCTGTCACCCCATCGCACATGATGCAGATCAGGGATCCAGGGTCGGCTGGTGAAAATAAAACAAAAACATGCATCTTTGTCAGTATTTAAGGTGAAGGAAATAAAAAGAATATCTCGAATATGTCTCTTCTTCTTCCTCTTATCATTATTATTATTATTATTATTACTATTATTATTATTTATTTATTTATTTATTTATTTATTTATCTCTATGAATATTATGGAATTGTTTCACTCGGCATATTCAAATTACAGGTCAGTTGTTAAGCCCCCTTTGATCTGTCCATAACATTATATGGATCGTACTACGTGCACAACTCATTGGAGAGATCTAAATGTGTTCCAGAAAGAAAACCAATAAAACAAAATGAACGATATGTGTTTAATACCGTTGTCAATCGCGGACTAAGTCTTCAAGTTCAAACATTAGCTCGAAATTTATCATATTCGTGCCAGGAATCAGTGACCTTCGTCCGGGTCTCCAACACTTATCCCTTTTGGGTAACTTTCTTTTTCCTCCATGTAGTGTGGGATTAGAGTGCATTTAATGCTTCAAAATATTAAGAAAACTATTTCCCTCCAGCGTTTGGTAAACAAGCAATTAAAACACACGACAAGGGGGGATTATTACGGCCGTAGTATATATACCTTTTCGTAGTTAACGCATTTGGCCGTATAAATTTATATCCCCTATCCTAGCCACCAGGTGTCGCAGGTGAAAGGCAAGACAGAAAATAATTTTTTTAATCGCTTTCTGTCGGTATTAATGGTTCTGCCATCAATTGTAAATACGAATTAGCTTAATGTTTTACAGCATTCAGGGAGTCATGAAACTTTACACATTAACAGGGGCCCCGGGTGGCCGAGTGGTCTAAAGGGCTCTCCGTTACGGATCACTGCCATCTCACCTCTGTCTGCGTCGGTTCGAGTCTCGAATTCAGCCAATGTGGGTATGTGAGAAAGCTTGCCAGTAGCTTCTCGTGGGTCGATGGTTCTTTCCGGGGTTTTCCCGGGTTCTTCCTCCATCATTAATACCGGCCGCCATGTATAGCCTATCGTGTGCTGAAAAATAGTGTTAAACCTCACAACAACAACAACACAATAAAAATGAACAGACACCTCATAAATAGGCATCGCGAAGCAAATAAGGTTGTTTCATGCATGGTGTGCTGTTGCTTTTTTATTCTGTAGCAAATAAAGTTCAATGTTTATAATTGCAAATAGTTATAAAAAAAATAAAAGATCTTTGAAAAAATAATAACAGAACTATGTTCACAAATAGTTTACAAATCTTGTCAAAGTACACAAGAAGTGCGCACGAATAAATAAATAGTTCTTTTCTAGTGCTCCTAACTTATAATTTGTGGTGTTCTTCACTACACTACAGATGCTTGCTTTAAAGGCTTGCCAGAAATTTCTAATTATTTCTGTGTAACAAAACTTTTATAAACTTTGGTATATACATGTCTATAATGTATAAACTGTGTCATTTCCAAATTTAGTTCTTAAAAAGTCCTTGCGTTCTCTGTGTTTATGTTGACACATTTTTTACAGTTTCTGTCTTGGTTTATGAACCTTGATTGTAAAGAACTGGTGTAAAATCAAATGTGTTTTAATTAAAATACAGTCCTTATTTTGATTAATTCTAACAGCAACATAATCCCCAATGACGGTAAGTAATATTGTATGCTAAATTTAGATGCAACATGACAGAATTTCAGTCCTACTTTCCGGTACCTCAACGTTCTAAAACTGTTTTCCAAAACTGAAGAGTGCTATCTGGAATGAAGCGTATTGTTTTATTCTAATTGCTGCAAATTCATCTCAACGATGAATAAGCAGATTCGTGGAATGGAAAATCAGTTGTTTTTGTTATTGTTATTTCCTGTTGTTTTCGGGGATTTCTTCCATTCATTTCGAGGCCCTTGAGTTATCGCGAACATTTTGTAATAATCTTAAACTTAATCATGAAAAAATCTGGCATGTATTTCACAAAAAAATACTTTTGTCTAGAATCCAGTGGTCATATTTTGAGGACATAAAACTCTCAGCTTGAATCTGAGACTGTGGTTCCACTAATAGCCAATGAGAAACACGCTTGCAAAAGTAATGTTATTTGCGAGTGTTCAAAAGGAGGACTCAAGCTCGAGCTCAGTAGTTTTATGATTTCCTGGTCTGATTGGTTGAAACTTAATCCGAATAAAAAATTGAACAATCAAATATCTTGGGCTTGGACTTACGGTGTTAAAATTGGAGCTCGTACACATGATTATTGAACCATTCCTAGGTCCAGACTCAGACTCAAATCTACATTGTGTCTGATTGGTCAGTGATTTGACGCTAACCAATCAGTCGTTAGCGTTTTGAATTACGTCGAAGTTTGAGTTGGAGAATATTGTGTTTATATCTCTTGGTCCAGTATGTGCAATTTTCTCTCCAATATCTGGGCTTTTAGTCACAAACTTTGGCGAGATTGCAGTAAAATTAGGATTTAAATGCCAACATTATATATATATATATATAGAGAGAGAGACAGACAGACAGACAGACAGACAGAAAGAGATAGACAGACGGACGGAGTTGTTATTGGGTTAAAGCCATTTTTCAGCACGTTAGGTTATATATGGCGGCCAGTCCGGTCCCCTAAATAATGAGAGTAAAAGACTGTCGGCATATGAACCTGTATGGCCTAAATACGACATATCCACATAAAGCTTTATATTTATCTATGTTGTTGTAAAATTAAACATGGTAAACCTTGGGTGAAAATTTGAATCATAACTCACCAGTTCTAAATGAAAATAAATTAAGACAAACACGATAATGTGTTCAATGATGAACCTATAAATCATTATCTAAACACCGTACCGAAGACGAAGTAAACGCAATAAATCACATACGTGTTTATCTAGCCGATAATGAGCAAGAATCACGTGCAGCGTCCTTGAAACAATCGGAGCGGGAATATCAATCAGCACGTGCCGAATTTCTTCGCTGCACTAATTAATAAACACTGTTATCAAAATGCTACGCGAAATTCCTTTTCACGACACTTTTCCGCAGCCGTCAAACGTTAATTTTCTCATGTTGAATTATTATTATTTTATGCAGAGATACATTTCCCTGCCTATTACGTGACTTACACATTGCATTAGAAGAGAGCTACAGCTCAGATGGGGGATATTTTGCCCAACACTAAGTAATTTCTTATAAAACGTGCTTCAGCTAAAACTTGCATCAAATAGAAAGTAAGCCTGTACTAGAAAGTCTATACCAGAAAAGTTGAAAATTCTGCGTTCTTGTGCATAGAAAGCAAATACATATTAAGCAAATTTCTCCCTATATCTAGTGCTTAATATACAAATACTTTATTTGTATTGATCTCGTACTTCATGGGTTTAATGTTTCATAATTTAGAACGGTGAAAAAACACTGCTAAACTTTTTGAACGATGATTTTAACGCCATTCACTTTATTGAGGCGATAAATATGCAAAGATTCAAAGCGGAACTTTCTTTTAATTTGCCCCCAAGAAGCTGGCAAAAATGATAATGATAACGGTGGTGGCGCTGAGGATCTTGATGATGACGACAAAGATGATGATGGCGATTATGTATTGCAACAATAACTTCAACAACTATTGCTTGTCGTTTGGGTAGATTGCATCTTTTCTCTTTTTTGTACTCAGAAAAGGATTTCATCCTGCCATAATTATAAAGGAAAGCATGGGGTTGTTTATTTTGTTTTATGCTGTTTGTCTTCTGTTTTGTTTGGTTTGGATGGGGGGTTGTAGTATTTTTAAGATATGAGTGGGTTTTTTTTCTTTAGGTTTGCCTTGTGACATGCACATACAAGCAAACTTATTTATTAAATTACAGCTTCAAGCAGTTCAACGAGTTCCACCTCGGTGCGCTTGTCGAAGTTGACGGGCGTGATTCGGTCCGCTCGAAAACGTCACTCTTAATTCCGGCAATTGTATTACAATGCAGTTTGTTCAAAATATTACACATAGCCTATTATGTGTTATTCATTTGATATATCCTATTAAAGTTCTATCAACTGCGGCAAAGTCTTTTTAGAGCCTTGTTAAAGTCTTGTTGAAGTCTAGTTAAAAATCTTGTTAGTCTTATTATGGTCTTATTAGAATCGTGTTAGAGTTTTCTTAGAGTCTTGTTAAAGTCTTATTAAAGTCTTGTTTGAGTTTTGTTAAAGTCTTAGTAAAGTCTTGTAAGAGTTGTATTGGAGTATTGTTAAAGTATTGTTAAAGTCCTGTGAAACCTTGTAAAAGTCTTGTTGGAGTCATGTAAAAGTCTTGTTGGAGTCTTGTTAAAGTCTTGTTAGAGTCTTGCTAAAGTCCTGTTAGAGTCTTGTTAAAGTCTTATAAAAGTATTTGTTAGAATCTTCTTAAAGCCTTGCTAGAGTCTTGTTTAAGTATTGTTAGAGTTTTGTTAGGGTCTTATTGAAGTATTGTTAGAGTCTTGTGAAAGTCTTGTTAAAATTGATACGGGAAGGAAGGGAATGAAATTGTTCAACGTAATTATACAATGCGTAACGTCTAAGGCAAACTATTTTAGTGATAAAAATCCTAATTTGAAGATATTATATTGATGTTTAACGAATGCTCTCTACAAGAAGAAAAATGAAAAAGCTCAACCCGACCAGTATGAGTGACTGTTGGCTTGTTAATTGTCCAATATTAAATGGTGATGTGTACATTAAAAGAAACCCTCAGAGCTCATTTATTTATCATTTTTCACGAAGATACCCGACTCGTGTGAAGCAACGTACAAAATATGTGGTGCGCCTTCGCATAATACACATATCTCTAAAGGCATTTTAACTGTATAGTCAAGTTTTTAAGTCTTTTTATTCATTTTAACTGTATTGTCATATTTCAAGTCTCTTTACTGATTTTAACTGTATAGCTTTAGCCATCAAATGTTACCCATTTTAAAGTTGTGTATCGTTTTATTTATGTTTCTCAAAGGAGTATACTCGGTTGAACTTTTTTACATAACCGAAGACGAGAACTTCAAACCTACCGCATTGACAGTCTTTTCTAATGGAAAGGAATGTAATACACAGTTTGCAACAGACCTACAGTATTATGGCATCACGATTTCCAATTGCCAGGTACTCTCTCTCTCTCTCTCTCTCTCTCTCTCTCTATATATATATATATATATATATATATATATATATATATATATATATATATATATATATATATATATATATATATATATATAAACCCCAGTGCTAGTCATCACTATAAACTGTCACCCTGCAAACATCGTAACGATATGACTGACAATATTTTAAAGCTTTGTTAAAATCCAAATCACATACTCCTATTACAGCAGTAGTGAATGATCCATGAAACGACATAGTGATGTGACTTTATAAACAAGTATAGAGTGGTCCTTTGTAACTTGAGCGAGACGATTATGCTACGAGTACGAATAACTAAAATACTATGTATTATTTCATGTGTATACATGTATATTTATACCAAAGTTGCGACAATTGTTTAATTTAAACGAGTCAATTTTAAATATTATGGCCTCGTTGTTTACTACAAAATTTAAACTATTAAAGAACCTGGATGTGAAAGCTATGTCGCAATCCCGTTTTTATTTGAGATTATGGCTTATGGACTAATGTTTTTTTAAAGTTATTGTTCACATCAGCTTGGCACACGAGCGTTCACAAAATCATTTAAGGTCTGCCACAGATTTAATGAAATAGATTTGCTTAAAATATTTGTAATGTGCATTCTATAAAGTTAAAGCAACTAACTTTTTGAGGATTATTTTTTCATATGTTCGCGGCAACATGCTGTTTTTATCATAACTCTACTTCATTCGAACCATTTAAGTCTTTTTTAAATGAATGAGTGGATGACAACTACAGATTTGTCAAATTCTAAAAGCCGATTGTCAAATTCTAAAAGCCTATTGTCAAATTTTAAAAGGTCATTGTCAAATTCTGAAAGCCCCAATTTCATATTCTAAAAGCTCATTGTCAAATTACAAAAGCCCATTGTCAAATTACAAAGGCCCATTGTCAAATTCTAAAAGCTTATTGTTAAATTCTCAAAGCTCATTGTCAAATTCTAAAAGCCCACTGTCAAATTCTAAAGCCCATTATCAAATTATAAAAGCTCATTGTGAAATTCTAAAATTTCATTGACAAATTATAAATGCCCATTGTCATTTTAAAAGATCAGTGTCAAAATCTAAAAGCCCATTGTCAAATTCTAAACTCCCATATAAACTTTAAATTGCTGCCTATCTCTTTTGTCATGCAAAGGCAGTAAAGCATATTCGAACTATTGTCGCTTCTAGTCGTGTTAGATCATTGGCGATGTCATTGCGTCATCAGTCAAAATTGCATTACGTCATAGCTTCAGTGTCATGAAACCATTGGTCACTGCGTGTTTTCTTACTTTATTGGTAACTATTACATTATCAGTTATAATTACATTATCACTCGTAATAAAAACGTACTCTATTTGCTCCTTGTGTTGAACTTAAGGTCAATTGACAATTTGCGTTTAATTCTTTCAATCTTTCTGGAACTCTATATACTAATATTTTGTAGGAGAAAGGGTGCGTTGTCATGAGGTCTGATCTGCTACGTTTCTTTAAACACACCGTCTACACCAGAGGTCTCGAACTCAAACCACCATGAGGGTCGTATGAGGGCATTTTTGATGGCCCAACGGCTGCAACACTTCTATCTCTCATGACACCTGCGGCCCGCGGTACGCGTGTTTGAGACCCCTGGTCCACACGATGAAAAAATACTTGATCAGCAATCATAGCTCAGAAAAAATGGATTACAACGTCCGTGTTGAACCCAACTTGATAAAATGTGGCTCTAGCTTTTTTCAAACCACCCTTTGAACAGCCCTTTGTCATTTCTCTAACATAATTTGGTTATGTTGTCGTATCTGACTACAATGGTGTAAGCAGTTGAAAAAAGCACTAGCAACATTTTAAAGAAAATTAGATTAGGAAGTGTTTACTGTATGGTTCAGGAAAAACACGAATGTAAACCCTTATCAGATGACGTCATCGGCAGCCATATTTGCAGTATCTGGACTGGCTGAGTACTCATTTTATAATGTGTTTGGAAGTTGAAATAAATTCTTTTAATTTCAGTTACATTTTACCAAACATATATATAAATACGAAAAAAATGTTTGAAGTAAGTGTATGTATTTGTAATTTATATCCTGACCTTGTCGCATTATAAGTTTCAAAAATAGTAACCTTGCATAGTGAAAAAACTGCCTGGTTCTTCACCGCTCCGGTAAAATTGGCCCAGAAATCGTTTGCTAGAGACCGTGTAACTCAAACGAGCGAAAGAAAGTTAATTGATATGCATTTTGTGCAAGATGCTAGCTACTGTTATGTGGGTTTATATTAATATAAATAATTTCATTTGTGTGCACCTACCTACCTACCTACCTTCCTACATACATACATACATACATACATACATACATACATACATACATATTGTAAGTATGCTGCATCAATGATATACCACAAGATGTCTAAATTTTTCATTAAAAGGAAACTCGGCTTGCCAAGTCTCCTTTTAATGAAAATTGTATACAGTGAGTGGTATATCATTCATACAGTGTACAGACTATACATATATTTTATTTATATCACATACAAATACATATATTTGCCCAATGAACGGAGTTCAGATTTACTATAGGTAACTTTATTGACAAGAGTGAATGAACTCCTCACTTCGCTGCCGAGTGTGTCCGCTAAAAAAAATGTAGTTCTATTCATATTGTGGCTATTCACTGTCACTTTTGCATATTGATAAGTTGATTGTTTTCTTTTTTTGAGTTTTTATTTTTCTTCACATAGATTAAATCAATATAATACTTTATTGTTAGGTACTCTCTCTCTCTCTCTCTCTCTCTCTCTCTGGTCGGTTTGACTTAACTTTTACCATCAGTCAAATGTCCTGTGAGAGGCCTTTGAACGTTTTCATATTTAATTAATAAGTTTTAGAACATAATAGGTTTAAGTAGCAACAACAACAACAAAACATTAAATACATCACAGTATGTGTACCACGTAACCGAGAAATTTACCGTATAATGTCGACAGGGTTTGCATCTTTGTATCATTGATTATATAAACACTGCTGATAAATCCCAAGGAAAGTGTACACATACCGTTACGACGAACCATATTCTTGTAGGTTACTTTGTGTAAGTTCAAGTTCAATGTTTTCATCCAACCCAAATTATTGTTCTCTCTCACTCCATATTTCTGCGTAGTTTTTTCCATTATGCATAAGGGGAGGGGAAACAGAAAATAGAAAGGATTGCGATGAAATTGTGTACGATATTAAATTCATTTAGAAAACGGGTATTATTAACACTTTTTATAGAATTTTTTAATAGGTCACTAATGATTGTTTGGAAATTCATCATTGATCTTAAATAAATAGCACACGGTTGCTAGAATATTTATATAAGAGTATCATTGCGACATGGGCGGATCACAATTTGATATACCAATAGTATTATATCAATTTGCTTTATACAAACACTTTAAATACCATGTTATTTTCAATATATATATATATATATATATATATATATATATATATATATATATATATATATATATATATATATATATATATATATATATATATATATATATATATATATATATATATATATATATATATAAAGACTTAAAAAATGGACAGCTTCCTCGCTAGGTGCTCAGCATTAAGAGGTTAGTGTTAGGACTGGTCGGCCTAGTGTCAGGATAATGTGACTGGGTCGGACATCATCCTACGTGTCTGCGGCATGATGCCCCAGTGCTAGACATCACTATAAACTGCCACACTGCAGACATCGTAGCGATATGACTGAAACATTGTTAAAAGCTACGTTAAAAATCCTAATCACACACACATTAGCAACTTTTTCATTTCAGGGAGAGAAAATCATCATTTATCTATTCGACACCATTCTTAAGAAAGGAATTTACTCGATGCTGTCCGTCCCAGAGAGGAAAACGAGTAAATCGAAATTGGATTGGTTCATCCACAGTTTTCTCCGGCGTAAACGCCAAGGTGTCACCGAAGAATCTCCGGAAGTTAACACGACTCAACAAATCATCGCGGGGAAGAATGACGGAACAACAGTTGTCGAAACTACAGCAATGTTTGATGTACAGTTTTCCGACCTAGGTAATCTATTTGCTTTTGTTGATTTCCCTTGATATTCTGTTCAATCAATCATATTGTATTGCCGCACGTAGGGACAAAACGTACAGCTTGTACCTTTCCACAATACAAATGGCAATACCCATTTTCCAAAGTACATTATGCTTGAATGAACATCTTCATGTTTATAATGAACTTCAGTGTTTCTTTCATAACTGAGGTATTCTTTACAGCAGTACCAGATTCATTTTCAAATAAGAGTTAAATCAATAGTGATGCTTACTGATTTCAAATATTGTATAAATCAGCATAAATCAGTATGAATCAGCATAAATCAGTATAAACTTCACAACGTATGAACTCGTGGGTCGGTGGTTCTTTCCGGGGTTTTCCCGGGTTCTTCCTCCACCATTAATACTGGCCGCCATGGATAGCCTATCGTGTGCTGAAAAATGGCGTTAAACCATACAACAACAACAACAACAATGTGATGTGAAATAAAGCCCTAATAATAAAAGTTCTGACTAAACTTTAGTAGAAATCCAAATTAAATCCAACACTCAAAAGTGTTGTAGTGTTGTGGAGGGCTCGTAAAGTGTTGATGTGCTAAGTGTTTTGCTGAAACATAGAAATACAATACAAGAAGAAATACTTATTTCAATTTCAGTATAAAATTCAAGTCCCTATTTCCAAGAATATTGTCGGAGCATTTTTGTATTTCCAGAGAAGAAATAATTTGAATAATTCCAAACCAAATAATGTACACAACAATAACTTGATTCTGCTTGGATGTTAAATTTCATTTACAGTGACACGATTATATAGTCCTCTACTTGACCTTAGGTCACAAATAACATTTTCTATAAAAAAAATATTACCTAATGGAAAATAACCTTCTAAAACTTAATGTTTACCAAATAAAATGTTACTCATAATTAAAAAGTCAGTTACTGTAATTATAATATTATATTGTTGGAGAATTCAAATAATCTAGTCCAGACCCAAGTAAACATGTTTACTTCTATTAATAATGATCCTGATATTAAACCCATACACATAAAAACATATTTTAGCTATGTATTAAGTGTTTACAGAATTTTTTTCAACATCGATAATTCAGATAAAGTAGAAACTTAACTAGATTTTGAACAAGGTTAAGTCCAATATTCAAGATTAAATTATTACAATAGCATATAATCAAAAAAAATTAAAAATAACAACAATGCATATTAAATATACAAAACACGAGTATATGACGAAGTTTTTCAGTAGCTTCCTGTGTGTTGGTTATTCTTTTCCCGGGCTCTTCCCGTGTTCTTCCTCCACCAAATATATTGGCCGCCATCTATAGGATATATTGTGCTGAAAATGGCGTTAAACCCACAACACCAAAACCCAAACCATAGGTTAAAGGTTAAAAAGTTGAAGGTTACAATGGTAAAACATATATTTTATTGCATATCTAAATATTATAAGTTAAATATCTTGAAATAATTATAGTCAGATAAATTAAAACGTAGACTACGATAATTATAAACGAGAAACAAAAATTAATGAAAAAATAACTCCTTTAATACATTATCTGGCTAGTAGTTTTTGCTTAGATATTTTATCGTCTCGAAATCCCAAAACGATATTTAACGACACCAGCATCAATTATGTAGTAACATTTATGATTTTTAGATTATCATTAAGTATTGCGCTTGTATATTTGTTGCAATTTAAATTTTTAAAGGTATACATATATGGTATCTGTCTCATTGTACACCACTTACATGTCTCTAAAAGTATTTACATGTAGTTGTCATTATTATTATTATCATTATTATTATTATTATTATTATTATTCAGACGAACTGACCTACTTCTGCGACATGGATGATGATGTTTTAATGGCGCTAAACCCGGATGTTGATGTGTATAAATCTGTGTCGGCGTACAATTCCGTTACCAACAAATCTTGTCCCGCAACCCTGAGTCAGAACAGAATCGTAGTTTCTATTTTCAATTGCTCTTTGGTAAGAAATCATACTTTTTATACAGTTTTCTTCATTTGAATATTGAAAATCCATGAATTTAATTATTTTAGTGGATCGATTTATCTGTCTCCCCGAGCGCTTAGTCAGAAGCATTTCCCATCCTGACAAGATGACAAGATAAACAAAAAAGATTTTGGAATCGGTCAATTCAATTGAAATAAACACTACAGTTATGGCTATCTATCCTATCCTTTTCACGGTCTTGTTAGTTTTCAAGTGTATATTGATCTAGTTTATTATATTTACAAGCAAAAAACTTTTCATTTGCTTCCCCTCCTAACTAAATAATTCGTTTTAAGGGAACAGACATTACCACGGTGTGATATATTTTATTAGATCCTTTTAAACACACACACACACACACACATACATACATACATACATACATACATACATACATACATACATACATAAAATTAACTTCTGAACAGTTGAAAAAGTGGTGCCTTGCTATAAAAAAGTGACTGTTATTTACGATTGGCGAGTGCGTGGATGTATCTACTACAGATAAAAATATCTGAAAATATCTGTAAAAGTGCCTATAAACGGCTTACAAAACAAAACAGCAATTCTTCCTCCCATTTCTGTAAGTTCTGACGTTGTGTACCTCTCAGCTGGGTCAATATATATTTATATGTACACACACACACACACACACATGTATATATATACACATACACACACCAGTCATACTAACAGTTTGAAATAAGTATTTTCCCCAGAAATTTGGAAAAATAATTGTCTACAGAAGAGCCAGGCTGGGCTAAGTCCAAACTGTAAACAAGTCCTCGGTGACACATAATGCATACCTTGGTTTTCTTAATGTTTTTCGTTGTAAAATAAAATAAAATATCGTTTCTTTTAAAATTGGCGAAATACAACTATTAATTCCGAAGTAATGCTGTCAGAAATTACAAAGGCATATTGATAATCAATAGAGTGTTGGTAGGTGTACTGCTTATAAACAACTGCAAAGATGAAGACGGTATTGCGTTGTTGGAATAAAATCTCAACAAAACTGTTATGTCTTTGACATCTCTGGTTACGGAACTGCACTTTTGCACGCACATGAAAATGTATATCTCAGAACGTCTGCTACTATAAACTTGTATACGTTGGTTTCCTGTAGACCATTAATGTTGGAACCATTATCAATCTAAAGCAAGTTATTAGTACCTTCGTAAATTAAACAGAATCTCTACTTCTAAAATGGCTTTCCGAACTCAATTGTCTTCCGCTTAGATGTCGCCACATATAAAGCCGGCTTTTATCATTCATTTATAAATCGGCTTGTTTCATTTCCTTGACACAGTAAAATATGTGAAATGAAAAAAAAAAAAAAAAAGCAGGCTTCAGAACATCAAATCATCACTGAAGACAGTATTGTAACGATCACGTCACACACCCGACTCGTGCAGTATTGTAACGATCACGTCACACACCCGACTCGTGCACCTCAAGCAGATTGCATTATCCGGCAGTTTTCACTGACAACTGAACTAGTCTACTCACATTTGCGAGACAATTGCTATTTTTTAAAATTATTTTAATGTGAACTCGGTTAAGGAACTTTATGATGGCGTACCAACCATGAAAATTTAATGTTCGTTGTCCATAACTTATGTTCTTGTTTTAAAGTTTACGTGATCTTAAGTTGTACTGTAAATTCATCCGAGTACAAATGTGTGCATCTACCCACATCAAACAGTTAACGTACTCCCCTCATCATCCCACACTGTATATTTCAATAGAATCATCACCGGAAGCAATATGTGAATCGGCGTAATTTCTGAAACAATGGAGTAAATTTTCTTTATAATAGTTACAATAAAAAAATTTACACTTCCATACTCTTGAATGCTATTCGTGAGGACCACTAGCTTTGATCACGTTTATCTTGAAGCGAATGGTCACTATTTCTGGTTGCCAAGAATGTGTTCAAGTAAAAATTGTCACCCTGTGAAAATCTCTCAGCCTAGATCGTGCAGAACACGTTTTGGTAATTACTTGCGATTGTCAAATATATTTTAATTTTTATTTTGTCATTGTTCGACCGCTTTCACATTTTCACTAGCTATCAGTCAGACTGTTATACTGTATTACTTTTCTAATTTGTGAAATAAAAAAATCCGGTGGCCTAGTGGTCTAAAGCTCTCGCCCCCTACTAATCACTGTCATTTCACGATCCCTGTCCTCGTGGGTTCGAGTCTCAAGCTCGGCCAATGTGGGTATGTGAGAAAGCTTGCCAGTAGTTTCCGGTGGATAGATTGTTCTCCCCGAGTTCTTCGGGTTCTTCCTCCATGATGCCCCAGTGCTAGACATCATTATAAACTGCCATACTGCAGACATCGTAGCGATATGACTGAAAAATTTTTAAAGCTACGTTAAAACTCCTAATCACACACACGCGCACACACTTCCTCCACTTCATAACTGGCCGCCATGTATAACCTATGTGTTGAAAATGGCGTTAAGCCCACAAATCACAACAACCTCAAAAACTATTAGGTTCAGTGTCTTAAAGCTCGTACAGGGCTGATATATTGCACTACCCCCTGTGTCGGAGTTGGCGTCCGCATAGATAAAAACATAAACATCTGTACACCCTCACCAAGTGTCATCTACCGTCTCTTCCTTCGACAAAGGCAATAGTTTTGTGTAATAGTAAAAATAACCTGAGGAAGGGGCGGGAAGCCAACGTTGCACATTCATGTACATTAGTTAGATATTTTTGGTTGTTTTTGCGTCTAGGTCACTAAAAGTGGTGTTATACCTGGAATCATGAAACTATGTGAAGCTTCATCACAAATGTAGGTCACTGTAACATATATTTGTTGTTTAGCTTGTTTAGGTTTTTTAAAAAAAAATCTTTCTCAAATTATGTTCCCGACACCAGGTGGCCGAGTGGTCTAGGGCGATCGTCTTTACAAATCGCCAACACATCTCGCTTCCCTCCGTGCGAGTCCGAGTCTCGGCTCGACTAAAGTGGGTGGGTCAGAAAGGATGTCAGTCGCTTCCCGTGAATCGGTGGGTCTTGCATGGGCCATTCATGGATTTTCGTCCACAAAATATACTGGCCTTCATATATATCTTATTTTGTGCTGAAAAATGGCGTTACACCGCACAAAATGAAAAGTTATGTTCATGCTAGAATTACTAAGCTAGATGATTGTTTGCATCTGAATTAGTACCACAAAAAGAGGATACTGTGACATACATTTTACATGTTGAGAGTAAGTGTGTAACTCCTAAAAAAAAATGGGTTAGTTGCCCCGTGTATATACACTCTTCTACATAGATTCATGAAACTTGGTGCGGGGATACTTCTTGATGAGTACTGTATATATCCTCATTACAAAAGTAGGTAAATTTGACTTGTATTTCACGCTTAATGGGTTTAACGACAATTTTCAGCACACGATAGGCTATATGCTGGAGGAAGAAACCGGGAAGAACCACCGACCCACAGGAAGCTACTGCCAAGCTTTCTCATATACCCTCGGGATTGGAACTCACGCGGATAGCGGTAAGTTGTGGAGTAATCTGCAAAGGCGAGCGCCTTAGACCTGTCGACCACCTGTGGTTCCTATTTCACGCTCATGGTTATGTTCATTTCTCAAACTCTAACCATGCTAGAATCATCAATGTAGGCCAGTTGCATTAATCGATCTCAGCACTACACTCTTATAAAACAAAGTATTAATACGAACTAAATTTTACATTTTAATAGCTTGGGTTAGGTCATTACCAAATAGTTAATGCACCTTGTCTATATTCTGTTATACCTTAGACCTGTCGACCACCTGTGGTTCCTATTTCACGCTCATGGTTATGTTCATTTCTCAAACTGTAACCATGCTAGAATCATCAATGTAGGCCAGTTGCATTAATCGATCTCAGCACTACACTCTTATAAAACAAAGTATTAATACGAACTAAATTTTACATTTTAATAGTTTGGGTTAGGTCATTACCAAATAGTTAATGCACCTTGTCTATATTCTGTTAAACCTGGATTCAAGAAACTTATCGTGGGCATGCGTCTTAAGTACAACTCCCCTCATCACAAAACTAGATCACTGCGACCATATTGCATGCTTCACTGTCGTGGGTTCAATCCCAAGCACCGTTTATGCCAGAATCGTCACACCGGGAGTTTTGTATGCATTTATATTAGTACCATAACGTTGCAGCAAAAGGTCATTGTGACCTATTATTTAAATGTCTTGTTAAGATTTTGAATTAGCTCATGACCAGAATGGTTTTTATCTACTGCATGATACTGTTATACCTGAAATCTCGAAGCTTAGTGCGCGGGTGCATCTTGACCAGTACTACATCCTCGTCTTAAAAGTAGATCACTGAGACCAATATTTCATATTTCATGGACTTTTTGTTTCATTTTATAGTTTTAATGATCACGCTTTAATCATTGATTTAGATGATTCTGTACATATCTTTTACTGCTCCACTCCACTCATACCAGAAAAGGTCACTTTGTCCTCTATTTCATATTTTACTAGCTAAGGTTACGTTTTCTCATTCATGACTACGTATGGTTAATCCTATCAAAGTGTTTGACATTTCATTTCCCCTTGTCGCCACACAGTTCCATAATGTGAAACCTATGGACTAAAGTTATCTTCCCCTTGTCGCCATACAGTTCCATAATGTGAAACCTATGGACTATAGCTATCTTCCCCTTGTCGCCATACAGTTCCATAATGTGAAACCTATGGACTAAAGTCAACTTCCCCTTATTGCCATATGATGATACCTTCATGATGGCGGCCGTAATGTTAATTCCCTCTTACCCCCAAAAGCTATTTCTTTTCAAGCCATGTCGTTCTCTTAATTAATCGCACGTTCACGTGAACAACCACATAACGAAATACAGGTTGTGATATACCGTTTTATCATCGAATAGTCACAAATTACTAACAATCGGTAAAAAGACGAAAATATTAATTGAACCTCAGAGGGTGTTGTGAAAGTTATTATTGTTGCTGATTTTTAATTACGCATTAATAGATACAAACGGACAAATATGGCTACTACACTAGTTTCTCTCTATTAAAAACCTCCAAAACCCGAAATCTGGACTTTATCTTCAATGCAAAATGAAGCACTTGTTCTTGTCATAAATCATAGCACGCCTTGCTAAAAGTTACCGGTTTGATGCGGTAATAAATAAAACGCAGACACTCTCTACAAGAAAACCCATAGGTTGTCATGGTGAAGATGAAAGTTAATATTATACAAGGATTCTGGGCAAATGAAAACTGTCTTCGTAAAAACTTACTGGAATAGTCTTTATTTATAGTAATCTAGTTATGTTCTGAGATCTTTAGTATAGGGAAACCTACACGTCCATTTCTCTGGGTGTACATGACTTCAAATCAAAACATACCCTTGATGCATATGACAAGTTATGATATCTCCAATGTTTTAAGAGTCTGTATCAATTGTTGTTCATCTTTAAATTCAGTGGTAAATTGACTATGTATAGCAATAAAAAGTGTAAAGGTTACGGCAAGAAAATTCCTTGCACGATTTTTTTTTCCTTTTTCAACCTATTTCACTTGTTGTTTACTATCATGTTCCGCACATACTGATACACTTTTATGTGTGATAGACCAAATTGATATTATATTAACAAAATATTTTCCTTTCATAAATTAAGGGGTTTTTTTTACTGTAATATCCGCACAATCCAGTATGCATTATTACGGGTTTACGTACCTAAATAATGGTCTGTAAACAATGTTTTTCAGGCTCATGTAAATATATCCGTCTCTACTCCGGACCTGCTGGTTCCCTATCTCTGCGTTAAAGAAAACGATTTTAAAATTGCGCATCAGTCTGGAAGTCACAAAGTACACCCATCCCATTTCTATGACAAGCAACTGTACTCGATGGCTTTCATCATAATCAGGACCGCTCCAGTGGCATAGTGGTAGAACGTCCGACTCGGTTGCGGTAGGTCGCGGGTTCGAACCCCGTCGTATCAAAGACGTTTAAAAATGGTACTAACAGCATTATGAGGTTAGTGTTAGGACTGGGCGGTCTGGTGTCAGGATAATGTGACTGGGTGAGATATATGCTGCATGTCAGCGGTATGATGACCTAGTGCTAGACATCACAATAAACTGCCACACTGCAGACGTTGTAGCGGTATGACTGAAAACTTGTTAAGGCTACATTAAAAATCTAATCACACACACACACACACACACACATATTATAATCAATTGCTCATGACAGAAATACCGAAAATTTCATGACAAAGTTATAGTCAAGATATTGAATTGGCCTTTGTTACCGTAAATTAGTTGTTCACTAAAGTGTTAATGCATACAAAATAGAAATATTATTGGAATAATGCCGTGTTAAATCTTTAAAAGGATGTGCTGTAACCATGACATGACTGTCTCCATTTTACATCAAATAAATGCATGATTCACCTTATTTACGGTAAATTAGTTGTTGCTGCTTTATTGCGCACATACAAGTTCTCACGTACAAATTGAAATTATTGTAGACCTTAATACTTTGACAGATAGATTTCACCAAGTACAGAACTCACCGCTTACTTAGATGCACAAAACAAATTTGTGTTACCGTTCTAAGACTGACATGGGGAAGCATTTTGACATGTTGCCATGAACGTAAATTAGTTGTCTGGCACCGAATGAAAATGACAACGGATCATAATGAATTGTCGAATCGTGCCGCATTAATCATTAAAATCGTTTGCGGGTTCGGCCTATGTTGGTATGTGAGAAAGCTTGCCAGTAGCTTCTCGTGGGTCGGTAGTTCTTTCTGGGGTTTTCCCGGGTTCTTCCTCCACCATTAATACTGGCCGCCATGTGTAGCCTATCTTGTGCTGAAAAATGGCGTTAAACCCTACAACAACAACAACACTTTACACGAGGTCATTATGCATAAAAATTTCAGTCGTCATTTTCGTTTCTTCAGGATGACTACCATCAACTCAGGAAAGGTCCCATCCATACCGAAAGTAAATTAACATCCCCGATTCGGATTAAATTGCCCACATTGTCCATAACTACGCAGTGTTTCTCTTTCTTTTCAAATGCATGAATCAGGATTAGACTGCAAGAGAGGACAGTGTTATAACAACTAAGCCACGGGAATATTTCGCTATTTAATCTATCAGACTATTATGTCGAACTGGATTGCGTATCAACAATTGCTCCTGGAAAACTATGGACATTACTAGGGTCTTTACCAAGTCTACCCGAATGACTTTGCCAATAGCATTGATGATCCTATCCACCCCTATTGACTATATAGTATACCAGCCAATCAACTGCAGTTATCACGTGCACCGATAAGAAACTATTGACAATGATTTAATGAAATCGTATCAAGAAGATGATGAGTATATATAGTATACCAGCCAATCAACTGCAGTTATCACGTGCACCGATAAGAAACTATTGACAATGATTTAATGAAATCGTATCAAAAAGATGCTAATGTTGTGCCAGGGTTTTCAATAGAAACCAATTTCCTGTGATTTCCTCCCGTGTATTTGTTCAGGAATTACTGGTTACAATTTCCAGAATTTCGAAAATTTTGTTGTGGTGATTAAACAATTCAGCGCCATATTCCATCAAAATCCGTATAACCTGTAATGATTATTATCTCCCTCAGGGCAATGCTGATAGGTCTATGTCTAGCAGACGCTTGCGTTTACCTATTTTACATTTTTCTTTACGCCTGCGTCATACACAACTCAATCGTCATCAACGAGAAATAGAACTGTTCAGTCCCTTTACTTTCGAGTATGAGTTGCATTCCAGCAACGCAAAGAGGACATTAAACGCTACTAGATAAATGGCTGAATAAAAAAAATCCAAACTTGGTTGGTAACAAAGTAACCTGTGATACCTCAGTACAATATATACTACGAAGGTGATGAAAGGTTGCGGTATGAAACGACGAAATGCGGACGCTGACATATACGGTATATGAATGCAAACAGTCGATCGACATGTACAAATATTTTTCTTATCGTTTTGCCGAAAATACATGTACAAGCAGGCGATGAATATAAAACATTAACTCAACATAGATGCTGTAACAGATAAAATGTGCATATATTAAAAGCGAGTCTATTTCATTTTTTTTAAGTAACCAAGCATTTGACTAATGTAAAAAAAAGACTAATAATTAAATTGAATGCATACAGCTACACCATTTCAGCGTCTGTAAATGCTTCTATTTTCTAGTTTTGGTATGTTGGTATGAGCTGATTTCGTGGCGTGACAAAACTTCGCAAAATAGTGTTATGTTCGCAAAATATTGTAGATTTTCAAGTTTGAAGACGCTTTAAGGAGAGCAGAGGAAATATAAATGCTCTCGATGTCGAAGCTGAGAATGAATAAATAACACTTATTCATATGTATTGCCAAAATGATGAGCGTCCATTTTTGTTAAGTCAGCTATCAAAGAATACGAAAATTCTAGCAGTCATCTGTGCAGACTGAGCTTTAGTTCAACATTGTGTTATAGATCCATATCAATACAGCACAATAAATAACCTGAAACTAAGGGACTGAGTACTGGATCTCAAAAGACTTTATTCCATCTCAGCGATCCGTGGAAAATGTGCTATCCTGATATTTAGGATAATGTGGCTGGGTGGGACATCATGCTACGTGTCTGCGGCATGATGCCCCAGTGCTAGACCACTTTAAACTGCCACACTGCATACATCGTAACGATATGACTGGAAAATTGTTAAAGCTACGTTAAAAATCTAGATCACACACACACACACTTCATGTAAATTAGGTCTCAGCATTAAGAGAGGTTGGTGTTGGGACTGGTCGGCCTGGTGTCAGGATAGTGTGACTGGGTGGGACATCGTTCTGCATGCCTGCGGCATGATGCCCCAGTGCTAGACCACTTTAAACAGCCACACTGCATACATCGTAACGATATGACTGGAAAATTGTTAAAGCTACGTTAAAAATCTAGATCACACAAACACACACTTCATGTAAATTAGGCCTATCGGTAACCCCGCTGTATAAAAATCACCAAAAATATAGATAAGCAAACAGTAGTGAAGGTAAACGTATGTGCCTCGGCATTGTTTTTGTGGGTTGTAACCGCATTTTTAAGATATTTGTGGCAATATCCTGCCGATGAAATGAGATTTAAATGCATTTCTTAAGGACTCTCTGAGGCAGCCGATATCGGCTGGGTATGGAACTACAGCCCTTGGATTACATGTCCGAAGCTGTGCCAATTAAGGTACTGTGGCTGCAAATGTATGTGTACTTTGTACTGATTTATTCACTGGTACGTCATACACAATGTTATCCGATTAGCAAGGTTACGGACTACTATGACGAGACTTTTCGAAGTCTTTGGTTATCACCCTGAAGAAGCTTTGTTGTCGACATTTCTCCGTTGTTGTTGTTGTTGTTATGTACATAACTGCATGTTTCAACACATAATAGGCTATACATGGCGGCCAGTGTATTCGGTGGGCGAAAGAAAAATGAAAACCTCGGGAAGAACTACTGACCCACGAGAAGATTCTGGCAAGCTTTCTCACATACCCACGCTAACGGAGCTTGAGACGCGAACCTACGCTGATATATGTTGGATGACGGTGATTTGTAAAGACGAGTGCCTTAAACCACTAGGCCACCCGGGGCTCCAGATTTGAGGATCTTATTTCACAAATTAGAAAAGTAGTAGAACAGACTGACCGAGATAGCACACCTGCTAATTAGTGAAAAGGTGAAAGCGGTCGAACAACGACAACATAAAAATTAGAACATGACCGAAACATGCTCTGCACAGTCCTGGCCTAGATATGTTCATTTCTTCGTTAGATTACAAGTAAAAAATTTCTATCGGCAACACGCATATGTACCAACGTATTTGAAAGAGTTTAATTCAGTAATCCAATTTTCACTGCTGCTGTCGAGGTACTGTCTTAATTTACTTTACGGCTAAATTACGCAAACGACTCAGACAAAAGAAAAGCGTTTCTGATTGTTCATTTATCACTATGTATTGTTTTGACTCTTAGTTAAACTCAGAATAGAGACGGGAATATGCAAGGCATTGTTCAATTCGCCCCCCAAAAATCCATTTTCAAAAAACATTACTTCAATACCCAGATGAAACGGATGGGATCAAATTCTGCACGATTTATTGCTTCTTTATTTCAGACAACAGAAGTACACCTCTTTTTCACGAGCATACCCTTATCCGACGGCATTATTGGAGGAAAACGCTACAAAATATATGCCATTAATTGCCTCGAGAGTCAATCAAATTTCACCTCGGCTAAATTGCATACCCAATCAAATTTTTCAGTAGAAAATGCTCAGGCTATGTTTAGAGAACTTGCAGCCAATGAAGGACGGTTTCTTAAACACGATTCACAGTCTGATGTTTCAGCGACTGGTTTCAAATTTAAATGGTCAAACATGGTTCACATTATCACTTACACAGCAATAATAATGTCGAAAACTTTTTTAAACTAGAATACACAAGTGATGTGCTATGAGAAAGAGTTCTTCACACGCCAGAAACCACGAAAGTATGATGTTTAATTGATATTTTAATTCTTCAAACATTTTTACCAGTATGTTTAATTTAATTATGATCATCTTTTAACTGAATAAATTCTTACCTTTCTCATGAATGTTTTAATTTGTATAAAGAAACACCAAATCATGAAATAAAGATATTTAATCATAATCATGTTTTGTTCCAATGTTACTTACTGTAATCGCATAAACCTCCTCTCTCTCTCTCTCTCTCTCTCTCTCTCTCTCTTGTAGAGTTTTGGAGCTTCTTTACTTTAAGATACAGGTACTCAACAGTTTAACAAGGAGTTTTATCTCCAGGTGTCTCTTATGTTGTAATATTGTTGATGCTCGCTAACGAATCAAGCATGTTTTAAATCCGTTGTTTTTTTTACCGATTTTTCATGCTGTTGTTGTAGATATTTTTGTTATATCCATTTTCATCAATAATATTGTGCAGATTTAGTGCAAGTAAAAGAAGAAAATGAGAGAACATGATTGAATCGCTTGAATGAGGGATACACATACAAACATTTGCACCAAAGGTAAATGTCAATCATCATTAGCGTCGAAGGTACTACAGATTTGAGAGATAAATTATGCACTGATCCACGTAAGCGGTTTTATTTAAATCATAATGTGACGCAATTACTAGTACCTCTTCACGGACATGATGATTGAATTACATGATTAAGTCCTCTTTTTTATTTATTGCACTAGACTTATTTCTTATTATTGCATGGTGAATTGCATATTCTCTCGCCTTAGCTATCGTAATGGGCCGCTTACGAATATTTAACATTTAATGTCTTAATTTACGAATTGTTGGAGCAAGTCTTATATTTTGATGGAGGTTATTCTACAGAGATATGGTAGAATAGATAAATAACCTATGGAATGGAATTTCGAAATTAACTCTTGATAATTTCATATTGATGTCAACACTGGTATTCCACCAAACACCGCTTTCTGACTCGTTCGGGTACGTGATTGAGTCAGTTTTTTTAAAATCATTTTAGACCTGTCTTTGATAACGAAGAAAATCATTGTAACCTGCTATTTTTGTCTTAAAACGTGTTGAAAAATGTATCCCCAAGATTGTCCATCCGATAACTTTTTTTAGATAGCTTATATTTTATAATTATTTCACTGCACTTTCAGAAACTGGTATTTTCTTCTCTGGCAAATTTCAGTAACTGATAAAGTTGAAGAACTTGGGACTAGTTCAAGTACATTTTGTTTTGTATATAGAAGCAGCCATTTTGACCCGCTGTCTGCATCAGGCAGCGCATTTTCTCCTATTATCACATATAAGGAAATTTCAATCAAATTTCATGAAAGTAGCATAGAGTTATGCCAACATTCTCTCCACTTTACTTGTTGCAAATGCACACACCTTATGGACTCACGGTACTAATTCAGTTCCCATAATAAACTTACGCAAAAACCATATTTAAAATTCAATAACTCAAACATTTTTGAGTGCTCATGATCAAACCTATATTTATCAGTATACATGAAACCTGGATGTCAGCTTCTGTGTAGAGGAAAGGATATAAGCCGCGGCATTTTCTGGACCTGAATGTGTTTGAAACGTGTGCTTTCAATTCCGCACCAGAGAGTCAGGTGCTAATTTTAGTAACGAGTGTTCCAAACTCAAGACTTTTAAAGGACTGAAATTCCATCAATAAAACATTGTCTCTATTTTCTTTCACTTACAACTAGGATAAGTTCTCAAAAGATTCTTTTTCCTAAACCATAACTTACATTATTAACCAATCATGGTCAGCAAAACCCATATATATATATATATATATATATATATATATATATATATATATATATATATATATATATATATATATATATATATATATATTCTACTTTATGTTCACCCATTTCCAGGCTGGTTCCCATTTTTCCATATCATTAGTACCGTATGTCCTATATCCACCCTTCATTTTCTTGACAGCCCTAGGAATTTTAGTTCAATACATAATTAAGCAATGTGTATAGTTCTGCTTGTCAAAGATTACATTAGTGAATATTAAATTATATTGCAAGTTCATCTTCACCTAAAGACCAATGGTGCTTTTCAGGCAACATTTAAATATTTTAGCTTTAAGAAAATCAGGGAAAAAATATTAAAATAAAGCTGTCTAATAAGAATCATCTGTTTTAATATCACCATTTATCGTCTTTAATTTGATGCTGAAATATATCCCCAGCCTTGTCATACTATGTAATTAATGAGTAAAAGGTCAAGGTGACCATCTATATGTACATGCTATATGTACATGTATCAATACAGAAAAAGATTTAAATGCCAAAAATTACCTAAAATTCCTCCCAGAAGACATATAATTTAAAACTAAAGTAAGGTAGACATACGTCCATTAAAATGCAAAAATATGAACTTTCAAAACATTCACTGAAAGAAATTAGTGGGATACAAAATCATGAGAAGTCATCACCATTAAGCATGGTGGAAGAGACTATGGGATCATATCTGAAGCATTGTTTCAAAACACAACTACGAAATATATTGCTTACTGTAATTACTCTATAAATGATAAATTGTATAAATTTTATATATGTATTGCTTCGATATAAACCAACGTGCAAAACACTCCACCAAACATAGTAAAATCTACACATTGTTCCCCCTCCCCCTTCTTGGCAACAGTTGATATATCTGAATGTGTGTTTAATATCCCACTGAAAGTCACTGTGGTTTTAAAAAGGTATTAATTTTGCTTGTTATCCACAAATAGAACCATATGATTGCATCATTAGTAAATTTAATCGCACTTGCATATGTGGAGTCACTGTATTGCTGTGGCTGTCTCAGCGGTAACATCATTGTAGTTTGATTTGATCCTGCTGCAAACGCTTTTCGTTTAGCATAGCCTTCGTTATAGTTCATACGTCTTGCATTACCAAGTGCATTTCTCATTGCCGCTGCAACGATAGTTCCACCAGCTGCATCTGTGGTTAGTGCTGCTACTGTATGCTGTGCTTCTGCATCGGCACCACCTGCAGCGCCTCCAGTTTTAAACTCATTTGAGTAAGCAACTCCGGTTCCGGTGTCCTTGAACCACATCATACATTTGTCGCCACCGACCGCGGATACTCCTCGCTAAACGAAACAATGTTTAAAATTGTACTTGCAACAGGCAAGTGCATTAAAATATCTTCTACCGTCTGACTAGCCAGTTGTTAACGTGCGCTTCTAAAGAGGCTCCATACATTATTGACAAGCGCAATTTCATTATTAGCTGCTATTGCAACAGGAGGAACGGCTGTTGTCATAATATGTCCACGTACCTCTAACCTAGCTTTATGTGGAAGTAAAAACACATCTTCGTCTTGTATTAAACATGCGGACGCCAGCTTTATTTGGTTCGTTCGAGTTTTCGTCAGATACGCGACATATTCAAATTCAGTTGCGACGTCGTCGGTATCAAATTCTTCTGTAAGGTCAAGATAATTTCTAACTGACATTTTTTAGTTGTAATCGCCACATAACATTACTAGAACGCTGCAACGTCAATCTGATTGGGCGACTTCGTCGTCACTATCAACTTTAGCATTACATCTTCGCCGCGCGGTGATAACAATTTTTTAGTTGTGGCTATCATTGCCTGTTTTGTATCTGCCGTTGGATCTATGGTTGAAAGTACTTGTGCTATTTCGTGTGGTGTCGGTGCTTGTTTACCCTTAATATTGTCAAGGATCTTTTGTCCGCCAGCAGTACCTGCTGCAAATGAGGCGCCAGTAGCAAAAGCTTTTGATGCGTCAATTGGAATTGGAGCAGCTTTATGCGTTATTCCAGGCATATTTTCAATAATTTTAGAAAATATATTTCCAAAGCAACTTCCTACTATTTTTCTTCGATAATTTTTTCTTTGTTTCATTTTTATTCATATCCGCTATACAAATTTCACTACGCAGAGCTTAGGTGTAAGTAATATGCAACAATTTCATTGTTAAGATCCAATTGCCGCCCAGACTGATCCTTTAATTGCATTGTGATACTTGATATTTGATTTTTAGGATTACTCGGATAATATACTATTTGTTGTGGATTAATTTGCATTAACGAACCAGGTGGAAGGTTTTGCGAAAAACTGTAAATTGTTTCTCCTTGACTACCACGATCAGAATAAGAACCAGATGCAATAGAAACATTTATTAAAATTGTATTTACATGCGTTATGTTAACAGGAGCATCGCCATCGCATGATATTGTTCGGCAACACAATACTAGCTGCTTGTGGAAAGTCAATTAACAAATTATATTTTAACGTGATTCTAGCACGTAACGTATTATCATCTGGCGCCAACTGAAAACTAGCAGCGACGCCTCCATTTTTTTGTAATTAATTCCTTGATTGCCTTATTGAGATCTGTTACGTAATACGCGCCTTGTGGTATCTTGAAAGATGTCCATGCAACCGGATTAAACGTAAAATCATCACTGACGCCAGGTTGTACATTAGCCATAGAATGCCATGCAGTAGCAGAAATTAATCCAATTTCATATTGTCGACGGGTGACTTCGTCACCGGGATCAAGTTGTATTAGTGGACTACAGTTGACAGACAAGCTTGCGCTGTCGTTTGTGGTTTGTGAAGAGTCAAGTAATAACGTTGTTGACATCTTTTTATTCATTTACGCGATATAAAATTCAATTAAACAATAAGATCGTTGTGTAAAATTTCGTATTCGCTTGATGTTAATGATCCATTTGATCGAAGATGATCAAATATACCTAAGATTTCTTTATCAATTTTCATGCCAACATTTCCTGCTTCTTTTGATAATTTCAAGAACATTAATTGGTCAACCATTTCCGAGTTTGAAGTAAATACCATAACGGCGGCTCTGCCGCTGTCAACACCAGATCATGTTGTTTCTCATGGTAAATTTTTATTTCTTTCTCGATCATACTTATCAAACAAATTTTTAACAAGATAACCTTTTTAGTAATTTTCGTTTCTTTTTTATATTGTTCAGCTCTTTTCTGCATTATATCAGCAATAACTCCTTCTCTGATATGGTCGTACAATCTTAACAGATGTGTATCGGATGTGGCTTTTTGTATTTCATTGTCAGTTGCAGCATCATCAGCAATAATTGCTTTTAAAAGATCAGTAAGCTGAATATAATTTTCTTTTGGTCATTTTCGAATATTATTAATTCCTGTGATATTGTGCTTGTCAACAAAATCTACATATTCGCTATCTTGTATTTTAACACGAGCATTTTTTTTTCGAAAAAGAATCTTTTATCGACAGTCATTACTCTAACAGTAATTTCAGATTGCTTTCTTTGCTCGCTCGTTAGTTTTTCTACTTGATATGCCAAATTTGATATCAGTCTACGTAATTCGTCAGGATTGATTGTCATATTTGCTAATGCTCGTTGTAGAGCAACAGGATTGTTTATCAGTCTGCCAAGTTCATTTTGTCGTTCACAGGGATCAGAAATATTTGCCACAAGCGTTTCGGCAATTTTTCCTGTTTCTTCTTTAGATTAATCTCATAAACTAAATAATCATTTTTCTTGTATTGTTTAAGCTCATAGGTAAATAATGTTGTGGAATCTGGTTGCTTACCAAGTACAGCCTCGGTAAATGGCCTAAATGTTTGGCAGTTTTCTTTGCCGCAGCTAGTTGTCCTCGACGTTCTTCCTGTACTTGCTTTTTAAACGCCACTCTTGTCGCAGAAATTGTTTCAGTCAATCAATTTTTGTTTGTCCATTGTTATTTCAGTGTGTCTCACAAAATTTACTTTAACGAAAATTTGTTACAGAAATTTATCAATACAACAAAGAAACATCTTCGCTGGATTTCATGCAAGTTTATCAAATAAGAAAAAGTTATATTTGTCGCTGGTTGTTTGATGATAAATTCAATAAACCTATCTTTGGCTACGTGACCACATTGCTCGTTTGCGGTATTCCGAACATAAACATTATCAAGTCTGGTAAATAACATTAAACAATATGTATTTCGTCTGATAATTTTGTCAACGTTATATAACCCCCGTGCAAGATAAACCGCATTATATTTTCTGTTACGTGACAACGAAAAATAAGATCGTATTTTATTCAACTATGCCTTGTTTAGCGGAATATCATCAAGTACAATTTTTTGTTTGTTTGGATGAATCAAGTTCGTTTACCGGAATAACATCTTCCTGTTGCTTGATTAAAAATATATCCTCGCCCGCACCATATTCGTCGCGTAATGTGTCGTTGAAGTTGTCTAACAACATATATTTATCCTGTTATGGATTTATTGTGTAAATATAAACTCGATCGTAATTAAATGACGGTTAAGCATCAAATTCATTAACAATTTTTTTTGCCAGATCCATTACGACCAACAGTAAGATAATGACAATCTGATAATTCATCATTATATTTATGCTTGATTAATCGCTCACCATCAAAATTCAATAGCGATGACTTTGTCATTGATATTGTCTATCAATTACAGCATCATAAAATTGTATCACGCTCTAAAAAATAAATAGTGAGTTAGTACACGAAATTCGGAACAACATTAAACGGCTTGCTTTCTTCCGACACCGTAACAACAAACAGAAAAGTTGATTTATCTGGATATCTCAAAACATCAGGCGAGACAATGACCGACAACCTGACAATGTCAAATAACCGAGATTTTGGTCCTGAAACAACATACCCACCTGTAAATGTTAACAATACACAAACGGTAAGTTATGCTCAACTAAAATCCATTGACGATAACAAACTTGATAAAACCGGCGGAACAGTTACTGGTGATTTGTTAATGAAAAGTTAAAAAGATAGTAAATCTGGAAACCGCATATCCACCACCAAATTCGAGTCTGACACAAACAGTAAGTTATTTGCAGTTGAAATATGTTGATGATATCAAACTAGACAAGACCGACGGAACAGTTACCGGCAACATTAATATATCCGGTAACAAAATTATTGGGCTGGAAACAGCATTTCCACCATCAAATATGGATCAAGCAGCAAGTTTTAGTCACGTATCGTATTGCTCCAAATCCGTTGTTAAAAAAATGCGGAGATACAATGTCGGGAAATTTGGTCATGTCATCAGGAGCAAAAGTAACTGGATTGTCAATAAACTCTCCACTATCTGGTGATACTGATATTAGTTACGCTCAGCTTAAAGGCGAATTAACGCCATATTTGCATTTGTCTGGCGGATCAATGACTGACAGTATATACATGGGCGGTAAGGTAAAATACACAACTCAGCATTACATTATTGACAAATGATGATTGGCTAACAAACGGTAGATTTGTTAAAAACAATTTTTTATTAAAAGCGGCGACACAATGTCCGGTAATTTGGATATGGGCGCAAAAAATAACATCAAATAATATACCGGTTTTTGCAGAAGATTTAACAAAAAAAAACTCTATGCTAATAATTCTCTTTCAACTTTGTTTCTTGCAACAAATTTGTATTACTTAAGAAAATCTGGTGGTCCTCTAACAGGTTCTATTGATATGGGCTCTAATAAAATAACAATAAGTTACACTCCTGTTAATTCAGTTGATTTGACAAACAAAACTTACGCTGGCTCTCTTTTAGGTGTAAAATGAACTAAAAATACCGTTGGATTTATTCCACATCTTGCCGAGGCAGTCACAAACCGAGTTGGTTTAATTGCAAGTGCGTCAACACAGTATCCCAATAATAATCCAAATAACGCGTTTGTGTTTAACTCGAGTATAACAATTTATGGAAGTTCGAAGTGGACAACCCACGGAGAAACAGCAAACTGATGGTTAAAGATACAATGTCCTTACATGGTTGTTATTTCGCAATTCTAATTGCGTGACCGATTAAATGCTGGCACTGGTCGTATTTATAACTGGCTGTTGTAGCGATCTAACCATGATGCAACCTGGATAACGTTGTACAATACAACATATACATATATTTCAACAGCGCAATGTTTCACAATTCCAACTGCAATCAAGGTTAGCAAATATTTGTATTTTCGGATATACGTTGTCGCTGCAGAAAGTCCGTATCCTGGATTAACTCCGTTTCAAATACATACTGTTGACTACCAATTTTAGTGTGACTCTGTAAAATAATGTCAGAACCAGCAATTATAACGGTCGCAAAACAATTTTACGATAATATTTTTTATCCTAAAAAAGATGTTACTGATAATTATGTCAGGAATTAAAGTTATATTAACGATATAAAAAACAGGATATTACTTATTAACAAATCTGATGATTTCAGGTGGTCAGAAGAAAAAGGTAATTTTCTCCGCGTTACGCATACTCGCAGGCCACAGTAAAATGATGCAATAAAGATTTTGATTTGATTCGCAGATACTGTCATCCTGATGATTGCAAGAAAGAACAATATCAAGTTGAAAGCATACTAAAAAATATTGCTCCAGTTTAACAAGGAAAATACTAACAAAATCTTAAAATCAGATTTGATAAAAGCAAAATCACTTATTATTTTAGGTTCTATTCCGGTATATCTCGAAGCAGAATTAATTGAATGAAATCTTTTGAAAATCTGTTTGTCAGATTAAACCAAAAACCTCATCGTCTATAATAGATTTTAATCTCTAATATAAAGCAATGTCAAACAAACCAATTATAAATAAGCAGGCAAAAGAAAATAATCTAACAACCAGTTGTAAAATTTTGTCTAAAATTTCCAATTCGATCAGTAGTAGGCGGTTAAGGGTGTTTCTGGATCGGTAATCCTTTAAAAAATGGTTCAAACAAGTACATCTCGTAAGACAGCCACAAACTTTGTCATCCCCAATAAGACTTTCGTTTTAGGTATATCCTGAGATATATGCCCCAGGGGGGTGACAAAAAAGGTCGTCTTTGTACTTGCTTGGACCTTTTTTAGGGTTGCTGGGCCAGAAACCCCTTTAAATTCTCCTACTTAGACTTGCATTCTTGTTTGCACAATACCATCGCAACAAAAATTCTCAACATCAGAATGCGATGATAGAAAATATAACTTACAACAAATTATTTTTAATATCTTTGAATTGTCACTTTCGTTTCGAGCCATATCTTTCCAATTTTGAGGAAATTTCCTATCACTAACATGTAATCAAACTGCGATCTTTTAATTCTATTAAAAAAGTTCAATTCATTAAAAAAAAACATAACAGGAACCATCACATTCAGATATATCAATATTGTGAATGACTTAAGAATGGATGTTTTCTGGTTTACCCTGGAATGAGCCCTGTGATCATGTTCAAACGAATGTATTGTACTTTTAAAATAGTGCGGTTGATTTTTTAATAAAAACATTTGGCTTTGTATCATACGTATTTTACCCATTTTCCATTTTTCTTTTCCTTCTTTGTTTTTTCTGGGATATTTTTAATATAAGTTGCCTTTATTTCTGTCCTGTGGTGCATAGTCACGTTTTGTTGAAAGGGCTTGTCTTTCTGACGACTTTGATAAGGTTTTTGCCTTTTCATTTCTACGAACTAGCTTTTCCTCGACACTAGATAGCGTGGAGGGTCCCCGAGTTGCAAAGTGATCTAAAGCACGCACCTTTACGGATCATTGCCATCTCACCTCTGTCTGCGTGGGTTCGAGTCTCGGTTCGGCCAATACAGGTGTGTGAGAAAGCTTGCCAGTAACTTCTCGTGGGTCGGTGGTATTTTTCGGCGTTTTCACAGGTTCTTCCTCCACCATTGATTCTGGCCGCCATGTATAGCCTATCTTGTGTTGAAAATAGCGCTAAACCCTACAACAACAACAGATAGAGGGGATTGTACTTTTGTGTTCTAAATCCCTATGTATATGCAAGTACAAATATGAAATACATTTTCAAACATAATTTAGCGTGTTCTTCGCACTTAAAATATACCACATCTACACTAACACTTCGTTTTTACGAAGAGGAGCGACTGCCAAATCAACGCTAATCATCGTGCCAAATAAAACCCGGATTCATTTGACGGTGAACGTCAACAAAACATGGCCTTAAAATACGTGATAATGAAGACCATATATGCAAACATGTGATATTTTAATCTTGGAAACGTAATCTGGATGACGAACACTTCCACATAAGTGCGCCAAAGGTACGATTCCCTCAAATAATAAAGGTTTTTACATTGTTTGATATTAGCCAATGACACTGAAAATAATAACGTTGAAACAGGTGGCATGCTGTAAAACGATATCACACGCATAAACATGTGCTTCTGATGAAACTTACTTGCTTATATAACTGCTGGTTTTTATTGATTCCAATATATTGTAGTGCGCAGAGAAGTCCAGAGTTTTTTACCTTAAGAAAATTAGTCGTTAACGCAGACACATAAAGCTGCATTTGGATTATTAAATATAGCAGGCAAGAATGTAATTGATAACAGTATTATTTTACAAGACTCGTATACTTCTATGCTTTATTCCGTTAATGCAAACTTAAAATTATCTGCGACAGTAGACTGAATAATTATAGATATAACGAATAGGACTTCTATAATTTTGTACATCTGCTCATATTTGCAGAAAAAATGCCTAAAATGAGCCACAAATATCACAAGACACACACACCATTACCTATTCACTACATTCATCCGTTTCGTTGGTATGAGTATTGGACTGCAATAAAGTGTCTTAATTGTGTCTTAATAACCATCAAATAACTCCATCCATTTTGTTTGTAACGTGGATATTGGATGGCAAATGTGTGTGTTGGATTTTAGTGATGTGTGCTAGTGACCATCACATAACTCGCCTTTCTCCTATCCGTATGTGTGGGTACTTGATTTTAGGAACGTGTGTTGGTCTGTAAGAATAGATGTTCGTCCTGAAAGCTATCCGCGTACTTCAAATCTCTTTTCCACAGTTTTAACTTTGTGTGTGGGTGTTGGTCTAAAAGGATGTGTGGTGGTCAGTAAAGATGTATGTTGGTCAACAAGATGGTGCTGGTATGAAAAAATTTGTATTAGTCAGTAAGGATTTCTCTTGTATTACACTTTTTATGTTTTCAAATTTTGTTTAACTATTTTATTGTTTCCCTTCTTTTCCATTTTTTTTAAAAATTCGTTTTAAATATCCAGTTTTCAATTTTACTTCTTAGTTTGTTTAATTAGAAGTTTTTCTTTCTTTAAATTGCATTTTTGCGACGTTTTTGTTTTTAAATTATTTTTAGTGATCATTGCATATCAGGTTTTGCTTAAATTGTTTTGAGAATGTTTCACAATATATATATATATATATATATATATATATATATATATATATATATATATATATATATATATATATATATATATATATATATATATATATATATATATATATATATATATATATATATTTATTTATTTATTTATTTATTTATTTATTTTAAAAATATAACAAATTACGTATTTGTTTAAATTATTGTTCATTCTGTCAAAAAATAATTTAAATTCTTTTGATTTCTTTTTAAATTTTAACATTTTAATTTTATCTAAGTTTGTTCTGCAGCGAGTTTCGCAAACATTCAAGTAGTGTTTCGAGATACTGTCGAGATCATGATTATATTGAGATGATACTACTTAGGTCCAAGTAATAATGTGATGCCTGACCGATACAGTTGACGTAACTGCAGTAACTATTTATTACCTGATTTTGTTATGAATTCAGATTGCCATAGATATGTACATTAGCATGCAACATGCTTTTCACACCATATTTCATTGCCACGGTAACGAAACACAACACCAAGCAAGACAATCTTTCTGCCCGCCCATATTTACGTTTGATGGTCTTTATTAACTCAAACCAATTTGGGTTATGGGGCTTTATATTAACAACAATATGCGGATCAGGTTCGATTTTGAACATTTTCAACCGAGTTATCACCTCTGATTTTGAGCTCTTTCCTCGCTTTCTTCCACTACACAATACTGGCGGAAGCATCCGTGTCGAATGAACATATTTCCAGAGACGTTGTTGACAGTTAGATAATTATCATTTCTTTCGTAAGGAATACAAATCATATGGCGAATTACAATCCTTGCAAGTGCACTGGATCCAGCAATGAGCTTACGTGTGTCAGGGATTGATTAAAATAAATACAATAAACTGACAACGAACAGTGCGAAACTAGTATATAACTAGCCTGAGCTGTGTGGGCTCTTTAAAAAGTATTTTTCAAAGGCAATACTAAGCATAGACAAGGCAAACAAATAAAACAGAAAACCAGTTATTTTTGCAAACCTTTATGTGGCTGTTTTTATAGGAAATAAGCCTATGACTTTACTATGTTTCAACTAGTTTATTTCAACTTGTTGCTGATACTGTGAAATATTTGTACTGACCTAGAAATCGATGAGCCATAACGACATGTTTTATTTTATGTAAATTTATGTAGGCGAAAATTATATCCCGGATTTTTCATTGTTATAGTAGTCATAGGCTATTAATCAAATTCAGAGAATCATTTAAAAGAAAATGTGTCGGCTACAAAAGATAATTTTATTTGTGCATACCCGTCTTTTTCTAGTCCTCTTGGTTTAAACCGCTTTGTTTCAATGTTCTAAGGCGGCGTATCCAGTAAGATTCCTTTTCTTTCTTGGTTTGGGAACTACCGTTTGGGTTGTGAGCAATTGTCATAAGTGTTATATCACTGAAAGTGTGGCCAGGGGACGATAAGCGTTCTGCGAGGGGGCTTCTGTACAGCTTCTTTATCATCCAATCAGATATGCAGCTATATCTGGATGATCTGTAGAACTGTATGGATGACAAAGAAGCTGTACAGAAGCCTGCAAAAGGGTGGTTCATATTCCTACGTAACAGCCAGATTAATTTTGATTTATAAGTTTCATAAACACGTTTTCGTTTCTTTCAATTTTGGAAATTTTGAAAATCATCATATACAAATAATTTCGAATAGTACAGCTGAGAATCTATTCTGGCAAGTCTCTCCCCCAAGTTTGCTGGACCCGCCATCATTCAGTGGGCAGAACACAATGAACTGAAGTCTATGAGAGTGCGAGTTTATGGATTAGTTTGCATGACAGGTTGAAGTTTGGCTTGTAGTTCCTTAATATTTTGTTAAAAGAATGGTTGCAATTTGCTGTCTAAAAATTTATTATCATGGAGGTTACAACAGTTGAAACACGACACTGAAAACTTGCTGGTACACAACTCAGTCTCGCAAGCAAACAGTCAACAACAATTCTTTCCTGCAGAACATAATTTAAATAGATTCAATCAAGCACGTAAAGCTACGCCCACAACGTGGTTTTACATCGTACGGATACTTTCCAAACCCGTCCGCATCCTGGAGGAAGTGGCATCTCTCTCTCTCTCTCTCTCTCTCTCATATAAGGAATTTCTCGTGATAATAATGAACAATTTAAATATAATGGTGAAGAAGTAGTTCACGATTGCAAGTTTTGTACAAGTTAATGTTTTTTGTCTGCTCTAATAACACTATACCTTTAGACTAAAAGCTCTAATAGAAATGCATTCCGTACAACATCTGCAATGCCATGGCAATGTCCTTACAAATAAAGCACAGACACTCTGTAAAAGAAAAATATTCGCGTTCATGATAAAGATTATACAGTGATAGCTGGGATTTATGACAAAATGATTCTGAGTAAATAAAAATGGTCCTCGTTAAAACTTTCTACAGTATTTTTTATGGTAATCTAGTTAGGTTCTGAATAGTATAGTATATATAGTATATGTTCATTTCACTGAGTGCATGTGACTTCTATCATAAAACTAAAACAGTGCTTTTATTTAGACTATATGTTAGGATGTCTTCTAAAAGCCTGTTTCAAAATTGCGTTTCGTGTTTGAGTCGTAAATGACCTGTGTATAGTTTTCAACATTGTAAAGGTTACGCAAGAAAAATCTTTCCACCTTTTTTTTCCTATCTTATTTAACATGTTATTTACTATCATGTTGTACACATAAATACACGAGTATGGGTGCATATACGCAATTAATTTCATATAAAACATTATATTTTCCTTTCATAGGCAGGATATCTGTATGGAAAAGGGTGTTTTTAACTCGTAAATTATGAAACATCGAAAACAAAATCATGCTCAACATACACAATAGATTTGTATTCAAACTATATTAGTTCTTACTGTAATTATCGACACAAACAAGTATGCATTATTATGGGTTCACAAACCTTATTGATTGTCTGTAAACAATGATTTCCGGGCTCCTGAAAATATGTCAGTCTTTACAAGGGACATACTGGTTCATTGTTTCAAAAATTGTTCTCTCAAGAAAACGGTTTTTTTAATAGCGAATCAGTCTGGAAATTGCATCCTATTACAGGAGAGTGTAATCGATGAGTTTCGTATAAACGCATGTGTATAAGACAGAATGGTTTTGTCATCATATTTGATTGGCCTTTGTTAACATAAATGTATTGGCCTTTATTACTGTAACTTGATTGACACTTGTTAATGTAAATTAGTTGCTGACTGCAGTGTTAACGCATACAAAACTAACAATACTATAAGGGCACCACATGGCTGTCTCAGTTTATAAAACATACAAAATAGTAATATTATAGGAACACTTTCGTGTCAAATCTTTAAAAGGATGTGCTATAATCATGACATGTCTGTCTCTATTTATATGAAATACATTTATGATTCACCTTATTTACAGTAAAGTTGTTGTTACTTCTTTATTCCCACATAGAAATTCGCACGTATAAATTGAAATTATTGCAGACCTTTATACTTGACGGATACGTTTCACTAACCACCAAGCTCGCTGTATACTTGATGCATAAAACATATTTTGGTTACCGTTCTAAGACTCACATGGGGAAGCACACTGTCATGCTGTCATAAACGTAGATTAGTTGATTGGCACCGAATGAAAATTAAAACCAATATGCGTCATAATCAATTGTCGAATCGCATTAATCATTGGCAATCGTTTGTTTATCGTAAACAAATTCATTGCTCTGATACAATGCCATACATTTATCTGTTTGTACGCATTTGCACAAACTTCTGCTAAGTCCCCATCTTTCAAACAGTTTTACTATCAAAAACAATATTAAAACATCTTGGACAAAATTCACGTATCAGTAACAATGCGTCGAGAATTGCAAGGAGAAGAAACTGCGTTTGACAAAACTACGCGGTACAGAAAGTTGCGAGTTTTCTTTGCTGTAGAGTGTGTCTGCTACCCATCATGAGCTGTCAGGATTGGCAAGTGCATTACTTCCAAAGATAATGGGGTAGCCAAGCTGGCAAAAACTTAAAGTAATGACCAATATTTTAAAACAAACATCAGAGTTTGAATTAGGATACTATGAAGGGTCTCTATATAACTAAACGTTGAACAGTTACTCTCACATACTTCCATAAACTTTGCTGAGACATGGAATATATAACTGGGGGGGGGGGGGGCGGGCGACATGCGCCTATCGATCTGTCATTTTTTTCTGATGAATGTTCCTTTTTTAGAGCTAGGCTCCCTTTTAGGTATAACCGTACCGGTGGCCTAGTGGTTAGAGCGTCCGCCCCGGATGCGGGAGGTCGTCGGTTCTATCCCCGGCCGAGTCATACCAAAGACATAAAAATGGTACTAACAGCTGCCTCGCTTGGCGCTCAGCATTAAGAAGTTAGTGTTAGGACTGGTCGGCCCGGTGTCAGGATAATGTGACTTGGTGGAACATCATGCCACATGTCTGCGGAATGATGCCCCCGTGCTAGACATCACTAAAAACTGCCACACTGCAGACATCGCAGCGATAGGACTGGAAAATTGTTAAAAGCTACGTTAAAAATCCAAATCACACACACACACACACACACACACACACACACACACTTCCTTTTTGGTATAAAATGCATATACTATACATGATAATTATGTGTGTGCACCTTATCCCACAGTTGGGCATCTATCACCCTGACACTTTCCAGACGGTTTTATTACACGAGGTCCATATACACATATCGTCACTTTTGTTTCTTCAGGAAGATTAGCATTCACTCTCGAAAGGTCTCATGTTTACCTAACGTAAATCGACATCACTACTGGGATAAAATTGTCCACATTGTCTATAACTACGCAGTTTTTCTTTTTCTTCTCAGTTACATAAATCATGATTAGATTGCAAGAGATGACAGTTTTATAACAAATAAGCCACGGGAATATTTCGCTATTTAATCTATCATACTATTATGTCATACTAGACTGTGTATCAACAATAGCTTCTGGAAAATTAGGGACAGTGCTAGGTTCGACTCTTTCCTGATCTACAAAAATGACTTTGCCTATAACATCGATACAACTCTCCATCACTTCGCAAACGACAACGTAGTGTACCAGCCAATCAACAACTACAGGGATCACGTGCTCCGATACAAAGATATTGACACAATGACTCAATGAGTTTTATCAAGCAGAGGAAGAGCAATTGCCAAGGTTATCAATACAATCCAGTTACCGGCGATTTTTTCCCGTTTATTTATACAGAAATTGCCGGTTAAAATTATAGAATTTCGAAAATTTCATTGCATTAATTCAACAAATTAGGACCGTACTCCATCAAAAACCGTTGAACCAGTTATGATTATTATCTCCTTCCGGTCAATGCTAATAGGTCTAAGTCTACCAAACGCTTGCTTTTCCCTATTTGACATTTTCTTTACGCCTGCCTGACACACAACATCCATTAAAAGCGAGTCTACCTCCTGCACTTCGTTTGGAAAAACACTGTGTGTATAATTCGCACAGTAGTTATTATATTCATTACAAATTTCAAATTTCTCCATTAAAATGAAACGGTTTAAATTGAGTTTATACTAAACCAAACACATTTCAGCTTCAGGGTGGCTCCGCCCCGAATCACCCATTCCCACCCAACCACCCTCCACCAGAGGTGTTGCTCCCACATGGGTGCTTGCTTTGCATGGATACTATTTCAGTTTAGCCTGTTTCTTTGTTGAAACCCTTCATGTACATTTATGCAGCTCTCCAAAGTAAAACATTTATTATCAGAATACTTAAATCATGGAGGACCAAATTTTTATATTGTGTAATTTAAGGAATTATTCATCCAGAAAGAAAGAATGGATATACTTCAGCAGGATCAGAGTTTGAATACTCTCGAACCCGCATCCTAAGATCAAGATTCAATGACTGCAGCTCGTTTTGTATTAGATAAGACATACAAAATGTATCATCATGATAGGGTTTCCATCACGCTTAACATCTTGCTTTCGTTAGGGTTTCCATCACGCTTAACATCTTGCTTTCGTTAGGGTTTCCATCACGCTTAACATCTTGCTTTCGTTAGGGTTTCCATCATGCTTAACATCTTGCTTTCGTTAGGGTTTCCATCACGCTTAACATCTTGCGTTCGTTAGGGTTTCCATCACGCTTAACATCTTGCGTTCGTTAGGGTTTCCATCACGCTTAACATCTTGCGTTCGTTAGGGTTTCCATCACGCTTAACATCTTGCTTTCGTTAGGGTTTCCATCACGCTTAACATCTTACTTTCGTTACAACGGCGCGTTTACACTGACGTGACCTTATATAGATAATGTTGTCAATCGCGTTATGTAAGTATCATGTATGCAACACCCAGTATCCGTAACAGACACAAAATACATGCCTTCACAGAAAATTTGTCATGCACCAGCGCTGTTTCAATGATTACCAACATTCGTTTTCCCCTGGGCAATGGTTCACTGGAACGAAGTTTCTAAAAAGAACACCAAGAATTTCCTACCAGAACGCCTTCAAATCTACTTCCCATCATATACCATCTAACTAAATGTTATAGTTAACATTCTACAAAGTACATACATGGGTTTTATTTCAGTGCTTATCAGTGAATTTGTACACCTTGAACACAAACGGTAAGTACTTCCGTTGGTACTTAATGTCTGCCAAGCGGATTTTTACGGAGTATCAATATTGAAATTGAAGTACCTGATTTGGTATTGATTTCCGATCATTAAGATTCGGGGCTCAGTATAATGGCGAAAGCGTTTTCTTCAAGAAGCAAACAAATTTCATATGGCTTTTCGTCTGAGCAAGATATATAAGAAAGAAACATTTATCTGATTAATGATACCAAAATCTTTGTAAATGTATATTGCGGACGAAAAGGGTGGTTATGCTATAAACAAAGGAAGGGAAAGAGAATTAGGTTCTTCTGTATCTCGATGAATGAAAATCACCAAATAATATTGATAAGCAAACACTTCTGGAGGTAAGGTTTGTGTATATGTTTTACTGTTGTGGGCTTTAAAGGCATATTTAACACATTATTGGTTGTATCGTGCCGAGGAAATGGGATATATAAGCCTTCCTAATTGGCTTTCTGTGGCAGCCGATCCCGGCTAGCCTGGGTGGGTATTTAACCCATGACCCTAGGATTACAAGTCTGAAGGTGTGCCAACTGAGCAGCCGTGACTCACAAATGTATGTGTAATTTGTATTTATTTATTCAATGCTACGTAATGCTCAGTTTAGTCTCTGATTAGCAACGTTACGTAACGTTATTCTAAGATGAGACTTTTCGAAGTTCGTTATAGTCGTCCCGAAGAAACTTTATTACTGACATTTCTCCGTTGTGGTTTTTTTTTTTTGGTATATGTTTTACGCCATTTTTCAGCACAATAGAGGCTATACATGATGCCCAGTATCTTTAGTGGAGGAAGAACCATAGAAAACCCCGAAAACAACTAACGACCTACGGGAAGCTTCTATCAAGCTTCCTCATATACCCACGTTGGCCGAGACTTGAACCCACGCGAACAGAGGTGAGATGTCACTGATTTGTAAAGGCTTTAGATCACTCCGCGACCGAGAATATCATGTTTATCCCTCCGACTACAAATAGAAGAAAAAGATGTCGGCAACACTCATAGGCACTAACGTATTTGAATAGAGTTTAATTCGGTAATCCAGTTGTCATTGTTGCTGTCGAAATAATTCCAATATTAACTTTACGTCGAAATTATGGTAGTTGAACTGACAAAAGAATAGCTTTTCTGATTCTTCATTTATCACTAAAATGTGCTGTTTTGACTCTAAGCCAGACTCAGAATGGAGACGGGAATGTATATGGCATTCTCTAATTAATTTTCATTTTAAAAAAATACCTCAATACCCAGATGGCACGGATATGATAAAATTCTGCACGATGTGTTGTTTTCCAGACGAACATCTATTGTACGAGTCGACCCTTCTCCTTCGGTATTATCGGAGGAAAATGCCACAAAATATACGCCATTAATTGCCTCAAGAGCCAATCAAATTTCACCTCAAATAATTTGCATACCCAATCAATTTTTTTCAGCAGAAAATGCTCAGGCTATGTTTAGTGACTTGCAGCCAGTGAAGGACGGTTTCTTGAACATTATTCATTTTGATGTTTCATCGACTGGTTTCAAATTCAAATGGCCAAATACGGTTCTCGTTGTCTCTCAAACAGCAATAATGGTGCTGAAAACTGCTTTCAACTGGAATAGACAAGTGATGTGATAACCACGTGGAAACCAGGAAATATTAGACCTTCTTTGCATTAAAATAGCGGTAGTCAAATGATTGACATAGATCGAGTTCTCTCTCCACATGTCCCGTATGACATGTTGTAAGTTGGCTGATTCTCACAAACTCGTTGTTCATGCAGATTTTTTCATACAATCATTTTCTATTATTTTAATTTAGTTATGTGTATACATTTTCAGAGAGAGAGAGAGAGAGAGAGAGAGAGTACGAGAATGACTGAATTGCATGAATACGCAAGATACAAATTCAAGAACTCTAGCGTCACTTCGAATAGTTTGAGGAGAGCATTCCCGGAGAGTTCTCGTGAAGAGAAATACCAGAATGGATCGAGGTGGTAATGGTCTATGCACGTGCGTCTGAAATTTATGAACACGTCTGTGAGTATGAGTACAGGTTATGATAATCTTCGAAAGTTTGACAGTCCATCTCTTTCCATACCTTGCACGCGCACTGGTATTCGTCGTCGGTGATGTCTAAGCAAGTCCGCTTAGTCACCAAATTCTTGTTCAAGATGAGTAAACTGACGAAAAATTTTGGCGAATTCTTCTAGCGATGTCGACATGAACTGAAACGAATCCATGAATCCGAAACGTCCTATTGAGCACGACAGGTATTTTTCAAAATTGTCGGGGAAGTTTTTGATGCGAGTTCCCACTTCGGCGAAAAGTTGTTTGATACGTGGATGACTGAGTGCTGCCACGATAAAACTTCCATCATATCCTCTTAGGTTATGCGTGATCACCAGAAGAAAGTTTGGATCTTTGAAGCGTCGATTACAGTGATCACGAGCTGCTCCTCGACAACGTCCTGTGACATGACAATTGTCTCTGACATGTTTTATCATGAGGCTGAAAGTACTTTTCGCAGATGTGGCTGCTTTGTGGTGTCATAGTTGTGGTGGTATTATTGGAATCAACGTGACTGGATTTTTTCTTAGGGCTTGGATGCGTTTCCATTCCGCGACGAGTTGTTCGAAGAACCATGAAAAGCAATCCTCACCGCAATGTTGACGATAGGTTGAAGACAAACGTTCATCGGCGGAACAGCAGGTTTTTATAGCCAATCGTGCATGAAATGTGTTTGTATTCCACTTGAGTAAAAGCTTGTCTTAGATCAGGAATAGATCAGGTTTGTGCGTATTTGTTGTAGCAGTGTTCGAATTGCAGTGTTCCCTCGCGTGGCATCTGTACATTTTATAGTTCTTGACAGTATCCCGACGAGACGTGATCTTGCAGTCGTTGCTATTCAGGAAAATATTGTAAGCAGCGATAGCAAAAATACCCATGATTCTTATGTTGTGTGTGCTGAGATCGGCATAACCGACTAAAGTTTTGATGTACACGAATTGGTTTTGGTAATACAGAAAATTGACTCTGCGTTGTGGATGTTTTGGAGATCAGGATAGGATAGACAACGAACTATTTATCGCCCACTTTCTTTCATCGAGTCCAAAGACGTTGAGGGAGAGTCCATCGTTGAGCGATTCCAGTTTAGAAACGTCGTTGATTGATGCTGACAAGGTAATGCCGGTAGTTTGAAGGGTATCAAAATAGAGCTCGTAGTGGGAGATGCGATAAACGTGATCTTGTGCGGGATGTAACATGGATAGGATGGCCCACACGAGACAGTAGTCGTCCTTGTTGTGACGTTGATGCACGCTTTGGTAGCTAGGATTTGATTGGGTAGTGGGACGTACTTACTTACATGTAGCGGTGTGAATTTGGAAGTTTAAAACGAGATAGAATTGACTCCGGCAAAGATCCATGCGATCCTGACTATTGATACTCTTCAATGCGACGTTGAATAAAGGACCAGGCGACATCGACGATGTGACTGAATTCGTCACTACGATACACGATGAGCGATTTGGCTCTGATCCACACGTCGATGCTCTTGTGTTCCTTCACCAGATGAGCGATGATAGATACTCCGAGTTTGATGGTTGTGTGTGTTGGTAGTTCTGTTTTTACGGTACTTTGTATGATGTGCTTCAGCAGTTCTTTGACGACTCCGCGCTGAAGCCCTTGATTTTGGTCGTAAAAAAAACCCTTGTCAGCGCCTCTGTAAGCTTTTTCGGTGCATCGGGGGAGGATGTGAAAGACGCGTGCTCTGATTGCTTTGTCGCTGAAGGTCTTGTGAATCGATTTTGGGTAGTTTTTCTCGTGATCGACTTAGGATCTCATGCTGAAGTCTCATGAGTTTGGAAGGCTGAGCGGTATTTCCCGTGAGTGCTTGTACTTGTCTCCCAGTTGCTTCAGGTAGTGCTGCTATGTGAGGATCTCTCTTCCTGCCAGGGCTTTGTACTCGTTGATGAGCTTGCGACGTGCAGGATGACTTTTTGGCATCTCCTTGAGGTCACCTCTAACCAGTTTGAATAACTAGTGCAGAGCTGCATTCGATCTGGGATACGGTACGTGGGTACCCTGAAACGATCGTTCTTCAGAGTCGATGAGCAATATCATGCCACAGAATTAAAAACAAATTCTTTGTGCTGAGCTGTACGTTCCATTGATACTGGACAAGATTCTAGTCTATCCTTGCGATGACAGAGATGCTATATAATATAGTCCCGTTTTTCGTTTCTTTAAGTGTTTCTTAATATGTAATTTCTTTAACTGATTGTTATTGGTAAAAAATTTAATCTATTATAGAACTAAATGCCTCTGCGTTGGACGCATATGTGTATGTGATTATCTCAGGGCAACACGGAAATGTGCAACAAATCATGCATGAGAGAGTACTGTACAAAGCATAATGCTCTTATCAAGGAAGTCCTGGGATGAAACACTGTTTAGGTTGTCAGGAAGGTGTTCTATGTCAGCTCCAAGTGTGTCAGCGCTGTGCTGGACAAAACATCGGGCCGATTACATATTACTAGATATAAAGCAATAACTACCCAGAGAACCCAAAACCATTCAGCGTTGTTCAATGAGTTTCTGACCGAGATTAAGCACGATCCTGAATCTGATCATGTACAGAGATGACTACATGCGAACGTGTGCTAATAACATATGGTGGTTCAGAGATACAACGACGGGAACTTCAGTCAGTTCAGAATTTGCTACAAATGCAGACCTGCTTCCTGTGGCAGGCGTGGAAGATACTATTGCGGTCAATGGAGCAAATTTCAAAGCCAGTTTTGCTTTCTCAGTAATGCCACCTACAACGTAGGATCCACAACTCGACGATCTGTTACCGATATCAGCCACGAGATCTGCGTGTTGCTTCTCCTCATCAGCATCTTCGGCGTGTGTCGAGATATCCGTACCATCTTCATTGGCGTAAAGCACACGCTGGTGCTGGATAGAGATGTACAAGCCCAATACATTTACACAGCAACTGGAGCTGACGATTGACAATTCAACATGACCTGGTTTTTGTTGTGGATGCCCAAAATCACTCCCTTGACGAGTCACATGCTCGAGCTGGAATCCACGTTAACCAAATTCGCCCCAAAACTATATTATAAACAGTACTGCATTTATATGCAATAGTTTACTGGTACTCAGAAGACCATCTCGTGAAGAGTCGCCGCTAATCCAGGCAGCGAGCTCCCAAGGCACGTCTTCGTGGCGTGCGAATCAACGTGAGATGACCAAACCAAACACAAACGTGTTTAAAAGTCCAGGGCTTACTCGTATTCACGTTCGCATCAACTCCAGACAATATCCAGAGCGAGAACTCGAATGCGACTTCCCCGGTGAAACCCGATATTATTCTCGCGCTTACATGACGCTGATGGAAGCCATGCACGCAGATCTCTCTGTATGATTTCGCTAACTTGTAACTCATTTTCCTTTTTTATGTCTCCAAACGTTCCGAACGTTTAAAAGATTCCACCACCAAAATCAAAATCGGGTGGACTATTAATAATGAGGATGATGATCCAAATTACGTCTCCTACGCGGTGGTGACCTCAGATCGATTCATGACGCTGGACATACTAAAAAAAAAAAAACTAATATCCTTGTATAGACAACCATGTCCTGAAAAAAGTCAGGAGACGACGCTATGAACAAGGCATTGCTGATGTCATCGTTCTCTTTGTCAAGACCGTGATATCCAAGTTAATTGCTTAGGTCCTTGCACCGTTAAGACTGGCTGCAGCGACGGCAGCTATCACCGGAGCTACTCAAAAAGGCAGTGATGGGACGCGGAGCTCGTAGTGGAGGACGCCAAAAACGTGCTATCATCACATAACCAGACGGATATACCGATATCCGGCCAGCTAAAAGAAAACCCCCAAAAATAATAGCATTTCATATAACATCATCTCTTCGTATATACCAGCTGATGTCACGCTGTCACATCAGCAGAAAAAAATATTGCTGTGGGAGGCACGGATAAAACACCTGCTTCCATCAGGATTAAGGCGTCGGAACACAAAGGACCGGATAGGCTCATGCTGACGCATCGTCAAGCAGCCTCCGTGGCCAAACAGAATGCTTAACGGAAAGGCATCGTTCTGAACTTGTCGGCGTCGTAGCTTACCAAACAAGAAGGACTCCTCGAGCCTCTGCAAGCAGAGATCGCTGGATCCTTACTGCCAGGATTGCTCGGCATCGCAAAAGTACTCCAGCCTCCTGCAACCACGCGTGGCAAGGGATTTGCTAGCAAAGGCCTGAGAAACAGATGGTTTTAACTAATTTCGACATCGAACACTTTTTAACACACAGCGTTGGAAATTACAGAGGTGTCTTTTATAAGGACTCCGCGTCCTACACAAATCTGCTTGACGAGTTCTGCATCATTAACCTACAAAATTATTACGATGGACATGGCACTCACTGAGTCGCTTTCGTCAACGATCCCCATTACAATGATGTCGAATATTCATATTCCTTTGGATTACCTCCTCACGATGAAGTTGCACGCTATCTTCAGCAGCCCCCTAATGGAACTGTGAACAACTCGTTCAGCTTCAAGACGTGAACGACAACACGCGTGGATGGTACTTCATCGATTACATCCAACGCAGGTATGGCAGACAAACTCCCGTCGAAGTAGGGTTATCACTCAAATAATATTCACTTAAACAAAGCGACATGAACTCGTGGTGTCCACAGTGCAAGACCAAAACGGAGAGGGCAGACCCCGTCAAGGTGGTAGCCAAAAATCATCGCCTCATGATCAAATCGAGGTGCACCGTGTGTGGTTCCGAAAATACACATTTCATCAGCCAAAATGAGTTGGACACTAAAATGTAGTGTTTCTTATAAAAGATAATCCATTGCAGACAATGCGAACTCGACACCAGCTGCGAAGACCTTCGGGTGAAAAGAAATTTGTGCGTGGGAGATTGTAAAAGATGCGAACAACGACAAATTCTAAAAGGATCAGTGGACGTCCATGCGCTGATCGAAAACCTTCCCAGACCTTGTGGAGAATGGACGTTGCCAGGACACAAATTCACCGATCCTTGGAATCCCTTCGATCAACAAATGGATGAAGACGATCAGCCGCTGACCGGTCATGAGCCCTACAATGGCGTCAATGCCAACGCCATGCAACAGGATATATGTTACCGAGATCAAAAAGCGGTATGCAATCTAGTCATGCTAAGGGACCTAAAAGAACTCAAGCCAAAAAATTTCAGACAACGTGTAGACCGAGCTCTCGTATGGGGCATCATTGGCACAAAATATAAGTTTGGATTCGGTGTTCCAGGACAGGCAATGAAAGCTCTCGCAGAAGGACTTCATACACCAGTACGCAAGCATTTTCCACGACGCAAGGTCATCTTGGTTTCAACAGACGATATATGGTCAGACGTTCTTGTCGACATCAAAGATTACAGCGCGTACAACGATCATTTCCACAATCTCATGATGGTCATCAAGGTCTTCGATGTCTTCACCAAATACGTCTGGGTTGTGCCTCTCCACAACAAAAAAGAAAGTCTATCGTGGAGGCGCTGGGTAACATTGTAAGGGAACATAAACCTCATAAACACTGGGTAGATCATGGAAGTGAATTTTGTAACAAAACCGTCACAACCTGGCTTTAAAAAAATGACATTGACCTGTACAAAACACAAAGTCCCCTTAAGGCGTCTGTCGTCGAGCGTTTTAACCGAACTCTTAAACATTGCACGGGGAAGAGACTCACCAGCGATAACATACACCGATACTTAGCTATTTTACAAGACATCGTTAACCAGGACAGTCACATGTTGCATCGAAGCATCCAAATGGCACCTACGGAACTTTCTCAGCTGTCCAAATCCAACAGGTCACAGCGGCCTTGTTTTTTCAGATCTAAACTCAACATAGGTGACCAGTCAGCATCGGGAGACAAAAAACCACATTCGAAAAAGGACACACACACCCAACTAAATCGAAGAAGTCTTCGTCGTCGATACCGTTCAAAAAAATCATTCGAGTCACCTACACGCTCAAACACTCCTCAGGACAACCCATCCAAGATTCTTCTTAAGAGCAAGAATAACAAAAACAACAGACAGGACGTCATCAGAGTCGACAAAGTCTTCACTACCAAGGTAAAAGATCACTCGCCAAATGGTTTGGCTATCCTGAGCGATTCAACTCGTGGATCCCCACGGCATCTCTGGGGAAGATAACGCCTCCGAAATAATCTTATCATGCGTCTCACCTAGGTTCGTTCCAGAGACAGGCTTACATTGAGAGGCATGCTCGTGAAGACCTATCTTCTCAAATAGGCGCTAAAACACATACTCATATTTTATGAATTTCGCACGCTCCACCAGCTGAACTAGAGTCACCCTATTCAAACAATAATAAAACTCATTTCGCTGAGACTCCGACAGATGAAAACGTTTTTGATGTAGTATTGCTGATTGAACCGCTGCACCGGACGCTGATGACTATGATCCTGCTTCACCCCTCCTCGTTCTCGTCTTCCTCACTCTCCTCACAGTAGATCATCTCAGGCACATAATTCAGATCCTTATTTGCATACGCTATCAACTCCTTCGCACGCTTCAACCATTCCTCAGACACCTCTTCACTTAGTTCCGGTACAGGAGTGCAAACCGATCATAACCACTTTCCCAAGGCCAAATCGGAAAATCCATCTTCGCTATAACAAACACACTTTAATACAAAAAGTGAGCCAGGAAGAAAAAAAAGAGCCAGGAGATACCCAGTGGTCCAGAACAATCACAACTCAGTAGTACTGATCCATGGGGGTTTGCTCTGGACCACCCTTTTATCACGTAGTGGCCCAGAACCCAAATCTTCCTATAGTACTTTCGTTAGACCAGGCCTTTAGAGTTTCAATGTCAGTAATCTCATTGGTTGGACCAGGCATTTAGAGTTTCATCGTCAATAATCTCATTGGTTGGACCAGGCATTTAGAGTTTCATCGTCAATAATCTCATTGGTTGGACCAGGCCTTTAGAGTTTCAAGATCAGTGTTGTTCAAAACATATTTCATTTCAACAACATATACAAGAGCTTTCACCAGCAAATAGCCTCTCAATACCAATCATACCAGTGAGCATGCAGCTTATATATAGAAGGAAGGATAACGTCCTTAAAAATAACCCCCATGAAACACCGTCTTGAACGGACTTTAATTCCGATGGACATGTAATAAGCCACGCGCGCCTTTTTCCTCTCGCACAAGCAGTTTCTAAACCATTCCAAAATTGGTTGTCTAACTCCATCGCTTCTAAATTTGTACAAAAAGACCATCATACCATCCACGGCCAAAAGCCTTGAAAATATCACAGAAGACCGCGCATAATTCTTATTCCAGTTCATAGCTGTGCAAATTTGTTTGATAAATATCGATGAACTAACGAGAAAATGAAGCACATGATAGGAATCCTGACTGATATTTATAAGTAGATCGTTTGATAACTATAATTCTTGAAGTATATGAATATGAATCATTGTATAAAATTTCATACACAACTCTAGTCTAGTAGTTCCCTGCTTGGAATGCTCCGTGCGATGCACTCCGCTATACGTACAGCGGAGTGCAACGCTAAGAGCAAACGAAGCCGGGTAGCAGACAGATACAACTCTAATGTTGTATATTGGTCTAAAATTGGTAGCATTACTCCTATCATCATTTCTAAAAATAGACATAACGACAGCAGTTTTCGGAAATTCTAGGAAAATTTATCTATGTAATTTAATGAATTGTATATGTTGTGGTATTTTTACATAATCTCAGAGGTGATACCCGGCCTTTGATTATTTTTTTATAACCACCAGCTTTACGAGTACAAATGTTCTGCATTACGTTCAAAACAGCTTGCCATGTAATATTAGGGAAGTGAATATTTTAGTTCGTTGTGCTTTAGAATATTGGCAAACAATCCTGGGTATCATCTGGTGGATATCAATAAAAACCAGCATATATATATATATATATATATATATATATATATATATATATATATATATATATATATATATATATATATATATATATATATATATATATATATATATATAAAATCTTCCCAGTTTCTTTGTAATTCAGTCAGCTCTTGATTTGTTGGATTTTAGAAGTATACATACATACATACATACATACATACATACATACATACATACATACATACATACATATGGTTAACCTTGATGAAGCTGACAAGGATGAAGCTAAAATATGTTTTATACTGTAGAACATCACATGCATACACATGTGAATCAGTCCAAAAATGCTGGCTTGCTGAACTGTACACATTTATTGACTTTACCAACTTATTGCAGTACATACAATGAGAAGCTGTTTGCTTTTGACCTTGAGACAATTGAAAGAAATATCTCAGTTGACCGCCAATACGTACAAGTACGCATGTAACTGAGATGCTAATTACACAAGTCCATAATGAAAAATAAATAATGAAACAAAATGAAATTGATAAAAATGTTTGCGTCCAAAACTTTGGTATACAATTTATGCGTCATTTCATGATCTACAATTAAAAGTATCTTCACGGACAACTTAAATACTTATGTCCACACATAGGTACAACACAATAGGTCTCTCAGTTTTTAATAATTTGGTCATATTTGCACAATTTTATTAATTTGCTTACAAATCTACAAACACACACACACACACACACACGGACAGAGAGACAGAGGTGAATGAAGAATTATTTTTGTTAAAATTTATATTAATCCTGTTCGTATTGCTCTTTGTTGCAGGGAAATCCACGAAATCTACCTTTTCAATCTCAAATTTACAAATGTCACTAAATAAATGAACCACATACAATAAAGGCCAACGTGATTTTTACATGATGAGCAACACGTGGAATCACAAATCAATCTAATGTGATAGAGAAGGCTAGCAACTTGTACCCATATGTTTTTGCCTGCGCTATATTAATTTATGACTAGATGATTATCGATCATAAGTAGATGGTAGCATGGTTGACAATTATTACCTTGCACCTTCAAGCTTTCATCTTGAATCAGTTAATCTTGAATGTTCATGTTTTATTGCAAAACTATTCTCGATTGAAATTGGAGACATATTTTATGTTTGCGCATATTATATTAAAACGCATTTGTTTCTCACACACCTTTTATGTAAGTTCACTGAAAATGAATAATTAATCTCGTACCTACTTGTATAATAATAACGATAATTGATGGCTGTCAAACATGGATGCCTTACTCACGGATTCATATAGGTTTACCCTGATATGCTTCCCGTGGGCATGTTCCAACGAAGGTCTTGCAGTTCTAAAACAGTGTGGTTCATTCTTAAAATATATATATATATATATATATATATATATATATATATATATATATATATATATATATATATATATATATATATATATATATATATATATATATATATATATATATATATATAACATTTGACCTTTTCTTGTAAGTATTATACCTATTTTGGTTTTATCTTTGCCTTCTTTGTCCTTTCTCGGTGGGGGATGTGAGGTCAGGATTTTCAACATATTTATCTTTTGTTTATGTCTCATGGTGCATATTCGCTTTTGTTGAAGTGGCTTGTCTTACTGGTAACATTGGTAAGGTTTATGCCATATCATTTCTGCCAACTAGCTTTTGCTTGGCATTAGATAACCGGAACCGCGATGACGTACTGTAAATCAATATGCACACACGCTTACATATACGCAATACACATTTTCAACCATAATTTAGAGTGTTCTTTGTACTTAAAATATACATCATCAGCACTAAGACTTCGTTTCTGTGAAGAAAAGTGGCTGCCAAAAAAAGCGCTAATTACACTGGTCAACAGTGAAATCATTACTGACTTGAAAAGGCCCTAATCTGTAGTATTTTGGTGTGCCGAACACGAATATAACCGTGAAAAATTTGTATTGGCTCTCGTTTTGAAGATATTCATATACCTCATTTTCTATGTTTCACTGTGTAAATTTCTCCAGTAGGACTGCAGCAACATCCGGAATAATGATGTAACATTGCATAATACCATCATGCTCACATCATCCACAGCTGATTGCATCATTTTCTGATGCAATGCAATACTAATGCCATGCGGCTGCTGAAGTAAGTTGACGTCAGCAGTGTACTATACATGTGTAGGCCTATTATACTAATGCCAGGTGGCTGCTGAAGCTGACGTAAGCAGTGTACTATATAAAGCCCAATCAGATAGGTTCAGCATTTAAAATATTTTAGACGTTGTGCGAGACAGTTCAAGCTACTGTTACATAAAACTTATTATTTTATCCATTTACGTACAATAAAGAACAGTAATGCCTCGAAAGTGTGTTAATACCGCGGACAATTTTTGCTATATTTGTGGGGAAGTGACATTTGCCAACCAGAAGAAAAGTATCAATTCTCAAGTGAAGAAGGCATATCATCTTTACTTCGGATGCAAGGTTGGTGACCAAGACAAGCCTTGGGCTCCGCATATATGCTGTGCTACATGTACAACACAGCTTTCACAGTGGTTGAATTGCAAAAGGTCATCAATGCCGTTTGCAGTCCCAATGGTGTGGAGAGAGCCAAGCAACCACCTAAATGACTGTTACTTCTGCTTGGTTCCTCCTCTTTCCGGCGGAATAACGAAGCGAAAGAAGTCGAGAATAGTCTACCCAAACATTCCGTCTGCATTGAGACCAGTTCCACATGGTGAGGGACTTCCTATTCCAGAACCTCCAGCAGAATATTCTCTTGATTCATCTGACGAAGACAAAGGTGAGTCGACCTGTTCTTCTCCTGGTCCATCAGCATGCAGTGATCCAGATTTTCACTGTGGTGCATCATCAACCCCACACAGAATAACACAGGAAGAACTAAATGACCTGATTCGTGATTTGGACTTATCAAAGAACAAGGCAGAATTGCTAGGATCAAGACTCCAACAATGGAATCTTCTAGAAGAAGATGTCACAATTACTGCATATCGAAAGCGCCACCAGCAATTGGAGCCTTTCTTCAGAAAGGAAAGTAATCTGATATTCTGTTCCGATATTGAGGGCCTCATGAATGCTTTAAAAATCACTCATGACCCACAAGAATGGAGACTATTTGTGGACTCTTCGAAACTGAGTCTCAAGGCTGTGCTTTTGCACAATGGAAACATTCTTCCATCTATTCCAGTAGCGTATGCTGTCCACATGAAAGAGACATACGATAACTTAAGGCAGCTACTGAATTCCATTGAGTATAACAAGTACAGCTGGCACCTCTGTGGTGATTTGAAGGTAGTTGCCCTTTTAATGGGACTGCAGCAAGGATATACAAAATACATGTGTTTCTTATGCGAGTGGGATAGCCGAGCAAGGGAAATGCACTACATGAGGAAGGAATGGACTCACAGGCAGAATGTAGCCATTGGAGAGAAGAATATCCAACACCCAGCTCTGGTTGAGGCTCAGAAAATCTTGCTACCACCCCTTCACATCAAACTAGGTTTGATGAAGAACTTCGTGAAAGCCATTGACCGGACTTTGCCAGCATTCCGATACCTGCATGAAAAATTCCCTCGACTCAGCGAAGCAAAGATTAAAGAGGGAGTTTTTGTGGGTCCTCAGATTCGAGAGCTTTTCAAAGATGACCGGTTCAACAACTTGCTGGAAGGTGACGCGAAACAAGCATGGAATGCTTTTCGCCTAGTTTCTACAAACTTCCTCGGAAATGTTAGGGCAGAAAACTATAAGGAACTAGTAGAAGACATGTTGATGAAGTATAAGAAACTTGGCTGCAATATGTCTCTAAAGATTCACTTCCTTCATTCCCATTTGGATTTCTTTCCTAGCAACTGTGGTATTGTTAGTGATGAACACGGCGAACGTTTTCATCAAGATATCGCAACAATGGAACAAAGATACCAGGGAAAATGGTCCACTACAATGCTGGCTGACTACTGCTGGACACTCCTCAGAGATGCTCCCGAACAGCTGTACAAGAGACAGGCGAAGAAATCTAAGATGTAGTCAATGACTTGATTTTTTATAGGTAGGCTATTACAGTTGACCTTTTACTATTGGAATGCATTTCGTTATGTAAACATTAATTTCTTGCAGATTACAAAAAAAACTAGAGCCAATTTTGCAATTTGACTGTCATATTCGTGTTCAGCACATAAAAATTGATAAGAATTGACTAATTTTATTTCAGTAACATGACTTTTGTAAAAATTTGTTGTCCAGTGTTATCGTTCCAAATGAAACCCGGATTATAGGGATGACTTTGAACTTAAACAAAACAGAGCCTTAAAATCCTTGGTAATGGAGATCGTATGCAAACATGTGATATTTTAATCTCAGAAGTAATATAGATGACGAACATTTCCATATAAGTACACAAAAGGTAAAATTCCCTCAAATAACAAAGGTTTCTACAGTTAGTTTATATCGACCAACTCGTACGACACTGAAAATAATTAAGTTGAAACCTCTGTTAGGTCGTGTCTGTGTTTAGTTTTATTTTACTACCAGCCAACAATTTTAAAGATACCAGCAAGCAAGGTATAAAAAACACATACAAGAAATGTAACACAAGTATTTCAAAGCCAACAAATATTCATTTTCAAAAGAAATATATGCACTCTTAAACATGGACCCCCTTTAGGAACACCTGACATTAGAGCACTGCATCGGGCGCTCGCGATATACGTGCATTCTAACAATTAAAAGGTCTGGCACCTCTTCCACTTGTAAAGAATAATTTTGTAAAATTATCCTCTTGTAAACTGACAAAAAATAACTCCCCTTTTCCAGCCATCTTCCTGATACAGCATGTTCAGAATAAAATATTACAAACAGCAGTCGTGATGGAACTACCCTCCGCGAACGGCAAGCGTTTTTAATACTAAAGTACCAAACCAATACGATGCAAGCATAAACATTCCGGAAAACCACGAAAGTTGCTGTAATGGTGCAACATTTTGTAGATGCTTTGTCGCAGCACATTATGTCCTGGTGAGCATTACCTGTAATTATTAAGATTGATGTATGAGCTAGACTCTCCATAAATTGGCAGCTTGCAATAGTTAATCTATGCTCTGTTTGGGGAATGAGTGAATTTTAATTAGGACCCGCTAGGATAACGGTCCAACAGATATGTCAATGTATGGTTAAGTGGATAAAATTACAAAGTAGAGACAAGCCAGAGAATTTTTGTTGGAAATATTGAGCCATGTGATAAAGGTGTCATAAAAGGATATTTTCCATAATATTTAGTAATGAAGGCGGACTAGACCGAATTATGCTGACTTCGGTGGGAGTGTAAAAATTTTGGCGGTCAGAGAAAGTTAATCATGATTGGCTAAGCTAAACGAGGGGGGGGGGGTCCCAGACGTAAAACAAGGTTTTAAGCAATTTCCTTGCGAAATTCTCAGTCCAGGTTTTCCTACCGAAAACATAGTCTGGGAGATTCCGAGTGAATAATTAAGTAAAATTTGTTTTTCGTTAAAGAAACCTTTCAAGAGACGGAGGATCTGCAAGAATTTGAGAGACTCGGAACCAGAGAGAGATTCTGCTTCTTTGAAAAGGAAAGGAGTCTCGGTAAAGCACAAGGGAAAAACAGTTCCATACCTGTACTCCACAGAGGAAAATAACGCAGACTACAACCAGGCTACGTTTGATTACCTAAATAGGTTGGAGAGAGAGAGAGGAGGTGGGGAGACAGGTAGACAGAGACGGAGAACGAAAATAAATACGGCAACGCTGACCTGTCACCATCAGTGATTTTGGAAAAGGCCGGAAGGAATCAGATTATGCTTACATGCAGGCAATTTGAGTTCGATTAGTCATCGATACTATGGTGAATTTGTATAACAAATCGGCTAATCTATCTCCCATATATTGTCTAATTCTATTTCTATGAGAAAAACGAATCATTCAAATGACATTTTTAATTTCGACGTGTTTATGTAATTGAGTAAACTGTTATATTTTACATACGGGGTCTCGAATTGTTCTATTCTATACCTTTGCTCGTATGTCTGTTATTCCAGCCATTACTTTTCATACTTTATGTTATTAATTACTTGGTCCATTAATAACGCGGTGTTCGGTCATCTCATAAATAATCACCACAGTCATATTGTGTGTGCTTTGTGGTAGGTCACAGCAAAACCAACCAGCACGCGAACGTGAAACAGAAATAAACATAGAAGTGGCCTTATGCTGTATAACATCACACCCATAAACACGTGCTTCTGGTAAAACATGCTTGCTTATATAACCGCTAATATTTATGATTCCAATATATCATAATGAACAGAGAAGCCTAGAGTTTTTACCTTAAGACAATTAGCCGTTAACAGATACGTACAAGCGTGTCTGTGGATTATTAAACATTGTAGGAAAGAATAATTCCAATTTTTATAAATTCAACGGATTTTCTGCAATACGATTGGCTGTAAACGGTCACGTGATACTGATCTGGAATTTTTTACACATCAAAAACTTCATGGACTACTTTCGGTTTTTGTACTGTTTGCAATATAAATAAACACTACAGGCACGTCATGTGAAACGATTCTTTCGCCTTTTACATTTTTTATTCAGCAAACAAATATAAATTATATCCTTTTTTATACTTTTTCAAAAATTCTTTGATTCAAATGCATAGTTTACAATCTGGCGTTCCTCTGCTACATAGTCGCGCAAAATGGCCGATTACAGTGATTTTTCACGACAATTTTCTGCGGAGTTTTTTGAACAATTAGATGACCAGGAGTTAAAAGAAATAATAGCAGCAATTGAAGCAGATGAAGATGGATTTGACTATAATGTGATGGATGTTATAAACGCTGAAAATGAAACAGAACAACAAGATTGATAAATTCCCTCGCACAGTACCCCATGACCTCAGTCACCCTAGTCATACACAACAACAACAATAATAACGTGGGAACTGGGCCAGTCAATTTTGAGGCCGTAGATGGATATAAACCAAGATTCGAGAAATTATCTTTGGAGGACTTAAAAGCTATTGAAATAAACCAATACTCAGAGGCTACTAAACGAAACACAAAATGGGGTATTGGGTTTTCAATGGTAATTTTTATTTTTTATTTTATTTTAATTTTGTTTGCTTATTTTTTTAAAAACGTGTGTGGATGTTGGTGGTTTAGTGAAAATGACCGTTTACACAAAAATAAAAACAAATATTTATGAGACCATTATTCAAAGATTGATTAAAGTTTTTAAATAATAAAACAACCATCTCCACCAATGTGACTTAACACCATTGAAAAATGTATATAATAATCCATAAAGGTGATTGTTTTGCTAATTTAAATTTTTGGGATGTGTGGTCATTAATTCCATCCAGCACTCCAGCACTCAATTATGCAACCAAACAAAACATATGGCCAGTTTTACAAGCAACTCTACATTTAACAGCTGCACATTTAATTTCAGATTAGATAACTGAAAGGGTCTTGTTAATTATTAACGCTGATGAAAAAGATATCAATTGGTATTCCTGTATAGGACATTCTAAAATTTAAAATGAATGTTATTTTTTATATGAAAATAAATGTGCTGACACAACGGGTAGCCATTGCCTAAGATGTAAAGTATGAAGATGCCTAATAAACGTAACTGTGACAGTAGTTACATTACATTTGACATTAGATCACTGAACGGGTCTTATCAGGTATTAACGCTGTTGAGAATGATATAAAATGTTATTCATGTATCCAATGTATTTAATTGTTACTTTTATGTTAGTGATGGATATAATCATCTTGTTCATATTTCCATGTTGTTCACTGATTAAATCCAGTATGATTTAAGGTTTGATTGGAAATTTAATTTAGCACACTAGTTCGTTCCGTATCAGCTGTTATGATGTAAGGTCATGGTCATCTGACGTAGCAGATGGGACTGACTAAAATTAAAAATGCATGTTGTAAATGAACTAAATGTGTTGAAACCATCTGAAGCCATTGCATAAGATGTAAAGTATAAAGTTTCGGAATAAACTTAACTGTGACAGTAGTCAATATGTTCGTGTGATTATGTTCAGGTTATGTAGTATGGGGCGATGTGAATCGGCGAATGAAAGGAAAGTACGGGCTGCTTAAATTGGAATGCATTGTTGATGGAATAAGTTGCTTTGACAAAGCAAGGACGAAATAGGAATTATAAGGATTAAATGATCATGGTTATGTATTTATCGATGTGTATATTTTACCTAATCAGTCACAAAGATAACACAAAGTACTTCGGACTTTATTTACTTTGTGAGTGATTGGGTAAACTTTACACATCGATAAATACCCAACCATGATCATTTAATCCTATAATGATACTTGTGAAAATATTTTGTTTTACAAGACTGGTTTACTTCTATGCTTTACTCCATTACTATAAACCTAAAATTATATACGAGAGTAGACTTAATAATTATATACATATGTATATTATTTTTCTCATTCTTGTACATTTGTTCACTGCAGAAAAATCCTTAATATGAATTACAAATATAACAACATACACACACACACACACACACACACACACACACACATACATACACGCAAACCATTTCCTATCCTCTACATTCTTTCATCCGTTTTGTTAGACTGTTTGACTGCCAGTAAGTGTGTTAGTAGCCATCAAATAAGCCCCCTTCTCTCGTCCGTTTTTTTTTTTTTTTTTTTTTTTTTTTTGTAACGTGGATAATTGGATAACAATGGTGTACGTTGGATTTTAGTGATGCGTGCTAGTATTTTTGTGATGTGTGCTAGTGAACATCGCATACTTATAATTTCTCGCATCCGTATGTGTGGGTGCTTCACTTTAAGAACGTATGTGGGTCTGTAAGAATAGGTCCACATAACTCTAACCGAACTTTAAAACCCTTTTCCACATTAGCTATTTTATGTATATGAGTGTTGGTCTGTAAGGATGTGTTGATTAGTAAAAATGTGTTAGTCAACAATACGGTGCTGGTAATTACGGATTTGTATTAGCAGAGTGTTTGTCTTGCTTTTATATCTTTCATATGATATTTTTTAAATTTTTCTTTTCTTTTTAAATTCTTTCCCTTCTTAGCTTCAATTTACTTTTATCTAATTTATTTATAAATATTTTGTTTTCAATTTTGCATTTGTTAAATTTAATTTTTTTTTGTCTTCAATTTTGTATTCTTTATTTTAGATTTTGTAATTGTTTTTAGTCATTTTTTTTTTGTTCGTTTTAATTTTCTTTTTCGTTTTCATTGTTTCTGCATTTTTGTTTAAATTGTTTTGAAAGTGTTTTACAATATTTAATTTCTTAGATATAACAAATTACCTCAGTTTTGTCTAAACTTTATTTTTCATTCTTTAAAAGCTATTTTAAATTGTCTGGATTGTGTTCAATTTTAACATTTTAATTTTGGGGCAATTTCCAATGTACCTTTTCATATCTTATCTCTTCATAACTGTTGTAATCGTTTTGTTTTGAATTTGTAACAGTGCTTAAATTTTTATTGTAACTTTTAAATTTCTAATTATTTTATTTTTTAAAAGCTGAGAGATCGTTTACAGTATTTTCACTGGTTTGAAGAAAAAAAAATTTTTTAAATCTTTCCTTATTTGTCAATTTATTTTATAATTTAATTTTTTCCGACTATTTTTTAAGTTTACATTTTTCTGTATGTAGTTCATTTATAGTCACTTTTGTCGTTGCAGTATTATATCTAGTTAGTCATGTTAATACCAAAAATTTTAGTTAGCACTTTTCTTACATGAACCGTAATGTAATTCACTGTTCAGTTAACCTAAGTGGTGAGAGGGTCTGCCTTGGAAGCAGGAGCTCGCGGTTTCTAACCCCGGCCGAGTCATATCAAAAAGACTAATAAAAATGGTACATACATTTTCCACGAAGCAAAGTCATCGTGGTTGCAGCAGAAGATATATGGTCAGAAGATCTTGTCGACATGAGATATTACAGAGCGTACAACGATCACTCCCACCTATTTCATGACGGTCATCAATGTCTTCACCAAATACGCCCTGGGTTCTGCCTCTTCATAACAAAAAAAGAAATTATATCGTGGAGGCGCTGGGTAGCATGGTAAGAGAACATAAGCCTCATAAACACTGGGTAGATCATGGAAGTGAATTTTGTAACTAACCCGTCGCAGACTGGCTTATAAAAACGACATTGACTTGTACAGAACACAAAGTCCCCTCAAGGCCTCCGTCGTCGAGCCGTTTAACCGAAATCCCAAAAATTGCAGGGGGAAGAGACTCACCAGCGACAACGCTAACAGATACTTAGATTTTTTGCCAGACATCGTTAACCAGTACAATCACACGTGTCATCGAAGCGTCTAAATGACACCAACGAAATCTACTTCAGCTGTCCAAAAACAACAGGTCACAGAAGCCTTATTGTTTAGATCCAAATTCAACATAGGTGACCACGTCAGAATCAGCAGACAAAAAAAAACACATTCAAAAAAGGATACCCCCCCCCCAATGGACCGAAGACGTCTTCGTCGTCGATACCGTTCAAAAAATCATTCCAGTCACCCATCCAATGTTCTTTTTACAAGCAGGAATTACAAAAACAAATCAGACAGGACGTCATCAAAGTCGAAAAAGTCCTCTCTACCAAAGGTAAAAGATCGCTCGCCAAATGGTTTGACAATTCTGAACCATTCAACTCGTGGATCCCCACGGCGTCTCTGGGGAAGATAACGCCTCCGAAATAATCTTATCATGCGTCTCACCTTGGTTCCTTCCAGAGACAGACCTACATCGAGAGGCATGACCTTGAAGACCCATCTTTTCAAATATGCGCTGAAACACATACTCAGAGTTTATGAATTTCGCACGCTCCACCAGCTGAACTCGAGTCACCCTATTCAAACAATAATAAAACTCATTTCGCTGAACTCCGACAGATGAAAACGTTTTTGATGTAGTATTGCTGATTGAACCGCCGCACCGGACGCTGATGACTATGATCCTGCTTCACCCCTCCTCGTTCTCGTCTTCCTCACTCTCCTCACAGTAGATCAGCTCAGGCATATAATTCACATCCTTATTTGCATACGCTATCAACTCCTTCGCACGCTTCAACCATTCCTCAGACTCCTCTTATCTTAATTCCGGTACAGGACTGCAAACACCAACATCACAACTACATCTCCAATGCCAACTCGGAAAATCCATCTTCGCTATACTACAAACAGACTTTAAAAAAAAAAAGTGAGCCAGGAAAAAAAAAGACCCAGGGGACATCCAGTGGCCCAGAACAATCACAAATCAGTAGTATAGATCCATGGGGGCTTGTTCTGGATCACCCTTTTATCACGTAGTCGCCCAGAACCCAAATCTTCCTATATTACTTTCGTTAGACCAGGCATTTAGAGTTTCATCGTCAATGATCTCATTGGTTGGACCAGGCGTTTAGAGTTTCATCGTCAATAATCTCATTGGTTGGACCAGGCATTTAGAGTTTCATCGTCAATAATCTCATTGGTTGGACCAGGCATTTAGAGTTTCATCGTCAATAATCTCATTGGTTGGACCAGGCATTTAGAGTTTCATCGTCAGCAATCTCATTGGTTGGATCAGGCATTTAGAGTTTCATCGTCAATAATCTCATTGGTTGGACCAGGCATTTAGAGTTTCAAGATCAGTGTTGTTCAAAACATATTTCATTTCAACAACATATACAAGAGCTTTCACCAGCAATTAGTCTCTCAATATAAATCATATTAGTATTCATGTAGTT